>JAAALK010000079.1:16755762-16783652 GCA_019279435.1 Zizania palustris
TAGGGGTAGAGGGCCCCCCGGTATGGCTTCTACACTGTAGAGGAGTGGGGATATTATCTTGGTTCGAAGTAGCGGCCAGAGCTCTTCGGGCAGGGGCTGCGATGAAGGCTTCGAAGGACACTCCAAAGTAGGCTTCGAAGCATGCGCTGAACTAAACTTCGAACTGGGCTCTCGGAGACTTAGCTTAGAATTGACTGGAGAGGGTCCAGAGACCGACTTTGGGAGCTCCAAAAGTAGCTCGGAGGTTAACTCTGAAGAGATC
The DNA here is from genome assembly GCA_019279435.1 of Zizania palustris. Taxonomy (NCBI): domain Eukaryota; kingdom Viridiplantae; phylum Streptophyta; class Magnoliopsida; order Poales; family Poaceae; genus Zizania; species Zizania palustris. The sequence continues at coordinate 16,756,025 of JAAALK010000079.1, forward strand.
CCAGAGGCTAACTCCGAAGAGAACTTCACAGATAGCCTAGAGACTTGGCTTCTGGCAGACTTCGGGGGGAGCCTGGAGGCTTAGCTCTGGAGGGAGTCTGGAGACTAGCTTCGAAGGGGGCCCAGAGGCTACCTCCAAAGGGAGCCCAGAGGCTAGCTTCGAAAGGGGCCCGGAGGCTTATACTAAATGCTGCTTGGAAATAACTTTGGTAGGCGGGAATCTGCTTTGACAATGTCAGGCTCCAGGCCGAAGGCCTATGGAGGCTGACATCATTTGGCCTCTATTCAAGGGAAAACTTATTCCTCCAACAGTGGCCCCTCGCCCGCAGCCCTTCGGAACGAAGGGGTGCGTGCGCCTCTTGACAAATGACAGCAGAAAAAGTAACTTCAGAGAAGACAAGCCTTCAGAGCTTGGACCGAAGGGGGCTTCGACTTGTGCAGGCAATAATTGCCTGCCTCGACTGATAGAGCGACCTCGGGGAGATCAAACGGCTCCATAATGGCTACAAAACTGACCGTTATAGTGCGCAGGTTCGCTTCAACTTCGCCTGAGGCCCACCCATCGGTGACTTCGGTACGGGAACCGTCGGGATTTTTACCGCCTATAAAAGGGGTTTACCGCACACGGCTTCGGCACACTTCTCATTTGCTTCTTTCTCAGCGCCTCACATCCTTCGCTCTCTTCTCTCCATCTTTAGCTTTACGCGGAGCCAGCTTCGCAAACCTTAGCGCCCTTCGCGTTGAAGCCCCACAAAATGCTGAAGAAGGTTGCATCGAAGAAGGCTTTGGCCCTGGGCTTGAGTTTGAGCTCTGCCCAGGCGCTGGCAGCGGCAGCAACAGCAGCGAAGCCTGTAGCGAGGTGGTTGGGGCCGAGGGATCTTCGGTCGCCATTGGATAAGTTCAAACAGACTCTGGAGATGAGGTCTTCGGCCTCAACGGAGGAGTCTGTCCGCAAAGCCTGTGAGGGGAAGATATCGCCGGAGATCCATCTTTGGGTGCTGGAGAAGTCGGAGCTAGTACCAAGGCCTCGAGTTGACGAAGTAGTACTTTTTGAAGCTTTCTTCGAGGCCGGCCTCGGGCTACCGGCTGTGGGAATGCTGAGCGAAGTCTTGAAGGCCTACAACCTCGAGCTTCCTCAACTGTCGCCAAACACTGTGGTGAGGTTAGTGGTCTTCGAGTGGGCTATGAGGGCCGAAGGCTGCGAGGGGCGCGCCGATGTCTTCGTAGCCCTCCATGATGCCAACTGTCAGCCGAAGCAGAGGGAGGGGTCAGACCACGTCAAGAGGGCCTTGGCCTTTGGAAGCGCTAACTTTCAACTTCGGAAGGAGTACCAGGACGCCTTCCCACCGAGGGCCACCAACAGCAAATGGTACTTGAAGTGGGATAAAGAGTGGTTCTATGCTTTTGTTGGCACGAACTCTCCCCTTTGGAGTACCAACATGCTCCTCTCCTACCGACGTGATGGCGTGGTGAAGACGAGCCCCGACATCCTTCGCTCAAGGATCTTGCTCCTGCGGAGGGTGGCTTCGAAGATGAGCATGAGGGACCTTGCGGAAGAGTAAATCACCCTTCGGCTCAGCCCCCTTGCGCTCTCTTGGCCAGAGGGCCTCTTTCAGCCTTCGGGCTCGGAGGGCCTAAGCGAGGTGTCGGCAGAATGCCTTGGTAAGACTTCGAAGTCTCTTCACTTTCATACTTCACAAAATAAACTTGTTATGACTTGGAATCTTGATGAAGCCGCTCATGAAGTAAGGACTCCAGAGGAGGCCATCGTGGCGGCGGAGCGCGTTGTTGGAGCCCCAACACCTGAGGAGCAGGCTCAACGGCTCACTCTGGTGGGGACTTGGGAACACAAGAACAGAGTGTGGACCTGGCTCGGCATCAAGGGGGTCCAGGCTCTGCCAGACTTCTCTAGCCCTGCACCCTCGGCAAGCGGCTCCAAGAGGAAGAGGGTGGACGACGACGAACCCGAAGCCTCAAGGGCTCGCTCGGAGCTCCCAACAACCAAAGCCCCTACTGCGGAGGAGGCAGCGGTCGTGAGCCCTAGAAACGGAGCGGAGCCAATAGGGGCTCCGGCGGCAGCTACCGAAGTGGTGGCGTGGGCCACGATGGCGACACCTTCGAATGCGGGGGTTGAGGCTCCGCCCTCGCAGTGAAGGGACTGTGGAGCACACATCACTCCCTCTGCCTTCGAAGAAATCTCCGATGAAGGTAAACACTTTAAACATAATTTTCTTTTCACACATGAATATAACTTAACTTTTTTGTAGACGTTGATGCCGGCGTGAGGTACGTTGTATCGAAGCCAATGGAGGCCTCCAGCAGCAGCAACAGCAGTGACAGCAGCAACTCGGAGTCCGACAGCACTTCGTCTGAAGAAGACGAAGGCGACAACCACGGCGAAGGGAACCTTCGGGATGGGGCCGATGAACACGTCGAAGTGGTGGATCAGAGCTTGGCTTCATAGGATCCTGCACCGGATGTGGATGTAGCAGAGATAGTCCAGCCTCTGTAGCCGAGGGGGGCCGTGACGGAGGCGGCCATTCATGATTTCCATGAAGTCTGCGTTGCTGTAGGGTCAGGGGGCTTGGTGGCTCAACTCAGCCGCTCGAGCCCCTTCGACCTCTTCGCAAATGAAAACGAAGCCCTCATCCAGGTGAGCGAAGTATCATAGGGTCTTCGAGTCATACTTGCTTTTCAATCAACACTTAGGATTTTCTTGAATTATTTCAGGCCTTCACGCTGAATGTTGCAGTAGCAATCTCTGTAGATGAAAGAATGGATTGCTTGGTGGAGGAGAGGGATGCCCTCTGATGCGAGATCTCGGTGGAAGCCGAGAAGCGAAGGTGAGCTGAAGCCTCAGCAGAGACGGCGAGGGCCGAGGCCGAGAAGGCGAGGGAGGTCCTAGTCTTGGAGACCGACAAGCTTCGGGCGGAGCTTCGAGCTTCGGAAGAGGCCAGATCGGAGTTGGCGGCAGAGAACTCAAAGCTTCGCAAAGCCAGCCACTGCCTGCAGGACTTCGTTGTTCACAATGTCGATGAAGCCACTTTGAGCTTGACCTTAGTCCTTGAGCAAATAGGGACTGAGTGTCGAGTTCTGGACTTCAGCCTTCGGGACCCAATCTGGGATCGCGTCGAGTTCCTGAAGACTGTGGTGCGACGGTGGAGGTGTCCCTGAAGGTCTTCACTCTGATGGCCGACCGAGTGGCGGGTCAAGGGGTGCTGCAGATGCTTCATGACTCGGGGTGCAACCACCTTGAGACAGCGACCTCGGTGACTCCAGTGGCCTTCGGAGGCCAGCACTTGGTGACGCCTCCACCGGGTGTCCGCGGAGCATGGCACCACCTTCAAGAGCCCTTGAAGGCCCAAGGCTACGAAGCAGTCCTCGGCCTCCAAAAGGCCCTCCGCCTTCGTCGATCCAGGGCACAAGCCTCACCAGCTCAGCCTTCGACGTCGACGCCTCCGCCTCCGAAGGTGTAGATCTCCTTAGGCTCCTTATAACTTTTAGCTGTAGGCTTTGTAAAAACTCATCAGTTTATTAATATAAATGCGGGGGTACTTTATACCTGCCCAGGCTCAGCCTTCAAATGTTGATCTCGAAGTACTTGAGGACTCTGAGGAGCTTCGCTAGCTATGGATGGTGCTCGAGGTAGCTAGGTCCGAAGGCCCCCCTCGATTCAAGCTTCCAAGAGGTCCTAAGGGCGAAGCCATTTCCAAAGTAGCCTAGGAGCTGCTGGCTACTATGAAGACAGAGCCTCTTCGGAGTTCTTCCTCCTCGCCAGACTTACGGTGTTTCGAAGTAGACTTAAGTGGCAAGGGGGTACAGCCTTCAGGTACGGCCTTAACAGGCGGCGAAGCTTTAGACTTTTCTGCCTTTGACACGGCACCACCTGCATCACTAACTTGGACAAACCTGCAGGGTGAAAGACGAGGTATGCAGGCTTCGGGGCGTGGATGGACTGGCCGTGGGAGAGCAGGCTCCGATGAGGCTTCGTTCAGCCGAGGTGGCCCTGGCCGGAAGAAGAGCAAGCGAGGGTCGGGGCCTCGAGCTCGCTTTTTCTTAGGCTTAGACACAGACTACTCATAATTTTGTTTTTCGAAGTGTATTTGTAACATACTTCTCAATTATCATTCAATGAATGATATTTGTTGTATTTGCATAGTTCGTCTGCATGCTTCGCATGATTTGATTGTTTCGAACATTTTAGCTTGTCACGCTCGTACTGCGCATTACATTCGCACACTTCGCATACATACTTCAGTCCCCCTTGCACGTGGCAGCTAGGGACTTAGTCGTTGCTGGTGCGGGCAATTAAAAAATGCAAAGGGGTGCGCCTTTTTGGCGGCTTTGGACGCTTATATCACGTCAAGTGAAGGCCTCTTTTGGGCTTCGAACACATTAATTTGGAGCGAAGCAAGGCTTCAGCGTAGCCAAATTAAGCGAAGCATGCTTCGGCATGCCTGGATTTGGATAACGTGCACGAACAAGGCTCCGAAACACACTTAGATTTTAGGCGAAGCATGACTTCGAGATGCTTAAATTTTTAGATTAGATCACGTCACACGAAGCGAGGCCTCGGTGCGCATTCAGATAGCGAAGCAAGGCTTCTTGAGCTTGATCCTGTAGTGAATGAAAAGGATATTTGGTGTGGATTCACCGAACCTACGATGGGTTGAGCCACCTACGACTCTGGGCCACCTATGACCTTGGGCCACCTTCGACCCTGGGATGCATCAGGCTGGAGCCTGGAATCCCGGACTTGCCGAGCCATCGCTCGGAAGTCTCAAAGCCCACTGCTATGGGTCCGGAGGCACTGTGTAGCCTTCGGAGGAGTGCTCTAGATTTTGTAAAGCAAAGCAAGGCTTCAAATTTTAAACAAGGTGAAGCAAGGCTTCGGGTTTTGATAAAGTGAAGCAAGGCTTCGAATTTTAAATGAAAAAGGAAGCAAGGCTTCGATTTCAAAATGTGAAGAAAGTCTTTGGCTTTAAAACACGAAGTAAGGCTTCGACTTTTACTAAGATGGAGCAAAGATTTGCTTTAAAGGCGAAGCAAGGCTTCGATTTTAAGGCGAAGCAAGGCTTTGGTTTTTTATTAAAGTAATTGCAAATTTGTACACCGAAGTGGTGCTTCGGACTGTGTACATACCTCGTAAAGTGGGTGAAAAACTTGCCTCGTAGCCCCTATGGCCTTGAAGGCCTTCGACATGCGAAGCAGAGTCCCTTACCAGAGGGTGAACTCCGAAACGCGAAGGATGGTGGAAGGCGAAGAAGGCCTTCGAACTGCACCCAAAGCCCCTTGCCGGAGGGTGCGCGAAGCAAGAAAACTTCAAAGCTCCCCCCTCAAGCGCACTTCGAAATTTAGGCAGTGGCAGAGAACTTAGCTTTTAGGACTAGGTTCCCCATGGATGGCACCAACTGTTGTAGCAATTACGGTAGCTACAACACAGGTTTTGTGTGTATATAGTGTATAAAATGAACCTCGAAGGGTTCTCTCAGAAGGAGAAAGGATTTATACTGGTTCAGACCTCTCCAAAGGGATAATAGCCCTACGTCTAGTTTGTGGTGGATTTGACATAGTTTGCCTTGGTTGAATCTAAAGGGTCCAAAGGATGTCATGGATCTGGAGGGACTGAACTATTACAAGGGCTGGGCCATGCTTTTATAGGCACGCAGGCCAAAGGAAAAGACCTAAATGCCCTCTATAAGTCATAGGCTTTATAGGGGCAAGAAGGTAAAAAAGACTAGTCTACTACGCAAAGTGCTTTACAGCTTTACAGACGTATCGGATAAACGTCACTTCTAAATAGCTAAACGACATACTAGGGGCAGAGGGGCCTCCGGTATGACTTCTACACTGTAGTGGAGTGGGGATATTATCTTGGTTCGGAGTAGCGACCAGAGCTCTTCGGGCGGAGGTTGCAATGAAGGCTTCGAAGGACACTCCGAAGTGGGCTTTGAAGCATGCTCTAAACTGAACTCCGAACAGGGCTCTCAGAGACTTAGCTTCGAATTGACTAGAGAGGGTCCAGAGACCAGCTCTGGGGAGCTCCGAAAGGAGCTCGGAGGTTATCTCCGAAGAGAGCCCAGAGGCTAACTCCGAAGAGAACTTCGTAGATAACCTGGAGACTTGGCTTCTGGCAGACTTCAGGGGGAGCCTGGAGGCTTAGCTCTGGAGGGAGTCTGAAGACTAGCTTCGAAGGGGGCCCAAAGGCTACCTCCGAAGGGAGCCCGGAGGCTAGCTTCGAAGGGGGCCCGGAGGCTTAGACTAAATGCTGCTGGAAATAACTTTGGTAGGCGGGAATCTGCTTTGACAATGTCAGGCTCCGGGCCGAAGGATGACGTCATTTGGCCCCTGTTCAAGGGAAAACTTATTCCCCCAACAGTATCCTTTGGTTTCCCTAGGATACACCACAAAGAAGCACTTGTCAGACTTAGGATTGAGCTTGTTAGATGTCATACGTTTGACATACGCCTCACATCCCCAAATCTTTAGAAAAGAAAAACTAGGACGCCTCCCAAACCACATCTCATATGGCGTCTTCTCTACTGACTTAGATGGAACTATATTAATCGTGAAAGCTGCGTGTAACAGCCCCAAAATTAAAAAGGGAATAAAATAAATGAAAAATGATATTAAATAAATTTCTGAATATTGTTATTAAAGAAAATCCTAAAAGAGCCCTACTAAAGCCAAACAGAGGTAAATATTCTAAATTTAGACTTGAAAATTTTATGGGATAAACTAGAGGCCAAGAAATATTTTTGTGAATTTTTACAAATTTTTAGCAACATTACTACAAGCCTTAATCAAATAATTAATTTTCTGGAATTATTTTAATTGGAAAATGAATTTTAAATTCAATTGGGCCGCAACCCCGTTTTCCCCTCCGAAGGCCTTTCGGCCCAGCCCATTCCGGTCGCGCCCACCGACAGGCGGGACCCACCTGTCGGCGCGCCCTCCCTCGTTCCCCGCCCGCTCGCGCCTGGTTGGTCCCACCCGTCAGCCATCGAGCGCCTCTCATCTGTCGCTGCCATCCCTGGCCCGCCTGTCACCCTCTCCTCTCCTCGCGCCCGCCGACTGACAGGTGGCCCTCACCTGTCAGTTCCGTCTTCTCCAAATGGAAGGGATCCCTCCCCTTCCATCCCGACGGCCTCCTTCCGATTTCAGCCGCCGGCCGTCGCCATCTTGCCAAATCAAGCCCCGGATCGCATTCCCGTATCGCCCACAATCCCCTTCCGCCCTCAGCCGACACGGTTTCACCCCAATAGAAGCTTTTTCGCGTGGATGGAAAGGCTCGCCGGAGCATTTTGGAATCCCTCGGATTCCCTCGGATTGCCTACCATTTTCTTGCCGCCGATGACCCTATAAGAGCACCCCGCCTCGCCGCAACTCGAGCACACCACCCGAGCCCTAGTTGGCGCAATCTCGAAGGCCACCGCCCTCCTTTTCGGTTTTCCCTCTGCTCTCTCTTCGGTAGCCCCTCGCCGGCGCTCCGGGCCACCGCCACCCTCGCCGAGGCCACCGCCGGGACCGCCGTTGCCACTACTCCCTCGGCCTAGCCTCCGTTCGCGTTCCCCGCCACCGGATCACCGTCGCCACCGTCGACCCGAAGGTTTCTCCCGCCTCTTCTCGCCGCTGATCATCGCCACTGCCTCGACGTCATCGCCACCGGTACGCTTGAAGCCCCCTTGCTCTTCTGATTCCATTTTTGGCCCTAGCCCTGCCGGAAGCCCTCTCCGCCGCCGGGGATCGCTCGCCGCCGCTTGGCTGGAGTCGGAGACGAAGGTCTCGGTCTCCCCCGTGTCGCGAGCGCGCTGGACAAAACCCTAGCCGTGCGATATGGATCGAGCGGCGCAGATTAAAACACCACAGGATTTAATCTGGGCCCTCAGTTCTAATCGAACCGGTACGGGCTCATCTGAGCCGTCAGTTTCGATTTAAAAGCCTCCGCATCGCACCCGCCCGTTGGATCCAGATCCAATGGTCCAGATGCGATCGGCCCATGCGCACAGTGCGCGAGTCCATGGTGGACCTGGCTCACCGTGGACCCACGCCTGTTTTCTGATTTAAATAAAATACAGAAATTGGTTTAAAACTTTAAAAATTCATATCTTGTTCAGATTAACTCCAAATTTCACCATTTTAATTCTGTAAAATTTGTCTTTTTATCCTCTACATTTTTATACAATAAAAACAATATGTTTACTTGGCATATAATAATCTTATTAAATAATGAAGAGAATTCCCCTTTAGGGTTTAATTAATACTTTAATTAAATAATTCAGATAAACCCTTAAAAATTTATAAATTAATTTCAGAAGATATAATGGCTCCATTTCACTGTTGTTAATACAATAAAAATGGAATGACCATTTTGTCCATGACATTTTATTAATTAACATTTCTAAGACCCCTTTTAGGATTTAATTATTATTTCATTCAGAAAAACTCTCAAAAATTTATATATTAATTTTAGATGATAAATTAACTCCAGTACACTGTTTATAAGCCAATAAAAATATATAATTCATTTTGATCATTTTAATTTATTAAACAAACATTTCCAAGGCCCTTTAAGATAAATGATTAATAACAATGCAACACTTTACAAAAATATCATAATAAACTCAGAGGACTTAATTCCACTGTTTGTAATACAATAAAAAATAGAATATTCATTTTGTCCACTTTATTCCATTAAAAGATATTGTAAAGGCCCTTTTAGGACATTTAATTAATGCATTTAGGAAATAGTCAACCCTTTATGGAAATATCCTAAACATTTATATAACAACCTCAGGAAACCTAATAACTTAAGTCCAGTATTTTACTACAATTAAAATAATAATAAGGTTATTCAATACCTTTTTACTTCAACTTTAAAAAGGGAAAAATAAAAACCCTCTTAGGACAAATAATTATATCAAGTTATAAAATTAAGGAATCTCATTAAAAATTAATCTTAAATGTTTAAGTAACAAATCCCTAAAAGTTAAGACTCTATTTCCTTTACTTAATCCAACATAAATGTGTATGTTAGTATGGTTGATTGTTTTGGACTGTTTATTGAATGTTGTGTTTACTTTTCCGTATCGAGAAGACTACGACGTCGTCGAAGATCCGGAGTTCTATCCCGAGGTTCCTCCTTCACCCTTTGCTGAGCAAGGCAAGTCATCGACCACCTCTGTGGAAACAGTTGATCATTATTGAGCCCATGTTTTAATAAATTATCGCTATAACTCATAGGTTAATATTGCATTAGTCAAAGACCAAGCCCTACACTTATATTTATTAGATCTCCGTCCTTGTGTGCAAACCCAAGCCATGCTTATTGAGCCTTAACTCCTTGTCACTCTACAAATATTATATTAGCTAGTGCCCAAATGTACCGGCACAACCGCTATAGGATATAAAGAATGAGTCGTAGATAGCTGGATTCTGATATATGAAATTCCCCGTTATTCTCGTCTCTGGACTCTGTTGGAGTTGGCTAAGTTATAAGTATGGTGGGTTCCGGGTGCAAGCTCGGAAACTGGTTGGTCGCACCCGGGGCACTATAAGGACCGGTCTGCGGGATCTGTTGCAAAGCACTTCCGTACCAACCACAAGTCTAATGGGTAAGTCCTAACTGGAAGTGTGGAACACTCCGGCTCTATGCACCATAGTGGAGGGGTACAAGGGGCAAGCCTACGGGCGACTTGTATCGACGATGGCTCAAGGGGGGGTATGGTGAGCATTCGACACGTCGAGACACGATACGAAACCCATAAGAGGGTGTTGTGGAGTCGGAGGGAACCATATGGAAGGTTTTGGCACGAGTTCCCGTGAAATGGGTCATCTTGTTACACTTTGGTGTAAGTGATGAGTGCGTCCCTTGTGGGTACAGTGGTACACCTCTGATCAGAGTAATTTAATCTTTTCGAAAAGCCGAGCCCACGGTCAAGGGCGGGTTGTGTGACTACTCGCAGTTAGTTTACAATTGTATGAATGGTTGAGTTAATCATGGCATGTAAGGACTGTTGAGCGAGGTGGGGCTGACCGTACCCCTCGAGTTAGAAGATGATGATGCATACACATGTTTACTTTTCAGTACTAATAAATTGATCACATTTAATGCTTTACAATTATGTTTCTTCTGCAAAACTAGCCACTATCTCCCTTGTTATTACCTTGCATTATATTTGCATTCGGTGGCTTGCTGAGTACATCTGTACTCACCCCGTTGACTTACACCATCAGAGCCCATCTACTACGAGGAGGATGAAGGTCTGGAGTAGCGACCCAGTCAAGGCAAGACTGGAAGGAGGCGTTCATCTAGGACCCTTATTTTATTAGTTTCTCTTCACCTTTATTCAATTTTGTATTAATGCGGTCTACGAACCGTGAATGATTGCTCGTATTTGTACGGGGTCGCATGATGAACGTCTTGTTTTATTGATTTTCTATGGAATTTCAATAAAGTCCTGATTTATTAAATCGGGGCGCGACACTGCGGTTTCTAAAGCGTCACCCCAAAAGGATAATGGAATATCAGTGTGACTCATCATGGACCGCACCATGTCCAACAAAGTGTGGTTTCTCCGCTTGGACACCCCATTCCATTGAGGCGTGTCGGGTGGAGTCAACTGTGGAACAATTCCACACTTCTTCAGATGATCACTAAACTCATGGCTCAAATATTCACCCCCACGTTCCGATCAAAGAAATTTAATTGTTTTGCCCATATGATTTTGTACCTCATTCTGGCACTCCTTGAACTTTTCAAAGGATTCCCACTTATGCCTCATCAAGTAGACATAGCCATATCTATTAAAGTCGTCGGTAAAAGTAATAAAGTACTGAAATCCTTTCCTAGCCGTGTGACTCATTGGACCACACACATCAGTATGTACTATGGCCAATAGTTCACTCGCCTTCTCACTCTGTCCAGTGAAAGGCATCTTTGTCATTTTGCCAAGTAAACAAGACTCGCATGTGTCATATGATTCAAAATCAAATGACTCCAAATGTCCATCACTATGGAGCTTCCATACACTAATGGATTTAAATCATTGAGTCGTTGTTTCTTAGTATTAATGTTATAAACGTGTGCATCATCAAGACTTAGAATATACAATCCATTCACTAATGGACAAACACCATAAAGCATGTCATTCGAAAATATTGAAGAACTCTTGTTCTTTATTACGAATTCAAAACCATCTTTCTCTAAACATGAAGAAGATATATTGTTTCTGCCTAAGGTGGGAATGAAATAACAATTATTTAACTCCAAAACTAATCCTGACAGTAGCGACTGTGAATAGACGCTGACAGCCAACGCTGCAACCTTTGCACCATTCCCAACACGGATATCCCGCTCACTACTTGCACACTTTCTTACTCTACTCAGCCCCTGCAATGATTTGCAAGTATGAATCATCGATCCGGTATAAAATACCCATGAGTCATTTGGACGAGTAGTAAGATTAATTTCAATAACATTAATACCTGAAGTGGAAGTCCTACTTCCCTTCTTGTTTTTCTGCTCTTCCAGGTACACCTTTCAGTTGCGCTTCCAATGCCCAGGCTTGTGGCAATGGTGGCACACGTCAGAGTTGGTAGGACTAGACCTGGAATTTCAAGTTGGTTTAGACTTTGCACTAGAGATCGCATATGTAGTCTTAGCCTTCTTCCTCCTCCTCTTTTTACCCTCATTCTGAACCACCATCACATGGTTTGGAGCCTTTTTGATACTCTCCTCAGCAGATTTTAGCATTCCATGTAACTCACCTAGTGTCTTCTCCAGTACAACCATGTTGTAGTTCATGATGAACGGCTCGAAGTTCAGTGGGAGCGACTGGAGAATAACATCAATAGCGAGATACAGATCTAGTGGAGTGCCTAGTCTCTCTAGAGTCTCCACGCAACGAATCATCTTGATCACGTGAGGGCTCATTGGGCATCCTTCAGCCAGCCTACTACCAAACAAGCATTTAGACACATTGTATCTCTATGCCCTTGCTTGGTCCTGAAACATGCCCTTAAGCCCCACGATCATATCGTAGGTATCATGACCCCCATATTATTTCTGAAACTGAGAGTACATGCAGGCAAGCATCAGACAGCTGATATCCACGGAATCACTAGCATGCTTCTCATAAGCACGTTTATCTATTGCAGAAGCATCTTCTCCTGGTTCATCAGGGTGGGGTTCCTCTAGGACATAATCCTTTTACTCTTTCTTGAGAACAATTCTCAAGTTTCGATACTGCAACACCCCAAATTTTCAAAGAAAAAATAACAATTTACTATATTTTCTAGAAAATATTATTTTTATGAAATTCCTTTAATGTCATTTGTGCCCCAAATGAACTAGAACCTAGATGAAATATCCAAACCAGAGGCTAGAAAATTTTGTATATGATCCCAAGGCCAAAATATATTTTTGAGATTTTTTACAAATTTTTATCACTAATGGAAGCAACCCAAATATTTTAAACTAATTTCAGCAATTATTTTATTCGGAAATGAATTTTAAACAGTAACGGCCCCTTCCCCCTCTTCTCCCTCAACCAGCCAGCCCAGCCCACTCCTTCCCCACGCCCCTCACTGACAGCCGGGCCCCGCGTGTCAGCGATCCCCTCCGTTCGTGTGCGCGCGCCCGACGCCTTGGCCCCACCTGTCGGCGCCCACACTCCCGCATGCCTCAGCCCCACCCGTCAGTGCGCCCCATTGCCACGCCCTCTCCCCGCGCCCGCTGACTGGTGGTCCCCACATGTTGGACCCGTCGTCCACCTTGCGCTCCCCCTCCTCTAACTCCGCCGGTCGACGACCCCACCTCGGATCCACCGCTGCCGGCCCCTCCCATTAAACCGACGCCGGCATTCAAACCCCCACACCCCACCGTCCGTTTCCCCTCTTTATTCCACGCGTAATTGCCCCTTAGCTGTTGCTCGCATGCATGGAAAGTACCTCGCCGGCGTTTACTCTCGGCCTCCCCCGATTGCGCCTCCTATGACCCCACCGATGCCCCTACTTAAACCCCTGGCCACCGCCACGCTCAACCCCCACATTAATTCGCTGCGAGAACGAACAGAACACCCGTGGTCCAAGTTTAACGCCACACCGCTGCCCCTACTCCAGTCACGGCTCGCCGTCACCGGAGTCCTCCCTCATCCTCAACGATCGCACCGACGTGACCGTAGTGACCTCCCTGACCTCGGCCACCCCTCCGTCGCCGCTGAAGACCGCCATAACCGCCCCGCCGATGAGGGACCCGAACACCTCCGCCATCTACACTCGTCGCCGGCTGCACTCCGTCGACCCCGGACCACCGCAACGGTACCCCCGTACTCCCCTAGTCGCCCTCTTTCCATTTATAGGCGTAGCTACGACTGTCGTCGCTTGCCGTGGCCTCTAGCCCGCTCGCCGTCGCCGGAGAAGACGACCGGCACGGGTAGAGTACCCATGCCGTGTCGGATTCGATCGCGGCCATGTGATCTGGATCCGACGGTGGCGGTTAAACCATTCACGCAGTTTGATCAGATCCGTTAGATCTCAGCGAAACGTTACGTTCTAATCTGAGCCATCCGTTTATATTTAAAACCCGCATCGAATCCAGGCCATCCATCACGTACCGATTCGATCTTTTAATCTCAGACGTCCGTTATCATTAGCACTGCCCACCTCGCCCGTGGACGCCCGATCGCGATCCAACGGTGATCCACGATCCGGCGCACGTGCATAGTGCATGGGTTCACGGTGGATCCGGTTCACCGTGGACCAGCGACCGTTTTTGGTTTAATTTAAATCCCAGAAATAGTTTTAAACTTCTAAAATTCATATCTTGCTCATTTTAACTCCAAATTTAACCATTTCAATTCCAGAAAATTCATAATTTTATTCTCTACATGTTTGTACAATAAAAACAGTAGGTTTATTTTGAGTATTTTATTTTTATTTAAAAAGTATTCAAATGCACTTTAGGATAAACTCAAAACTTGTCCATTTCAACTTTAGGAAAATTTATCTTTTTATCCTCTTCATATTGGTGTAATAGAAACAATAGGTTTATTCTGAACTTTTTATTTTAAATTAATGGGAAGTTTAAAATACATTAGATTACATATTTATTCCTTTTTAGAAAAATCCCTAACTCCATCAAAATTCATTTTTGAAAATTCATATAACAAACTCCAATAGCTTAATGACTTATTTTTCGTTAATTTAACCTAATAAAAACCTATATGCTTGTTGTGTGGTTTTGGATTGTTTAATTGAATGTTATGTTTATTTTACTCGTATCGAGAAGTCTATGATGCCGTCGAGGAGCCGGAATACTTCCCGGAAGTTCCTCCCTCTTCTTTCGCTGAACAAGGCAAGTCACCAAACCGATCTTTTGAGCATGTTGAACCTAGTTTTCTTAAACTATCGCTAAAACACATAGGTTATACATGCATTAGTCAAATGAAAGCCCTACATTATATTTATTTAGATCCCCGACCTTGATGTGAAACCCAAGCCATGCTATCTAGCCTAAATTCCTTGTCACCATATTATGAGTACTAGTAGATAGTGTTCGACGTATCGGAACAATTGCTATAGGTTAAAAAATGAGTCGTATCAATTTGGAATCTACTATATGATCCCCGTTTATTCTTATCCCTGGATTTCTGTTGGTGATAGAGTTATGGTTAAGCGTAGGCATAGTGGGTTCCGGGTGCAAGCTAGGGCATTGGTCGGTAGCACCCGAGGCACTATAAGGACCGATCTGCGGGATCCGTTGCAATACATTTCTGTACAAACCACAAGTCTAGTGGGTAAGTCCTAACTAAGGTATGGAGTGTTCCAATCTGAGGCACCACTTGGAGATGGGTCAAGTAGCACCTGCGGGTGGCTTGCACCGACGTGGCGCAAAACGGGGTGCGACGTTAGCCGGGATGCGGCCCGGCGCGCCGGCGAAACCTAGAGCAGGTGATTATCACTTGGAACATTCCATGCTGAGGTTTTGGCACGAGTTCCCATGGTATGGGTCATCTCATTACACTTTGGTGTTTGGGATGAGTATGTGCCATGTTGGTACAGTGGTACACCTCTGATCAGAGTCTTAAATATTTTCGAAAAGCCGAGACCACGGTCAAGGGCGGGTTGCGTGACATTCCACAGTTAGTTTACTTTTGATGAATGTGCATGATGATTTTGACATATAAGGACTATTGAGCGAGGAGGGAAAACATACTCCTTGAGTTAGATGATATTATGATGTTCATGTTTAATATTCTGCATGATTAAATTTGACTACATTAAATGTTATAACTAAAAAATGTACTTTTCCACACTTTAGCCATTATTCTCCCTTTGTTATTATCCTGCATTACTATTGCATTTGCGGTGGCTTGTTGAGTACTTTTTGTACTCATACCCATTGGACATATACTTAAGAGGCTGCTTACTACGAAGAGGATGGTCTGGAGTAGCGACCCAGTCAAGAAGAAGATCCTGAAGAAGACGTTTGTCATGCCATTTATTTTTGTTGTTTATTTTATTTTTACTCTTATGTAATAATGTGGTCTGCGTACCACGAACGATTGCCGTATGTACGTTGTCCATGATGAACTTCTTGTTATTATTGTTTTTCTTTGGAAATTCAATATTGTTCTGATTTGGTAAATCGGGGCGTCACAAGATGGTATCAGAGCCGACTTGACTGTAGGAAGCCAAACAGACCAGCCTAGTACTTAGTTTTGATAAAATCTATTTCGCAAAAACCTACTCCATAACTTTTTTCCTTCCCTTATTCTTTTCAACTTGTTGTTTTTGTAGATGCCAGTCTACCAAGTCCACAGTTTCTACCGCCACTTCGAGGGCTTCATCCGGGAGCTCCGGATGATGGTGACCTTCCTTGGGTTCCTCTTCGAGCCCGAGTTCCATGGCGTTTACATGGAGGAGTTCATGGGACCATGTGACATCTCCCTCACCATCCACGGATGTGGTGATCACATGTTGTTCTTCACGGCAGCGCTTGGGGGCCCGACCTTTGATGTCACGTGCCAACGCGTCGCCCTTCAAGCCCTCATGGAGCTGAGGATGATCTACGATGATCGTCTTCAGAACTCGTCCTTCCGGCTAGTGCCAAAACGCACTCCCGGTGCCCACCGCAGCATCTACATCGGGGTCCACTCCGATCGCGATCTGGTCATGGCCCAGCAGACGTGCCTTCTTCAGGCCATGGATGACCTCCATATTGAGGCCGTGATTGACGCCGAGGAGCACCATGAGGCGGTTGAGTTTCTTCGTCAGGAGACGAAGAGCTTGATCCAACAAAATGGCGAGTTGCAGCGTAAGATTATACAGCTGCAGAAGGACATTGCAGAGATGATTCCCCTCATTCTGAGGAGGAAGAAGCCCATCCGCGAGTCTGCCCCTCGCTCCAAGAGGATCACACCACACCCCATGCCAGCCGGACCATCCAGCTCCAGCGCCCCTTCCCCGCGCCCCGCCATCGTTGCCTACCCCATCATCGAGAACTTTCTCGAGCCCACTATCCCTCAGGACCCTCGTGGTTCCGAGAGCACGAAGACCGCCCCAGATGGCGAGTAGGCGTCAGTTTTCGATGATTGATTTTAATAATTTTGTGATCTGGTGCCACCTGCAATGACTTGTGTTGTGGGTGGATTAAAATAAGAACGTTGATGTAATGAACATTTCCTTCACCACCTATATATATATATGAGCCCCTCTAGTCTATTTTCTTGATAAAGCTTACATTAAAAGTTTTCTCTTATGACTAAAAATCTTGTGTGTTCAGAAGATGGCCGACAACCAGAACACCGGGTCCAACAATGGAGAAGGGGCAAGCAACGGCCTGCCCGGAAATGTTGTGCCCAATAGGGGTGTAGGACCGAAAGTAGCGACCAGAGGGGGGTGAATGGGCGCCTAAAAATTCTTTCGAATCAATGGCCTTCTCCCAACACCCAACGCACCTCAAAAGACTAAGCAGCAGAAAATATACAGATAGCCTAAGTCTAAAGGTATCTAGCCTAGGAGCAACAGTTGATTAAGTCGAGAAACACAAAAGCAGTGCTACTAGACAGATAGATAGAATAAGCTAGACAAATCTCAATAGAGCAATCTAGGTGCACTATGAATGAGAAGAGATGTTACCTGTTAAGTCTGTCTCCTGTTTGAAACTCGACGAAGCCTGCTTTGCAGGTCGAAGCCTGCTTCGCTGGCCGAAGCCTGCTTCGGAGGTCGAGGTTTACTTCGCTGGTCGAAGTCTGGTTCGAAGGTGGAAGTCGAAGTCTGTCGATGGTGTTGTGGAAATGCCGAAGGTAGGAAGCGAAGTATGAAAAAAAGTCGGAGCCTGCTTCGAAGTATGTCCTTCGAAGGCAAGGCTTCGAACACAGCTTCGAACCAAGCACTTCGAAGCCAAACCTTCGAACAGAAAACTTCGAATGCAACACACAGACGGGCAACCTTCGAACAAAGAAGCGAAGTCTATCACACGACAGAGGCACCAAATTCGAAGCCTACACTCTACCTTCGAAAAGAGTAAGCTTTGAAAAGAGAAGCGAAGGCTGACACGCAACAAAGAAACCAAAGCGAAGCCTAACAGAACGACAAGCTTCGAAGCCAACTTCGAAACCTATCGAAGTGTGGACTTCGAACAGCTAGAGACGGAGTACCTTCGCACTGTCGTTCAAAGTATGCGACGCTGTCCGTTCAAAAAGTACTTCGAAGCTAGCAACACAAAACACAAAACGAAGTTCGAAGTTCGAACAGAGCCTTCGAGTATATCCGATCGAAGCCTGCCTCACGGAGCTGAGGGGCTTCGAATAGTGAGGGTGGCTTCGCCAGAAAACAGTCAGAAAAGTTACTCGGGACTGTCAACTTCGATCAAAAAGCTGTGCAGTAGAAAGCAAAAAGCTGGCGCAGTGTACTGTTGCTACAGTGTAGTAGTACTACTTGCTACAGCAAGAACTAGTACTACTTGCGTGAAGAACACACGCAACAGAAGCTTCCGAAGCCTCAAAATCCATGGAAAAACTTGTTGTGCAAATGAAATGAAGCCATTAAAACTCTGCAGTTGCTGCACACGATTTGAGAATAGAAGCTTCATGGCAACAATAAATGCAAGGCAATAAAGCAGGGGCAAAAATGCCTGGCGGCGCAAGCATGAACAGAAGAGGAGAGAGGCAAAGCAAGAGACAAAAAGTGACCCAAAGGAGTAGAATTGATTTCAGCCAAAAGGGTAGTCCAAACCCTAGGGATTGGGGTCCTATTTATAGGCTGCCCAACACTAGGAATATTCTACCAGCCCCTTAGGGTTTTTACAAACGCAAGAATAAAGGAAAAGACTCTACTGCCCTTAGGTATTTTTACAGACACGACTGACTGACTGTGGGCCTAGAGATACAGATGACTTATCCGGAAGCTAAGTTTTCGTAGCGACTACGGCTTCTCTTCTGGACAGTCGGATACAAGATCAACGGTTGTCAGTTTTGCGCCGAAACTGACAAATCCTCCACCGACTTTGCACCAGGTACCCGGATTGGGCTGGCCCGATTCCGCAGCTCTCTCAGCCCGGCAATCACTCACCGCCCGTGTACCTGAGTCAACCCTGGTCAACAGCCCAGTGGGTCTTCTACTGCTTCTGGCCCATGTACCCGGATTGGGCCAACCCGACTTCGCAGCCTCCTCTGCCCGACAGTCGCTCGCTGCCCGTGTACCTGAGTCACACGCGGCCCATGAAACAGCAGATCTCTTCTTCTTCTGTCCTCTTTGACTATCGTTGACAATGACTCATCACTTCTGGAGCCATGAGGCCCACGCTATTCAGCATGGCTCCTCAATCTCCCCCTTGATGAGTGCATTGTAAACACTCCTCTTCTTCAGCTCTTCAGCACCTGCGAGCAAATGTGGAAACACGAAAACAAAACACAAGAAAACAAAGAAGAAGAAAAATAAGGTAAAAAGTTTAACCCTAATGACCAAAAGCCGAACAAAAGCAAGAAGCGGTCATTATGGTTAACCAAAACGTAAAAGCTCAAAATGAGTGCGATTTCAGAACAACAAGGATATCATTAGAGTAAGAACTCCCCCTTTGTTGGGGGAGATAATCCCGGGAATCAGCGGGGTGGGCCCCCCAGCCGGAGGGCCCAGGCTTGATGACGGAGGCCATCGTCCGGAGGAGCGTGGCCGGAGGTCACCTTCCGGAGGAGCGTGGCCGGAGGTCACCTTCCGGAGGAGCGTGGCCGGAGGTCACCTCCCGGAGGAGCGTGGCCGAAGGTCACCTCCCGGAGGGGCATGGCCGGAGGTCACCATCCGGAGAGGCGTGGCCGGAGGTCACCGTCCGGAGGGGCGTGGCCGGAGGTCACCATCCGGAGAAGCGTGGCCGGAGGTCACCGTCCGGAGGGGCGTGGCCGGAGGTCACCGTCCGGAGGGGCGTGGCCGGAGGTCACCGTCCGGAGGAGCGTGGCCGGAGGTCACCGTCCGGAGGATGGAGCCAGCGATCGGTTCTCGGCGTAGGACACCGGAGGCCATTCGCGGAGGT
Organism: Zizania palustris; assembly: GCA_019279435.1. Classification (NCBI taxonomy): domain Eukaryota; kingdom Viridiplantae; phylum Streptophyta; class Magnoliopsida; order Poales; family Poaceae; genus Zizania; species Zizania palustris. The sequence goes on from JAAALK010000079.1 coordinate 16,775,555, forward strand.
TGAAGGTCCTGGAGCCCTCGGCCGGACCGGCAAGGCGGGCCCGAAGAGAGCCGAGGCGGGAAAAGGACTAGGCAGTCGTACGAAAGGACAAGATCGCGATCTTCTGGGCCGTGTCAGGCGGCACGGGAAGCACCCGACACGGCCGCTGCCCTGTCAGAGCCGAATCTTCTTGTCTGTACTATGTACCTTTTTGTCTGTACTATCGGTCGGGGCTGGTCGGGCAGCCGTTGCCGGCCCGGGGGCGCTTAGCCCCCGGGCCAGGGCGCCCTATAAATACCCCCCACCACAGTTGTAACAGGACACACAAGCATTGAATACACTGTTCTCGTTTCCCACTCAAAACCTGCTGGCTCGATCCGTCGTTCCAACAGTTGGCGCCGTCCGTGGGGACCCTAGTCCGAAAAGCTAGTGTCCTCTACACCCATCCACTCGAAGCATGTCCAGCCGGAAGGGAGCGAGCACGGCCCCCCTGCGCCGGTCGACTCGAACCGCTGGGGGCGAGCCCTCCCCGGTCATCGACCCTACTTCTTCTGCTCCCATCATCACATCCGACGGAGCGACGCCCCCGGCAGGCTCCGCCCCGTTGCGAGAGGAGGCGCCTGGAGCTCAAGGCGCCAACGGCCCGGCCGACCCAACCTCCGCCGACCTGGCCGGACCGCAGGGCGGGCCGCCGGAGCAGCACCTCCCTGGCGGGCCGCCAGCGGTAATCTCGCTTCGGACGGACGACGTCCGCTCGCGGGACCCCGACACAGCTTCCGGCGGAAGCGGGAGTCAGGTCGACGCCCTGGCCGCCGAGAACGCCAGGCTAAAGGCGGAGCTGGCCTTGTGGCGTCAGGAAGCATCGCTCCGGCCCCCAGCCCCTCCGGCAGTCTCCCACGCCGCAAGAGCCGTAGTCACGGATCTAAGTGACGACGAGAACCCTCCGGAAGAGGAGAACGCATCATACGACGACGACTCTCCCCTGCATCCGGACCTCCAGAAAGTGCGCTTCAGTTCGAGCTTCCGCGCCGCCAAACTCCCCAAGTACTCTGGAGACTCAGACCCCGGCGAGTTCTCTCGCTCCTACGCGTTGGCAATAGAAGCGTCCGGGGGGAGCCGGGACGCCATGGCCAAATGCTTCCCCCTGGCGCTCGAAGGGATCGCCCTTCGGTGGTTCTGGTCTCTCCGGCCAGGGACCATCCTCTCGTGGGAGCAGCTGAAGAAGAAATTCATCAACAACTTCCAGGGGACCTTCGTGGCCCCCATGTCCACCGGGAGCCTTTTTCAAGTAAAGCAGCAACCCGGAGAGACCCTGCGACAATACTCCCAACGCTTCGCGCACACCAAAGCCCAGATCAAGGGGCTTTCGGCTTCCTCAGTCATCGATGCAGCTCGGGAAGGCGTCACACACCCGGGCCTCCTCGACAAGCTCCACCGGAAGCCTATCTCTTCGGTGGCGCAGCTCATGACGTACTTCGAAGAGTACGCCCGGTCCGAAGAGGGCCAGATACGCCGACAGGCGATGGTGATCCCTGTCCAGGCCCCGAATGCCCGAGCGTACGAAGCGCCTCCGGAGCCCAGCCGGGGCCCCCGTCGCAACCCCGACCTTCGGCGCCCAGAGCCCGCTCGCCCGGACCCTGTTCGTCAAGATTCGCGGCGGAACCGGAAGCACTTCCGGGGGGAAGTCCTCAGCATCACCCCCCAAGCACCCGCTAAGCACCTGCACCTGCCCGGTGGAAGTCGCCAGGCCGGGCCCAAGCATCCACCCCGAGCACCTGCCAGGGGAGCCTTCTACTGCAGCGTCCATGGAGAAAACCGGAGCCACGACACCGACTCCTGCCGCACCATCCTCGCCCTTCGCAGTGACTACGTCGAGCGCCAGTCCGGCCGCGGCTCTTCCGATCGGGGGCATCCTACCCCTCGGCCCGAACCAGTCCAAATCGTCGGGCGCCAGGAGGAACCAGAGGCCATGACCCCGGCTGAAGGATTCGGCGGAGTCCCGGTCCTCCAACTCGACGCCGCTCCGGACCGCGGCAAGCGCGTGGTCCTTCCCATATCCGGAGGGGGAGCCCTCGGAGCGCTGTCCAAACGGCAGCGTCGGGAGTACGTCCGGGAAGTTGGGCATATCGGCACGTCCAGCCCTTCGAGCCTCCCGGAGTGGTCCCACGTCCCCATCAGCTTCACCGCCGAAGATGCCGCCGGAGTCAAATTTCCTCACGCCGACCCGCTCGTTATTTCGGCGGACATCGCCGGAGCCGAGGTGCGTCGCATTCTAGTCGACGGAGGCAGTTCTGCTGACATTATCTTCGTGCAGGCCTTCGACCAGCTGTGCTTGTCACGTAAGCACCTGCTGCCAGCCTCGCGACCACTCCAGGGCTTCTCGGGCCCCCCGCTCGACGCTCTGGGTCAAGTCTCATTGGAGGTCACGTTCGGCACCGCGCCCCTCCAGCGTCGCGAGGAGATCCTGTTCGACGTCGTCGACGCTCCGTACGCCTACAACGCCATCTTCGGCCGAGGGATGCTCAACCGCTTCGGTGCCATCGCCCACCACAACTACCTCTGCCTCAAGATGCCAACTCCCGGAGGGGTGTTGTCCATCTTGGGCGATCAAGCCGCGGCCCGCCGGGTCGAGTACGGCCATGCAGCGCCTCTGGAGCCCCGGCAGGTCCACAGCGTCCGCGAAGGCGCTGGCGACACCAACCTCACACTAGAAGTCGACCCCGCGCAGAAGGAGCGCCCCGTCAAACCCCTCCCGGAAGGAGAAGTCATCACCAAGGCCCTGACTCACGGGGGAAAAGAATACTTGATCAAGTTCGGAGGAGGCCTGGAGCCGGAGCTGTCCGCACAACTCGAAGCCATCGTCTGCAACAACCTCGACGTCTTCGCATGGTCGGACGAAGACATCCCGGGCGTCGACCGGAGCATCATCGAGCACTCCCTGGCGGTTGACCCGAAAGCGCGACCAGTCCGCCAGGGGCTTCGGAGGCTGTCCGCCGAGCGAGCCGAGCTCGCCAAAGCAGAGACCGACAAACTGCTTCGCGCCGGAGTCATCAGAGAAGTGAGTCACACCGGCTGGTTGTCCAACCCCGTCTTTGTCCAGAAGAAAACATCTGGCAAATGGCGCATGTGTATCGACTTCACCTCTTTGAATAAAGCTTGCCCCCGCGACCCCTACCCGCTGCCTCGCATCGATCAGTTAGTAGATTCCACAGCCGGAGCCGAGCTCCTCAGCTTCCTCGACGCATACTCCGGCTATCATCAGATCTGGCTCAAACCCAAGGATCAAGAGAAAACAAGCTTCGTCACCCCAACCGGCGTGTTCTGCTACCTCCGGATGCCCTTCGGCCTCCGCAACGCCGGAGCAACCTTCTCGAGACTAATCTCGAAGGCCCTCGGTCATCAGCTCGGGCGGAACGTCGAAGCCTATATGGATGACATCGTCGTCAAGACTGCCTCCGCAAGTCAGCACGGGTCCGACCTTGCCGAAACCTTCAACAGCCTTCGGCAGTGTGGAATCCGGCTTAACCCCGACAAGTGCGTCTTCGGAGCGCGCGCTGGGAAGCTGCTCGGGTACCTCGTCTCCAGCCGCGGCATCGAAGCTAGTCCAACGCAAGTTCAAGCACTGCAGAACATGGCGCCACCTCAGAACCTGCGTCAGGCGCAGAAGCTGGCCGGGCGTTTGGCCGCCCTCGGGCGTTTCCTCGCCAAATCAGCAGAGCGAAGTCTGCCCATCTTCAAGGTGCTTCGAGGCTCTGAGCACTTCGAATGGACTCCCGAGTGCCAGAGTTGTTTTCAGCAAATCAAAGATTACCTCTCCGGCCTCGTGGCCCTCGCAGCGCCACGGGCCAGCACTCCGCTGTTGGTTTACCTCGCCGCCTCTGGCACCGCCGCAAGCGCAGCCTTGGTTCAAGAAGAAGAGTCCGGCGGAAAGCTCGTCCAGCGGCCAGTGTACTTCGTTTCCGAAGTTCTCACCGACGCCAAGGCCAGATACTCCGAGCTTGAGAAGGTGGCTTATGCCCTGGTCATGACCTCCCGGAAGCTCCGGCACTACTTTTTGGCTCACGACATCATCATTCCAACAGCCTATCCACTGGGCGACATGTTCAGAAACAAGGACGCCACCGGCCGCATCGGGAAGTGGGCAGTCGAGTTGGCCCCGTTCGGAATCTCCTTCGTCGCCCGGACAGCTATTAAGTCCCAGATCCTCGCCGACTTCGTCGCGGAGTGGACGCGGGCCCAAGAGCCCGCGAGCGTCAGCATGGGCGAAGAGATGTGGACCGTCTTTTCGGATGGCGCTTATCAGGCCTCCGGGGCAGGAGCCGGAGCAGTCATCATCTCCCCATCGGGTCAGCAGGCTTTATACTCCGCTCGGTCCTCGCGGGCAAAACTCTTCGGCAGGGCGTCTACTGGCCCACCATCATCGCTGACGCCGAGGAACTCGTCCGCACCTGCCAGGGTTGCCAGTGGATGGGCCGGCGCAGTCACCGCCCTCCAACAAGACTGCTACCTATCCCTCCGGTGTGGCCATTGGCCCGCTGGGGCATGGACCTCGTCGGTCCACTCCCCCGAGCGAAGGGAAACCTGCGCTTCGTCGTCGTCGCAGTCGAATACTTCTCCAAATGGGTGGAAGCGGAGCCTCTCGCCACCATCACATCCCGGAGTGTCCAAAAGTTCTTCTGGCAGCACATCGTGTGCCGGTTCGGAGTACCTAAGCAGCTCACATTGGACAACGGCACGCAGTTCGACGCCGGCAGCTTCCGGGCATTCTGCGAAGAACTGGGAGTCCAGCTTTGCTTCGCTGCCGTCCGGCACCCCCAGTCTAACGGAGCCGTGGAGCGAGCTAACGGGCACATTCTGTCCGGCCTTCATAAGCGTATCGTCGGGTTAGCCCGAGGTACGTGGCCCGACGAACTACCCAAGGTCTTATGGTCCATTCGGACGAGCGTTTCCCGAGCAACGGGCTTCACCCCGTTTCGCCTCCTGTTCGGTGACGAAGCAATGACGCCAACAGAGCTCCGCGCCGGTTCCCTGCGTGTCGTAGCACCCGAAGTTGAAGATGAGCGCGCCATCTCCCTTGATCTAGCGGAAGAAACACGACTGCGCGCCGTCGCCAACTTATCTCGCTACCAGACAGAGACCAAGGGGTGGTATGATGCAAAGGTTAAGCGCACCGAGTTCCAGCCAGGGCACCTCGTCCTCCGTGCGGTGGTCGCTCCGTCCAAATTGGACAACAAATGGGACGGACCATACATTGTTACGAAGTCCGGGCGCCCAGGATCCTACCGTCTCGCTACACTTGAAGGCGAAGAGCTGAAGCACTCATGGCACGCCAGAGACTTGAAGCGCTACTTCCCGTAACACTACCGATGTAACTTATTAATGGCCACCGCCGCCCGTCTGTATCCCCCATCTGTGTAATAAAAATTTTTCTCAGCCAGCTCTTGCGACGGACACAACTCGCGACGCGCCCTCACATTCGGGTTCCGAGCTCCGGCTCGACGCGTCCTCACATTCGGGTTCCGAGCTCCGGCTCGACGCACCCTCACATTCGGGTTCCGAGCTCCGGCTCGACGCACCCTCACATTCGGGTTCCGAGCTCCGGCTCGACGCACCCTCACATTCGGGTTCCGAGCTCCGGCTCGACGCACCCTCACATTCGGGTTCCGAGCTCCGGCTCGACGCACCCTCACATTCGGGTTCCGAGCTCCGGCTCGACGCACCCTCTCATTCGGGTTCCGAGCTCCGGCTCGACGCGCCCTCACATTCGGGTTCCGAGCTCCGGCTCGACGCGCCCTCACATTCGGGTTCCGAGCTCCGGCTCGACGCACCCTCACATTCGGGTTCCGAGCTCCGGCTCGACGCACCCTCACATTCGGGTTCCGAGCTCCGGCTCGACGCACCCTCACATTCGGGTTCCGAGCTCCGGCTCGACGCGCCCTCACATTCGGGTTCCGAGCTCCGGCTCGACGCGCCCTCAAATTCGGGTTCCGAGCTCCGGCTCGACGCACCCTCACATTCGGGTTCCGAGCTCCGGCTCGACGCGCCCTCACATTCGGGTTCCGAGCTCCGGCTCGACGCGCCCCACGTCCGGGTTCCGAGCTCCGTCTCGACGCGCCCTCGCATTCGGGTCGTGAGCCGAGGCACGACGCCCCTATAAGTCCGCTCTTCCTCTCTTAAGTTACTTAGCGCCCAGCTAGTCAACTAGCTACTCGCCAAGAAGGGGGGGGGAGGAGAGAGTGAGCGAGGTAGGCCACGGCAAATATACGAAGCGCGCAACAACAAAGCGCATGAGCGCACGACTTCGAGAACACCTCGACGTCAAGCTCGCAACCGCAAACACCCCGAATAAGTTCCGAAAAGGTAGTCTTTATTGATACAACTAAGTTCCCTAAACTATTACAAGGTAAAATTGGGACTAGTTCCTGGAACTACGCCTGCGGGTCCGGCAAGGGGGCCGAGGCCGGAGGGTTCGAAGGTGCCGGAGGGTCGCGCGCGCGGAGTGCATCCTCCAGCCAAGATTGGATCGCCACAGGGCCTTCAGTCTGCCAGGTCGCCTTGAGCGCCCTCCAGGATTGAACCAGGGCGAAGCTTGGCGTCCGAAGATGGTCCCCCGTGAAGGCGACCGGGTGCGGGCTCGAAGGCGAAGGAAGCGGAAGCCCGGACGCCTCGAGGTGCCGGAGGATCCCGTACGCCGCCACCCGGGCAGACACCTCGCCGTACTGTGTCATGGCAAGGTGAATCTGTCGGACGGCAGAGCGAACGAACTTCACTCGGCGGACCAGGGGCTCCCGGGCGACGTCGAACGTGCCGCAGCCGGTGCCGTAGCGCGCCAACATCTTCCGCATGGATTCGGCGGCCTCGGCCGCCGCTTTCCCGGCCTCGGCGAGCTCCTCGGCGGCTTTTCCATTCTGCACGTTGAGGCCCGCCTCGACCTTCTCCAAATGAGTTACCCGGGCTCCGAGGGCTTCGACCTTGCTCTCCGCCCCCGAGGCCCGAGCTTGGAGTCGGGAAACTTCTCCTTCGAGCCGATCCGCCTCCGACGCCCGGGCCCGAAGTACCTCCGCCTCAGCGGCTTGGGTTCGGAGGGCGCCGACCTCCGCCTCCAGCTCGGCGACGCGGGCCCCGAGCGAATCCGCCTCCGCCGCGCGGGCCTCCAGCGCCGCGACCCTCGACGCCTGGGACCGGAGGATCTCGACCTCCGACAAGCGCTCGCGGGCCAGCTTCTCCGCCGCTGCCACCCGCGACGCGAGCGCTGCAACGTACGCCTCGTTTTGCTCGCGTTCGAGAAGCAGAGCAGACATCTGCCCCTGCGCGAGCGCTACCACCTGCATCCAGAAAAACGGTTAGAAGAGCCGCGTTGAAAGCATCGAGTGCGTCCAAGGAAAGTACCTGGCCGGCGGCCGTCTCGATGGCCCTGCTGAGGTCCAAGGCGTCCGATCGCCCCAGCTCGCTTATCACCGGGACGTCGCGCAGCCGCAGGTAATATTCATGGATCGGAGCCACCCTCGAAGCAAAGTCCTCCCCGTCTGTCAGGAATGGGCGCAGGAGCGGCACGGAGCCGCGCGCGGTTCGTCGGTCGCTGGGGGGCTGATGCCAGACCCCGGCGCCCACGGTAGGATCTTGAGAGGCCCCCTCGGCGTCTCGAGACTCCGCCTCGTCCTCCGGTTTCCGACTTCCCCCCGCGGCGACAGGGGCTCCGGACCTTGAGTCCGGAGCGATTGCCTGGGAACGGCCGATTGGCTCCCTGCCTCCGGCCGAGATGCCTACGCGGGGAATGGGAGTTAGATACGGGGAAGCTCCTCGCGCGCGAAAGGGCATGTTTAGGTTATCGTACCTGTGGCCGCGGGATCGTCGACATGGTCCGGAGGCGGGAGCTGGTCCGACGGGCTCGGGCGGAAGAAGAGATTGTCGAATGAAGTCGACGGGGAACCCGCCCACCGCCGCGGCCAGCTCCGCCTCTATGTCGGCACTCTTCTCAAGGCCGCCAAGCGGGTCGTCTAAACCCCCGCGGCCCAAGCTGTCTGCGGCCTCGCTTTCACGAGAGCCCGCGGAGCCCCCCGCCGAGACGGGAATCGGCGAGGAGGCGGTCCCCGGGCGACGGCGCGAGTCAACGTGCGCG
>JAAALK010000079.1:16784652-16806481 GCA_019279435.1 Zizania palustris
GGCGACGAGAGAACGATACTTACCAAGCTGACGAGAGAGCTCCGCTGGCACCGTGGCGTCTCGGCTGCTGCGGAGCAGGGCGGCCACTCCGCCTTCAGCGGGGAGATCTCTAAGGCCACGAACTCCTCCGTCAAGTCCCGCATGCTCATCCGACGGGCGACAATCTGGAGGAGCTGTACTCTTGCCGAGATGGCCCCGGAGTTGGCTTCGACGCGCGCCTCCCTCCGGAACCAGATGTGGCGCGGGATTCCGGCTAAGCCGGAGGTGAGCCCTACGCGGACGTAGAACCACCGGTTCACCCACTTCGAATACCACCTTTCGTTGGTGGCCTTCGCCGGGAAGGAGTCCGCGTACCTTCTCCGGAGCTGGAAGTTAATGCTCCCGAAGGCTAGCACTCGGCCATCCTTCTTCTTCGGCTGGCAGAGAGCTTCGTGCATCTCGGCGAAGACCCCCGCTCTCCCCTCGCAGCCTTCGGCGCGCATGGCCCACTCGAAAATGGCGAGGCGGGCCACGGCGTTGGGAGACAACTGCGGGAGCTCCAGGTGAAACGCCTCCAGGACCCCAGCGAGGAGCTCAGAGGCAGGGAACCCCAGGCCCGCGTCGAAGAAGGCCTCGAAGACGACGACCTCGCCTTCCCGCGGCTGCGGGGCCGTCTCCCGCCCCGGCCTTCTCGCCGGCGTTTCTGGCCCAAGGCGGGTCCTGGTGGCCTGCTCGATCGAGGCTTCAGTGCACGCCGACGCCCCGAGCTCCAGCGTCTGCTCTCGGAACCGCTCAGAAGCGGGGCGAAGCTCGCGCGCGCCGCGCACCTCTGGCGTGTCGGTCACCGCCGCCGCCGCGGCCGCCGCCATCTGGCGCTGCACGAAGCGTGGGTCCATCGCCATCGCAGGGGCTGGTTTCTTCGACATTCTGGGAAGGCAGGCGGAAATGCAGGACTCAAAAGCGAGTAGGCGGAGGACTAAGCAGTGCGGCTGAAGCGTGAGGGTGAAGAAGGAGGAAATCATGGGGGACCACATATATATACCTGTCGGCGGGGCCGGCGGTTCGATTCTTGCCTCGGTTAACGCGCGCGCATGGCGGTTGGCATGGCGCCGCATTTAAGACCGGTTGGCGTACCGGGGCGCGGGGCGATCTTCTGGTGATCCGCCTTTTCAATGTTGCCGACGCGCGTGTTAACTGCCCTCTGGGAGCACGCGCCTGGCCCTTCGAGGTTGGAGCCCCCGGAGTTAAGACGCGGCGGCCCCCCCGTGGTTCCGGCCAACTCCCCTCGGCGGATGCGGCGCTCTAAGGCAAGGTACGTACTCGTGTGAATTGATGGGATTATCTTGTGCGCTTCCACCCCCTCCTATCGCAGGGCTACGAGCGGGAAGAAGCGAGGGGCTACTGTTGGGGGAGATAATCCCGGGAATCAGCGGGGTGGGCCCCCCAGCCGGAGGGCCCAGGCTTGATGACGGAGGCCATCGTCCGGAGGAGCGTGGCCGGAGGTCACCTTCCGGAGGAGCGTGGCCGGAGGTCACCTTCCGGAGGAGCGTGGCCGGAGGTCACCTTCCGGAGGAGCGTGGCCGAAGGTCACCTCCCGGAGGGGCATGGCCGGAGGTCACCATCCGGAGAGGCGTGGCCGGAGGTCACCGTCCGGAGGGGCGTGGCCGGAGGTCACCATCCGGAGAAGCGTGGCCGGAGGTCACCGTCCGGAGGGGCGTGGCCGGAGGTCACCGTCCGGAGGGGCGTGGCCGGAGGTCACCGTCCGGAGGAGCGTGGCCGGAGGTCACCGTCCGGAGGATGGAGCCAGCGATCGGTTCTCGGCGTAGGACACCGGAGGCCATTCGCGGAGGTTGAAGGTCCTGGAGCCCTCGGCCGGACCGGCAAGGCGGGCCCGAAGAGAGCCGAGGCGGGAAAAGGACTAGGCAGTCGTACGAAAGGACAAGATCGCGATCTTCTGGGCCGTGTCAGGCGGCACGGGAAGCACCCGACACGGCCGCTGCCCTGTCAGAGCCGAATCTTCTTGTCTGTACTATGTACCTTTTTGTCTGTACTATCGGTCGGGGCTGGTCGGGCAGCCGTTGCCGGCCCGGGGGCGCTTAGCCCCCGGGCCAGGGCGCCCTATAAATACCCCCCACCACAGTTGTAACAGGACACACAAGCATTGAATACACTGTTCTCGTTTCCCACTCAAAACCTGCTGGCTCGATCCGTCGTTCCAACAGTCATCTTGTTCTACGAAGCATTATAGCGCCAGGGAAGTTAGGAAATAAATGGGAAGGTCCATACCTAATTGTTCGTTCAGGACGCCCTGGCTCTTTTAAATTAGCTAATTTAGAAGGTGAAGAGTTAGCACATACTTGACATGCGGAGCACCTAAGGCGATACTTCGCATAAGGGCTTCTTGTAAATCACTTGTAATCATCTTCTGAATTAATAAAGCATATGGTCCAGATAGTGCCTTCCCCTCATAAACCTCCAGCTTCCGAGTGGACGCATTGGAACCGCGGGGTTGACCGAGAGGGAAGTGTCATAAAGCTGAATCATATTTTCGGACTTCGAATCATTGGTTCGAAGCTTCCGACGTGGGGGCTGACATAATCCGGAGTCCAAGCCACCGGCTTGTAGGCATCCGTAAAAGAGCCCAAAACCACATCATGCGTAGTCCAAGCCATTGGCTGGTAGACTTCCGTAAAAAGAGTCGAAGGTGGCCAAAACATACGGAGTCCAAGCCATTGGCTGGTAGACTTCCGTAAAAAGAGCCGAAGGTGGCCAAATATGCGGAGTCCATGCCATTGGCTGGTAGACATCCGTAAAAAGAGTCCAAAGAGACCATTACAAACTCTGAACCATTGGTTTGACAGAGTTCGCAAAAAAGAGCCGAAGGTGGCCAAAACAAAACAGAGTTTGAGCCATGAGCTTCGAATGTCTATTAACATAGTCCAAAGTGACAAATTATTTAAGACACTAAGGTGTCCTGAAAGTTATCTCAAGTGATTTCTTTCAAAAAAACAAGGGTACTAAGTTGTCATTCTTCAGACTACAAATAGTCAAAGACATTTTATAAGATTTTAAAAGATCTTTAAATTGCAGAGGGGCTCCGAACCCCAAAAAATTGTACTCCGAAGTTTTTCTTTGCGCATAACCATCTTTGAATACAGTTCGAAGTTGCTTATCCCCAAAGAGGGGCTAGTAAATATAGAGACAATTTTAAATCGGTATTCATTATTCGAACGAATATGTTTACAGATTACATCATGAAAAATTGGTATCTATACCAAGAAGGAATCGAAGACCTCTTCGATCTCTAGAGCTAGGATTGGAACGACTAGTTCCAGCCCCGGGAGTTCTATCAACTTTACATTTAACTCTCTTGCCTCCCTTCGAAGCTCTAAAGTCCTTCTGTTCTTGTTGAAGCTCGGCCCAAGTTCGAAGCCGTTCGGGGCTCCTTTCCTAGCTTCCAAGTTCTTCAGGTTTTTTACCTCGAACTTCATCTTCGTCTTCAGACCATATAACGTCTTCAGAAGACGAAGTGTTCAAGTTAACCTCTTTTTCTTCCTCTTTAATATAAGATAGTATATCTTTGCTTACTTCGGGCGCAATTACACCGGAGCTATCTCGAGGAACTAAAAATCGGGGGCGCTTATAAGCTTTTAGAAGATCGAAGGTGGTCCACAATGAGCGAAGTTCATCGTTAATATCTAACACTTCGATATCTTCCGTATGAGGCAAAGCCTAAAAATATGATAAACAAATTTTCATTGATAAATGTTCATAAGCACAAAGCTTTACATAGCCAAAAATCCTAAGATATTTCTAAACCTGCGGGTTCGGAGGAGGCTGACTGCTTGAAGCTTGGGTCTGAGCTTGTTTCTGGCGTTGTCCTTCATCGATCCAGGCCTTGATCGCAGAGGGACCTTTGGCTCTCCATGAAGTCTGGAAGTCTCGCCAGGCAGCGGCCACACCTTTGGAAGGAGTCAGAAGCCGCTCGTCGTCGAAGGTAATTGGGCCCTCTCCTGCGCTCGGAGTTATCGATCGGCCCAGATCTTCGTAATAGCGAAGTAGGCCAACAGCAGCCACTTGTCCGGAGAGTTCTCCGTATCGAATGCCTGCTGTCTTCATCTGCTTCGCCACTCCTTGAATCCTTTTAACCGGCGCAGAAGAGAAATGTTATCATCAGAAGGAAGTGTCCCAATAGTACCGAAGTACTCCAAAACATCTAGCAACTGATTCATAACTTCCGCAGCTACCTTCTCGGACTTCAGCTTATCTTCGATCAGTACGTCCTTCATCGAAGTTACCTCTCCCAGAACCCCAGAAAGTCTAGCAGTTTCAGTAGTCAAGATATTCTTTTGGTTCAAAAGCTGGCTAGCTTCCTCTTGGAGTCTAACAAGCTCGGTCCCTGCAGTAGCGTGCTCCACCCGCATTCTTTCAATTTCTGCTCGAAGCACAATTCTTTCTGCTTCGAGCTCTTTATTTGCAGCTTCCAAACCTTGTCTGGCCCTGCGCTCCGTTGACACTATACTGTCCATCTAAACCACTCGGCTTTCGGAGATGGTGAGATTCCGTTGAAGGATGTTATTTTCCTCTCGAAGACGAGCGATTTCTTGATCATTCGATATATTCGCAGCTCGGGCCAAGACTGTTTGCTGCGAAAAGAAAAAATCAAAGTAAGAAATTATTTGTATGAAAACTTAATGTTATTTCATAGATGCTTCGTACCTGGTAAGCTGCGCGTTCCATAGCAGCGTTAAGCTCCGACCTGTCCGTTTTGCTCAGAATGGCCACTAAGTTGGTCTCCCCTATATCGCGACTAGCTCGATCCAAAGGCTCGAGCAAAGTCCGAAGACCAGTTGTTCGCTCTAAGAAAGGAGCTAGGAGGGGAGCATACTTATCGCCTGTTGGTCATCCTCGTCCAGCGAGGGGCCGGAGCGTTGGCCTGTAGTCTTCGGAGCCCCTGGAGATTGGCCCCCTCGGTAGATTGACTCTCGTCTGTTGAATCAGACGGAGTTGATCCGGAACTCGCAGCAGGGAGGGGTTCTATTTTCCTTTTGCCTCTTCCAGGTCCCATTTGAGTGTCACTTGGGATTGGCTCTGAAGTCGTCGAAGGTCCAGGGATTATTTCTTCCTGGTGGACCTCTTCCACAGAAGTGGACTCTGTAAAAAACAAAAGTATTATACATTGTATAAATACACAAAATAAACATAAAAGAATTATTCGAAGTTTACCTTCGACATTCTGGCGAGGGGTAATCATTGGGCTGTTTGGCGGATCGAAGGCGAGATCTTCGTCCGAATCAGCCGTTAAATCTTCGACTGCAGGAACATTTTCCTGGGCAGTCCTTGTTGCCTCTTCAGGAATCGAAGCCATAGTGACTTCGACTCCACTTTCATCCACAGGAACTTCGCCCTGAGGTAAATCCTCTTGAACTGCAGAAGTCCTTGGTTGCTCAAGGTTATCTCGAGACTCCGGCACGTTCGCAGGTACTTCGGCTTGTGCAGTCCTTTGAGATGCATCTTCGTCTATCAGACGCACAAGCAACCTCCCTTCATCCTTGATGGGGGACTGGTCCCGATCTTCCGCTAGGTAAAGGATAACTTGGGTTGGTGGAGAATCTCGACGTTGGCGATCCAAGGCTTCGGTCCGGCGGATCAAAACCTTGCAATCGTTACACCACTGTCTCCGTTGGTTATCAACCACGCAGAACGCGATTGACCTCGCCACGAAGGCTAATTCCTGCAAGCGAACCCAAGAACACAAGCAAGAACAGGAAGGATACAAGTCGAATGCCAAAACACTGACAAACGATGATAAGGTGAGGTTTCACAAGCGCCAATGCAGCAGCCAATCGGTTCGGTGCAAGAGGCGGGATCTAAACACACAAGTGTAGATGCAAACAAAGCAAAACCTAACCCTAAAGGCGGCTGGAGTGAATATATAGGGTGTGGCAGCCTGTAGAAGGCGAACAGACATGGGCTGTGGGCTAGAAGATGTACAGACTCAGATTATGGGCCAACACGGCCCAGTTCTGTAACGCAAGACTGTTTTAATCACACAGATCGACTCGAGACTCCAAATGAGACGAAACCAACGGCAAAATATCCGTCTTCTCCTTAGCTTTCCAAAAAGTTATGCCCATTTTGGTGCAGGGTGGTTGATGTAGTCCGAACCAGCGAATTCTTGACTTCAAATCATCCGTGCGACTCCGTCTTCAACTCCAATTCTTCTATTCCATCTCCCATGTTCCTAAGCAACAAAATATCACTAGTATTCAGTAGCATCCTGTCCAAACAAATATTAACATAGTTGCTAAGGAAAGAATTAACCTCATGGTTCAAGCGACGGGCACGGGCGCGTGTGATTGGTCCTAGTAATTGAATTGTAGGTGGAGGCTCCATGTGTGTATCATGTGAAGTGATGTCCTCATCATCCTCCCCCTCTTGAATTGGAGTCGTCCTCGACTCAAGCTCATCATCATCTCCCAAATAGGGTTTTAAATCATCAGCACGGGGCATCAATTTAAACTTTCTCAAACCAGAAAAATGATCCTTGCGCAAGTACAACCAAACAAGATCTCCTGGTTTGAAAAACATCTTCTTTCTTCCTTTATTTTTCTTTTGAGCAAAATATCGTGCCTTCTTTTCTATAACTTCCTTGATCTTCAGATGCATAGCTTTCACAAACTCTGCACGCTTAGTTGCCTCCATGTTTGCTCTCTCTTGAAAAGGAAGTGGCAGCAAATCAAGTGGTGTGATTGGCTTAAAACCATACACCACTTCAGATGGGCACAATTGTGTTGTTGAGTGAACAGCTCTATTGTATGCAAATTCAACATGTGGAAGGCAGTCCTCCCATTCTTTCAAGTTCTTCTTAATCATTGCTCGCAGCAACATGGAGAGTGTACGATTTACCACCTCTGTTTGACCTTCAGTTTGCGGGTGACAAGTTGTTGAAAATAGCAATTTTGTGCCAAGCTTGGCCCACATTGTCTTCCAAAAGCAACTCATAAACTTTACATCACGATCTGAAACAATGGTTCTAGGCATCCCGTGCAATCTCACAATTTCCCTGAAAAATAAACCAGCAATATGTGAAGCATCGTTGGTCTTGTGACAGGGAATAAAGTGTGCCATTTTAGAAAACCTATCTGTTGGCGTAAAAGATTACGCTAACAGGTTTCTGTAGAAGAGAAACTAACAAACGAAGTGTTTGCGAAGAGAACTGTTCTAAGCCTCTAGAAGGATAATAACTTAGAATAGTTCGAATGTGTGTATTGAATAACTTGTATTCGGTCCCTATTACAGGGTGAAATGGGGGGTATTTATAGGCCCAAACATTAAGGAAAAGACCTATTTACCCCTCTATTACAACCGACATAGTGGAAACTATTCGGTTCCCTTAATAGGGCTAAAATGGTAAAAGACTAATCTAATGAGAAAGAAGATAAGTCTTCCATCTTAGCTGGCAGAAAAGATCTTGAAAAGCCTTAGTTCGAAGATGTACTTCGAACCAATGCCTATCTTCGTACTTCGAACTGGGTTCCGAGTATCTTCGAAGATGATCGTCTGGGAACCTTCGAATCCGCTGTCTGCCTTTATGTTGCTTCAGCAATAACCCCGAAGATGAGATATTTTCCCCAACAGTAGCCCCTCGAATACGCTTCTCCGTTTGACCTGTAACATTAGGAGAGCAGTATACGGAAGGAAAAGATAACCAAACATAGGGGTTATTGGTTTTCAGTTCATCTCCGAAATGCATGAAGATATAAACTCCGAATCAGTCTTAGGGTAATTGCTTTTCGAACTACCTTAGAACCGACTCAAGAAGTTCGAAAGTCTTTTAGACTTAGAGAAAATAGCCGTTAAGTTTCTGTTTTCAACGGAAACTGTAGTAAGCGTTAATCTCGGAGAAAAGTAACGGCAGGAATGCGAAACGACATGGATTAACGGTAAAAAAGTGAAATCTAGGCTATAAATAGAAGGCCTAAAACTTACCCGGTTACCTTTTCACTGTCTTCTTGCATCCAAAAACTTTTCGAGTCCTTTGAGTTCTTGAGCCCTAGCCTCCATTTCCCCCAAAGCAATCCATCGATCGCAATGGTGAAGACTAAGGGATCTGCACCTCTGTCGGCCTTGGCCCAGCAGCAGGCGGCTGCAGCAGCAGCGGCGGCAACGTTGGCGGCGGCACCTTCGATTCCGGCGGTGACATCCATGGCAGCAGGAGGGAGAAATCCCCAAATCGTCGATGACCAAGGTCTGTGCCCGCCATCGACAAAATATTTGGATCAATCTTTCCAGTTGGGGCCTTCTACCTGCAAGAGAGAGTCACTGGCAATCGCAGTGGGAGGGAAAATTGGTAATGGGGTTATGATCCGGAAGCCAGGCAAAGAAATGATTCCATCGCCAAAACCCGGAGAAGTAGTGGTATTCGAAGCCTTCTTCGAAGCTGGCTTGGGCCTCCCTGCAGTGGACTTCCTGGCGGAGGTACTTCATCTGTTCCATGTAACCCTCCCCCAATTATCTCCAAATGCAGTAGCTAGATTAGCTATCTTTGAATGGGCCTTGAGAGCCGAAGGTTGCGAAGGAAGGGCAGAGATCTTCGCTGCATTACATAGGGCTACATGCCAACCAAAGACCTTCGTAGGCCCCGGAGGTGAAAAAGTAGTTGTATCCTTTGGCAGTATCAACTTTAGGCTTCGGGATGAGTATGCCCTCCAATTTCCTGCCAAGGCCATCAATGCCAGATGGTATACTGATTGGGTTCTAAGATGGTTCTATGCCGAAGTTGGGGCAAGCAGTCCTCTGGCCGGGCCCCTCAAAGAAATTCAATTCTGGAAGGAAGCTTTAGTGCAGCCCAACGAAGGTCAGCTCGAAGCCCGTCTTAACCTGCTTCAAAAGATTAGCCGAAGGTTAAGCATGCGAGACTTGGCCGAAGAATTCCTCGGCCTGCAAATTTCTCCGCTGATGGCCAACTGGCCTATCATCTTCGAGGATGATTCGGAAGGCGGTCTCCGCAAGATTAACTTGACTTCGAGCCCTGCAGGTAACTTCGAAACCAACATGTATTATACACATTTACTTCGAAGAAAAACTAACTTGAATTATTTATTTTTTAGCTTCTTCAGCCCCTATTACTTCAGAGCAAATTATAAGGGCTTCGGAGAAGATTTTGGGTGCCCCAACTCCGACTGAAAAAGAATGGCGAGTTAAATTGGTCGGGAGTTGGGAGAGGTTTAACAGAGTATGGGGAATGTTGAAGATGACTCCGCCCCCTCTGATGGACTGGGTGCCTTCGGAGAAAGGGCCCAAGAAGAGGATAGCCGAAGCCGGAGCTTCGAGCTCCGCAAGGACTCCGGTGAAGAAGGTGGCTCGGAAGCCAAAAAATCCCGCACCTTCGAATCCTGCGCTTTCGAGCTCAAGAACCTCAATCTCCGGTTCTAAAGAAGATGAAGGTATACTATTAGTGAGGTTGATTGATGAAGATGCGGTTCAGAAAAATATTCACATTGAAGATACTGCAGGTATGCCGGAGCCTCAAGCTAATATTGAAGAAGTGAGAGCTCCGGATGCTCAAGAAGAAGAGCAAAACGAAGCCCCTATGGGCGAAGATGAAGTTGAAGTTACTACAACTTCAGTTGTGGATGAAGGGAGGACTGCTCACGGAGATACTCCGGCAGTTGAAGTTTTAACTGTGGATTCAGACGAAGACCTCACCTTTGATCCTCCAAGCAGTCCGGTGCTCGATCGCCCCCAGAATGCCGAAGGTAAACTTCGCATAATTCTCTTATTATTTTCTGCAAAATTATACAATGTATAATACCTTTGCTTTTGCAGAGCCCCCTTCTGTAGAAGTACATCGTGAAGATCCCATTCCAGGGCCTTCGACAACTTCGGAGCCGCACCCGGAGGTTGCTCAACTGGGGCCTGGAAGGGGTAAAAGACACATAGAGCCTCTCCCTACTCAAGGATCAACTTCGTCTGAATCAACAGATGAAAGTGAATCAACTGAGGGGGGGCCATCTACCGAAGTTCCAAGGACCTCAGGAGAACGCTCCGGAGCTTCGCCAAGCAAGGACGACCAAGAGTCTTCGGCAATGCTCCCTCTTTTAACTCCTTTTTTGGAGCAAAGAACCGGGCTTCGAACTCTGCTCAAACCTTTAGGTCGAGTAAGTCGCGAAGTCGGGGAGACAGAGCTGGTAGCAATCTTAAGCAGGGTGAAGAGTTCGGAGCTTAACGTTGCCCTGGAACGAGCAGCATACCAGGTACGGAACGCCTTCGAACCAATAGCAAATTATACATGAATAATTTCTTACTTTAGTTTTTTCTTTTCTTAGCAAGCGGTCTTGGCCCGCGCTGCAACTTTATCGAGCGAAAATGAAATTGCTCAGCTCCGGGAAGAAAATGAAGCTCTTAAACGCAACTTATCTTTCTCCGAAGCTAGAGTGGTTCAAATGGATAATATGATTTCAACGGAGCGTAGGGCAGACAGGGCTTGGAGGCTGCTAATAAAGAGCTCGAAGCAGAAAGAATCGTGCTTCGGGCGGAAATCGAAAAAGTGCGGTTGGAGCATGCTAATGCTGGGTCCGAACTTGTGAGGCTCCAAGAGGAAGCTAGCCAACTCCTAAATCAGAAGAATATTTTAACTACGGAGAATGCTAGGATTTCTGGAGTTCTAACAGAAACAACTTCGAGCAAGGATGCACTTATTGAAGAAAAGCTTAAGTCTGAGAAGGTAGCTACGGAAGTCATAGAGCAGATGTTAGGTGTCCTGGAGTACTTTGGTACTACTGGATCACTTCCTTCGGATGACAACGTGACTCTGCTGCGCCGTTTAAAAAGGATCCAAGGAGCAGCGAAGCAAATGAAGACGGCAGGCATTCATTACGGAGAACTCTCCGGACAAGTGTCTGCCCTCGGACTACTTCGTTACTACGAGGATTTGGGCCGAACCATCACTCCGAGCGCAGAGGGCTCCATTACCTTCGACGACGAGCGGCTTTTAAATCCTTCCGAAGGCGTGACTGCAGCCTGGCGAGCCTTTCAAACCTCATGGAGAGCCGAAGGTCGTTCCGCGATCAAGGCTTGGATCGATGAAGGCCAACGCCAAAAGCAAGTTCGGAGCCAAGCTTCGAGCAGTCAGCCTCCTCCGAACCCGCGGGTTTAGGAATCATTAAGGATTTTTGACTATGTAAAGCTTCGTGCTTGTAAACATTTATCAATGAAAATCTTGTTTGTCATATTTTTAGGCTTTGCCTCTTATGGAAGACATCGAAGTGTTAGAGCTTAACGACGAACTTCGCTCATTATGGAATACCTTCGAACTTCTAAAGACTTACAAGCGTCCTCGATTCCTAATTCCTCGAGATAACTCCGGCGTAATTGCGCCCGAAGTAATCAAAGATGTAATGTCTTATATTAAAGAGGAAGAGAAAGAGGTTGACGTAAACACCTCGTCTTCTGAAGACACTATTTGGTCTGAAGACGAAGGTGAAGCTCGAAATAAAAGATCTGAAGATCTTAGAAGCTGGGAAAGAAGCCCTGAACGGCTTCGAACTTGGGCCGAACTTCAGCAAGAGCAGAAGGATTTTAGAGCTTCGAGGGGAAGGAAGAGAGTTAAACGTAAAGTTATTAGAACTTCCGATGTTGGAACTAGTCGTTCCACCCCTAGCTCTAGGGACCGAAGAGGTCTCCGATTCCTTCTTGGTATAGATACCAATTTTTCATAGTGTAATCTGTAAACACATTTATTTCAATAATGAATGTCGATTTAAAATTGTCTCCATATTTACTAGCCCCTCTTTGGGTATAAGCAACTTCGAAATGTATTCAAAGATGGTTATGCGCAAAGAAAAAACTTCGGAGTACAATTTTTTGGGGGTTCGGAGCCCCTCTGCCATTTAAAGATCTTTTAAAATCTTATGAAATGTC
The DNA here is from genome assembly GCA_019279435.1 of Zizania palustris. Lineage (NCBI taxonomy): Eukaryota > Viridiplantae > Streptophyta > Magnoliopsida > Poales > Poaceae > Zizania > Zizania palustris. The sequence goes on from JAAALK010000079.1 coordinate 16,796,557, forward strand.
TTCGACTTTTTGCAGTCGGAAGAATGGTAACTTAGTACCTTTGTTTTATGAAAGAAATCACTTGGGATAACTTTCAGGACACTTTAGTGTCTTAAGAAATTTGTCACTTTGGACTATGTTAACAGACATTCGAAGCTCATGGCTCAAATTCTGTTTTGCTTTAGCCACCTTCGGCTTGTTTTTGCGATCTCTGTCGAACCAATGGTTCGGAGTTTGCAATGGTCTCTTTGGACTCTTTTTACGGATGTCTACCAGCCAATGGCTTGGACTCCGTATATTTTGGCCACCTTCGGCTCTTTTTGCAGAAGTCTACCAGCCAATGGCTTGGACTCCGCAGATTTTGGCCACCTTCGGCTCTTTTTACGGAAGTCTACCAGCCAATGGCTTGGACTCCGTAGATTTTGGCCACCTTCGGCTCTTTTTACGAAAGTCTACCAGCCAATGGCTTGGACTCCGTAGGGTGTGGTTTTGGGCTCTTTTACGGATGCCTACAAGCCGGTGGCCTGGGCTCCGGATTATGCCAGCCCCCACGTCGGAAGCTTCAAACTTTATGGGTTCGAAGTCCGAAAATTCAACCCAGCTTCATGACACTTCTCTCTCGGTCGACCCCGCGGTTCCAGTGCGTCCACTTGGAAGCTGGAAGTCTTCTTCAGAGGAAGGCACTATCAGGATCATATGCTTTATTGATTTAGAAGATGATTACAAGAAAATTACAAGGAGCCCTTATGCGAAGTATCGATTTAGGTGCTCCGCATGCCAAGTATGTGCTAACTCTTCACCTTCTAAATTAGCTAATTTAAATGAACCAGGGCGCCCTGAACGGACAATTAGGTATGGACCTTCCCATTTATTCCCTAACTTCCCTGGTGCTATAATGCTTCGTAGAACAAGATGACCCGGTCTTAGTTCATTGAGCTTAACCTTCGGGTCATACCAAGCCTTCGTCTGCTGATGATACTTTGATAAATTAGCTACAGCCCAAAGTCTTGTTTCTTCTAACAAATCTAACGAAGCTTGCCTTTCTTCTTCAATGTCCGGTTCGGTGCTGCGAAATGATCCCCCTTTGAGCTCCGTTGGAGTCATAGATTCATCTCCGAATAGTAGTCTGAACGGAGTAAAACCTGTGGACCTTGTCTGCGTAGTCCAAATGGACCACAGAATCTTCGGAAGCTCTTCGGTCCACAGTCCCTTTGCTAATCCTACTATTCTTCGATTTAGCCCTGATAAAATATTTCCATTGGCTCGCTCTATGGCTCCATTAGATTGAGGATGCCTCACTGCAGCAAAACATAGGTGAATGCCTAGATCTTCGCAAAACTTCCTGAAGGGTTCTGCGTCAAACTGTGTTCCATTATCAACTGTGAGGTATCTAGGCACTCCGAACCGGCAAATGATGTTCTTCCAGAAGAATTTCTGTACATTGTTCGAAGTGATAGCTGTTAAGGGTTCTGCTTCCACCCACTTAGAAAAATATTCAATAGCTACCACTGTGAACTTCAGATTTCCCTTTGCTAACGGAAAGGGACCAATTAAATCCATACCCCATCTAGCCATAGGCCATACTGGAGCAATGACTTGAAGAGCTGTTTGTGGGCGATGACTCCGTCGACCCATCCACTGGCATCCTTGACAAGTGCGGACCAAGCTCTCCGCATCAGCTGTTATTGTGGGCCAATAAAGCACCTGGCGAAGTGTTTTTCCTGCCAGAGCTCTAGGGGCTAAATGGCTTCCACAAAGGCCTTCATGAATTTCTCGAAGAATTTCTTGGCCTTCGGCTTGAGATATACATCGGAGTAAAGGGGAACATACTCCGGCCTTGTATAATATACCGTTGATTATCTGATAGTTCCTGGCTCTGAGCTTTAATCTTGACAACTAGGGCTCTTCGGGCAAATTCGTTCCTCCTTGCAAAAGTTCCATGATCGAATTTTTCCAATCTGCACTAGGAATGCAGAGAATCTCCGCAGAGGGAATTTGTGGCACCGAAGGTATATTGAGCTCCTCATAGAAAGCTTCTTCGGGCACATCCACAGCTCCGGCTGCAGCCTTCGCTAAAATGTCCGCTTGCACGTTTTCCGCTCTTGGTATACTCCGAATGGAAATACCCTTGAAGTGTGCTTCGATTTTGCGGATTTCTTCTAAGTACTTTGCAAGCTGTGGATGCCGAACTTGAAAACTTTTGTCTACGTGCCCTGCTACTATCTGAGAATCTGTCTTTATAATTATTCTTGTACCCCTAGAGCACGTGCTTTCCGGAGTCCTAATAAAATTCCTTCGTACTCCGCTATATTATTGGTAGACTTAAAGTTGAGTCTTGCGGAGTACATTTCTCTTTGCCCTGACGGTGAAATCAACACTGCCCCAATGCCTGCTCCGGATGCTTGGAAAGCCCCATCGGAGTAAACAGTCCAAACTCCATCACTTGACTTCTCCGGAGCCAAATTCGCAGGTGGAGTCCACTCTGCTATAAAGTCTGCTAGGACTTGGGATTTGATAGCTGTCCTTGCCAAGAAAGATATGCCGAAGGGTGCTAGCTCAACCGCCCACTTTCCAATCCTTCCAGTGGAATCTTTGCTTCGGAGCATATCTCCTTAAGGATATGAAGTTGGTACAATTACATTATGAGCCAAAAAATAATGTCTTAGCTTCCTCGAAGCCATTATCAGAGCATAAACGAACTTCTCAAGTTCGGAGTATCTTGTCTTCGCTCCTGATAATGCTTCGGATACAAAATAGACAGGATTTTGGACCAACTTCCCATTGAAATCCACTTCTCTGACAAGGACTGCGCTGACAGCTGAACCTGTAGCTGCAAGGTACAGGAGTAGGGTTTCGTCCGCAGTAGGCACCGTGAGTGTAGCGAGATTACTGAGATACTCTTTAATATCTTCGAAGATTTTCTGACATTCCGGTGTCCATGCAAAATCTTCGGACCCTTTCAATGCTTTGAATATAGGCAAGCTCCTCTCCGCAGACCTTGATAAAAACCTGCTAAGTGCGGCCAGACGCCAGTCAGCTTTTGCACTTGCTTTAAATTTTCCGGAGGAGCCATCTTCTGCAGCGCAGTTATTTGAGTAGGGCTAGCTTCAATTCCCCTGCTTGAAACTAAATACCCTAACAATTTTTCAGCCTTAGCTCCGAATATACATTTTTCGGGGTTAAGACGGATTCCACATGCCCGAAGGCTATTGAATGTTTCTGCTAAGTCTAGGCTATGTTGGTGCTTTAAAGCACTCTTTATTACAATATCATCCATATAGGCCTCCACATTGTGACCTAGTTGATGACCTAGAGCCTTAGCAACTAATCTTGAAAAAGTAGCCCCGGCATTTCTTAGGCCGAAAGGCATTCTTACATAGCAGAAGACTCCCGAAGGAGTTACGAAGCTTGTCTTGATTTCATCTTCGCGCTTCAACCATATTTGATGATAACCAGAATACGCGTCAAGGAAGCTTAATAACTCCGAACCTGCAGTGGAGTCAACCAGTTGATCAATTCGGGGCATGGGGTAGGGGTCACGTGGGCATGCTTTATTCAAGGATGTGAAATCAATGCACATGCGCCACTTCCCGGAAGACTTCTTTCTGACGAAGACTGGGTTGGCTAACCATTCTGTGTGAGCCACTTCTCTGATAATCCCAGCCTTCAATAATTTTTCAACTTCGTCCTTAGCTAGAGCAGCTCTTTCTGCGGACATCTTCCAGAGACCTTGTCGAACAGGCCGGGCCTTCGGGTTTACAAGTAAACTGTGTTCAATGATATCCCGATCGACTCCGGTGATATCTTCGTCAGACCAAGCGAAGACATCCAAATTTTCTTCCACCACTTTTTCCAAGGAGGTTGCAACTTCAGGAGGTAAATCTTTACCAAATTGAAAAGTGTACTCTTTACCATCTTTAACAATGACCTTCGTTGCAATCTCTCCTTCGGGACTTGGTCTCGGAAAGGACTTCTTCGAAGCTTCGGAGGAGGCTGAAAAAATTTCTTCATTATCCTGCACACTGTTTACTTGCCTCGGATCAAGAGGGGGACCATGACCATATTCCGCCCTCCGAGCAATGGCTTGATCTCCGAAAACTGTAAGGACTCCGGCTTGTGTGGGCATCTTCATGCACAAGTAATTGTGATGCGCCACAGCTCCGAACTGGTTTAACATGCCCCTCCCAAAGATGACGTTGTAAGCATACGGGGCATCTACCACATCGAAGATTACTTCTTCAGTCCGGGCCAATAAACCTTCTCCGAAGGTAACTTCCAGGCCTATCTGGCCAAGTGCATCAAGCGGGGGTCCTGCGAAGCCTTGCAGAGGACGAGCCGCTGGAAGGAGATTCTTCCTTGAAATGCACAACTGATCGAAGGCTTGAACAAAAATGATATCTGCCGAACTACCTCCGTCAATCAGCACCCTTCGGACTTCAGTGCCCGCAATATCAGCAGTGATAACCAATGGATCTGCGTGCGGGAACTTAATACCAGCTGCATCCTCCGCAGAAAAAGATATCGGAACGTGAGACCACTCCGGCATTGCAGCTGCAGACGACGAAGTCCCAATATGACCTACTTCCCGGACGTACTCTCTTCGCTGTCTCTTGGACATGGTTCCGAGGGTACCTCCTCCGGAGATAGGGAGAACTACTCTTTTTCCTCTATCTTGCCCTTCCTCTTGCTTCGGAGGTGGCATAACATTGGCCACCGGAGGGTGCCTTGCAGCATCAAAATTTTCTATCCGCGCCACAGCCTGGACCGGCTCTGGGCGCGTTGCCGCTGGACTTCGGTCGGTACTGCCTCGACCCGAAGTTCTCTCTAAGTACTCTCCCCTTAGGGTAAGTATAGCCTTGCAAGTATCAGTTGCATGGCTTCGATTTTCTCCGTGAATGCAGCAGAAAAGGGTCTGGCCCTTGCCAGCCATTTTCCCTGGCGGCCTCCAGCCGCTGGCCTTGTTCCCCGTAGACTGTGGAGCTCTTGATGCAAACTTCTGTGGGGGTGCAATATTCATGACTTCAGAACGAGGGTGCTTTTGCCCTCTTCTCCGATCATGTTGCACTTCGAAGACTGGTTCCTGCGGCTGTGCCGAAGTTTTCACTTCTACTTTGACTTCTTGCAATATAGACGAAGTAGCAGTAGTCCTCCGAAGCCAACCCTCTTCTGACCTTGCATACTCCTCGGAGTATGACATCAACTGAGAAACCGAGGAGATGCTTTTCCGATGCAGCTTATCCAGAAGGCCTTGATGACTGACGCCTTCCTGAGCTGCATCAACCACTGAAGATGCGGACAGCCCCCGAATTTGCGACTTTGTATGAGCGAAGCGCTTAAAGTACTGCCTCAATGTTTCTCCGGGGAGCTGTTTCACCTGGAAAAGGCTTCCTGTTGACATAGGAGGCACGAAGGTGCCCTGAAAGTTGCTTATAAACTTCTTCTTCAGCTGCGACCATGAATTGATTGATCCTGGCCTCAAGGACCAGAACCATCTCAATGCCACTCCTTGAAGAGCCAAAGGGAAGCACTTCGCCATGGTGTCTCGAACACCTCCGCTAGCCTCAATTGCTAGGGCATAAGAACGAACGAACTCTCCGGGATCTTCATCTCCGGCATACTTACAGAGCTTCGAAGTTTTAAACTTTGGATCAAAGCGAATCTTCTGCAGCTCAGGATGTAGCGAAGATTCATTATCGAAGGAGGCGTTCTCCGGGGCTTCAGGATAATCAAGATCGTCGTCTTCGGGCACTTCTGGGATGGTTGGGTTGCCTGAGAGCGAAGCCTGCTCGCAGCTTCCTGTCGCCACCTTGCCACTTCAGCTTGAAGGTTGGCCATTTGAGTGGCCATATCTCCAAGATTATTTTCATTTCCTCCGGAAGGATCTTCCGGGTCTTGAGAACTGGTAGGATCAGTTCGAATCGGGATGGAGGGTGGAGAAGGGACTCCGGGCGGTCGGAGTATGGAAGGGGTTGGCGGAGAAGCTTCATATATTCGAGGGATGGAAGTCCCTTCCGGAGTTTGCGGAGGGAATGTCGAAGGCCCTCCGACTTCAATTGTGTCGAAGGGTATCTCTCCGGAGATCCGAGAGGACCTCCGAGTGGGATTGCGGGGTGCGCTCCGCTTAGGAGGCATGATGTAAGAAGTTGGTAGAGAACGAAGTTTTTCGGACTATTATCCCCACGGACGGCGCCAACTGTTGGCGTAAAAGATTACGCTAACAGGTTTCTGTAGAAGAGAAACTAACAAACGAAGTGTTTGCGAAGAGAACTGTTCTAAGCCTTCGAAAGGATAATAACTTAGAATAGTTCGAATGTGTGTATTGAATAACTTGTATTCGGTCCCTATTACAGGGTGAAATGGGGGGTATTTATAGGCCCAAACATTAAGGAAAAGACCTATTTACCCCTCTATTACAACCGACAGAGTGGAAACTATTCGGTTCCCTTAATAGGGCTAAAATGGTAAAAGACTAATCTAATGAGAAAGAAGATAAGTCTTCCATCTTAGCTGGCAGAAAAGATCTTGAAAAGCCTTAGTTCGAAGATGTACTTCGAACCAATGCCTATCTTCGTACTTCGAACTGGGTTCCGAGTATCTTCGAAGATGATCGTCTGGGAACCTTCGAATCCGCTGTCTGCCTTTATGTTGCTTCAGCAATAACCTCGAAGATGAGATATTTCCCCAACACTATCCACTCTTACAAATATGGAGTCTCTCCCCCTCTTTGTCCTAGGCAATCCCACAATAAAGTCCATGCTAATATCTTCCCAAGGTGCACTAGAAACAGGAAGTGGAGTATACAAACCATATGGGTTAAGTTTGGACTTAGCTTTATGGTATGTGGCACAACGCTGCACAAATCGTTCAACATCTCTCCGCATCTTTAGCCAATAAAAATTATTGGACAGCAGGGCCAAAGTCTCTTCTCTCCCAAAATGTTCCATTAAACCACCGCCATGTGATTCCTGCAACAACAGCAAACGTACGGACGAATCTGGAACACATAGCTTGTTAGCATGGAACAGGAACCCATCATAAACATGAAATTTTTTCCAGCCTTTCCCATCATTACATTTAGTGTATGGTTCAGAAAATTCTTTATCTACAACATACAAATTTTTCAAACTTTCCAAATCTGGAACGTTAATATCAAGTTGAGATAAAAGAACAATCCTTCGAGACAATGCATCAGCAACCACACTTTCTTTGCCATTCTTGTATTTCACAATGTATGGGAAAGATTCAATAAATTCAACCCCTTTAACATGTCTACGGTTCAGTTGAGCTTGCCCTCTCAAATATTTTAGTGCTTCATGATCGGAATGTATAAAAAACTCCTTAGGCAAAAGGTAATGTTGCCAAGTTTCAAGCACACGCACTAAGGCATATAATTCCTTATCATAGGTAAAATAATTCAATTGTGGACCATGCAATTTCTCACTAGAATAGGTCACGGGTTTACCTCCTTGTAGCAGCACACCTCCTATTCCAACACCACTAGCATCACATTCTAACTCAACAGGCTTACTGAAGTCGGGTAGCTGAAGTAGAGGTGCACGTGTAAGGTGATCCACTGGTGTGGCAAAAGCTTGTTCTTGTGCTGGCTCCCAAGTAGAAGTAACTCCCTTCTTGGTCAACTCAGGTAAAGGACCGGCTATGGTGCCGAAATCTTTCACAAAACGCCGGTAGAAACCTGCAAGACCAAGAAAACTACGTACTGCAAGGTTAGTTTTAGTTGCAAGCATGACACGTCCTTTCAGATTAATAGCTTGTGATGAAGAAGGAGAAACAACTTTATCTTTTTGTTGCCTCGAAAGTGTTTCAGCTACTTGCTGATTTTCAGAAGGTTGTTTGCTCTTTTGTGAGTCCCTAGCACGTTTTTCTTGTTCAAATTTCACAATTTCAGCAGGAGTCATAGGAAGCAATGTAACTTTCTTTCCTTTATACATAAATGTGTACTTATTGCTCCTACCATGGTGTGTAGCATCAGTATCATATACCCAAGGTCTACCAAGTAATAGAGAACATGCTTGCATTGGTACTACATCAAAATCAGCACTTCCGAAGTATGTACCAATGGCAAATTCGATGTGAGCAGTTTGTGTTACCATGACCTTACCGCTATTGTTGAACCATTGCACGTGGTAAGGGTGTGGATGTGCACGTGTGGGAAGTTGAAGCTTCGTTACCATGTCCTGGCTCACCAAATTGTTGCAACTACCGCTGTCGATGATGACACGTACACGACGGTCCTTGACGAGGAAGAAGGTCTGAAACAGATTATTCCGTTGTGACTGGTCGTCCTGGTCCATGTGAGTGCTCAAGTCACGTTGTATAATAAGTGCTGCAATGTTAGTGAAAAGACAAGGCAACAAAGAATAATCCTTATGTAAACAGCTAGGTGGGGCGGTGGGTGTGTGGTGGAAGCAATCCATCAAGCGCCTTACCCACGCTTGCAAGTGTTCTTACCACGCCGCAGTGAGGTCACCGGCCTACATGTGATGGACCAAGTGGAGGGTGGTGTACAATTGCAAGAAATGAACATGTCCTGACCAAGAGAAAGGTGTAGCTTGGAAGGCAAGTGAGTAGCAAGGATTAGCGATAGTAATAACAGTTAAACCAAGTTCAATAAGTATTCCCTAGTACTCGTCAAATGGAAGCTATGTGCCCAAAACTCAAATGGAAGCAACAACAGGCCAAAATCAGCTCTCTGCAGATCGGACAAGAGATCGGACAAGCAAAATCTGTTACTGCCGCTGATAATTCTGTTACTACCGCGGATCGGACAAGAGTTCGGACAAGAGATCGGACAAGCAGAATCTATTACTGCCACTGATAACTCTGTTACTACCGCTGACCGGACAAGAGTTCGGACAAGAGATCGGACAAGCAGAATCTGTTACTGCCGCTGAGAAGCTGTTACTGCCGAATCTGTTATTACCGCTTCTTTTTTTTCTTTTTTTTCTCTCTTTTTTTTCACTCTCTTTTTTTTGAACAAGGATGACAAGAGCTGCAACCACAAAAATTGGCACCTACAACTGAGGTGGGATGTGGCTCACAAAAATTCAACAAGTTCGCTGACCGGCGAGCAAAAACTTTGCCCAATTTTTTCTTTATCTTCCTGATTTTTTTGGCGATTTTGCTGAGGGCTAACAGGCAAAGCCAGTTAGGGTACCCACCCAAATTGGGTCAGGAACACGCTCAAAAATTTTCAGATATTTCTGCCAAACGAGCGAAAGGTTATGCCTGTTTTACTGAAGCGGGGTCACAAAGACTCGATGTGGAAAACGAATAGGGTTGCGGAAGGGGGGTTTTTCAGAGGGGAATTTGAGACACAAGAACAACTACTACTCAAACGACACAAAGGGATTACTAAACCAGCAACAAGACTCGACCAAGAACACGAACTCAACAAAGTTAAAACTGAAATTAAAATCGCAAGGCACAAAGGGGTTCTCGGTGGGGAATTTTTTTGGTGCGGTTTTCTGGACTCTAGGCAAAAACAAAAACAGATCGAGATTACCTAACGGGAAATCTGAGCTCTGATACCAACTGATGGGGGACTGGTCCCGATCTTCCGCTAGGTAAAGGATAACTTGGGTTGGTGGAGAATCTCGACGTTGACTAGACCTTTGATATAAAGAGGTCTAAGGTGCCGATGCCCAGGATCTTCCAGTTTGTCAAAAACTGCTGGCTACGGAGACAACAATAGTTGGGCCATTGTATCAGCTCGTTCTGCATCATCTTCTGAGATGGCTCGATACTCTGTAGGGAGGAAGAAAACCATGTTTACCCCCGCGTATTTCCTATCCTCGTGATCAGTCTCATCCTTCACTCGCCATTCACTTTTGATCCTATAGGGCTGATCAGCATCCTCGTCGCACCTTTGTGCCTTCAGTTCTCTCTGTCGTAGACATTGCACCCTTCTCTTTTGGTTCCTTGTGAA
>JAAALK010000079.1:16806581-16926963 GCA_019279435.1 Zizania palustris
TGCTCTCATTGCCTGGAGGTCACCCGCTTTCATCATGAGAGACGGGATCAGAGGAGAAGTGGTTTTAGTGGCTGCTATGAATGTGGCGACACCTCTCACATTAAGGCCAATTGCCCCAAGGTCAAGAAGAGAGATGAGAGTGACCGCCCCAAATTCCACAAAAAGGAGAGGAAGCCCTTTGTGAAGGGCAAGCGCGGCAAGATGGCTAAGAAAGTAGCCAAGGCCGCTTCCAGAGCTTTTGTTGCTGCTCTCAGCGACATCGACACTTCCTCAACTGAGGAGTCGAGCTCTGAGGAGGAGGAGTTCCCAAGGAAGGAGGACAAGAAGGACAATAAGGGACGTGACTTCACCGGCCTTTGCTTCATGGCCGACAGCGATCACAGCGGCGATGAGCTTGACTCATCTGAGGTAAACCTATCATCTGACCAGCTTCTAATTAAATTAGATGAGCTAAATGAAGTAGTGCTTGGTCAGGATAGATTACTTGTGCAAGCTGCTAGAGAAAGAAAAGACCTTAGACTTAGGCTAGAAAACATTACTACTGAATATGCCATGCTTAAGTCTAAGTTTGATGATGCTGAATGTGAGTCCTGTTCTGTTGTCATGAGTGAGCTTGCTCAGTTGCGTTCTGTTCATGCTCAAACTCTTTCTGAGCTTGAGACTGCACAGAAGCAGCTTTTGGAGGTGGATTCTAGACCTCGTGATATTATTGATTGCATGAACTGCTCTTTATTGCGCGATAGCATTAATTTACGTGATAAGCATGTTCATGATTTGGAGGCTAGATTGGAGAGGGCCGGTAGTTCTAAGGATGTGCAGCCTGTGTGTGACACATGCATTACCCTTAAGGACCAGCTAGGCACCGTTAGAGAGCGAGCAGAAAACCTCATGTCTGAAAATGAATACCTTCTTTCCGTGGTTAATAAATGCACTGAGGGGAAGGGTAGGATGGATTTGCTCTTGGCCAAGACCAAGTTGTGTGCTGACAGAGCCGGGGTAGCTCTAGGTTTGGGTTTTGAGAGGATAGCTTCAGACAGTAAGACCAAAACTGTTTTTACCTCTCCCACCACCCTAGAGAAAGAGAGAGCTCTGTTAGACACCCCATCAGCCAAAAAGCCTACCCATCCACCAAAGAAAACCACTCCTCCTGTCAAGAAAAATCCTCCCAAGAAAACCACTCAGAAGAAACCCAAGGAGCCTGTGAGAGTTGCTCCTGTGACCCATGAGAGTGCCCCTAGGAGAGTGTTTCATTGTTCTTATTGTCAGCGGGCGGGTCATTTGATTGGTTTCTGTTTCCGTCGCATCAAGGATGAGCGACGTGCTCAGGCGTTGAGTTACCAGGACATGCATTACCCATCTTTAGGTATGCATGAGTCTGAGTTCTACTCTCGTCCTGCTTTTGAGGCTCCTCGTGCTTCTCGGAGAGGTTTTGCTCCACGAGGCCTTCACCATGTTCCATATGGTGGTAGACCTCGGGCGAGTAGCTTTGTACCTCATCAGAGTAGGAGACCTCGTCATGCTTTGCGTTCTTTGCATGTAGGTAGACCTCGCACTTCGCATCATTCTGATTTTTATGTGCGTAGACCGTCTGCTTTTACTGTGCCTACTACTCGTGTCACTCAGTGCTGGATGCCTCGTCATTATTTACTCACCCCAGCACTGAGCGATCGAGGCGTTCTTATCATGTGTAGGCGACAGGTCGAGGCTTGGAGGGCACGTGGATCATGGACTCCGGTTGTTCGCGCCACATGACCGGAGATGCAAATTGGTTCTCCAGCCTCACCACAACCAAGAAAAGGGAACATATCACCTTCGGAAACAATCGAAGGAGTAGAGTGAAAGGTAAAGGTGTGGTAAGAATTAATTCGAACTTCACTCTCAAAGATGTTGCTTTGGTTGAGAACCTGGGATACAATTTGTTGTCTGTATCTCAGTTGCTTGATGAGGGCTTCGAAGTGCGATTTCATCGCGATACTTCGCAAGTGCTCAATTCTGATGGCGTTGTGGTTTGTAAGATCTTTAGGGTTGGGAGAGTTTTTGGAGCTGATTTTTCAGAGTCATCTGGTTCTTCTCATTGTCTTGTTGCACATTCGACTTCTGAGCTTTGGAAGTGGCATAGGAGACTAGGGCATATGAGCTTTGAGTTGCTCGCTCGTCTGAGCGCCCTAGGTTTGATCCGAGGATTGCCCAAGCTCAAGTTTGAGAAGAATTTAGTTTGCGCTCCATGTCGACATGGAAAAATGATTGCCGCTTCGCATTCGCCAGTCACCACAGTGATGACTGAACAGCCCGGAGAACTTCTCCACATGGACACTGTAGGTCCTTCTCGGGTTAGTTCTTTAGGCGGCAAGTGGTATGTGCTTGTTATTGTCGACGATTACTCTCGCTACTCTTGGGTCTTCTTTCTTGCCAGCAAGGATGAAGTGTTTTCACACTTTCGGAGTTTGGCTTTGAGACTTTTCACTGAACTCCCCGGTGCATTAAAATTCATTCGAAGCGATAATGGCACTGAGTTCAAAAATAGTCTCTTTGTTGACTTTTGCATGGAGCATGGCATAGAACATCAATTCTCTGCTCCGCGGGTTCCTCAACAGAACGGTGTTGTTGAGAGGAAAAACCGCACTTTGGTTGAGATGGCTAGGACGATGCTTGATGAGCATAGGACTCCTAGAAAATTCTGGGCTGAGGCCATGAACACTGCTTGCTACATCTCAAACCGAATTTTCTTGCGCTCAATTTTAAACTTGACATCTTATGAGCTGCGTTTTGGGAGACAGCCCAAGGTTACTCATCTTCGAGTGTTTGGCTGTCGCTGCTTTATCCTAAAACGTGGAAATTTGGATAAATTTGAGTCGCGATCTTCAGACGGGATCTTTCTGGGCTATACTACTCATGGTCATTCCTATCGTGTTTATAACTTGGAAACTAACACTGTCATCGAGTCATGTGATGTGACTTTTGATGAATCAACCCCCTCTGTTAGCCCTGCTTTTGAACAGGCAAATGAACACGACATGGAACAGACCTTATTCGAAGAAGAGATCCCGGAGAATTCGAGGATGAACCCCTACTACCCTCGACATCAACCCCCGAAGCTGACCCCACTTCAACTACTTCGGCACGAGGTCCCGAAGCAACTACCTCGACATCGGTCATCTTGGACCACTCCAACGCATAAGTTGAGGGGGAGACTGCATCCCGCCGCGAGGCTCCACATCATGTTCAAAGGATGCACCCTCCCGAGCAGATCATTGGTGAGCTTGATCAAAGGGTAACACGTTCTCATGCCCATTTCACTAATGCTGCTTTTGTTGCTTCTTTCGAGCCCTTAGATGTTAGTCATGCACTTTCTGATTCTAGTTGGATCAATGCCATGCATGAAGAGCTTGAGAATTTTGAAAGAAACCAAGTCTGGACTTTAGTTGATCCTCCACCAAATGTTCATTTCATTGGTACAAAATGGATCTTTAAAAATAAACAAGGGGAGGATGGGACTATAGTTAGAAACAAGGCTAGACTTGTAGCTCAGGGCTTTTCTCAACTAGAAGGGATTGATTTTACTGAAACTTTTGCACCTGTTGCTCGCCTTGAGGCCATTAGGATTTTGCTTGCCTTTGCGACATCCCGGGGATTCAAACTCTATCAAATGGATGTCAAAAGTGCTTTTCTTAATGGCTTCATAGGTGAAGATGTTTATGTAAAACAACCCCCTGGTTTTGAAAACCCCAAGTATCCACATAAAGTCCTTAAACTTCATAAGGCTCTTTATGGACTCAAGCAGGCCCCTCGGGCTTGGTATGATAGACTTAAGTCTTTTCTGCTTGAGCGAGGGTATTTGATGGGCTCTGTTGATAAAACTTTGTTTACTCTCAAGCATGGCAAAGATTTCCTCCTAGTTCAGATTTATGTGGATGATATCATCTTTGGTGGCTCTTCTCATGCTTTGGTTGCCGAGTTTGCAGATACCATGAGCAGGGAGTTTGAAATGTCAATGATGGGTGAACTCACTTTTTTCCTTGGTTTGCAAATCAAGCAAAGCAAACAAGGTACTTTTGTCCACCAGACGAAGTACACCAAGGACCTGCTCAAGAAGTTCGACATGTCCGATGCGAAGCCCCTCGCCACTCCAATGGCTACATCTATATCATTGGACCCTGACGAAGATGGAGAAGCCGTAGATCAGAAGGAGTTCAGAAGCATGATCGGCTCCCTCCTCTACTTGACTGCCACGAGGCCGGACATACACTTCGCTGTGTGTCTGTGCGCTCGTTTTCAGGCTTCACCACGTGCTTCGCACCGCCAAGCGGTTAAGCGCATTCTAAGGTATCTTAAACACACCCTTGAATTTGGCATATGGTATTCATCGTCTTCATCTTTATGTCTTAGAGGTTATTCAGATGCGGATTTTGCTGGGTGTAGAATTGATAGGAAGAGTACCTCTGGTACTTGTCATTTTCTGGGTACATCTCTGGTTTGCTGGTCTTCCCGCAAACAGTCTAGTGTTGCTCAATCGACGGCTGAGGCCGAATATGTTGCTGCAGCTAGCTGTTGCTCTCAGATTTTGTGGATGGTTTCCACTTTGCGGGATTTCGGGTTAGATTATAAGAGTGTTCCACTTTTCTGTGATAACACTAGTGCTATTTGTATTGCAAACAACCCGGTTTAGCACTCCAGAACCAAGCACATTGATGTACGGTATCATTTTCTCAGAGATCACAATGAGAAGGGTGATATTGAACTTCAATATGTTGATACCCAACACCAGCTTGCCGATATTTTTACAAAACCCCTCGATGCTTCTCGATTTGCTTACTTGCGTGGGGAACTTGGTATTTGTCATCCCTACGGCATTTTGTGAGGGGGAGCTGATTTTAATTGTCTTGCATATGCTCATTATGTGTGGACTTGCACTTACATCTTTTGCTATTATATGCCTGCTTTTAATTCAAAGAAATCATGACAGCTCAGCTCTATGAAATATGTCTGGAACATTGGTTGTGCATGATGTTTTATTTTCTAAAATCAAAACTTGCTCACCGCACAATCTTGTATCTAGCTTGTTTAGGCTGGACTGCTTTTAGCTATCTTTTATCTACTTGACAGCAAGACACTGTTCCTTGGATGCTAAAATTTGCAACTTGAAAAATGTGTTCTTTATTCATGGATATTCATCAAAATATTTAATTCATCTGAATCAAAATCAAAAATCCATGATTTGTCTGGTTTAAATGAAAAGATCCAGGAGGGTTTGTTTGTCGCACTACTCTATTCTAGACTGCTTACCATTGCACTTTGGTCTGAACTGGGATAGTGTAGTGTATGCCAAAATCACCGCCTTAAGCTTCAGATGGCTTTCTTGCCTAGGCTTGGCTTGATTGGAAAGTATAAGGTGGACAAACAAATAACCCCTGGCATTAAGAAAAGAACAACAAATTTAATTGCTCATCAAGTTTGCTTTCAAAGCTCCTTTTGAACAAGACTTGTCTGTCTAGGGTAGAAATTGTTAGCTTTGTGCAGTCCTTGCCTTCACATGTCTAGCTGCTGTGATTAAGTGGTGATGCTTTTATCTCAAAATGACAAAATCACATGCCATCATCTTGTTTCACAGATTGTTAAAATTGAGCTGAGCACCTGATCATTTGTGTTAATTTTGGCATATTTTTGCATTATATGTCGTTGCAATTCTGTTCATTTCGAAGCTTTGCATCTTTTGAATGCTCCTTGATGCTTGCATTGCCAAAGGGGGAGAGGTTTGCTATGTTCTCTGCCGCAAGACGGCATAATTTTTAAAAAGGGGGAGAGATTTTTGACATAAAGGGGGAGAAAAATTTGCTTAACTCAGGGGGAATTCTTATCTAGGGGAGATTTGCAAAAAGGGCTTTTACTCTTTTGAGAAAGGGGGAGAAAATTCTTTTATCAAGTGACTTGATTTGGCTCTTCTCTGAGTTTTTATGGTCACTTGTGTGCTGAAATTTTTACATTTTCTTGAACTTGGATTTGGTTGTCAATGCACTCATCAAGGGGGAGATTGAGAAACCAAGGGTTGGTTTCGGTGTTTTGTGATGAGTGATTGACAGGATTTTACCCTCTGTTCGAAGGGTACCTCCGAAGGGGCTTCGGAGGTAGTTTCACCGAAGGGTGTTCGGTGTTTGCTTGCTGCAGCTGGTGCAGCGGAGTGTGCTCGTCGGAGGGGTCCGACAGTACGCAATGACTGGGTTCGTACCGTAGGCTTCGGTACTTTGGGCGGTACACCGGAGTGTGTGCCGAAGGTTGCTAACCCGGAGAGGTCTCCGGAGTACTGGATACACTTGTCTGCTTGTCTGTGGTGCGCAGGAACTTCGGAGGCGACGGACAAGGTTCGAGCCAAGTGAACCTGGGTCAAGCGGGAGGCTTGATGCCAGGGGAGCGGGGAGCTCCGTCACGGTGGCTGCGAAGGTGGTCCGGGTCGGTCCTCGGGTCGAGTCGCGCCAGGTGAAGGCAGAGAGTGCGGAGTGTGGCTCCGGCTGAAGGTACTCCGAGACAAAGTCCTCGGAGGTGAGGCACTTCGAAGGTACTCCGAACGGAGTGACTTCGGAGTTGGTGGATCAAGTCCTCTGCGGAGGCAAGGTGTTCGAAGTGTGCTCCGGAGGGAGACACTCGAAGGGGCCCGACGAAGGTCTCAGAAGTCGAGGCGCATCGAAGGCATGGTCCGGGTGAGGCTCGTCGAGGAGTGTGCTCGGAGTAAGGCACTGCGACGGAGTACTCATGGAATGCTTCATGCGGAGGCCTTGGACGAAGGAGGGACTTCGAAGGGTGGAACTCCGAAGGTGGGGCTTCGGAGTGAGGATGACTTGAGGTGCTTCGGCCATGCATGGCTTCGGTACACGGACGGACGGTGTTCGAGCTGGGAGTAGCTGCGAAGCCGTGGTGATCCACTCCGGAGGTGGTGGTGCGAAGGCCCAAGGGCTTTGACGGCTTCGGCTCAAAACCGTCACTGTATCGAAGGAATTCTTCGGCGGAGCGAAGGCCAACGGGCTGCAGGCTTCTCGCCGAAGCTACCGCACCCTCCAGTGCGAAGGGAGGTTCCAGAAGTCAACACTGTAAAGGCTGACACTGTCTATTCTGAAAAAGGCTGACACTGTCCCCTCTGCAGCTGACAGAGAAGCCTCCAAAATAAAGGTGGACTACCTTTTGTACCCCTTAGTTCTGAAGAGACAAAATGAATGTAAACCCTAGGGGTAAAGTAGTCACTTCCTTAGGATGAAGCCGTGGGCTATAAATATGGGGGCTCGGTAGGTAACATTTAACACTTTGAGCATTTACTGTTGAGCTCCTGTACACAGACCTCGCTGGTTTTCATCCAGAGTTCAATATATTTTGTGTTCCTTGTTCAAGCGGCGAAGCCCTGCTTCTTTGTGCTTTTGCTTGAGCTCGCTTTACATACCTCGCTAGTCTTAGTGCACCGAAGCCTGTTCTGGCGAAGGGTGTTTTTCTTGCGAAGTGTGTTTTACAGTGTGCTGTCGCTCGGTGTAACTCGAGGCAAGACCTCACTGCTTACTAGCGAAGCCCTGTTCTTTTCCCGTAGTGCTTCTTGTGTCGAAGCCCTTAGCCTTGTCCATTTTGTGTGCGTGTAGACCTTCGCGTACGAAGCCCAGCACCAGTTGCTGTCGCTAAGCACTTGGTCGAAGTCCTCAGAGGGTTGTCCACTCTTGCAAAGGGTGAAGTGCGAAGCCTGCTCGTAGCACCTCGTGTGCGGAGCCTGCACTGACTTAGCAGAGTAGATTTTCGAGGGTTGTTAGTGGAGCGAAGTCTTCTTGGCTTCGAACTTTTGCTCCTGCG
This sequence comes from Zizania palustris, assembly GCA_019279435.1. Lineage (NCBI taxonomy): Eukaryota > Viridiplantae > Streptophyta > Magnoliopsida > Poales > Poaceae > Zizania > Zizania palustris. Next base: position 16,814,400 of record JAAALK010000079.1, read on the forward strand.
AAGCCTGTGTTCGGAGCTGTCGAAGTACCTCCGAACCAGACCTTCGAAGGTTGTGTTCGAAGCCTGTTCCGCAGAAGAAAGAACAGAACCGAAGGCTAAGTTTTAGCCCGAAATTTTAAAAGCTCCCATTCACCCCCCTCTGGTCGCCGTTTCCGGTCCAACAATCATCATTGAGCCCATGTTTTAATAAAGTATCGCTATAACTCATAGGATAATATTGCATTAGTCAAATATCAAGCCTTACACTATATTTATTAGATCCCCGTCCTTGTATGCAAACCCAAGCCATGCTTATTGAGCCTACACTCCTTGTCACTCTACAAATATTATATTAGCTAGTGTCCAATGTACCGACACAACTGCTATAGGATAAAAAGAATGAGTCGTAGATAGATGGATTCTACTATATGAATTTCCCCGAATTTCCCCGTTATTCTCATCTCTGGACTTTGTTGGAGTTGGCTATGTTATAAGTATGGTGGGTTCCAGGTGCAAGCCAGGGCATTATTTGGTCGCACCTGGGGCACTATAAGGACCGGTCTGTGGGATCTGTTGCAAAGCACTTCCGTACTAACCACAAGTCTAATGGGTAAGTCCTAACTGAAAGTATGGAACAATCCGACTCGATGCACCATAGTGGAGGGGGCAAGGGGCAACCTGTGGGTGACTTGTACCGACGTGGCTCAAGGAGGGGTATGGTGTTGGCTCGACGCGTCGGGGCACCATATGAAACCCATAAGAGGGTGCCGTCGGGTCGGGGCGGATCATATGGAAGGTTTTGGCACAAGTTCCCGTGGTATGGGTCATCTCGTTACACTTTGGTGTAAGTGATGAGTGCGTGCCTTGTGGGTACAGTGGTACACCTCTGATCAGAGTATTTAATCTTTTCGAAAAGCCGAGCCCACGGTTAAGGGCGGGTTGTGTGACTTCTCGTAGTTAGTTTACAATTGTTTGAATGGTTGAGTTATTCATGGCATGTAAGGACTGTTGAGCGAGGGTGGGCTGACTGTACCCCTCGAGTTAGAAGATGATGATGCATACACATGTTTACTTTTCGGTATTAATAACTTGATCACATTTAATTGTTGTACAAATTATATTTTTCCGCAAAATTAGTCACTACCTTCCTTGTTATTACTTTGCATTATATTTGCATTCGGTGGCTTGCTGAGTACGATTGTAGTCACCCCCGTTGACTTACACCACCAGAGCCCGTCTACTACGAGGAGGATGAAGGTCTGGAGTAGCGACCCAGTCAAGGCGAGACTGGAAGGAGGCGTTCATCTAGGACCTTTGGTTTATTAGTTTCTCTTCACTTTATTCACTTTTGTAATAATACGGTCTACGAACCGTGAATGATTGATCGTATCTTACGTGGTCGTGTGATGAACGTCTTGATTTATTGATTTTCTATGGAATTTCAATAAAGTTCCGGATTTATTAAATCTGGGCGTGACACCTCCCTCCTGGCGTCATTGCCTCCATACTCACTGCGGGGATTGCTCGAGCCATCGACGCCTGCATCGGGGCTGAGGTCGAGCTCAAGGTCGTCATGCCCGTGGAAGGCGACCTCAGATCTGGCCCGACGTTTGTACGCGTGGAGGGACGGGGCCAATGAGCCAGCGGGAGCCACAAGCGGCGACGACGATGAGAGGCGGAGGCAAATGCCTAAACGGGGGAGGTGACAGTGGGCTAAGGCTATAGGAACGAGCTGGGTAGGGATGGGCGAATGGGGGACCGGGCAAGCGGGGGCTGGGGGCTCCTGGCAGTCTGACAATTTTGCGAAAAACACCCTACGTTGGCGACGACGATGAGAGGCGGCGGCAAATGCATAAACGGGGGAGGTGACAGTGGGCTAAGGCTATAGGAACGAGCTGGGTAGGGATGGGCGAATGGGGGACCGGGAAAGCGGGGGCTGGGGGCTCCCGGCAGTCTAACAATTTTGCGAAAACACCCTACGTTTTTTGTTTTAGAGTGTTCTCCAAATTTCCAAATTTTCTATCATTCACATATAAAATCTCAGGAAACATGGACGTAGGCGTACAAAGTGCAAGACAACGGAGAGTTTGAGTCGGGTCTTCCCGTAATTAGCAACGAACAAGAGGTTTTTTTTCACAAAGGTCGGCTCCGACCAGAGCAATGTGGCGGTCCACGAATGAGGTTGTGCTAGCCGAAAGCTTGGAGGATTAGCGAATTACTAAAAACGTAAGGGTTTTTCTGCAAAGCGATGACGTGGCTTCACTGTGGGAGAGCAAACCGAAGAGGCTTTAAAGGATTTAGATATTAGATATAGTATTTATATGTACCAGCTCAAAAAAAACTACTCGTAGTATGTATATTCTTGTACCTAGCGTATATACGTTGCTGCTTCTGCACAGATATAACTAGCTAGATACTTTAAATTAATTTATACCATTAGTTTTAGTTAGGATTAAAAATAAATTAAAATTAAAAATACTTGATAACTGATAGATAATTGGAAAGTTAGTACGAAAAATTAGAAAGCATCACAATAAAAGTTGAAAAGTCAACACACAAGAATTAAAGATGTCTTTAATTTTAACCATTATATCAAAATAAATAAATGGTTCATAATATTTTCGGTATCCTATAAAATCTTTTTTCTGTTTTGATAAAAGATAGATAACTAGATTATAAAATCTTTAATTTTAACCCTTAAACAAAAATAATTAAATGGTCACTAGAAGTAGGGGTTGAGAACCTCCGACCTTATGGTTAAGTGCCATACGCTCTAACCAACTGAGCTATTCCAGCTTTCTTTCTAAATTTTTTATACATATTTAATGATATTTAGAGAACTCGGTCCTTAAAGTATTGCATGCACGAATCCTTTTATACTAATGTAAAGCTGTAACGAACTGACGATACAAAGGAGCAAGGATATTCTTGTTTGCAGCTCAAAACTAATCTCGAACCAAGTCAGATTTATATGGCCTTTTAACGAAAAACGAGTTTTTTTAAAAAAAGAATAGAAATTAAAATTACTGCTATACTTATCCGTTGTATTATTATGGTAGGTGGCTGGTAACCTTATGGTTTAATATTATATTTTGATTATACGGGAGCGTTATTCTACATCACGTGTGTAGAATAACTATTCTACACCAACTAATTTCAGTAGTAGATTTTCTCAGTAGAATAGCAATTGAGTACTGTTTTTTTCTTAGTAATAGATTTCTCAGTAGAATAGTTATTCTATACATGTGGTGTATGATAACATTTGTATTTGATTATATATGTAACTCTCTTAATTTAATTCTCACTCTATTAACTTTTAAATGAGTTCGTTGAATTTTTATCTCAACATTTGGTCATTTATTTCATTCAAAAAATTTATGCAAATATGCAAACATATAAGTTATGCTTGAAGTATCTTCAATAATAAAATAAATTATAAAAAATAAATAATATTTCAATTTTTTTAAAATAAAACGAATGGCCAAATGTTGAGATAGAAATTAATGACATTATTTAAAAGTTAATGGATGTAGTATAATATATGTTTTACAGTTAGTTCAAGCAGTTTGTCTAGTTCATATTAATTTTACTCGGCAAAGTGAAGTATTATTTATGGGTTAGGAAGACAGAGTAGTGAATTAAAATAATAATAAAATAATATATTGATGTTATGTGTGGAAGGATGAAAAAAGAAAATATAATAAGAGAGTTTGAATCTCTGACCTTGCGATTAAGGGCCGCACATTCTAACCAACTGAGCTATTCCAGCTCTTCTTTCCGATGTTTCATTAACATTTAATGTTATTTACAGAACTCGATCCTTATTTATTTGTCACCATAAAGTATTGCACGTCTGAATCGTTTTATACTAATGTATATATATAGCGGTGACGAACTGACGATACGCAGCTCTAGCGACTGAAAACGACTTCTTTAAAGAAAGACTAGAAACTACTGCTATACTTTTCCACTGTATCATGCATTATGGTCGGTGGCTAGTAACCTTTTGTTTTAATATATATATATATATTAATTTACAGCTCAAACAATTATCTAGTTCATATTAATTTAATTTTACACCTTCTCTGTTTAGGGGTCGTTTGGATTGGAGTTGCTTATTTTTAGGGACTAAAGTTTAGTCTCATTTAGTCTCTAAAATCCCAAACAGGTCCCTAAAATTTAGTCCACTAGTCCCTTGAATGTTGCTTATTGGGACTAAAAGTGTCATGCACACTCTATCCTCATTTATGAACCCTTTACTAAATGATATCTAGTCCCTACATCCAAACAAAATGACTAAACTTTAGTCCCTACTAAAATAAACAAGTTTTAGTTTATAAAAATAAATAAGATAATCCAAACGGAACCTTAGTATATAACTTCTAACCGACTCTATAGCCATATGCATGCTCGATCGACTCGACTCGATTGCCTGCAAAAATTAATTGTGGTATGTTGTGAATCCGAATCGGAATAGCTACACTGGGAAGTGGGGGAGAATCCATATATAGACCCTGTTTGGGACTGCTCTGCTCCACGTTTTATAGCTCTGCTCCATAAACATCTAGCCAAACAGGTTCAAATCTCAGTTTTTGGATCCGCGGAAAATGCAGATCCATGACTCCGCTCCACATTTTTTGTGGAGCCTCAGGAGGTGCTCTGCGGATTCAGTTTTTAAAACAAAGCGTGGAGTTCGGGGTAATTTACCCACCAATGCTATTATAAACTTATCGATTCACTTTTTAGTTGATATTTATTACTTTTTCATTTAGTACTATCTATATTAACTTTTTAAATGTTACTGTTGATTTTTATCACAAATTTTGATTATTCGTCTTATTCAAAAATAATTGAAATAACATTTATTTTGTTATAATTTGTTTTAATATTAAAGGGTACTTCGATTATAACTTATATTTTTATATATTTACATAATTTTTTTGATAAGATGAATGATCAAAGTTTGTGATAAAAGTTAACGACGTTATTTAAAAGTTAATGGAGGGAGTCCTAATTTAATATGTTTTACGTAATGGACATGAAAAATAATATAATTGGAGATTTATGAATAAACTCCGGGGTAAAATAATACATTCCTACCAAATTCTACTATTCTTGAATCTGAATTCCCTCCGCAAGCCAAACAAGTGCAAATACTCCACAGTAGAGCAACAACTCCACTCTAGATCTGATTCTAAGTGAATTTCGTGGAAGTGGAGCAAATTTAAAGAGAATGGAGTAGTCCCAAACAGACCCATACTCAAACTGCCTGCCCAGTGGCGGCATAGAAGGCTCGATACCTCGTTTTGTAACATCAATAATTAATAAATATTACAAAGCCCCACCGTAACCTGGGAAGGCAGAGCCAACTCATTCCCCGGCCTCCCCACGCGCCGCCCCCTCTCGCTTTATATGTACGCTAGGGAAGGAGGCGCCCGCACCCATCGATATGCCCTGTTATTTTAGTAAAATAAGTTTATTTGTATCATTAGTACATTTATATTAGTAAATTCACCGATAACAACTTCAAAATCATTTTGGAATACATCTTTGGTTCATTCCCTATAAGGATAAATGACATTAATAACGAACAAAAAATTATAAGACAATTGTTCAATACAGTGTTAAATACTCAAATGCTTAATTAGTGGACTATATATAAACTGATGATAGGAACCAAAGTGCATACCAGTTATAAGTTGCTCTTAATGACTTCACCCCTGAAAATATACCAGTACATGTCTCCACATAAGGAAGATCAAGTACTAAAAGACCTGCAACATATGAGACACACATTTGTGAATTTATTTACATTTCCATTCCACACAACAACAAAAGAGTGCATATAGCTGCAGTATAGATTTTAGAATGCTGGTTACACAAGCAATAAATTCAAGTAACAAGTGTGTAAAGTCTTAGTAGTTAGCACTTATATTAGTAACCTTAATTAGGCTTCTGACGTCACAGCACCCTTAATTAGCAAATTCAAGTAACATGGCACCATATATAATAATCCAATGGATGCTTATAATGATCACAGCTTGTGCATAAGTAAATACAGCCATACAAGTTGTCCAATGGTACATGGAAAACAATCGAGCTAGATGCAGTTCACAAAGAAGCTGCAACTTGATTCTTGCCTTGTAACTATGGGATTCTTGCATCTAGCAAAGAAGCTACAAATTATTTGCTGCCTGGTAACGATGGTCTATGGAGCCAGTTTGTTTATAAGGGCTGCAAAGGAAAAACAGTTTTTTGCTAGTACAGGATTTCCCATTACCAGAAACTGCACGAATTTAAACTGGACTAAAACCACGAGGCAAAAGATGGAAGGGAACCTGAAACAGTGTGAGTTGTGCTGAGAGAGTAGTGGCTTCAGTCTGAAGAGTTCGAACCTTTCGCTCAAGCTCTGTTATGTAACGAGCCTTTCTTTCTTTGGACCGAGCTGCGGATTGTCTGTTTTCTAGAATTCTGCACAAGAAAAAGCTCAAAATGTTTACAAAAACTTACAAGATACTCTCTAGCTATGTTACCCAGATACGTCGATACGGATACGGATACGCAATACGGCGATACTTCGATACGCCATTTTTCAAAAAACACGGATACGGCGATACGTATATATATACACGCATATATATAGACACACAAATATTAGTAATACATGTAAAAATAGAAAAATTGTAAAAAACTTCTATCAATCTATAAATTTAACAGTCACACATTAAATATGAACAACATTAAATCAAATCAAGACAACTTTTCAAAAAAGTGAACAAACGATGTACAAAGCCAGCAACACATCTACGGCGGCTCTACGCATGAAGTGAACAAAGCCAACGCAGGCTAGCGCATGAAGTGAAGAGAGAGGACCACAATCACAGACAGCAGAAAGCTGAGAGAAACAAAAGAAGAAAAGGGAGGACCTCTACTCACGTGACAACGTCGATCTGTTGGAGGATTCGCATGGATCTGCTGGAGGATGCGGTCGATCTGTTGGAGGATTCGCATGGATCTGCTGGAGGATGCGGCGGGCGGGCGTCCACAAGCTGTGGCAGGCGGTGGCCGGCGGCCGGCGACCGGCGACTGGTGGCGTCCCAAGCCGTGGCAGGCGGCGGCCGGCGGCCGGCGACCAGCGACGGGTAGCATCCCCAAGCCGTGGCGGGCGACGGCTGGCGGCCGACGACGGGTGGCGTCCCAAAGCCGTGGCGGCCGGTGGCCGGCGGCCCGCGACGTCCCCAAGCAACGGCGCATGCACAGGAGACGGTGCGACGACTGCCGCAACTGGATCTGGGAGTGACCACGGGAGTGAATCGGGATGGGGAGAGAGGAAGTAACCTGCGCTGCCCGTATCCTCCCGAATCCGATACGTATCGGAATTAATTTTATTATTTAGAAATTGAAAAATAGTCGGATACGTACCGGATACGTATCCGGGCGTATCGGATACGTATCCGTATCCAGATACGTATCTGACACTGATACGCAGGCTTGGTGAAGTATCCGAGCTTCGTAGCTCTCTAGTTCAAAAATATTTCAGGAACATAAAATGACCCTTGCAGATAATTTGTCAGTGCCTGAGCATACAACTTTTGTCCATCCTCAATTCCATATCCGCATTACAAACACCATGCACAAACTTAAAAGTAATCGTGCACCGAGGAGACAATTCCACCATAGATATCAAGAAAGAAATCAAGAGCAAATGTGCTGTACATTGGTCTGTCTACATATCTGAAGTTCTCAACACGGGAACACAAGAAATATTCATTGCAGCAATGTTGAACTTAATTTGCATATTGTTTATGAAACAAAAGTTAGAGGCATAAGGTCGAAATTTCATGCAAAACTCGTTCTTTCATGGAATTTCACCGGAGAACAAACAGAAACAGTGCAATTTAAATGCATCAGGCCTTTTAACTGTGAAATAGAAATTATCAACTAAGTTTAGACTTCAGAGATATTATCTGATTAAATAGAATAGTAACAAGCCAATAAGTCTACTAAAGTAACTAAACTGTAAAGTATACTACAGTTTAATACCGGTGAGATCTTAACTATGCTGATAATTACAACATGTAATTTGTGAAGAGCCTACATTGCAGAAGGCACCAATAGATCTCCACTGTATTTAAGAAAGGAACTACCGCCCTGACAGATTGCTTTCCAAAAAAAATTGAAAATCCAATTGTTTACAGGCACCAAATAGCAACATCATAATGTGACAGTATTTTCTCCAATTTGATTGACTAAAGATGCAACATTTTTCCATCACATTTCTTAGGTACCACAATTAAGCATAGAAACGAAAACAATCCATCAGCTATCCAAACAACTTGACAGTACCTTGTCGAATTAAAACCAGGGCATGCACAGCTACAAGTAACTAACAAGCGGCAGCTACCCTGTTTGGCCCATCTCCTTTAACTATCCCAGCAAAAAGCCTACAAAGCATGCGCCACCTCACAGCAGCAAACACTTATTCATAATAATCCCACCAACCAAGGGCTATACAACCAGCAAAACCTTATCTTTGGGCCATCCACACAGCGCCATCTATCCACAATACGAAGAAAGAAACAAACAAGGCAAAAATGCGTATCTTTTCTCTTACGTCTAGGCATTTTCATCAAAAAAAGCATGCATGCATCATTGTCCTAGGTGCCTCGTCTGATTCCCCACCACCTTGGAGAAACGAACTGAGTAATCTACTAATCTCCATGGCATGGTGTGTGAAGATAGCCTTTGTAATCAAGCATCACTGCATCAGCAATTAAGTTGAGACCTCGGGACGGGAGAGCAAGGATAGTAGCCATGCGGATGGATATAGGGGGGAGATCGAAGAGGCAACACCTTTTGGCGCGATTGGGATCGATGGTGGTGAGCTCGGCGAGCGGCTCGGGGGACATGGCCTTCTTAGCCTCCATGACCTCGGCCAACGTGGTGGCGTCCTTCCGTGCGGCGGCGAAGAGCCCGGAGCCGTGGACGGAGTTGCTGTGGCAGTGCTTGGGGCATGGCGGCGAGGACGATTCGGCGGCGCGATCTTCTCGATGTCCATGAACGCGAAGAAGAAGTCGTCCTCGGAGCCGATCTCTTCGAAGCCCACGCTGACACCGACCGCCGACGCTGGGGCCAAGGCCGAGGTCATTGGCATGCGGGAGGCAACCTCAGATCTGGCCCGGCGGTGTGCATCCCGCGAATGGCCTCCGAGCCGCCGGATCATTAATCCAGCACCATTAATAATATCAATCACCTCTGGATCATTCCATCTGACAAGAGCCTGTTGCAGAACAACATAAGTTTATAAATTTGTTGGACCGGAAACGGCGATCAGAGGGGGGGTGAATGGGAGCTTTTAAAAATTCGGGCTAAAAACTAGCCTTCGGTTTTAGTTCTGTCTTCTGCGGAACAGGCTTCGAACACTACCTTCGGAGGTCCTTTGACAACTCCGAACACAGGCTTCGCAGGTCCAAAAGTTCGAAGCCAAGAAGACTTCGCTCCACTTACAACCCTCGAAAATCTACTCTGCTAAGTCAGTGCAGGCTCCGCACACAGGGTGCTTCGAGCAGGCTTCGCACTTCACCCTTCGCAAGAGTGGACACCCCACTGAGGACTTCGACCAAGTACTTGGCAGCAGCAACTGGTGCTGGGCTTCGTACACGAAGGTCTAAACGCACACTGACAGACTTCGCTAGAGTCACAGACACGATAAAAGCATGGGCTTCGATCAGGGCTTCGCTAGTAAGCAGCGAGGTCTCGCCTCCTGTTACACAGAGCGACAGCACACTGAAAAACACACTTCGCACAAAACACCCTTCTCCTAGACAGGCTTCGGTGCACTACAACTAGCGAGGTATGTAACGCGAGCTCAAGCAAAAAGCACACAGAAGCAGGGCTTCGCCGCTTGAACAAGGAACACAGAAAATGAACTCTCTGGATGAAATACAACGAAGTGTGTGGCTACAGGAGCTCAACAGTAAATGCTCAAAGTGTTAAATGTTACCTACCGAGCCCCCATATTTATAGCCCACAGTTCACCCAAAGGAATTGACTACTTTACCCCTAGGGTTTACATTGATTTTGTCTCTACAGAACTAAGGGGTACAAAAGGTAGTCAACTTTATTGGAGGCTTCTCTGTCAGCCTTTGCAGAGGGGACAGCGCCAGCTTTTTGCAGAGCAGACACTGTTAGACTTGCAGCCTTTGACCTTTTCGAAGCCCCCCTTCGCACGCGAGGGGTGCGGTAGCTTCGGTGAGAAGCCTTGAGCCAGATGGCCTTCGCTTCACCGAAATCAGCCTTCGATACAGTGACGGTTTTGAGCCGAAGCCGTCAAAGCCCTTGGGCCTTCGCACCAACACCTCCGGAGTGGACCACCACGGCTTCGCAGCTTCCGCCCAGCTCGAACTCCGTCAGTCCGTGTACCGAAGCCATGCAGGCCGAAGTACCTCAAGACAACCACACTCTGAAGCCCCACCTTCGGAGCACCACCCTTCGAAGTCCCTCCTTCGTCCAAGGCCTTCGCATGAAGCATTCCATGAGCACTTCGTCGCAGTGTCTCTCCCCGAGCACACTCCTCGATGATCCTCACCCGGACCATGCCTTCGATGCACCTCGACTTCTGAGACCTTCGTCGGGTACCTTTGAATGTCTCCCTCCGGAGCACACTTCGAACTCCTTGCCTCCTCAGAGGACTTGATCCAACCAACTCCGAAGTCACTCCCTCCGGAGTACCTTCGAAGTGCCTCGCCTCCGAGGACTTTGTCTCGGAGTACCTTCAGACGGAGCCACACTCCGCACTCTCTGCCTTCACCTGGCACGCCTCGACCCGAGGACCGACCTAGACCCCTTCGCAGCCATCGTGGCGGAGCTCCCCGCTCCCCTGGCATCAAGCCTCCCGCTTGACCCAGGTTCACCTGCCGCGAACCTGTCCGTCGCCTCCGAAGTCCCTGCGCACCACCGACAAGCAGACAAGTGTATACAGTACTCCAGAGACCTCTCCGGGTTAGCAACCTCCGGTACACACTCCGGTGTACTGCCCAAAGTACCGAAGCCTTCGGTACACACCCAGTCATCGTGTACTGTCGGACCCCTCCGACACGCACACTCCGCTGCAACAGCTGCAGCAACCAAACACCGAACGCCCTTCGGTGAAACCACCTCCGAACACCCTTCGGAGTTACCACCTCCGAACACCCTTCGGAGGTCCAACCTCCGAACCCCCTTCGGAGGTACCCCTTCGAACCAGGGGTTAAAAGCCTGTCAATCACTCATCACAAACACCGAAACCAACACTTGGTTTCTCAATCTCCCCCTTGATGAGTGCATTGACAACCCAATTCAAGTTCAAGAAAATATGAAAAATTTCAGCACACAAGTGACCATAAAAACTCAGAAAAGAGCCAAATCATGTCACTTGACAGAAGAAATTTTCTTCCCCCTTTTCAAAAGAGTAAAAAGCCCCTTTCGGCAAATAAAAACTCCCCTTTCTCAAGATAAAAACTTCCCCTGAGTTAAGTTTTCCCCCTTTTGCAACAAAGAACCTTCTCCCTTTTATGTCAAATTTTCTCCCCCTTTGGAAATTATACCCCCTTGCGGCAGAGAACGTAGCAAGTCTCTCCCCCTTGAGGAATTTCTCCCCCTTTGGCAATGCAAGCATCAAGGAGCATGTAAAAGATGCAAAGCTTCGAAATGAGCAGAATTGCAAAGACATATGAAGCAAAAATATGCCAACATTAATACCAATGATCATGTGCTCAGCTCAAATTAATATGCTCTAAAAAACATGATGACATGTGATTTGATCATTTTTGAAATAAAAGCATCACCACTTAGTCAAGGAAACTAGACAAGTAAAAGCAGGGACTGCGAACAGCTAGTCAATTTCTACTCTAGACAGACAAGTCCAGTTCAAATGGAGTAATGAAAGCAAACTTGATGATCAAAGAATTTTGTTGTTCTTTTCTTAATGCCAGGGGTTATTTGTTTGTCCACCTTATACTGTCCAATCAGGCCAAGCCTAGGCATGAAAACCATAAGAAGCTTAAGGCAATGATTTTGGCATACACTACACTATTCCAGTTCAGACCAATGTGCAATGGTAAGCAGTCTAGAATAGGGTAGTGCGACAAACAAACCCACCTGGATCTTTTCACTTAAGGCATGCAAATCATAGAATTTTTGATTTTAACTTAAGTGAACCAATTGTTTGGCATTTTATGAATATCCATGAAGATGTAGAACAATTTTTCAAGTTGCAATTTTTAGCATCCAAAGAAATGTGTCTTGCTATCAAGCAGATAAAAGATAGCTAAAGCAGTCCTGCCTAAATATGCTAGATTCAAGACTAAGCAGTGAGCACGATTTGATTTTGAAAAGAAAACATCATGCACATGAATGTTTCAGATAAATTAAAAAGAGTTGAGCTGTCATGATGTCATGGATTATAATCAGGCATATAAATGCAAAAGATGTAAATGCAATTTCAACACAATTAGCAAATGCACATCCATCTAAAACTGCTCCCCCTCACAAAATGCCGTAAGGGTGACAAATACCAAGTTCCCCACGCAAGTAAGCAAATCGAGAAGCATCGAGGGGTTTTGTGAAAATGTCGGCAAGCTGGTGTTGGGTATCAACATATTGAAGTTCAATATCACCCTTCTCATTGTGATCTCTGATAAAATGATATCGTACATCAATGTGTTTGGTTCTGGAGTGCTGAACCGGGTTGTTTGCAATACAAATAGCGCTAGTGTTATCACAGAAAAGTGGAACACTCTTATAATCTAACCTGAAATCCCGCAAAGTGGAAACCATCCACAAAATCTGAGAGCAACAGCTAGCTGTAGCAACATATTCGGCCTCAGCCGTTGATTGTGCAACACTAGACTGTTTGCGGGAAGACCAGCAAACCAAAGAAGTACCCAAAAAATGACAAGTACCAGAGGTACTCTTCCTATCAATTCTACACCCAGCAAAATCCGCATCGGAATAACCTCGAAGACATAAAGATGAAGATGCTGAATACCATATGCCAAATTCGAGTGTATGTTTGAGATACCTGAGTATGCGTTTTACCGCTTGGCGGTGCGAAGCTCGTGGTGAAGCCTGAAACGAGCGCACAGACACACTGCGAAGTGTATGTCCGGCCTCGTGGCAGTCAAGTAGAGGAGGGAGCCGATCATGCTTCGGAACTCCTTCTGATCTACGGCTTCTCCATCTTCGTCTGGATCCAATGCTACAGATGTAGCCATTGGAGTAGCGAGGGGCTTCGCATTGGACATGTCGAACTTCTTGAGCAGGTCCTTGGTGTACTTCGTCTGGTGGACGAAAGTACCTTGTTTGCTTTGCTTGATTTGCAAACCAAGGAAAAATGTATGCTCGCCCATCATTGACATTTCAAATTCCCTGCTCATGGTATCTGCAAACTCGGCAACCAAAGCATGAGAAGAGCCACCGAAGATGATATCATCCACATAAATCTGCACTAGGAGGAAATCTTTGCCATGCTTGAGAGTAAACAGTGTTTTATCAACAGAGCCCATCAAATACCCCCGCTCAAGCAGAAAAGACTTAAGTCTATCATACCAAGCCCGAGGGGCCTGCTTGAGTCCATAAAGAGCCTTATGAAGTTTAAGGACTTTATGTGGGTACTTGGGGTTTTCAAAACCAGGGGGTTGTTTTACATAAACATCTTCACCTATGAAGCCATTAAGAAAAGCACTTTTGACATCCATCTGATAGAGTTTGAATCCCCGGGATGTCGCAAAGGCAAGCAAAATCCTAATGGCCTCAAGGCGAGCAACAGGTGCAAAAGTTTCAATAAAATCAATCCCTTCTAGTTGAGAAAAGCCCTGAGCTACAAGTCTAGCCTTGTTTCTAACTATAGTCCCATCCTCCCCTTGTTTATTTTTGAAAATCCATTTTGTTCCAATGAAATGAACATTTGGTGGAGGATCAACTAAATACCAGACTTGGTTCCTCTCAAAATTTTCAAGCTCTTCATGCATGGCATTGATCCAACTAGAATCATAAAGTGCATGACTAACATCCAAGGGCTCGAAAGAAGCAACAAAAGCTGAATCAATGAAATGAGCATGAGAACGTGTTACCCTTTGATCAAGCTCACCAATGATCTGCTCGGGAGGGTGCATCCTTTGAACATGGTGTGGAGCCTCGTGGCGGGATGCAGTCTCCCCCTCAACTTGTGCGTTGGAGTGGTCCAAGATGACCGATGTCGAGGTAGTTGCTTCGGGACCTCGTGCCGAAGTAGTTGAAGTGGGGTCAGCTTCGGGGGTCGATGTCGAGGGTAGCAGGGGTTCATCCTCGAATTCCTCGGGATCTTCTTCTTCGAATAAGGTCTGTTCCATGTCGTGTTCGTTTACCTGTTCGAAAGCAGAACTAACAGAGGGGGTTGATTCATCAAAAGTCACATCACATGACTCGATGACAGTGTTAGTTTCCAAATTATAAACACGATAAGAATGACCATGAGTAGTGTAACCCAAAAAGATCCCGTCAGAAGATCACGACTCAAATTTATCCAAATTACCATGTTTTAGGATAAAGCAGCGACAACCAAAAACTCGAAGATGAGTAACCTTGGGCTGTCTCCCAAAACGCAACTCATAAGATGTCAAATTTAAAATTGAGTGCAAGAATATACGGTTTGAGATGTAACATGCAGTGTTCATGGCCTCAGCCCAGAATTTTCTAGGAGTCCTATGCTCATCAAGCATCGTCCTAGCCATCTCAACCAAAGTACGGTTCTTCCTCTCAACAACTCCATTCTGTTGAGGAACCCGCGGAGTAGAGAATTGATGTTCTATGCCATGCTCCATGCAAAAGTCAACAAAGAGACTATTTTTGAACTCGGTGCCATTATCACTTCGAATGAATTTCAATGCACCTGGGAGTTCAGTGAAAAGTCTCAAAGCCAAGCTCCGAAAGTGTGAAAACACTTCATCCTTGCTGGCAAGAAAGAAGACCCAAGAGTAGCGAGAGAAATCGTCGACAACAACTAATACATACCACTTGCCGCCTAAAGAACTAACCCGAGAAGGACCTACAGTGTCCATGTGGAGAAGTTCTCCGGGTTGTTCAGTCATCACTGTGGTGACTGGCGAATGCGAAGCGGCAATCATTTTTCCATGTCGACAAGGAGCGCAAACTAAATTCTTCTCAAACTTGAGCTTGGGCAATCCTCGGATCAGACCTAGGGCGCTCAGACGAGCGAGCAACTCAAAGCTCATATGCCCTAGTCTCCTATGCCACTTCCAAAGCTCAAAAGTCGAATGTGCAACAAGACAATGAGAAGAACCAGATGACTCTGAAAAATCAGCTCCAAAAACTCTCCCAACTCTAAAGATATTACACACCACAACGCCATCAGAATTGAGCACTTGCGAAGTATCGCGATGGAATCGCACTTCGAAGCCCTCATCAAGCAACTGAGATACTGACAGCAAATTGTATCCCAGGTTTTCAACCAAAGCAACATCTTTGAGAGTGAAATTCGAGTTAATTCTTACCACACCTTTACCTTTCACTCTACTCCTTCGATTGTTTCCGAAGGTGATATGTTCCCTTTGCTTGGTTGTGGTGAGGCTGGAGAACCATGCTGCATATCTGGTCATGTGGCGTGAACAACCGGAGTCCATGATCCACGTGCCCTCCAAGCCTCGATCTGTCGCCTACACATGATAAGAATATCTCGATCGCTCAGTGCTGGGGTGAGTGAAAAAATGACGAGGCATCCAGCAGTGAGTGACACGAGTAGTAGGCACAGTAAAGGTAGAAGGTCTACGCACGGGAAAATCGAAATGATGCAAAGTGCGAGGTCTACCTACATGCAGTGATCGAAAAGCATGACGAGGTCTCCTACTCTGACGAGGTACAAAGCTACTCGCCCGAGGTCTAACACCATATGGAACATGGTGAACACCTCGAGGAGCAAAACCTCTCCGAGAAGCACGAGGAGCCTCGAAAACAGGATGAGAGTAGAACTCAGACTCATGCATACGTAAAGATGGGTAATGCATGTCCTGGTAACTCATCGCCTGAGCGCGTCGCTCATCCTTGATGCGACGAAAACAGAACCCAACCAAATGACCCGCCCGCTGATAGTAAGAACAGTGAAACACTCTCCTAGGGGCACTCTCATGGGTCACAGGAGCAACTCTCACAGGCTCCTTGGGTTTCTGCTGAGTGGTTTTCTTGGGAGGATTTTTCTTGGCAGGAGGAGTGGTTTTCTTTGGTGGTTGGGTAGGCTTTTTAGCTGATGGAGTGTCTAACAGAGCTCTTTCTTTTTCTAAGGTAGTGGGAGAGGTAAAAACAGTTTTGGTTTTACAGTCTGAAGGTATCCTCTCAAAACCCAAACCTAGAGCTACCCCTGCTCTGTCAGCACACAACTTGGTCTTGGCCAAGAGCAAATCCATCCTACCTTTTCCCTCAGTGCATTTATTAACCACAGAAAGAAGGTACTCATTTTCTGACATGAGGTTTTCAGCTCGCTCTCTAACAGTGCCTAGCTGGTCCTTAAGGGTAATGCATGTGTCACAAACAGGCTGCACATCCTTAGAACTACCGGCCCTCTCCAATCTAGCCTCCAAATCATGAACATGTTTATCACGTAAATTAATGCTCTCGCGTAATAAAGAACAGTTCATGCATTCAATAATATCATGAGGTCTAGAATCCACCTCCAAAAGCTGCTTCTGTGCAGTCTCAAGCTCAGAGAGAGTTTGAGCATGAACAGAACGCAACTAAGCAAGCTCACTCATGACAATAGAACATGATTCACATTCAGCATCATTGAACTTTGTTGGGGGAGATAATCCCTGGAGTCAGCGGGGTGGGCCCCCCAGCTGGAGGGCCCAGGCTTGATGACGGAGGCCACCGTCCGGAGGGGCGTGGCCGGAGGTCATCGTCCGGAGGTCACCTCCCGGAGGAGCATGGCCGGAGGTCACCGTCCGGAGAAGCGTGGCCGGAGGTCACCGTCCGGAGAAGCGTGGCCGGAGGTCATCGTCCGGAGGTCACCTCCCGGAGGAGCATGGCCGGAGGTCACCGTCCGGAGAAGCGTGGCCGGAGGTCACCGTCCGGAGGAGCGAAGCCGGAGGTCGCCCGTCAGCGTAGGACACGGGTGCCCGCCTTCCGGAGGCTGAAGGTCCGGGGCTCTCGGCAGGCCCGACGAGACGAGCCCAAAGAGAGTCTTGGCGGGAAAAGGACCAGGCGGTCGTATGAAAGGACAGGATCGCGATCTTCTGAGCCGTGTCGGGCGGCGCAGGAAGCATCCGACACGACCGATACGCTGTCAGAGTCGAATCTTCTTGTCTGTACTATGTACCTCTTTGTCTGTACTACCGGTCAGGGTCGGTCGGGTGGCCGTTGGCAGCCCAGAGGCGCTTAGTCCTCTGGGCGGGGCGCCCTATAAATACCCCCCACTACAGTTGTAACGGATACGCAGCCCAGAGCATTGAATACATTACTCTTGTCTTCCACTAAAACCTGCTGGTTCGATCCGTCGTTCCAACAGTTGGCGCCGTCCGTGGGGATCCTAGTCCGAAAAGCTAGCGTCCTCTACACCTATCCACCCAAAGCATGTCGAGCCGGAAGGGAGCAAGCACGGCCCCCCTGCGCAGGTCGACCCGAACTGCTGGGGGCGAGCCCGCTCTAACCGTCGACCCCAATCCCTCAGTCCCCATCACCACCACTGTCGGAGCAGTGCCCCCAGCGGGCTCCACCCCGTTGCAAGAAGAGGCGCCCGGGGTTCAAGGCGCTGACGGCCCGCCCGAGCCGACCTCCGCCAACCTGGCCGGGTCTCCGAGCGGGCCGCCGGAGCAGCATCTTCCAGGTGGACCCCCGGCAGTAGTGTCCCTTCAGACGGACTACGTCCGCTCGCGGGACCCCGACACAACTTCCGGGGGGAGCGGGAGCCAGGCTGATGCCCTAGCTGCCGAGAACGCCAGGCTGAAGGCGGAGCTGGCTCTGTGGCGTCAGGAAGCGTCGCTCCGACCCCCGGCCCCCCCGGCAGCCTTTCGCGCCGCGAGAGCTGCGGTCGCGGACCTAAGCGACGACGAGGACCCCCCGGAGGAAGAGAACGCTTCGTACGACGAGGACTCTCCCTTGCACCCAGACCTCCAGAGGGTGCGCTTCAGCTCGAGCTTCCGCGCCGCCAAGCTCCCCAAGTACTCCGGGGACTCCGACCCTGGCGAGTTCTCTCGCTCCTACGCTCTAGCAATAGAAGCGTCCGGGGGGAGCCGGGACGCCATGGCCAAATGCTTCCCTCTGGCGCTCGAAGGGATCGCCCTTCGGTGGTTCTGGTCTCTCCGGCCAGGGACCATCCACTCGTGGGAACAGCTGAAAAAGAAGTTCGTAAACAACTTCCAGGGGACCTTCGTGGCCCCCATGTCCACCGGGAGCCTATTTCAAGTGAAGCAGCAACCCGGAGAGACACTGCGGCAGTACTCCCAGCGCTTTGCGCACACCAAGGCTCAGATCAAGGGGCTTTCCGCCTCTTCGGTCATTGACGCGGCCCGGGAAGGCGTCACCCACCCAGGACTCCTCGACAAGCTCCACCGGAAGCCCATCTCCTCGGTGGCGCAGCTCATGACGTACTTCGAAGAGTACGCTCGGTCCGAAGAGGGCCAGATACGCCGGCAGGCGATGGTAGTCCCCGTCCGGGCTCCGAACGCCCGAGCGTACGAAGTGCCTCCGGAGCCCAGCCGAGGCCCGCGTCGCGCCCCTGACTTCCGGCGCCCGGAGCCCGCTCGCCCGGACCTCGTTCGTCAAGATTCTCGGCGGAACCGGAAGCATTTCCGGGGGGAAGTCCTTAATATCACCCCTCAAGCGCCCGCCAAGCACCTGCACATGCCCGGCGGAAGTCGCCAGGCCGGGCCCAAGGCTCCACCCCGGGCACCTGCCAGGGGAACCTTTTACTGCAGCGTCCATGGCGAGAACCGGAGCCACGACACCGACTCCTGCCGCACCATCCTCGCTCTTCGCAGCGATTACCTCGAGCGCCAGTCCGGTCGCGGTTCCTCCGACCGGGGGCACTCCGCTCCTCGGCCGGACCAGGTCCAGATAGTCGGGCGTCAGGAAGAGCCGGAGGCCGTGACCTCGGCCGAGGGATTCGGCGGGGTCCCGGCCCTCACACTCGAAGCCGGTCCGGATCGTGGCAAGCGCGTGGTCCTTCCCATATCCGGAGGAGGAGCCCTCGGAGCGCTGTCCAAGCGGCAGCGTCGGGATTACGTGCGGGAAGTTGGGCACATCGGCACGTCCAGCCTTTCAGTCCTCCCGGAGTGGTCCCACGTCCCCATCAGCTTCACCGCCGAAGATGCCGCCGGCGTCAAATTTCCTCACGCCGACCCACTCGTCATTTCGGCGGACATCGCCGGAGCCGAGGTGCGTCGCATTTTAGTCGACGGAGGAAGTTCCGCTGACATCATCTTCGTGCAGGCCTTCGACCAACTATGCTTGTCCCGCAAGCACCTGCTGCCAGCCTCGCGGCCACTCCAAGGCTTCTCAGGCCCTCCGCTCGACGCCTTGGGCCAGGTCTCCTTGGAGGTGGCGTTCGGCACCGCACCCCTCCAGCGTCGGGAGGAAATTCTGTTCGACGTCGTCGACGCCCCATACGCCTACAACGCCATCTTCGGCAGGGGGATGCTCAACCGCTTCGGCGCCATCGCTCACCACAACTACCTCTGCCTCAAGATGCCGACTCCCGGAGGGGTGTTGTCTGTGCTGGGTGACCAAGCTGCCGCCCGCCGGGTCGAGTACGGCCACGCGGCGCCACTGGAGCCACGGCAGGTCCACAGTGTCCGCAAAGGTCCCGGAGACGCCAACCTCCCTTCGGAGGCCAGCCCTGCGCAGAAAGGACGCCCCGTCAAACCCCTCCCAGAAGGCGAAGTCATCACCAAGACCCTGACTTGCGGGGGGCAGGAGTACCCGATCAAGTTCGGAGGGGGCCTGGAGCCAGAATTATCAGCACAGCTCGAGGCCATCGTCTGCAACAACCTCGACATCTTCGCATGGTCGGACAACGACATTCCCGGTGTCGATCGGGCTGTCATTGAGCATTCACTGGCGGTCGATCCGAAGGCACGACCAGTCCGCCAGGGGCTTCGGAGGCTATCCGCTGAGAGGGCTGAGCTCGCCAAGGCCGAGACCGACAAGTTGCTCCGCGCCGGGGTCATCAGGGAAGTAAGCCACACCGACTGGTTGTCCAATCCTGTGTTTGTCCAGAAGAAAACATCTGGCAAATGGCGCATGTGTATCGACTTTACTTCTTTAAATAAAGCTTGCCCCCGTGATCCCTACCCGCTGCCTCGTATTGATCAGCTAGTAGACTCCACAGCCGGAGCCGAGCTCCTCAGCTTCCTTGATGCCTATTCCGGTTATCATCAGATCTGGCTCAAGCCTGAAGACCAGGTGAAAACCAGCTTCGTCACCCCGGCCGGAGTGTTCTGTTACCTCCGGATGCCCTTCGGTCTCCGTAACGCCGGAGCAACCTTTTCAAGGTTAATCTCAAAGGCCCTCGGTCATCAGCTCGGGCGGAACGTGGAAGCTTACATGGACGACATCGTCATCAAGACTGCCTCCGCAGGTCAGCACGGGTCCGACATAGCCGAAACCTTCGACAGCCTCCGGCGGTGTGGGATACGGCTCAACCCTGACAAGTGCGTCTTCGGAGCGCGCGCCGGGAAGCTGCTCGGGTACCTCGTCTCCAGCCGCGGCATCGAAGCAAGTCCAACGCAAGTTCAAGCATTGCAGGACATGGCACCACCTCAGAACCTGCGGCAGGCGCAGAAGTTGGCCGGACGCTTGGCCGCCTTGGGGCGCTTTCTCGCCAAATCCGCAGAGCGAAGTTTGCCCATCTTCAAAGCGCTTCGAGGTTCCAAGCATTTCGAATGGACCCCCGAGTGCCAGGATTGTTTCCAGCAAATCAAGGATTATCTCTCCAGCCTCGTGGCCCTCGCCACACCACGGGCCGGCAGCACATTGCTGGTTTATCTCGCCGCCTCCGGCACCGCCGCAAGCGCGGCCTTGGTTCAGGAAGAAGAGCGCGGTGGGAAGCTAGTCCAGCGGCCCGTTTACTTCGTCTCCGAGGTTCTCGCCGACGCCAAGGCCAGATATTCCGAGTTAGAGAAGGTGGCTTATGCCCTCGTCATGACCTCCCGAAAGCTCCGGCACTACTTCTTGGCCCACGACATCATCATTCCAACAGCCTATCCGTTGGGTGACATGTTCAGGAACAAAGACGCCACTGGTCGCATCGGGAAGTGGGCGGTAGAGCTGGCCCCGTTCGGGATCTCCTTCGTTGCCCGGACGGCCATCAAATCCCAGATTCTCGCTGACTTCGTCGCAGAGTGGACGTGGGCTCGAGAGCCCGCCAGCGCCAGCACGGGCGAAGAGATTTGGACCATTTTTACGGATGGCGCTTACCAGGCCTCCGGGGCTGGGGCCGGAGCTGTCATCATTTCCCCTTCGGGTCAGCAGACCCTGTACTCCGCTCGGCTAAGTTTCAAGGCCACCAACAACGTCGCAGAATACGAAGGCGTCCTCTTGGGACTTCGCAAGGCGCTCGCTTTGGGCGCCGCACGCGTGATCGTGAAGACCGACTCCCAAGTGGTCGCCGGGCACATCGACAAGTCCTTTCGAGCGAAGCACCCGGACCTCGCTTCCTACCTCGACTCCATCCGCAAGTCCGAAGCCTCCTTCAAGGGAATCTCCGTCCAGAACATCCCGCGAAGCGACAACGCCCAAGCGGATGCCCTCGCTAAGGCCGGGGCCGGCGCCCAAGCCTTGCCACCAGGGGCTTTCTTCGAGGAACTCGCCCAGCCTTCGGTAATTCATCGAAGCGAGGCGATCGACCCCGTCGCCCCGGAGGAGCCCCCGGCCCCAGTACTCTGCACGGCAAGCGTCGATTGGCGCGAACCCATCCTCCGCGCGCTCGCCGGTGGCGACGAAGTCCATCCCAGTCCGGAGCAGGTTCGCCTACAACTCCGCGCGCGATCATTCGAGGTCATCGATGGCATCTTGTACAAGTCCGGAGTATGTTCCCCGCTGCTCCGCTGCGTCGCGCATTCCGACGGTGTCGCCATGCTCCGAGAGATACATGAAGGGCTGTGCGGTAGTCACTTAGCGCCGCGGGCCCTCGCAGGCAAAGCTCTCCGGCAAGGCGTGTACTGGCCCACCATCATCGCCGACGCCGAGGAACTCGTCCGCGCCTGCCAAGGTTGTCAGTGGATGGGCCGACGCAGTCACCGCCCCCCAGCAAGATTGCTACCTATCCCACCTGTGTGGCCCTTGGCCCGCTGGGGCATGGACCTTGTCGGCCCGCTCCCCAGAGCGAAAGGAAGCCTACGCTTCGTCGTCGTCGCCGTCGAGTACTTCTCCAAGTGGGTCGAAGCGGAGCCTCTCACCACCATCACATCCCGAAGTGTCCAGAAGTTTTTCTGGCAACATATCGTGTGCCGGTTCGGAGTACCCAAGCAGCTCACATTGGACAACGGAACGCAGTTTGATGCCGGCAGCTTCCGGGCATTCTGTGACGAGCTGGGAGTTCAGCTTTGCTTCGCGGCCGTGCGGCACCCCCAGTCTAACGGAGCAGTGGAGCGAGCCAACGGGCACATTCTGTCCGGCCTTCATAAGCGTATTGTCGGGTTGGCCCGAGGCACGTGGCCCGACGAGCTACCCAAGGTCTTATGGTCCATCCGGACGACCGTTTCTCGGGCAACGGGCTTCACCCCGTTCCGCCTTATGTTCGGCGACGAAGCGATGACGCCAACGGAGCTCCGCGCCGGTTCGCTGCGCGTCGTAGCACCCGAAGTTGAAGATGAGCGCGCCGTCTCCCTTGACCTAGCGGAAGAAACGCGGTTGCGCGCCGTCGCTAACCTGTCCCATTATCAGAAGGAGACCAAGGGGTGGTATGACACCAAGGTCAAGCGCAACGAGTTCCAACCAGGGCATCTCGTCCTTCGCACCGTGGTCGCTCCCCCCAAGTTGGGCAACAAATGGGACGGACCGTACATCGTTACGAAGTCCGGACGGCCGGGGTCCTACCGCCTCGCTACACTGGAAGGCGAAGAGCTGAAGCATTCGTGGCACGCTGGGGACCTGAAGCGTTACTTTCCGTAACACTACCAATGTACTTTATTCACGGCTATCGCCGCCCGGTTGTATCCCCCATCTGAGAAATAAAATTTTCAGCCAACTATTGACCGACACAACTCGCGGCGCACCCTCATATTCGGGCTCCGAGCTCCGGCTCGACGCGCCCTCATGTTCGGGCTCCGAGCTCCGGCTCGACGCGCCCTCGCATTCGGGTTCCGAGCTATGCCTCGACGCGCCCTCACACTCGGGCTCCGAGCTCCGGCTCGAAGCGCCCTCACGTTCGGGTTCCGAGCTACGCCTCGACGCACCCTCACACTCGGGCTCCGAGCTCCGGCTCGACGCGCCCTCATGTTCGGGCTCCGAGCTCCGGCTCGACGCGCCCTCGCATTCGGGTTCCGAGCTATGCCTCGACGCACCCTCACACTCGGGTTCCGAGCTCCGACTCGACGCACCCTCCCGTTCGGGTTCCGAGCCATGCCTCGACGCACCCTCACATTCGGGCTCCGAGCTCCGGCTCGACGCGCCCTCGCATTCGGGTTCCGAGCCATGCCTCGACGCACCCTCACACTCGGGTTCCGAGCTCCGACTCGACGCACCCTCCCGTTCGGGTTCCGAGCCATGCCTCGACGCACCCTCACATTCGGGTTCCGAGCTATGCCTCGACGCGCCCTCACACTCGGGCTCCGAGCTCCGGCTCGACGCGCCCTCATGTTCGGGCTCCGAGCTCCGGCTCGACGCGCCCTCACATTCGGGCTCCGAGCTCCGGCTCGACGCGCCCTCACATTCGGGCTCCGAGCTCCGGCCCGACACACCCTCGCATTCGGGCTCCGAGTTCCGGCTGGGCACGCACCGTCCGCTTTCCCTCTCCTAAGCTACTTAGCGCCCAGCTAGTAAACCAGCTACCCGCCAAGCGGGGGGGGGGGGAGAAAGAGGGAGAGAAAGCGAGGCGCAAGCTGCAACAAGCCCATAAGTGTACAATGTTCATTACAGGAGGGAGTTAAGAAAAGTTCTCGTCCAGGCCAAGAAGGAACCGTGGGCCCCTTCGGGTAGACGGACCGGAAGTCATGCTCGTCCCTCGACCGGACCTTTCCTTCCTTTTCCTGCGCTCTTCTTCCTTCTTTTGGGCGCGGAAAGTTCTCTGGTCCTCCTGGAGCTGAGCCCAGCTGCGTAGGCCGCCCCCCTCCGGGGGCGCTCCCCCTAAGTCAGCTTCTGTATCGGACCAGTTAACCGGTTCGGAGGACGAAGACGGCGAGTGAGCCCCCCTCTCTTCGTCCTTCACATGCTTCAGAACCCCCTGAAGGACGTCGGAGTCCACACATCCGTCACGGCCGCGAGGAAGAACGAAGCGCGCGGGCCGGTTCGCCCGCACAGCTTCGAGGATGGCCCAACGATGCCGAAGGGCGTCGTCCGGTTCGAGTACCTCGACATCAAGATCGCGACCGCAAACACCCTGAGTAAGTCCCGAAAAAGTAGTCTTTATTAATATGACTAAGTTCCCTAAGCTATTACAGGATAAGGCTAAAACCGACCCCTAGAGCTACACCTGCGGGTCCGGCAAACGAGCCGGGGCTGGAGGGTTCGAAGGGGCTGGAGGGTCGCGCGCACGGAGTGCCTCCTCCAGCCAAGCCTGGATCGCCGCAGGGCCTTCGGTTTGCCAAGTCGCCTTGAGCGCCCTCCAAGCTTGAGTCAAGGCAAAGCTTGGCGTCCGAAGGTGGTCCCCCGTGAAGGCGACCGGATGCGGGCTCGAAGGCGAAGGAAGCGGAAGCCCGGACGCCTCGAGGTGCCGGAGGATTCCGTACGCCGCCACCCGAGCGGACACCTCGCCGTACTGATCCATGGCAAGCTGTATCTGCCGGACGGCGGATCGGACGAACTTCACTCGGCGGACCAGGGGCTCCCGGGCGATGTCGAACGTGCCGCAGCCAGTGCCGTAGCGCGCCAACATCTTCCGCAACGACTCGGCAGCCTCGGCCGCCGTCTTCCCGGCTTCGGCAAGCTCCTCGGCGGCCTTCCCGTTCCGCGAATTGAGGCCGGCCTCGACCTCCTCCAGATGAGTCACCCGGGCTCCGAGGACTTCAACCTTGCGCTCCGCCTCCGAGGCCCGGGCTTGGAGCCGGGAGACCTCTTCTTCGAGCTGATCCGCTTCCGAAGCCCGGGCCCGAAGCACCTCCGCCTCAGCAGCTTTGGTTCGGAGGGCGCCGACCTCCGCCTCCAGCTCTTCGGCACGGGCGGCCTTGGCCCGGAGTCCCTCCAGCTCCGCGACGCGAGCCCTGAGCGAGTCCGCCTCCGCTGCTTGGGCCTCGAGCGCCGCCACCTTCGACGCCTGGGATCGAAGGGCCTCGACTTCCAGCGAGCGCTCGCGGGCCAACCTCTCCGCGGCCGCCACTCGGGACGCGAGCCTTGCGGCATATGCCTCGTGATGCTCGCGCTCAAGAAGCAGAGCGGACATTTGCCCCTGCGCCAGCGCCACCACCTGCATGCGGAAGAGTAGTCAGAAGAGCCGCGACGAGGGCATCAAGGATGTCCAAAGGAAATACCTGGCCCGCGGCCGTCTCGATGGCCCTCCCGAGATCCAGGCTGTCCGATCGCCCGAGCTCGCCTATCACCGGGGCGTCGCGTAGCCGCAGGTAATAGTCGTGGATCGGAGCCACCCTCGAGGCGAAGTCCTCTCCGACCGACAGGAAGGGGCGCAGAAGCGGCACGGAGCCGCGCGCAGTTCGTAGATCGGTGGGGGGCTGATGCCGGATTTCGGCGCCCCCGACAGGCTCCCGAGGAGCCCCCTCGGCGCTCCGGGACTCTGCCTCGTCCGGCGGATTCAAGTCCCCCTTCGCAGTAACAGGGGCTCCGGACCTTGCGTCCGGAACATCTACCGGGTGACGGTCGACTGGCTCCATGCCTCCGGCCGAAATGCCTGCGCGAGTAACAGAGGTTAAATACGGGAAAGCCCCTTGCGCTTGGGGAGGCGTGACGAAGTTACCGTACCCGCGCCCGCAGTTTCGTTGACGCGGTCCGGGGGTTGGAAGTGGCCCGACGGGCTCGGGCGGAAGAAGAGGTTGTCGATAGAGTTCGGCGGAGAGCCCGCTACCGCCGCGGCCAATTCCGCCTCCTTGTCGGCGCTCCCTTCAACGCCGGCGAGTGGGTCAGCTAGGCCCCCGTGGCCCAGGCTATCCGTAGCCCTGCTCTCGACGGAGCCCGCGGAGCCGCCCGCCGAAACAGGTATCGGAGAAGAGGCGGCCCCCGGGCGGGGCGTCACTCCGGCGATGCCCGACTCTTGGTTGGCGTCCGGCGTAGGTCCCGTTGGGCCCGGGCGAAGGAGAGCGTCTTCGCGCCCTTCGGTGTTCGGCGGGATCAGGGGAGCCGGAGCCGGAACCTCCCGGAGATCTCCCGACTCCGACTGGACCCCCTCGCTGGAGCCCCCTCCCTCCGAGCGAGAAGCCGAAGAAGGTCCCGGCGACGCGCGCTTCAGCCCCTTCACGATCCTCTTCTTCTTCGAACGGCTCGGAGAAGCGCCGGCGTCCGCATCGACCGCCTTCCTCTTCGAGACGTCCCGAAGGACCTCCCCCTCCGGTAGAGGCGGGGGCGTGAGCTCGAGCGCCCCCCATACTCTGTTGGAGCGCTCCCAGGAGCCCACCAGCTCCAACCGGCGGGCCCGCTCGGCTGCCGTGGGGACCCCTAGGATCCTTTCCGCCAGGCGGGCGATCTCTTCGGGCGTTCGAGCGACGAGCGACCCTGCACCTTTTCGTCAGGGCCGAGGTATCCCTCAAGGGTGCAAAAGTGAGACTAAAGGCGAAAGGAAGCTAAGACTTACCAAGTTGGCGAGAGAGCTCCGTCGGCACCGACGCGTCCCGGCTGCTCCGGAGCAAGGCGGGCCACTCCTCCTTCAGCGGGGGGATCTCGAGGGCCACGAACTCTTCCGCCAGGTCCCGCATGCTCATCCGGCGGGCGACGATCTGGAGAAGTTGTACCCTCGACGAGATGGCCCCGGAGTTGACTTCGACCCGCGCCTCTCTCCGGAACCAAATGTGGCGCGGTATTCCGGCCAAGCCGGAGGTGAGTCCTACGCGAACGTAGAACCACCGGTTCACCCATTTCGAGTACCACCTTTCGTTGGTGGCCTTCGCCGGGAAGGAGTCCGCGTACCTCCTCCGGAGCTGGAAGTTGATGCTCCCGAAGGCCAGCACCCGGCCGTCCTTTTTCTTCGGTTGGCAGAGGGCTTCGTGCATCTCAGCGAAGACCTCCGCCCTCCCTTCGCAGCCTTCGGCGCGCATGGCCCACTCGAAGATGGCGAGGCGGGCCACGGCGTTTGGAGACAGCTGCGGGAGCTCCAGGTGGAATGCTTCCAGGACCCCGGCAAGAAGCTCCGAGGCAGGGAACCCCAGGCCCGCGTCGAAGAAGGCCTCGAAGACGACGACTTCGCCTTCCCGCGGCCGTGGAGTCGTCTCTCGCCCCGGCCTCCTCGCCGGCGTCTCTGGGCCGACGCGATTCCTGGTCGCCTGCTCGATCGAAGCTTCAGTACAGGCGGACGCCCCGAGCTCCAGCGTTTGTTCTCGGAATCGCTCGGAAGCGGGGCGGAGCTCGCGCGCGCCGCGCACCTCTGGCGCGTCAGTCGCCGCCGCCGCCGCCGCGGCCGTCATTTGGCGCTGCAGGAAGCGCGGGTCCATCGTCATTTTGGCAGCCGGCTTCCCCGACATTTTTGGAGAGAAGATGGGAGGAGCGTGAGGCTCAGAGGGCGACTGGGCAGTGGACTAAGCGGTTGCGGTTTGGCGTGTGGGGGTGAAGGAAGAAGAAGCCGTGAAGGGCAAAGGCATATATATATCTTTCGGAAAAGATGGCGGTTCGACTTCCGTTTCGGTCAGCGCACGAACGCGGCGGTCCAACTTCCGTTTCGGTTAGCGCACGGACGTGGCGGTTTGCGTGACGACGCATTCAAAGCTGGGTGGCGCATCGGGGCGCGAGGGCGATCTCCTGGCGATCCGCCTCTTCGGTGCCGCCGGCACGCGTATTAACTGCTCTCGGCGGCGCTCGCCCGGCCCCTCGGGGTTAGAGCCCCTGCAGTCAAGATGTGCCAGTCTCATTGCGCTCCAGCGCCCCGGCGGATGCGGCGCCCTGAAGCGAGGTACGCACTCTTGTGAATTGGCGGGATTATCTTGTTCGCTTCCACCCCCTCCTATTGCAGGACTACGAGCGGGAAGAAGCGAGGGGCTACTGTTGGGGGAGATAATCCCTGGAGTCAGCGGGGTGGGCCCCCCAGCTGGAGGGCCCAGGCTTGATGACGGAGGCCACCGTCCGGAGGGGCGTGGCCGGAGGTCATCGTCCGGAGGTCACCTCCCGGAGGAGCATGGCCGGAGGTCACCGTCCGGAGAAGCGTGGCCGGAGGTCACCGTCCGGAGAAGCGTGGCCGGAGGTCATCGTCCGGAGGTCACCTCCCGGAGGAGCATGGCCGGAGGTCACCGTCCGGAGAAGCGTGGCCGGAGGTCACCGTCCGGAGGAGCGAAGCCGGAGGTCGCCCGTCAGCGTAGGACACGGGTGCCCGCCTTCCGGAGGCTGAAGGTCCGGGGCTCTCGGCAGGCCCGACGAGACGAGCCCAAAGAGAGTCTTGGCGGGAAAAGGACCAGGCGGTCGTATGAAAGGACAGGATCGCGATCTTCTGAGCCGTGTCGGGCGGCGCAGGAAGCATCCGACACGACCGATACGCTGTCAGAGTCGAATCTTCTTGTCTGTACTATGTACCTCTTTGTCTGTACTACCGGTCAGGGTCGGTCGGGTGGCCGTTGGCAGCCCAGAGGCGCTTAGTCCTCTGGGCGGGGCGCCCTATAAATACCCCCCACTACAGTTGTAACGGATACGCAGCCCAGAGCATTGAATACATTACTCTTGTCTTCCACTAAAACCTGCTGGTTCGATCCGTCGTTCCAACACTCTTCAAATGAAGCTAATTTGAAAACTTGTTTGGTTGCAAAAACTTCATTGGGTTGGCTTTGGCATAGAAGGCTTGCTCATGTGGGAATGAATCAACTAAACAAACTTGCAAAAAGAGATTTGGTTGTTGGTTTGAAAGATATAAAATTTGAAAAAGATAAACTTTGTAGTGCTTGTCAAGCAGGGAGGCAAGTTGCTTGCTCTCATCCTAGCAAAAGCATCATGTCCACTTCTAGACCTTTGGAGCTTTTGCATATTGATTTATTTGGTCCAACAAGTTACAAAAGCATCGGTGGAAATAGTTTTTGTCTTGTTATTGTGGATGATTTCTCAAGATTTACTTGGGTCTTCTTTTTACATGACAAATCTAAGACCTCCGAGATTTTCAAAAAGTTTGCAAAACGGGCTCAAAACGAATTCAACTTTTCTATTGTAAAAGTAAGGAGTGACAATGGATCCGAGTTTAAAAATACAAATATTGAGGATTATTGTGATGATCTCGGTATTAAACATGAGCTTTCCGCCACCTATTCACCACAACAAAATGGTGTTGTGGAAAGAAAGAATAGGACCCTTATTGAGATGGCTAGAACTATGCTTGATGAGTATAGTGTCTCCGACTCTTTTTGGGCGGAAGCTATAAACACTTCTTGCCATGCTTCAAATCGTCTTTATTTGCATCGTCTTTTGAAAAAGACTCCATATGAACTCTTAATTGGACGAAAACCCAACATTGCTTACTTTCGTGTTTTTGGTTGCAAATGCTATATTTATAGAAAAGGTGTTAGACTAACCAAGTTTGAAAGTCGTTGTGATGAAGGATTTCTTCTTGGATATGCTTCAAATAGCAAGGCATACCGAGTGTATAACAAGAACAAAGGTATTGTTGAAGAAACCTCGGATGTTCAATTTGATGAAACTAATGGGTCCCAAGAGGGGCACGAGAATTTGGATGATGTAGGTGATGAAGGCTTGATAAGGGCAATGAAGAAAATGTCAATTGGTGACATCAAGCCTAAAGAAGATAATGAACTTCCATCCTCCACTCAAGTTGAAGCTTCTACTTCCGCTACGCAAAATTTGACTCAACTTGATGAAGATGAAGCCAAAGATCAATCCTCTACTATTCCATCCAAAGTTCACAATGCCACCGCAAAAGATCACCCAATTGATCAAGTCTTGGGTGACATTAGTAAGGGTGTTCAAACTAGATCTCGTGTTGCTTCTATTTGTGAACATTACTCGTTTGTTTCTTCTATTGAACCTAAACATGTAGATGAAGCTCTAAATGACCCGGATTGGGTAAATGCTATGCATGAAGAGCTCAACAACTTTGAAAGAAACAAAGTTTGGACATTGGTGGAGAGACCCAAGGAGCACAACGTAATTGGAACAAAGTGGGTTTTTAGGAACAAGCAAGATGAAAACGGGTTGGTTGTGAGAAACAAGGCAAGATTGGTAGCACAAGGATTCACTCAAGTCGAAGGTTTGGATTTTGGTGAAACTTTTGCTCCCGTTGCTAGACTAGAAGCTATTCGCATCTTACTTGCTTTTGCGTCATGCTTTGATATTAAGTTATATCAAATGGATGTGAAAAGTGCTTTCTTGAATGGCGAAATAGCTGAACTAGTTTTTGTTGAACAACCACCCGGCTTTGAGAATCCTAAAAATCCTAATCATGTTTATAAACTCTCAAAAGCTCTCTATGGTCTAAAACAAGCTCCTAGAGCTTGGTATGAAAGGTTGAGAGATTTTCTCCTCTCAAAAGGTTTTAAAATTGGTAAAGTCGACACTACCTTGTTTACAAAAATAATTAATGATGATTTCTTTGTCTGTCAAATTTATGTCGATGATATTATATTCGGTTCTACTAATGAAGAATTGTGCAAAGTTTTTGGTGATATGATGTCTAGGGAATTTGAGATGTCCATGATAGGAGAATTGAGTTTCTTCCTTGGACTTCAAGTCAAGCAACTCAAGAATGGAACCTTTGTGAGCCAAACAAAGTATATTCATGATCTTCTCAAAAGGTTCGGATTGATGGAAGCAAAGCCTATCAAGACCCCTATGGCGACCAACGGACATCTCGACCTAAATGAGGGAGGTAAACCGGTAGATCAAAAATTATATAGATCCATGATTGGCAGTTTGCTCTATCTTACCGCATCTAGGCCCGATATCATGTTTAGTGTTTGCATGTGTGCTAGATTTCAAGCTGCACCAAAAGATTGTCATTTGATGGCGGTCAAGAGAATTCTAAGATATTTAAAACATTCCATCCATATAGGCTTGTGGTACCCCAAAGGTGCTAAATTTGAGCTAATTGGCTATTCCGATTCGGATTATGCCGGTTGCAAAGTTGATCGTAAAAGCACTTCTGGAGGCTGTCAATTCCTTGGGAGGTCTCTTGTTTCTTGGGCATCTAAGAAACAAAACTCCGTTGCCCTTTCCACCGCTGAGGCAGAATATGTCTCTGCGGGTAGTTGCTGTGCGCAATTACTTTGGATGAGGCAAACCTTGCTTGATTATGGAATAGAATTCTCAAATGTTCCTCTTCTTTGTGACAATGATAGCGCCGTCAAAATTGCCAACAATCCAGTCCAACACTCTAGAACCAAGCATATTGATATTCGCCACCACTTTCTAAGAGATCATGTTGGCAAAGGTGACATTGTCATCAGCCACATAAGAACCGAAGATCAATTAGCAGATATCTTTACCAAACCACTTGATGAGTCCCGCTTTTGTAAGCTTAGGAATGAATTGAATATAATAGACTTCTCAAATGTGGCTTGAAATCATGCATATGTGTGAGTTGTAGAATTTTCTATCCTTGTGACATATATGAATGCTTTTATGCTTGCAATGCCATATTTGAAGTTCATGTACTTTTTATGTGTTTCTAAGGCTATACATTAAGGGGGAGTATAAGGTTACTCTTATATGTTGAAAATTGCTCATGTTGTTGAAAAACAAAATTTGAAAGTTTTTGGTATCCTCAAAATCCTTTCTTTGAGTTAAAAACAAATTTCTCCCATGATTTTATTTCAAGACATATTTTGAACTTTTGTCCAAAACAAAACTTATAGATGTGGATCATATGATCATTTTTCGTATTCAAATATTTTAACTTTATCCATCCTATCAAAAGATATTCAAAGAATTAAAGTTCAGACAAGTGTTCGGACAAGAGTTCAGACATGTTGAGAACATTGGCTGCAAACGGGTTCTTTTTGAACTTAAAAATTTGAAAACTTGATGTTTTATAAACCTTGGGAGTTATTCTAAGTTTCTGCAAAGTTTGAAATTTTTCAAAATTATTTTGCTGTATTTCTCACTTAAGCTCCTCTTTGTTCCTTGTTTTTAATTGCTGAGCTTTAGTGGTGTCGGTCAGACCGGGCCTACATGGCCGGTCCGACCGCCCTTGCTGAGTCGGTCCAACCGGGCCTACATGGCCGGTCAGACCGGGGCTCGGGCAGGGTTATAACTCCCCTCTCTATTCAGTTTTCTCTCCCCTCTATTATTCCTCTCCTCTCAAACCGAGTTCCTCTTCTCCACTCTTGCCCCCAACCCTAGAAATTTTGTTTCATCGATTTTCTTGCCGGTTCAACCGGTGGATCTTCTCCGGTCCGACCTCAAGTCCTTTTTCCCTTGCCGGTAAGAACTTTCTCCGATCAAATCCTTTGTTTTATCCTTTTTGAAGGCTAGGGTTAGGATTCTTGTTCATGGGCTTGCATGTCAATTTGCCAAGGCTAAATCCTCTTCAAACTCAATTGTTAGCCTTGTGATACTATTTCCCATGCCTCTATGCAATTTGATATGGCAAATTTTGATTGTAGAGAAATCTTGTGCAAAAGGGGATTTGTGCCCTGGTTGCTAGGCCGGTCAGACCGGTGGGCAATGGGCGGTCCGACCGACCATGTACTGGCAGTCAGACCGGCCCTATTACCTCGGTCAGACCGGCCTCCCAATGCCTGCCCCTCCTTTGCACATCATTGCTCATTAATGATTTTGCCCTCTAACAAATTCATAGATTGTCTCAAATCATATCTTTTATCTTATCTGGGTTATATCTTTGATTCAGTCATGCCTCGCGCCGGCCGTTCTCAAGGAAATGAGCGTCGCTCAAAGTTTGTCGAGGACCGTGGCCAATCATCCCGGCACTTTCAAGATGACAGTGACGAGGACTTTGCCTATGAGGATGGCAGCTCTGAGAATGAAGAAGAATTGGCACCTCAACCTCCAGCTGCTAGTGAAGATCCTTTTGCATCCTTGGAATTCAAGGTAGATGTCCGGAATCAAGAGAACTTTGCTCGTCTGCGCCACCACAATCAATTTCTCAGACCAAGAGATACATCAGATCAGCGGTTTCATACAAAGTTTCAGAAAGAGGTTTTCAACATTGCATATGAGAACCGTTCTTTGGCTCCTCATAAGTGGATTTCTTGGAGGGATCTAAGTGGAGAGGTTGCAGCTCTCAGGAACATATTTGGAACTGTTGGTATAAACAAAATAGTGAGTCTGAAGCAAGATTTCAATTGGGACATTATCCGTCAGTTTTATGCCACAGTTTTCATACCTGCCACTTGTGATTCTCTTACATGGATGACTGGAGATATCTTTTGCATTGCTACAAAGCAAGAAATTCAGAGTGCTTGGGACATAAGATTCTCTTCTGGCCTCAGACTGCATGATGAGTTCACTCACAATCCCTTGTCAGAAGAAGAGATGGCTCAATTCTACATCCCATCTGCTGCTCACAAGATTGGAGGGGTTACTGGAATGAAGACTCTTCATAGTGTGGCACATCGCATTCTGCGGCACTCCATTTTACCGCGTCTAGGCAACAATGATGCTATTCGAGGTGTTGCTTGGACTCTTCTAGATGCAGTGATGACTGGAAAGAGGTTTGATGTCATTCATTTGATGCTATATGAGATGGCACTCTCAAAAGGAAGCCTCACTCTTGGAGTCTACTATGCTCCGTTTATCATGAGATTAATTTTGAGCAAAGTAGGAAATGTGAATGAGCGCCTTGATATCACTCACTCTCAGTACAGGCCTCGCTTCTCGGTCACTCCTTTGGCTCCAGCCGTCGATCCAGCTGATATGGGAGCAGGACAGGTTCATCCTCAGGACATTCCTAGCAGCTCTTTTGCTCCTCCTCAGAGTTCTGGATCTGGTGCTTATTTTGGAATGGATGCCACCCAGTTCTTTGATCCAGTTCTTCAACAAGTAACAGCTGGCTTTCTTCAGTTAAATTCAAGAATGGATCAAATGGCTCTAGGACAAGAAGCTATCACCTCCCATCTGCAAAGCCTTCAAGGGGGTCAAGAGCGTATCAACTCCAGGATTGACACTCTTTCTTCTCGAGTTGATCGGCTAGATTCATCTTCCTCATCAGGATACCCTCTTCAGTACCAGCGCCGTCGTCGTCGCCTTGATGATTCTCAGCCTCCTTCCCAGGATTAGTCTCTCTTTTTGGTTCTTGATGCCAAAAGGGGGAGAAGCAGTTTAAGCAGTTAGCAGTAGGGGAGAAGGCAGCAGAGGATTAAGGGAGTAGGTAGCAGTAGTAAGAAGGGAAGTTTAGGAAGGATCAATCTTTTTTATCTATCTTTGGTCTATCTTTGGTTGTTTGTATAATGAACTCTATTTGCTTTCCATATCATACTCAACTTATTTTGAACAATTTGCTTTTATTATGAGAAACTCTCTTTGCTTCATTGAATGTGTGAATTGTGTTTGGAATTATATCTCATATCTTGCTCCAGATACTTGTACCCCATCATTTATTCAGGGGGAGCTTTGCGCTTAAATTGTGGATACTTCTACTTTAACATATTTCTTTATCTCTGAAGTGTTTGTCATCAATTACCAAAAAGGGGGAGATTGAAGATCTAGGCCCTATGTGAGTTTTGGTAATTAATGATAAACTTGCGTTTGAGGACTAATATTTTTCTTAAGTGTGAAGGAAATGAGTAGGTCCCGCGCAAATGGAGCACAAGATGGAAACCCGAAGATCTGGACGTTTAAAGGCTACGGCAAAAGGTTTGAAGGAATCTAGAAATTGATCGAGGTGTTTGGAGCGATCAATTAGGCTAGGTTTAAATTTTGTTTTTGCCGTACTATAAAGAGGGGTTGCATCTTGGTTATGAGTTGATTTTCAAGTGCCCAATTTGCATTGCATATAGTATCTTTTGATCATGTGTGATTGTTGCAAAAGTTGCTATTTTGGCAAAATCCTTGAAAAATCATTGCAGCATTTTGTTGGAGCTGTCTGACCCTGGCGGTCTGACCAACCATGTGGGTCCGGTCAGACCGGCTGGAGTTGGACGGTCCGACCGGCCAGGGGGCCGGTCCGACCGGGTTGCGCAGGGCAGAAAGCTGCTGGTTTACAGAGCCGACGGGAGCACTATCGGTCCGACCGAGCCGATGGCCGGTCAGACCGGGTAGGGCCGGTCCGACCGGGCCAGCATGGCCGGTCAGACCGAGGCGTCCTGTCACATCAGTAAACGGCTAGTTTTCTAGCCGTTGCAGTTGAGGTCGGTCAGACCGACCCAAGATGGGCGGTCAGACCGACATTGCGCAGAGAGCCACCTAACTTGTGTAACGGCTAGTTTTTGGGTGTGTGGCTATATAAACCCTTGCTACAGCTCCTTTGCTAGACTTTTGGCATTCATTTGAGCATACTTGAGCACAAGAGAGTCTCTCCCACCATTGAGCACTAATTTGAGCACTAGTGAGGTTGGGAAGAAAAAGGGGTGATCAAGTGATTGAGTGAATCGCATTGCATTGGCATTTTGGCACTTGATCTTCTTCTCCTAGCTTTGATTGCAGCTTGTTACTCTTGGAGATTGCCATCTCCTAGACGGCTTGGAGAAGAAACCGGTGATCTCTCCTAGAAGGTTGTGGAGGAGACCCGGGAGGTTGTGAAGGTTGGAGCTCGCCTATCCGGAGTGGAGAAGAGCTACCACTAGTGATCGAGGCCCGAGAGTTGCACTTCCGGTGCCGGCTCATCTTCAAGCTAATTTCTCTCTGAGAAATCCGAGGCTTGGTGAAGAGAGCGGTCAAGTGAAACTCGCCTCAACGAGGACGTAGGAAATTGGCAAATTTCCGAACCTCGGGATAAAATTCGGTTGTCTCTTGTCCCCTCTACTTTGTGCAAGTATAATTGTGCAAGCTTACTTTTCTAGAGTAATTTACATTTCACCTTAGGTTGCACTGTTTGCTCTAGCTATTTGCCATCATTGTTTTAGGTCCTTAATCTCTGTTTAACTGAAATCGAATTAGTTTTAAAAACCGCCTATTCACCCCCCCCTCTAGTCGGTACATCGATCCTACAGCTAGCTCCCGCGGAAGTCGGGAAACCAACAGCCTAGACCTTGGGGGGTTGGCCGACCCCCTGGGGCAGTTGAGGGGGGGCACCAATGTGGAGGCTGAATTGTCCACAGCGCTAGCGGGCTCCCCGATAAACTCAATGGACGATCCGTTCTACTAGCCCGGCACACCCGTAGGCGTCCGGTCTCCGGATCCTCCGACCGAGACCGTGGATGAAGGTACGTCGCTTCACTCCGATACCCTATCCGGGCATCTTTGCTCACCCTGCTCCTGACTTGATTCGCTCCCGTGCAGGTACTTCCGCCCGGGCTCCGGTCCCGTCGCCTGCGCCCTCCGGAGGCGTTGCCAATGTGAGAACCGACGCCCCTGCGGATGCAGCGGGGGCCCTGGGATCGGACGGCGAGGTGGAGTCAGAGGAAGCCTTGGAGGGGAACCTCGGGGGAGGCCACTCGCAAGACCGAGGTCCATCCCCTTATAGACCCGAGGCGTGCCCACTCTAGTGTGCCCCTCCTAGTTCCCTTCTTGGAGAGCAGCCAAGATTTCGCGGCAAGGACCGCTCCCCTCCACGACTCCTATCAGGGCTTGAGGGGGACCGAGCTGATAGCGGAGCTCGGCCAGGTGGACGGCGTCGGCCTTGGCTGGGCTATCGAGAGCGCCGCAAGCCAGGTATGTCTTCGGAATGCTCCCAGGCAAGCCCCTAGCACCTTCCTCACTTTTGACTCACTTCTTGCTCCGTGCACAGATAGTCACACTAGCGCAGGGGTCATTGTTGTCCCTTCTCTCCAAGTAGAACCGCCACGAGCGTGATGCTTCAGAACTTGCTGGACGCGCCAAGGCCACCGAGAGGGCAGTCCAGGAGCGCGCGGCCGAGGCTGACCGGCTCCGGATGCTGTAATCGGAGGTCATGGGCCTCCGCATCCAGGCCGCTAGAGCCGACGAGCTCCAAGCCCAAGTAGCAGAGATCAGCATGCTCAAGGCCCGAGTTGCTGAATTGGACGGACTCCGAGCTCGAGTGGCCGAAGCAGACAATCTTAAGGCGGAGGTCGACACCTTCTGGGCCCAGATCACGGAGATGGAGGGGCTCTGAGCTCGGGTTAGGGAAGTGGATAAGATCAAGGCCGAGGATTTTTCCCTCCAAGCCCAGGTCTCAGAAATGGAGGAGCTCCGAGAGAAGGTCGCTGCTGCGGAGATCCAGAAAGTCTAGGTGCTCAAACTCGAGCAGACAGTCACGGATCTCCTGGCCCGGAATGAAGAGGCTGCTGAGGCGCTGGCCCAAGGGGAGAAGACCACAGCTGACACCGTGGTGTCTCTTAGAAGGGTCCTAGAGCACTTCGGCACGGGATGCGTGTCCTTTGACGTTGCCCGGGAGCCCCTTAGCCGTTGGTTGAGGTACGGGGATGTGTCGGCCTGGGTGGCTGCCCTCAGCATACTTCACCAGCTGGAATCTTTTGGGGGCACCTTGCCTTCATCGTCGAGCTCGCCTCTAATCGCCTTCGATGGGGGCCGCCTCTTTCCCCTACTCCAGCGGCTGCGCAGTCCTAGAGGGCCCTCCAGGCGACTTGGAAGGCGGAGGGCCCGGATGCGGTCAAGTCCTAGATAGACGAGGCCCTTCGATCGAGCCTTCCTTCATCTTCCTCGAAGCCTCTGGCTGCTGTGCCCCTCCCGGAACTGAAGGTGTAGTTCCCTTAGGGCCTTAGCGTCGCAACTCCTATAATAGGTAGGAACTTGATAATTTTATTAATAAAGGGAAGTTGTTTTCTAGAAATCATTCAGGGTACTCGCAACACTCGTGACTCCGATGTTGAGATTCTCGACGAGGGCAAGGCCCTCCGGCATCAATGGGCCATCTTTGAGGCTCTTAGGGCCGACTAGCCTGCACGCTTTGTCGTCCCTCGGGATGACAACAGGCACGTTGTCTCTGAGGTCCTTTATGAGGTCTTGGGTTTTATCAAGGAAGAGGAGGGGAAGACTCGAGCCCCGTCCTCATCACTCGAGCCAGTGAATTGGTCCGACGTGGAGACTAGGCCTGATGAACCGGAGCTCGGAGATCAAGTCTTGCGTAGCTGGGCCCATCTCCAAGAGGACCAGAAGGCCTTTCGGGCTCAAAAGAAAGAAGAGACAAAGCGAAAGAAGAAAGAGAAGTCTAGCTGCGTGGCTCCGGAGGCATGGACCGAAGGGAGCATGAGGGGTCGGGCAACCTTCAAGACCGGAAAGGCTTCCGATTCCTACTTGGCTTAGACGACGAGTTCTCTTAGTTTTACTTTCCAGCCCGACTTTGTAATAAGTATCATCTACGCTCTACGTGTTTAACGAAGCCTTGCTTGCACCACTTATGAATTCCAACTGCTTTCCTGTACGCTCCTCTCCCCCCTTCTTTGTGGGTAGGCGACTTGTTGGCTGAGCGCAATGCACACGGTCCTAGGATTGGAAGCTAGGAAGCATTGGACTGGCTTAGTACAAAGCACGGCACACCAGACCGGGCATTTGGGACTTTGAACGCGGAATGCTCTCGGAAGGCACCATGGACCGAAGCTCGGGACCATGAAGTGGGGTGCTCCGAGCTGGAACTTGGGACCCAAAGATAGGGTCCTTCAAACCGGAGCTTGGAACTCGAACAGGGGGTGCGTCGAGCCGGAGCTCGGAACTCGAAGCTGGGGTGCTTCGAGCCGGAGCTCGGAACCCGAAGAGGGGGTGTGCTGAGCCGGAGCTCGGAACCCTGAGCTGGGGTGCTTCGAGCTGGAGCTCGGAACCCAAAGGGGGGTGCGTCGAGCCAGAGCTTGGAACCCTGATCTGGGGTGCTTCGAGCCGGAGCTCGAAACCTTGAGCTAGGGTGCTTCGAGCCAGAGCTCGGAACCCGAAGAGGGGGTGCGTCGAGCCGAAGCTCGGAACCTTGAGTTGGGGTGCTTTGAGCTGGAGCTCGGAACCCTTCGAATTTGCCAGGATTACGCTTAGTACTGTACTGCGTCCACTCCGGTAGAATGTTCACCGTATTTTATTACTGAAACTGAGAAGTCCAATACAATGAAAAATACCAAAAGCGGAATATATTAAATCAAACTACGCAAAATAGCGCTTCAGGTGCTCCGCATGCCAAGTGTGCTTCAGATCTTCGCCTTCCAGGGTATCTAGACGATAGGACCCTGGTCGCCCGGAGCCGACTACGATGTATTGACCTTCCCACTTATTGCCTAGCTTCGTAGGAGCGGCAACCGCCCGAAGGACGAGATGTCATGGCTGAAACTCGTTTCGCTTGACTTTTGGGTCGTACCATGCCTTCGTCTGCCTGTGATATTTAGAGAGATTGGCAATGGCTCGGAGCCTCGATTCCTCCATGAGGTCGAGGGAGACGGCACGCTCTTGATTAGCTTCCAGAGTTGTGACCCGCAGGGAGCCAGCTTGGAGCTCCGTTGGCGTCATCGCTTCGTCTCTGAACAGTAGCCGAAACGGGGTAAAACCGGTTGCGCGGGAAGGAGTGGTCCGAATGGACCACAAAATATTAGGCAACTCCTTGGGCCATAACCCCTTGGCCAAACCCACGATGCATTTGTTGAGACCAGACAGTATATGTCCGTTGGCTCTCTCGACAGCTCTGTTGGACTAAGGATGTCGGACTGCTGCGAAGCATAACTTTGCCCCCAGCTCTTCGTAGAATGCCTTGAAAGAACTAGCGTCAAACTGAGTGCCATTATCCAACGTGAGCTGCTTAGGCACTCCAAAGCGGCAGATGATGTTTTGCCAAAAGAACTTCTGGACGCTTCGGGAGGTAAGTACTCAACAGCGACAACAGTGAAGTGCAGGTTGCCCCTTGCCCTGGGAAATGGCCCGATGAGGTCCATGCCCCACCGATCTAGAGGCCAAACAGGTGCGATGATTTGCAGGTTGGCTGGAGGCTGATGGCTCCACCGCCTCATCCATTGACATCCTTGATAGGTGTGCACCAGATCTTCGGCGTCAGTGACAACAGTGGGCCAATACACACCCTAACGAAGAGTCTTCCCGGCGAGGGCTCGAGGGGCTAAGTGGCTACCACACAGGCCCTCGTGGATCTCTCGGAGTATCTGCTGCCTGTCGGTATGAGAGATGCACTGAAGCAACGGGGAACAAACACCCGACTTGTAGAGAACTCCGTTAATGACCTGATAAGATCTTGCATGGAGCTGAAGTTGTGCCAGCTCCGTATTAGGCTTGGCTTCCACTTCACCTTTGAGGAGCTGCAGGATGGGCTCGCACCAATCTCTATCGACCATACAGAGGACCTTGGCTAGCTTAAGGGACGCCGGAGAACCTGCCGATACTCGGGTCGGTGTGTCTCCTCGGAGAGTCGCCGATGGCTTGGCAAGCTCTTCGAAGAAGACAGTGGGGGGAAGGGCTTGACCGCTTGCTCCAGCCTTAGCGAGGACATCAGCATGGCAATTTTCACTCCTTGGGATGCTTTGGACTGAGATTCCCTTGAAAGATGCCTCAAGCTTCCGAACGGCTTCGAGGTAGGCGGCGAGATCAGGATGTCGGGCTTGAAAACTTTTATCTACATGCCCAGTCACGACTTGAGAGTCAGTCTTGACAACTACTCGGGCATCTCCGAGCGCATGCGCCTTGCGGAGGCCCAGCAGCACTCCTTTATACTCAGCGACGTTGTTTGTAGCTTTAAAGTTCAATCGAATAGAGTATAAAGCTTGTTGGCCGGAGGGAGAAACAATTACTTCCCCCATGCCTACTCCGGAGGCTTGGTAAGCACCATCTGAAAAGATAGTCCACACTCCTTCCCTAGCTTCATCAGAGGTGCGGTCGGCTGCTGGTGTCCATTCGGCGACAAAATCAGCAAGGATCTGAGACTTAATGGCAGTCCGAGCCACGAAAGTGATACCAAACGGGGCGAGTTCTACTGCC
Source organism: Zizania palustris (assembly GCA_019279435.1). Lineage (NCBI taxonomy): Eukaryota > Viridiplantae > Streptophyta > Magnoliopsida > Poales > Poaceae > Zizania > Zizania palustris. The sequence goes on from JAAALK010000079.1 coordinate 16,855,635, forward strand.
CACTTGCCAATTCGCCCGGTAGCATCCTTATTCCGGAACATGTCACCAAGAGGATAAGCGGTCGGAATGACTATGTCATGGGCCAAAAAGTAGTGCCGAAGCTTCCGGGAGGCCATAACGAGAGCATATGCTACTTTCTCGAGCTCGGTATACGGGATCTTTGCTCTGGAGAGGGCTTCGGACACAAAGTACAACGGGCATTGTATCAACTTCCCACTAGTTTCTTCTTCTTGAATCAATGCCGCACTCGCCGCGCTACCTGTGGCAGCCAGATAGACGAGAAGAGGATCGCCACTTCGGGGTGTTGCGAGGGTAATAAGATTGATGAGGTATTCTTTTATCCCGTCGAAACAGTCTTGGCATTTGGGGGTCCACTCGAAGTCCTTGGATCCTCGTAGTGCCTTGAAAATGGGTAGACTTCGCTCAGCCGATCTTGCCAAAAAATGGCTAAGAGCTGCGAGGCGCCCAGCCAACTTCTGGGCCTGCTTCAAGTTCTAAGGAGGGGACATATTCTGCAGCGCGCTGACTTGGGTTGGACTGGCTTCAATGCCCTGACTGGAAACCAAATAACCAAGCAACTTCCTAGCCCGGGCTTCGAAGATGCACTTTTTTGGATTGAGACGGATTCCGCACTTCCAGAGACTGTCAAATCTTTCAGCTATATCCAAGCTATGGAAATTTTTATCCGCACATTTAATGACGATATCGTCCATATAAGCTTTGATATTGCGACCGATCTGGTGACACGGGGCCTTAGATATCAACATGGAGAAGGTGGCCCCAGCGTTACGGAGGCCGAAGGGCATCCGAACATAGCAGAATACTCCTGAGGGTGTAATAAAGCTCGTCTTGACTTGATCTTCTTGCTTCAGCCAAATCTGATGGTATCTAGAATATGCATCAAGGAAGCTGAGGAGCTCGGAACCCGCTGTAGAATCAACCAATTGGTCTATGCGAGGCATGGGGCAGGGGTCACGGGGGCAAGCTTTATTCAGAGATGTAAAATCGATATGCATGCGCCACTTGCCAGATGTTTTCTTCTGGACAAACACGGGGTTTGACAACCACTCCGTATGACTAACTTCCCGAATGACCCTTGCTCGGAGTAATTTTTCCACCTCAGAGGTGGCAAGATCAGCTCGTTTGGAGGATAACTTGCGGAGCCCCTGGCGCACCGGGCGAGCCTTCAGGTTGACCGCCAGGGAGTGCTCAATGATGGAGCGGTCGACGCCCGGTATGTCTTCCTCAGACCACGCGAAGATGTCCAGATTGCTTCGGATGATTTCTTCGAGCTGTTTCAGCACCTCTGATTCCAGGCCCCCTCCAAACCGGATAGGGTACTCCTTCCCATCCTGGATCAGGATCTTCGTGATGACCTCCCCCTCCAAAAGAGGCTTGGAAGTGGGCCCCTTCTGAGGGGCGTCTTGGAGCAGGGGGGCGTCTTCAACACCCGAGAGCTCGACCCCCTCTAGGCTTTCGCGAACACTGTGGACTTGCCTTGGCTCCAGGGGGCCGAGTGACCATACTCCACTCGTTGGGCCGCTGCCTAATCGCCTAGGACCGAGAGCACCCCTCCGAGGGTTGGCATCTTGAGGCACAGATAATTGTGGTGAGCGATGGACCTGAAGCAGTTGAGCATCCCCCTCCCGAAAATGGCGTTGTAGGCGTACGGGGCATCGACGATGTCGAAGATGATTTCTTCACTGTGGGACAGGGAAGCTTCTCCGAAGGTCACCTCCAGCCCAATCTGGCCGAGGGCATCAAGGGGTGGCCCTGCAAAGCCCTGGAGCGGTCGAGAGGCCGGCAACAGATGCTTCCGAGAGAGGCATAGCTGGTCGAAGGCCTACACGAAAATGATGCCAGCAGAACTTCCCCCATCAACTAAAATGCGACGCACCTCGACGCCAGCAATGTCCGCTGAGATGACGAGGGGATCAGCATGCGGGAACTTGACACCGGCAGCATCATCAGCGGTGAAGGAAATTGGGACATGGGACCACTCAGGAAGCGTGATGAAGCTGGAAGTCCCAATATGCCCAACTTCCCAGACATAATCGCTTCGCTGCCGCTTAGACGTAGCTCCTAAAGCTCCACCCCCAGAGATAGGCAGGACCACCCGCTTCCCTCGGTCCATCCCATCTTCGAGTTTGGGGGCTGGGAACCTGTCAACCTCCGGAATAAGCCCCGAAGCTCCCGGATCGTCTCGGCGCCCGACCACCTGGACAGCATCAGCGCGAGGCATTGGAGGCGCCTTGTCGGAGGAGCCACGGTTGGAGCTTCGCTCGAGGTAGTCATTCCGGAGGGCGAGGATGGTATGGCAGGAGTCGGTGTCATGGCTCCGGTTCTCGCCATGAACGCTGCAGTAGAAGGTTGCTCCCCCCGGAAGCGCTCTTGCAGGCGTTTTAGCTCAAGTAGGATGCCCTCCACCGGTAGTGTGCGGATGCTTGGCAGGACCCCTCGAGGTGATGCTGAGGACCTCTCCTCGAAGGTGCTTCTGGCCTCGCCGGGAATCTCGATGGCGAAGGTCCGGAGCGGGGCCAAGGGGTGCTTCGTACACCTTGGTGTTCGGGGCTCGAACTAGGGCGATCATTGACTAACGACGCAGCTGGCATTCTTCGGACCGAGCATACTCCTCAAAATATGTCATGAGTTGGGCTACTGAATATATCGGCTTCCGGTGGAGCTTATCGAGGAGACCCGGGTTGGTGACGCCTTCCCGAGTAGCATCGATGACAGAGGAGGCCGACAGTCCCTTGATTTGTGCCTTGGTGTGCGCGAAGCGCTGGGAATACTGCCGCAGCATCTCTCTAGGCTGCTGCTTTACTTGGAAGAGACTCCCGGTTGACATTGGGGCCACGAAGGTCCCCTGAAAATTGTTGACGATCTTCTTCTTTAGCTGGTCCCATGACTTGATGGTCCCTGGCCTCAATGACCAGAACCATCAGAGAGAAATTCCCTCGAGATCCAAGGGGAAGCACTTGGCCATGGTATCGCGGCTCCCTCCGCAAGCTTCTATCGCCAAGGCATACGATCGAGAGAATTCTCCGGGATCGGATTCCTCAGAGTACTTAGGGAACTTCGTGGCACGGAACTTGGAGTCAAACCGCACCCTCTGCAGGTTGGGGTGCAATGGAGACTCCTCATCATAGGACGCATTCTCCTCCTCCCCTTGGTCTTCATCATCACTTAATGCGACGGCCGCAACCCCCAGCGCCCTAGAAGGCTCAGGGGGGCGCAGTGATGCCTCCTGGCACCATTGGGCCAGCTCGGCCTTCAACCTCGCATTCTCGGTGGCTAGGGCATCGGCTTGACTCCTGCTACCTCCAGAGGCAGTCTCCAGGTCTTGTGAGCGAACGTAATCGGTTCGGAGGGCCACGGCTGGGGGCCCTCCTGGAAGATGCAGCCTGAAGAGTCCCTCCTAAGACACCGAGGGGTTCGCGGAGGCTGGCCCCACTGAACCAGCGGGGTCCCATATCTCCGGTGCCCCTCTAGGGGCCTGGCCTGGCTCCATGCTCGGCATCTCAGTGGGGGTGACGACGGAGGGGACCGCAGGAGGATTTGGTCCAACGGCCGAGACGGGCTCGATCCCAGCGGTGTGGGTTGATCTCTGGAGGGGGGCCGTGCTCGCACTCTTCTGGCCCGACATATTTTTCCTTGGGGTGAACGTAGAGGATGCTAGCTTCTTGGACTATGATCCTCACGGACGGCGCCAACTGTTGGCACAGCGGACTAAGCCAACAGGTTTGAGAATGTGTGTGTAATGAGAGGCTAAGCTCAAAGTTGTATTATTGGATCTCGTGTCATTACAACAGGGGGAATGGGAGTATTTATAGAGGAGCCCGGTTGGGGGTTCGATACTTCCAAAATCCCTTTGGCCATTGCACTGCCTGACATAGGCCTACAATACAAACAAGAATGGTAGACCCATAGTACAGACAAAAGGTGTAACCCCGATAGCGTGTCAGCCGCTCTGGGCATTGCAGCAGCGCTAGACGTTGCGCAGATGATCGTGATCCTGTCCCCAGACCACTTTGACTAAACTGGTCCCTAGTCTTCTGTCGTGGCTTCGAACCCTTCGCACCTTCCGAGGACTTGGCTCTATCCTCCTGCCAGCTCTCTAAGTCCGGGACCCCTCTTGCCTGCTTCGCAGCCTTCGAAGGCCCCGGGCCTCCCCGTCTTTAGATCCACCGACGCCTTCAGAAGGGGACGTCCAGCCTCCAGCTAGTGAAGCCCTTCCTCCAAGCAGTGCTCCCATCCTTCATGCTTTCTATCACTATCAGGATTATCTCCCCCAACAGCAAGACTTCGGTTTTTGATAAAGTGGAGCAAGGCTTTGATTTTAAAATGCGAAGCAAGGCTTCGATTTTTAATAAGGTGGAGCAAAGTTTTGCTTTAAAGGAAAAGTAAGACTTCGGTTTTAAGGCGAAGAAAGACTTCGATGATTCACTGAAACAATTACAAAATTGCACAACGAAGCGGGGCTTCGAGCCGTGTACATACCTCAGGAAGCGAGAGTGAAGAGCTTGCCTCGTAGCCTCTAGGTCTTTGGAGGCCTTCGGTGCCCGCCCGGAGCCCCTTGCCTAAAGGTGCACTCCGAGGCACGAGGGATGGTGGAAGGCAAGAAAGGCCTTCGAGCTGCACTCGAAGCCCCTTGCCGGAGGGTGCATGGAGCCAGAGGACTCTGAAGCTCCCCCCTCAAGCGCACTTCGAGACACAGGCAATGGCAGAGAACTTAGCTTTTAGTACTAAGTTCCCCACGGACGACGCCAACTTTTGTAGCAATTGTGTTAGCTACATTAGGTTTTTGTGTGTATATGGTGTATAGAGTGAACCTCGAAGGGTTCTCATAAAGGGAGATATAATTTATACTGGTTCAGGCCTCCCCGAAGGGATAATAGCCCTACATCCAGTCTACAGTGGATTTGGCATATTTTTGCCACCATCAAGCCTGTCTATTACAAGAGCATGGCCCTGCTTTTATAGGCACGCAGGCCAAAGGAAAAGACCAAATTGCCCTCTATAAGCCCTAGGTTTTATAGGGGCAAAAAGGGAAAAATACTAGGCTACTATACATGCAGCTTTACAGCTTTACAACTTTACAAACATGATAGATAAACATCACTTCTGGGCAGCTAAATGACATACCAGGGGCGGGGGAACCCCGGTATGGTTTCACACTGCAGCGGAGTTGAGATATTTCTTCTAGTTCAAAGTAGTGGCTAGAGCTCTTCAGGCAGAGACTATGGTGAAGGCTCCGAAGGGAACTTTGAGGTGGACTCCGAAGTGCAATCTGAGCTGACTTCTGGAGGCTTAGCTTTGAAAAGGACCGGAGGGGGTCCGGAGATTGACTCTAGAGAGCTTAGAAGGAAGCCCGGAGGCTTGACTCTAGAGGGCTCCGAAGGGAGCCCGGAGTCTTAACATGGTTGTGGCCTAGAAATGGCTTCGGCAGGAGGGATCTACTTCGTCTTCATGCTTCGGGTGTGTCAGGATCTAGGCCCGAGGAAGCTGACGTCATTTGGCCACTGTTTAAGAGAAAACTTATTCCCCCAACAGGGGCTAACAACCACAATTTCTATTTTGTTTTAGCCTTTGTGTTGTTCTTAATTTTGTGCTTAGTGTTCATCATTCAGATCAAGCACAGAACGCATCTAGGAGCTTCCAGTGCAGGTATTGTTCATACTTTTTAGATTCACTTTTGGAGCTGAGTTTTGGTCTATTTTGGTATTGTTCTTGGACCTGAGTTCTACATAACTTTTGTTGTCCAAGTTTCAAGGGTTCCATGTTTGAAATTTTCAAAAGGTTTGACCACTTCTGCATATATTGTATTGTCCAACAAAGTGCCTAAAAAGTTTTGAAAACTGCTGATTTCTGCCAAGTTGTGTTTTGTTTTTAGTCTGGATTCAATCTTTGAGGCGATTTTTGATCGATTTTGTTTCTATTTTTGGACATGAGTTCTACATAACTCTTGTTGTCCAAGTTACAAGGGTTCCATGTCTGAAGTTTGCAAAAGGTTCTGAACACAGCTACATATAGTTTTTGGCTCATCTATATGCTATAAAAATTCTGGAAGGTGGTCATTTGCTGGAAATCTTAAAGGCTGAAAGTTGAATCTAGAAACATTTTTCTCCCTTCTTTTTCTTTCCTAGCTTGCCGATCATGTGTTGTTGTATGCAGTGATGCTTTTCGCCATTAACAACCGCATGTTCTGCCGAGCACATGGTCCACCAAGCCCATTATGAAATTTTTTTATGTGAGTCTTTTGTATAGAACAGAAAAGGTTTCAGAGCTATTTTAAAGTGCAGTCTTTGTGTGTGCAAATTCAATGTTGGTGATCCCTCAATCTATCATTTGACATAATATCAGATAGGAGGGTGATAGCATATTTCTATCGGAGTCTTTACTACATCTGCTTCCGCTTGTTCATTTAGAGGTGTGTTGGGTGATTTGAAAAGGCCATCATATTCGCAAAAATTTGTCGAGGCGCCTATTCAACCCCCCCCCCTCTAGTCGCCATTCCGATCCCATGGTTTTGTTGATAGACCTCGTCCTCATCCTCTGGAAAACCAAACTCAGTGGGAAACATCACCACATTCCCATCCATCGCTTAAGGAAGAGGCCCCTCAAAGACGGGTATGTAGTCATCATCCAGCTTGTCATCATCATCATTACTTAGAGTGGGAGTTGGGTTGTCCATTGCAACCAGCTTTTGCTTCCATACTTGCTTGGGCTTCTGGGACTTAGTCATGCCTAGAGGTGCCCACGATGGTTGTGGCTTTGTACTAGGAGCCACAAACTTGCTTCTAGAATTTTTGGCCGAATGGGAATTACCCAGGTCGACCTCAATAATTTTGCACTTGTCATGGGTTTCTCTCTGTGCATTGTCAGTCAGACCGGCTGTGTTGGGCTGGTCTGACCAAACCTTGTAGGTTGGACCGACCATAGCAGGCCTGTCTGAACAGCTATTGTCAGGCATATGAAAAGAGGCGGTCGGATAGGCCTTAATAGGCCGGTGAGACCAATGTATGGTCGGTCAGACCGTCCGTGAGGAGCTAGTTAGACCGACATCGCCCTCAATTGTTTTCTTTGGTTCACCTCTTTCTTGCTCTAGAAGGGTTCCCATGGGGATTGGGATGTTCTAGGAACCCACATTGATGATGATGTCTCGGAAACCCTCTCTGATGTGTCTTTATGTGCATCTCCCCTATCTTCATGTCAAGGTGGCCGTTCTTTGCCGTGTGGTGCGACGAATAGCCGACTGATGACGTCACCTCCCATTGTTCCCATCTGTTCCTACATGTGGGGTGTCTCCTATGGCACATAGGGGGCACTCGCAAAAAAGTAGGGGAACAGGAACCCGGTAGGCGGAAAGTAGTATGGAGCCCACTGTGCCGTCGGGAACTAGTATGGAGGTGGAGGCATCGGCGACTCCAGTGGTCTTGCGTATTGGATATCAAACTGATTTCCCTGCGAGTGGTTCAGCCTTGTTGAAGGCCTTGACCGAGCATTCGCTTTCTTGACCCTCTTCTAGTGCTTCTGAAGTGGCATATCATACGTCACCTTCGGCTTCTTATGGGATCTAGCCGAAGATGCTCCGTTAGTGTTCACCTTCCAACCCGCTACCACGGGATTCTTCAGCACAAGCATTTGTGGGTGAGGATCTCCAACTACGACCACTTTCCCCTTAGATGACTTGACCTGTTCAGGCCGAATCAGTACCTTATTCCCATCAAGGTCAATAGAGTTCATAGGAAAGCGGTCTTGATCCAGCTTCATCTTGGGACTAGTGTCCAACTTCAATCATCCTTCATCTATAGCCAATTGAACCTATCGATAGAAGACATTGCAATCATTAGTAGAGTGAGAATGTGAATCATGCCATTTACAATAAGTGCATTTCTTCAAATCTTTGGCAGTAGGAATGACGTGACCCTTCGGCAACCTAAGGAGTTTGTTCTTCAACAAAAAATCAAATATTTTATTGCATTTGATCACATCAAAAGCGTACTTGACCTCACTGGGCCGACTCTTAGTAGGAGACAACCGTAGCTCAAAGCATGTGGCTGGCTTAGACTTATTGGACTAAGTCCACTCGGCTGTGTACATGTCAGTCGAGTCATCCTCGCTTTCCAATGAATCCTCATTGGAATGCTCTACAATGTGCAACTCAGCTTTGGGTTTACTAAACGTCTTAATGAATTTCTTAGATTTGACTTGGCCTTCCTGGGCAAGAGACTTCTGCATCACTTGGTTCACTTCTAGGAAATCCTGGCCATCTAGCTTCTCCTTAAGTTTGGAATGCAAGTCATTGAAAGCCAAGTCAGCTAGGTCTCTCTCAGAAATGTTCAAGTTAAAATATCGGTTTCTGGTGTCTCTAAATCTCCTAATATACTCAGTAACACTTTCATTAAATTTTTGTTTAACTGATGTCAAGTGTGAGAGTCTAAGTTTAGTTTCTGTTGTAGCAATTGTGTTAGCTACAGCACCGGTTTTGTATGTGTGTATAGTGTGTAAAATGAACCTCGAAGGGTTCTCTTAGAAGGAGAAAAGATTTATACTGGTTCGGACCTCCCCTAAGGGATAATAACCCTACGTCCAGTTTGTGGTGGATTTGGTGTGGTATGCCTTGATGGAGTCTAATGAATCTCGGGGCTCTCATGGCCCTCTGGAGAAGCTAACCTGTTACAAGGGCTTGGCCCTGCTTTTATAGGCACGCAGGCCAAAAGGAAAAGACCAAAATGCCCTCTATAAGTCATAGTCTCATAGGGGCTAAAAGGGAAAAAGGAGCTAGCTAGTGTACAAAGTGCTTTACAGCTTTACAGACGTGTCAGATAAACGTCACTTCTTGACCAGCTAAACGACATACTAGGGGCAGAGGGGCCCCTGGTATGACTTCTATACTATAGCGAGGTACAAATATCTTCTGGGTTCGGAGCAGAGGCCGAAGCTCTTCAGGCGGAGGCTGCAAGGAAGGCTTCGAAGTACACTCCGAGGTGGGCTTCGAAGTATACTCCGAACTGAACTCTGAACTGGGTTCTTGGAGACAGCTTTGAATTGGCTGGAAAGGGTCCGGAGACTGGCTCTGAGGAACTCCGAAAGGAGCTCGAAGGTTAACTCTGAACAGAGCTCGAAGGTTAACTCTGAAGTTAGCTCGGAGGATAACTCTGAAACTAGCATGAGACTTAGCTTCTGCGAACTTCAAAGGGATCTTGGGGGCTTCCCTCCGGAGGGCTCCGAAGGGGTTCAGAGGCCTCGCTCCAGAGGGCTCTGAAGAGGACCTTGGGACTTAGAAATTACTTCACCAGATAGGAACATGCTTCAACAGTGTTGGGCTCCGGGCCGAAGGCTGTCGGAGGCTGACGTCATTTGGCCCATGTTCAAGGGAAAACTTATTCCCCCAATAGTAGCCCCTCGCTTGCAGACCTTCGGGATGAAGGGGTGCGTGCGCCCTTGGGACAAATGACAGTAAAAATTGCAACTTCAGAGAAAACAGCCCTTCGGAGCTTGGACCGAAGGCGGCTTCAAAATGCCCAGGTAATAATTGCCTGCGTCAGCTGTCAGAATGACCTCGGGGAGATCAATTGACTTCACAATGTCTATAAAATTGACCGTTACAGTGCGCCGAGTCGCTTCAGCTTCGCTGGAGGCCCACCTGTCAGTGGCTTCGGCACACGAATCGTTGGGATTTTTACCGCCTATAAATAGGGGTTTACCGCACATGACTTCAACACACCTCTCATTTGCTTTCTTCTCAATGCCTTGCATCCTTCGCTCTCTTCTCCTCCTTAGCTTCGCGCAAAGCACCCTTCGCAAGCTTTAGTGCCCTTCGCGCCGAAGCTCCACAGAAATGCCGAAGAAAGTTGCTTCGAAGGCTTTGGCCTTGGGCTCGAGCTCGAGCTCCGCCCAAGCGCAGGCAGCGGCACCAGCGGCAGCAGCGGCAGCAGCGGCAGTGAAGCCTGCAGCGAGGCGGTTGGGGCCGAAGGATCATCGATCGCCATCCGACAAGTTCAAGCAAACATTGGAGATGAGGGCCTCGATCTCGACAGAGGAGTCTGTCCGAAGGGCCTGCGTGGGGAAGATCTCGCCGAAGATCCAACTTCGAGTGCCGGAGAAGTCAGAGGCCATACCGAGGCCTCGGGCTGACGAAGTGGTGCTGTTCGAGGCCTTCTTCGAAGCCGGCCTCGGATTGCCAGCCGTGGGGATGCTGAGCGAAGTCTTGAAGGCTTACAACCTCGAGCTTCCTCAACTGTCGCCCAACGCCGTGGCGAGGCTTGTAGTGTTTGAATGGGCCATGAGGGCCGAAGGCTGCGAGGTCCGCGCCGATGTCTTCGTTGCTCTTCACGACACCAACTGCCAACCAAAGCTGAGGGAGGGGCAGACCACATCAAGAGGGCTTTGGCCTTCGGAAGCGCAAACTTCCAGCTTCAGAAGGAGTACCAAGATGCCTTCCCAGCGAGGGCTGCCAACAGCATATGGTACTCGAGGTGGGATCAAGAGTGGTTCTACGCCTCTATCGGCGCGAACTCTCCCCTTCGGAGTACCAATGCGCTTATCTCTTATCGGCGCGAAGGCGTGGTGAAGATGAGCCCCGACACCCTTCGCTCGAGGATCCTGTTCCTTCGGAAGGTGGCCGCGAAGATGAGCATGAGGGACCTCGCGGAGGAGTTTATCACCCTTCGGCTCAGCCCTCTTGCGCGGTCTTGGCCGAAGGGCCTCTTCCAACCTTCGGGCCGAGGGGGGCTAAACGAGGTGGCAACAGAACGCCTTGGTAAGACTTCGAAGCCTTTCCACTTTCATACTTCACCTAAAAACTTTACTCTGACTTGGAATCTTGATGAAGCCGCTCTTGAAGTGAGGACTCCGGAGGAGGCCATCATGGTGGCGGAGCTTGTTGTCGGGGCCTCGACACCTGAGGAGCAGGCCCAACGGCTTGCTCTGGTGGGGACCTGGGAGCACTGGAACAGGGTGTGGACCCTGCTCGGCGTCGAGGAGGTCCAGGCTCTGCCAGACTTCTCCCACCTTGTACCTTCGACAACCGGCTCCAAGAGGAAGAGGGGGGACGATGATGAGCCCGAAGATTCGAGGGTTCGGTCAGAGATCCCCATGACCAAAGCCCCTACTCTGGAGGAGGCGACGGTCACGAACCCTCAAACAGAAGCGGAGCCAGCAGGGGCTCCGGCAGCAGCTACCGAGGTGGTAGCGAAGACCTCGATGGTGATGACATCGGGCACGGAGGTTGAAGCGCCCTCTTCGCAGCAAAAGGATTGGGGGCACACATCGACCCCTCTACCTTCGAAGACATCTCCGACAAAGGTAAACACTTTAAACATACTTCTCTTTTATAAGTGGATATTGACTTGAATTTTTTGCAGAATAGAATGCTGGTGCGAGGCCCACCGCGCCAAAGCCAGCGGAGGCCTCCGGCAGCAGCAGCAGTAGCAGTTCGGAGTCCGATAGCTCCTCTTCTGAAGAAGATGAAGGCAGCGGTCGCGACGAAGGGGACCCCCAAGACGACGAGCACGTCGAGGTGGTGGATCGAAGCCCGTCTCCGCGCGAAGCCCGTGCGGGAGGTAGAGGTGGAGGAAATCATCCGGCCTCTGCAGCCGAAGCGGACCGTGATGGAGGCAGCCATCCAAGACTTTCGTGAGGGCTGCGCAGCTGCAGAGGCAAGAGGCTTGGTGGCTCAACTTAGCCGCTCGAGCCCCATGGACCTCTTCATCAACGCAAATGAAGCCCTCATCCAGGTGAGCGAAGTCCTATGCAGCCTTCGAGTCGTACTTTGGTCTTCGATCAACACTTATGATTTTCTTGAGCTCTTTCAGGCCTTCACGCTGAACGCTGCAGCGTCAACCTCTGCGGACAGGCGGATGACGCGCTTGGCAGAGGAGAGTGACACCCTCCGACGTGAAGTATCGGTGGAAGCCGAGAAGCGAAGGTGGGCCGAAGCCTCAGCCGGGGTGGCGAGGGGTGAGGCCGACAAGGCAAGGGAAGCCTTGGCCTCGGAGACCGACAGGCTCCGAGCGGAGCTTCAACCTGCGAAGGATGCCGGAGCCCAGCAGGCAGAGGAGAACTCCAAGCTTCACCAAGCCGGCCACTGCCTTGAAAACTTCGTCGTTGCCAATATCGACGAAGCCACTCTAAGCCAGACCGAGGTCCTATAACAAATAGGGACCGAGTGTCGGGCTCCAGACTTCAGCAGTCAGGATCCAATTGGGGACCGCGTCGACTTTTTGAAGGTGGTGGCTACGACGGCGGAGCAATCTTTGAAGGGCTTCGCCTTGATGGTCGGCCGAGTGGTGGGTCAAGGGGTGTTGCAAATGCTTCATGACGCGGGGTATAACCACCTCGAAGCAACAACCTCGGCGACTCCGGTGGCCTTCAGAGGCCAGCACCTGGTGACACCTCCGACCGGTGTCCACGGAGCCTGGCGGCGACTTCAGGAGCCTTGGAAGGTCCAAGGCTGCAAAGCAGTCCTCGAACTTCAGAAGGCCATTCGTCTTCGCCGAGCCAGGGCACATGCATCGCCAGCTCAACCTTCGACGTCGGCACCTCCGCCTCCGAAGGTGTAGATCTCCTTAGGCTCCATGTAATTCTTAGTTGTAGGCTTGTAAAAACTTATCAGTTTATTAATATAAATGCGGGGGTACTTTATACCTGCCCAGGCTCATCCTTCGAATGTTGACCTCGAAGTACTTGAGGACTCTGAAGAACTTCGCCAATTATGGGTGGTCCTCGAGGTAGCTAGGTCCGAAGGCCCCCCTCGGTTTAAACTTCCGAGGGGGCCTAATGGCGAAGCCATCCACAAAGTAGCCCAGGAGCTGCTGGCTATCATGAAGGCAGAGCCCCTTCGGAGTTCTTCCTCCTCGCCAGACCTTAGCTGCTTCGCATTAGACTCATGTAGCGAGGGGGTACAGCCTTCGCGAATGGCCTTGGCAGGCGATGAAGCCTTCGACTTTTCTGCCTTTGACATGGCACCGCCTGCCTCGCAGACTTGGACAAACCTGCAAAGTGGAAGACGAGGTCTGCGGGCTTCGGAGCGTGGACAAACTGGACGTGGGAGAGCAGGCTCCGACGAGGCTTCGTCCAGCCGAGGGGGCCCTGGCCGAAAGAAGGGAAAGCGAGGGTTGGGGCCTCGAGCTCTCTTTTTCTTAAGCTTAGATACAGACTACTCATAATTTTGTTTTCGAAGTGTACTTGTAACACACTTCTCAATTATCATTCAATGAATGAGATTTGTTGTATTCGCATACTTCGTCTGCATGCTTCGCATGGTTTGATGGCTTCGAATGTTTTTAGCTTGTCATGCTAGTACTGCGCATTACATTCGCACACTTCGCATACATACTTCCCCCTTGCTCATGGTAGCTAGGGACTTAGTCGTTGCTGGTGCGGGCAATTAAAAATGCGAAGGGGTGTGCCTTTTTGGTGGCTTCGGATGCTTATAACACATTGAACGAAGGCCTCTTTTGGGCTTCGAATGCATTAATTTGGAGCGAAGAAAGGCTTCAGCGTAGCCAAATTAAGCGAAGCATGCTTCGGCATGCTTGGATTTGAATATTGTCCGTGAGCGAAGCTCCGAAACGCACTTAGATTTTAAGCGAAGCATGACTTCGAGATGCTTAATTTTTAGATTAGATCACGTCACGCGAAGCGAGGCCTTGGTGCGTGTTCAGATAACGAAGCAAGGCTTCTTGAGCATGATCCTATAGTGAATGAAAAGGATATTTGGTGTGGATTCACCGAACCTACGATAGGTTGAGCCACCTTCGACTCTGGGTCACCTACGACCCTGGGCCACCTTCGACCCAAGGATGCATCAGGCCGGAGCCTGGAATCCCGGACTTGCCGAGCCGTCACCCGGAAGTCTTAAAGCCCACTAATACGGGCCCGAAGGCGCTGTGTAGCCTTCGGAGGGGTGCTCCGGATTTTGTAAACCGAAGCAAGGCTTCGAATTTTAAATAATGTGAAGCAAGGCTTCAGGTTTTTGATAAGGCGAAGCAAGGCTTCGAATTTTTAAAAGGAAACAAGGCTTCGATTTCCAAATGCGAAGCATAGCTTTGGTTTTAAAATGCGGAGCGAGGCTTCGACTTTCAACAAGATGGAGTAAAAGTTTGTTTTAAAGGTGAAGCAGGGCTTCAACTTTAAGGCGAAGCAGGGCTTCGACTTTAAGGCGAAGCAGGGTTTCAATTTTATATCAATGTAATTGCATATTGGTACATCGAAGGGATGCTTCGGCAGTGTACATACCTCGTAAAGTGGGTGAAAACTTTCGTCGTAGCCCCTAGGGCTTTGATGGCCTTCGACACGCGAAGCGGAGCCCCTTATTGGAGGGTGAGCTCCGAAGCGCGAAGGATGGAGGAAGGCGAAGAAGGCCTTCGAACTGCACCCGAAGCCCCTTGCCGGAGGGTGCGCGAAGCAAGAATGCTTCGAAGCTCCCCCCTCAAGCGCACTTCGAATTGCAGACAGTGGCAGAGAACTTTCTTTTAGGACTAAGGTCCCCACGGATGGCGCCAACTATTGTAGCAATTGTGTTAGCTACAGCACAGGTTTTGTATGTGTGTATAGTGTGTAAAATGAACCTCGAAGGGTTCTCTCAAAAGGAGAAAAGATTTATACTGGTTCAGACCTCCCCTAAGGGATAATAGCCCTATGTCCAGTTTGTGGTGGATTTGGTGTGGTATGCCTTGATGGAGTCTAATGAATCTCGGGGCTCTCATGGCCCTCTGGAGAAGCTAACCTGTTACAAGGGCTTGGCCCTGCTTTTATAGGCACGCAGGCCAAAGGAAAAGACCAAAATGCCCTCTATAAGTCATAGGCTCATAGGGGCTAAAAGGGAAAAAGGAGATAGCTACTGTACAAAGTGCTTTACAGCTTTACAGACGTGTCAGATAAACGTCACTTCTTGACCAGCTAAACAACATAATAGGGGCAGAGGGGCCCCTGGTATGACTTCTATACTGTAGCGAGGTACAAATGTCTTCTAGGTTTGGAGCAGAGGCTGAATCTCTTCAGGCGGAGGCTGCAAGGAAGGCTTCGAAGTACACTCCGAAGTGGGCTTCGAAGTATACTCTGAACTGAACTCCGAACTGGGTTCTCGGAGACTTAGCTTTGAATTGGCTGAAAAGGGTCCAGAGACTGGCTCTGAGGAACTCTGAAAGGAGCTCGAAGGTTAACTCCGAACAGAGCTCGAAGGTTAAATCCGAAGTTAGCTCGGAGGATAACTCCAAAACTAGCCTGAGACTTAGCTTCTGCGAACTTCAAAGGGATCTTGGGGGCTTCGCTCCGGAGGGCTCCGAAGGGGTTCAGAGGCCTCACTCCAGAGGGCTCTGAAGAGGACCTTGGGACTTAGAAATTACTTCACCAGATAGGAACATGCTTCGACAGTGTTGGGCTCCAGGCCGAAGGCTGTCGGAGGCTGATGTCATTTGGCCCCTGTTCAAGGGAAAACTTATTCCCCGAATAGTTTCTCTAATATAAAAGTAATCATGAAACTTCTGCTCTAACTAGGCCCAATTCTAGATGGAGTTCGGTGGTAACGCCGTAAACCAAGTGAAAGCGGTGCCGGATAGCGACAATGTTGGGGGAAATAGTTTTCCCTTAAACAGGGGTCAAATGACATCAACCACCGAAGGCCTTGTGCTCGGAGCCCAATGACTAGCAAAGCCTAAAGATGAACTCTGGCTGCCTCCATCGAAGATTACACCAAGTACAGCCAAGATTTACCCCTCGAGAGTAAACCCTCCGGGTCCCCTCCGAAGACAAGCCTTCGGGACCCCTCCGATCCCCTTCGGAGCCCTCTCCGGAGCCTTTCAGAGTCCTCTCCGAGAGCCGCTTCAGAGTCCACTTCGGAGCCCTCTTCGGGGTCCCCTTCGAAGTCCTCTTCGGAGCCCCCTAATCTAGCTCCGGTTGATACCCTCCGGCAGGTACTCTGGTCTAGAAGAAATATCTCAGTACTATTACAGTGTAAAGTCATAACAGGGGCCCAGCCTCCGGTATGTCGTATACCTACTCCTGAAGGGATGCATATCTACCACGTCTGTAAAGTCATATGTACAGTAGCCTAGACTTTTTCCCCTCTTACCCCTATAAAACCTATGGCATATAGGGGGTTTTGGGGTCCTTTCCTTTGGCCTGCGTGCCTATAAAAGCAGGGTCGTGCCCTTATAACAGGGATACATGCTCAGTAGAGGCAAAACTATGCCAAATCCACTATAAACTAGACGTAGGGTTATTATCCCTCTAGGGAGGCCCGAACCAGTATAAACCCTATCCCCCTCTGTGAGAACCCTTTGAGGTTCACTCCATACACCATCCACCATCTCATAAAACCTGTTTGTAACTAATGCAATTGTTACAACAGTTGGCGTCATCCGTGGGGATCCTAGTACTAAAAGCTAGTGTCTCTACCACCACTCGCGCCTCAGAGTACACCCTTCGGCAAGGGGCTCTGGGCGCTCACCGAAGGCCTCAGAAGCCCTAGGGGCTACGAGGCGAGCTCTCTCCAACCACGCGAAGCCGCTCGGTCTCTAGACCAGGTGAAGTTTCCAAAGGTATGTACATGAACCAAAGACTTGCTTCGCTCCACTTAAATCTCGAAGCCTTGCTTTGTTCTACTCAAAACCGAAGCCCTGCTTTGTTTTATTAAATGTCTAAGCACTTGCTTCACTCTATTCAAAACCGAAGCCTTGCTTCGCCTTATTCAAAACCGTGGTCTTGCTTCTCCTTATTCAAAACTGAAGCCTTGTTTCGCCTTATTTAAAACTAAAGCCTTGCTTCGCCTCATTCAAAACCGAAGCCTCGCTTCGCTTTATTTAAAACCAAAGCTTCTCTTCACCTTATCTAAAACCAAAGTGCTGCTTTGAAGGGTACACAACGCCTCCAGGCCCATAGTAGTGAGAAAGGACTCCAGGCCACCGGCCCATTGCGTCCAGGGATTCTGGGTTCCGTACTCTAAGCATCGTAGGTTCGAAGGTGGCCTAGAGTCGAAGGTGGCTCAAAGTCGAAGGTGGCTCACACTATCACAGGTTCGGTGAATCCACACCACTTATTCCATTCTCATTCTAGAGTTAAGCTCAGAAGCCTTGCTTCACCATCTAAGCACGCCTCGAAGCCTTGCTTCGCGTGTCAAAGTTTAAGATCTATAGAGAATTAAGCATGATGAAGCCTTGCTTTGCTTAACTTGAATCAGTCTCCGAAGCCGCGCTTCGCTTCAAATTTAAGCGTTTGAAGCCCAAGCGAGGCCCCCGAATGACACAATTTATATATTCAAAGCCTCCCAAGGCAGACCCCTTCACATTTTATAATTGCACGCACCGGCAGAGCCCAAGTCCCTAACTGCCACGTGTAAGGGGGACCGAGGTATGGATGTGAAGTGTGCGAATGAAATGTGATACGAGCGTACAAACTAAGCGTTTGAAGCACGCGATATGTGTGAAGCATGCAAACTAAGCGTGTGTTTTACAATACAGATTCCATTCATTGAATGCCAAGTATGAATACAAAGTATGTTTACAAGTACACCTCGAAAGCTAAAATACTACGAGTAATCTATGTATAAGCCTAAGAAAAAGTGTGCCCGAGGTCCCGACAGACTTGACCCTCGCTTGCTCTTTTTCTAGGTAGGGCCCCCCCCCCGACTGGACGAAGCCCCATCGGAGCCTGACCTCCTGCGGCCGGACCATCCACGCTTTGAAGCCCATAGAACTCGCCTCTCTTCTTGCAAGTCGGCCCAAGTCTGAAGTGCAGGCAGTGCCGCATCGAAGGCAAAAAAGTCTAGGGCTTCATCGCCTTGTAAAGCCTTACCTAAAGACTGCACCTGTCGCCACTTAAGCCTAACTCAAAGTAGCTTAAGTCTGGCGAGGATGAAGAACTCCAAAGGGGCTCCATCTTCACGGTGGCTAGCAGCTCCTAGGCTACTTCAGGAATAACTTCACCCCTAGGACCCCTCGGAAGTTTGAACCGAGGGGGGCCTTCGGACCTACCTACTTCGAGCACCACCCAAACCTAGCGAAGCTCTTGTGAGTCCTCGAGCATTTCGAATTCAACATCCGAAGGCTGAGCCTAGGTAGGTACAAAATACCCCCACATTTCTATTAATAAACTGACAAGTCATATTATAGGCCTACGGCTACGAATTACAAAAGAGCCTAAGGAGGTCTACACCTTCGGTGGCGGAGGGTTCGACGTCGAACACTGAGCTGGCGAGGCCTGCGCCCTGGCTCGGCATAAGCGGTTGACTCGTTGCAGCTCGAGGACTGCTTCGCACCCTTGGGTCTTCCAAGGTTCTTGCAGCCTGCGTCACGCTCCGCGGACAGCCGAGGAGGGCGAAGTCAAGCGAGAGACTCCGAAGGCCACTGGCGTGGCCAAGGTCGTTGCCTCGAGGTGATTGCACCCCGCGTCATGAAGCATCTGTAGCACCCCTTGGCCATCCATGTGCCCGACCATCAGCGCGAAGCCCTCCATCATCAACCCCTCCGTCGTCGTAGCCGTTTGGAGGAACTCGAGCTAGTCCCCGATAGGATCTTGGGGATTGAAGTCTGAAGCCCGGCAATCGGCCCCAAGTACTTGAGGACTTCGGTCAGGCTTTAGGCGGCCTTGTCAACCCCTCGGACCATGAAGCCCTCCAGAGTTTGTCCGGCTGCACGAAGATCAAAGCACTCTGCCGCTAGCTTTGCCCTAGCCTCCTCCGAGGCCCGAAGCGCTTTCCGAAGCCATTGCCTCCAGGGCTTCGTTTTCCATGGTTTCCTTGGACCTCGCCGCCTCAGCCACAGCTTCGGCTCGCTGTTGCCTCCCGATGGCCTCTGAAGCCTGGCGTCGGAGGTTTTCACTTTCCTCCACCAGGAAGGTTTCCCAGTGGCCCACGGAGTCCACTGCCGTGCTAGTCAGTGTGAAGGCCTAGCAAGATTCAAGAAATCTTCAGTATTGATAAAGAACTAAGTACCAAACAAAGCCTTTGCGAAGCTTCGCTCACTTGAAGGAGGGCTTCATTGGCATTTATGAAAAGGCCGAGTTGGCTGGTACGACCAAGCTGCTCCACCAAGTCCCCCCTCACCACAGCAATGTAGCCGTCATAGAAGGCATCGATGGCCGCCTTCGTCGTGGGTCCCCTCGGAATCAGGTGCCATATTAAGGGCACCAGGAACACAGGCCATGCCGGAGCAGGGCGCCGGTCTACTACATGGACCTCTCTATTCCTGATGTTCCCGAGGGGTCCCTCCGCCGCGGTTGCCTCCCTCATCTTCTTCAGATGAAGAGCTCTCAGTCCATGAGCTGCTGCTGCCTCCACTGCTGTCAGAGGTCCCCTCCGTATCCACCACGATAGGCCTCGCATCATCACCAGCACCTGAAAAAATACAAGTCAGTACACATAAATATAAGGAGAAGTGTGATCCAAGTATCTACCTCCATCAGCTTCCTCTTTGCCCGAAGATTTATCCTGGAAGGCTGCGGGAGCAATGTGTGTCCCCCAGTCACTCCACTAGGTTGGTTGGGCCCCAGCCTCCACGCTCGAAGGGGCCGCCCCTGAAGCCTCCAACGCCAGCACTTCGGTCGCCACCACAGCCTCCGGCACCACCACTTCGGTCGCTGTCGCAGCCTCCGGTGCCACCACTTTGGCCATTGCAGCAGGAGCATCCACGGGCTCCCCTCCAGTAGCGAGGTCTGGAGATGCATGCTCCGCCACACCAGGGGCTTCATCCTCCGAGGGCTCCGAGCGAACCCTCGAGGATTCTATGGACTTTGAGGTCTTGGGGTCCTCATCATCCACCCTCTTCCTCTTTGAGCCGCCCACCGAAGGTGCCGAGCAGGTGAAGTCTAGGAGTGCCTAGACCCCCTCAGCACCGAGCCAGGTCCACACTCGGTTCCATCTCTCCCAAGACCCCACCAGGGAGAGCCTTTGGTTTTGCTCGTCAGGTGTCGGAGGTCCCACGACCCCACGTTGCGCACAACTTCATCAGAAACTCCAAGTTAGCACAAGTTAAACTTCACAAAGTAAGAAGGTAAAAGAGTTTGAAGCCTTGCCGAGACGCTCCGCGGATACTTCACTCGGACCCTCCAGGCCTAGAGCTAGAAAGCAGTCCTTCGGCCAGGAGAGTGCGAGAGGGCTAAGCCAAAGGGTGATGAACTCTTCGGCCAAGTCCTGCATGCTCATCTTCGAGGCCACCCTTCGCAGCAGTAGGATCCTCGATTGGAGTGTCTCAGAGCTCGATGACACATTGCCTTCGCATCGATATGAGATGAGTGTGTTGGTACTCCCAAGAGGGGAGTCTGCGCCCACCGAAGCGTAGAACCACTCCTGGTCCCACTTCGAATACCATTTGTTGTTGACTGCCCTCACCGGGAAGTCGTTCAAGAATTCTTTGCGGAGCTGGAAGTTGGCACTCCCGAAGGCCAAGGCCCTCTCAACGCCATCTGGCCCCTCCCTCCGCTTTGGCTAGCAGCTTGCGTCGTGAAGGGAGACGAAGACATCCGCTTGCCCTTCGCAGCCTTCGGCCCTCATGGCCCACTCAAAAATCACAAGCCTCGCCACGGCATTCGGAGACAAGTGAGGGAGCTCGAAGTTGTAAGCCTTTAGCACCTCGCTCAGCATGTCCACTACTAGCAACCTGAGCCCTGCCTCAAAGAAGGCCTCGAAGACAACGACTTTGTCAGGCCGAGGCCTCGGGATTTTCTCTAACTTCTCAGGCACTCGAAGTCGGATTCCCTTGGAAATCTTCCCTTCATAGATCCTCTAAACAGAATCCTCCATCGAGACTGAAGCCCGCAGCTCCAAAGTTTGCTCAAACCTATCTGACGGTGACTGGACATCCCTCGGCCCGAGGCTCCTCGCAGCAGGCTTTGCCGTAGCCGCCACTACTGCTTGGGCCTGGACCAAGCTCAATCTCGCGCCTAGAGCCAAGGCCTTCTTCGACGAAGCCTTCTTCGGCATCTTGCGAAGGGCTTCGACGCGAAGGATGCTAAGGGGTTTCAAAGCATACTGCGCACGAAACAGAAGGTGGAGAGCAGAGAGAGAAGGTGGCTAGGAGCTAATGATGAAGGTAAATGAAGGTGTGAGCGGCGTCGTGGTACATCAAGCCCCTTTTATAGGCGGTAAAAAGCGACCACACGCCCCGTAGCCGAGGTCTTTTTCACCAGTTACCCGACCCCTGCAGTCTCTGACCGTTGGGTTTAGGGTGAAATCTGAAGCGAACCGTCGCGCCCCCCGCACTGTAATGGCTCGAATTTCGACCGTTGCGGGGCTACTTGGACTCCCCGAGGGAGTCTCATCCATTCTGTATGGGCATTTATTGCCTGTGTAGTTCAAAGATGGCCTTCGGCCCTAGGCTCCAAAGGCCTGCCATCCCCGAAGAATCATTTTCTCGGTGTCATTTGCCCCGAGGTGTACGCACCCCTTTGCTCCGGAGGGCTACGTGCAAGGCGCTACTGTTGGGGGAAATAGTTTTCCCTTAAACAGGGGTCAAATGACGTCAGCCGCCAAAGGCCTTGGGCTCAGAGCCCGATGACTAGAGAAGCCTAAAGACGAACTCTGGCCGCCTCCGTCGAAGATTAAACCAAGTACAACCAAGATTTACCCCTTCGGAGCCCTCTTCGGGGTCCCCTTCGGAGTCCTCTTCGGAGCCCCCTCATCTAGCTTCGGTCGATACCCTCCAGCATGTACTCCAGTCTAGAAGAAATATCCCAGTACTGCTAGAGTGTAAATCCATACCAGGGGCCCAGTCTCTGGTATGTCGTATACCTACTCCTGAAGGGATGTATATCTACCACATTTGTAAAGTCATATGTACGTAGCCTAGACTTTTTCCCTTCTTACCCCTATACAGCCTATGGCATATAGGGGGTATTTGGGTCCTTTACTTTGTCCTGCGTACCTATAAAAGTAGGGCCATAGGGCCATGCCCTTGTAACAGGGATGCATGCTCAGTAGAGGCAAAACTATGCCAAATCCACTATAAACTGGACGTAGGGTTATTATCCCTCTAGGGAGGCCCGAACCAGTATAAACCCTATCTCCCTCTGTGAGAACCCTTCGAGGTTCACTCCATACACCATCCACCATCTCATAAAACATGTTTGTAACTAACGCAATTGTTACCACAGACAAGGAAAACAACCTAAGTTTAAAGGCATCTGACCCACTAGCTTCTCCACAATGCGCTAGAAACTGACGTATGTGCTCCCAAGTTGTTTTACTATCCTAGCCGTTAAGTTTAGTGAATTTGGGAACCTTGAAATTGAAAGGATATGGGATAGTGTCAAAATAATCCGAGTACGGCTTGTGGTAAACCATAGTCTGATCTTGGGGTGCGTAGCCTACACACTCTCTGAACAGTGCACGGATACGCTCTTCTATGTCGTCTACACCTCTATCCTAGGGGTTCCTAGCGTGCGGGGGCATGACACATGGTGGTATCCCGGTGTGTCGGCCATATAGCTCCTCTCGGTTTTCCTCCTCTTGTATCGGCTCATGGTAAGCGACGTTCTCGGGCTTATGTGGGTATGCGGGAGCAGGAGGTGCTGGAAGCACGGGTAAAGTCAGTATGGGCATTGGCGGAGGCGACGCATAGACTATGGCAGGAACAGTCTGACTGGCCATCTGGCCAGTCTGACCGGATGTACAATTCTCGGTCAGACCAGCCAGGTGGCCAATCGAACCGATGTAATGGTATGGCACGGTGGCTGCTGTCAAGCACACGCCGATTGGACCGGCCCAAGGGCCAGTCAGACCGACTATTGTCAGCAATGCGGTGAAGCTAGGGTGGTAATTACCTGGCGCCGACTGGCACGCGCTGGTTTGACCAGCCTGAGGGCCAGTCTAACCGACAGGATCCTGTGAGGTCCTGGCAGCAGATACCGAGGATATAAACAAAATATTTTTTCCTATACTCCCATCAGTTCTACTGTGTATGTGATGAATAGGGGGTACTCTAGCAATCGGAATCGGAGAAGCTGCCTCGGAAAAGCCAAATCTCTTAAACATCGCCTCCATCCTAGAGTCGACCTCGGGCCATAAACGATTCACGAATGTGGCGCTAACCGCTTGATCTACAGTTGTATCTATTTTTTGCTCGGTGTCTAGGATAGAAAGAGGGGAAGGAGATGTTACCATATCCATGGAGATGTTGGGGAGGTCGGGGTTGCGCTTGACGAAGCCTACATGAGTCTTGGTGTAGCGCCCAAGCATGATGGCGTGTAGATCCCTTGTCTTGGCCTCGATCTCGGCCCTGTCCTCCTTGGAAATGTCTTGTAGGGTGGAGAGGATGGTGTTGTCATCATCGATTTCTATGCTCCCCACCATGTTCGTTAGCGTAGCGGGTGTAGTCGATGTAGTCGTAGTAGTCATACTCGTCGCCGACATGGATGAACTTGGCATGTGCATCCCCGACGGAGTCGCCAAAAAGTGTGTTAACGCTAAAATTGTCCGACAAAGTGCCAAACATCACTGACGTCGATCCGGCGATCCAAAAGTGCGCAGTCATTCGGGTAGTCCACTAAACACCACACGACATTGATGTTGCATTCTGACGACCCTCAACCGTGATGAGGGAAACTAGGGTAGAGTCAACAGGCAATTGGATCACCGCCGCGAAGGGGGTAACCCAATCAGCAAATGTGAAGGGGGTGGTCAGACCAGCCAAGGCGGGCCAGTCAGACTGTCGGGCGAAGGAAAAGTAGTCAGCCGACTGCGTACTGCTGGTCAGACAGGCCAATAGCCGTGGTCAGACCGGCGCGTGCCAGCACAGCCTGGTCATACTGGCTATGCATCGTTGGTCAGACCGATAGCTAGGGCAAAGATGGCACCAGGTCTCTAGCGGTCGTCTTGTCGGTGATGGGTCGATAGAGGGCTTCTTGGTGATGAAGATAGATATCCTTGCCTCTGCAAAACACTTAGGATCAGTAGCAATTCGTCCTAGAGACCGAATTATTGATAAAAACTGATAAAAACTCGTTACGGGGGTTAAACGGATTATTCACAAGTGAATCGATAAGGATTACCGTGATTACAACGCGATGGACGGAAGATTTACAGTGCAAACCAACAAAGATGGACGTGTTATGGCTAAACCTAGGGCAAAAAGGTAGTAGATTGAAAAAAGAATGATTCTACGGGGTAGTAGATTAGATTGGATTGGAGTTGTGTACCCCCTTGAATCGGCCTTACCCCTATATTTATAGGGTGTTGGCTTGTTGTCCCTGGGCTTAATTTGTATCTTAGATTGATTAGGGTATGAGTCCAAGTCATTACAAATTGTTTAGAGATCAAAACAACCCAAGATTAACTAACTCAGCTCAGACTCGGACTGGCCGGTCAGACCGGGCTTATAGGGCCAGTTAAACCAAAGTGTGGCCGATCAAACCGGCGGTCCAAGGCCAGTCAGACCGGCCTATGCCAGGAACTACATATTTTGAGCCAATTTATACCAATTTTTATAATTTGACAATTTTAACCATTAATACCATTTTTTGCTATCAACAATTTTATATTAATTTCATGGATTGTACCAATGATATATTGTAAAAGAAATTAATAGTTAAAGTTATGTGTTGAAGATCGTGTTAAAAACTTATAAGTATTATATTTTTTTGCCAAACAGAGCGGATATTTCCTCGTATTTCTTATATAAGTTATTTTAGTTTTCTCAATTTTTAAAAATATAAGTAAGTTTACAGCTTTTGGATACGTTTTTATCTATTCTTTCATGTTTGATCTTACCAAATAAATGATATATGTCTAATAAATAAGCAATTTAATTTTTTTCAAATTAGAATAAATAAATGGCAACAATGTAATTTTAAAATTTATTAATTTATATACATAAGTATAAAACAATATATATAAGAAATTGAGAGAGTAAATATATATGTAGCTACATGAGAGGATTTGGAATTGTTATAAATTGGACCAGTTCTCGCTCGTTTTCTCCGACACGATGAAATAAATTGACATGTAGCAAATGATGATACCCGGTGGTGACTGATGAATTGGTGGTTACATTCTCGCTTGCTCTCATTACTTTTCATTTGCGGTCCGTAACAATCTAACAGAGCATTCATTGACAAATTAGTAAGCTGGAGCAGCAAAATTTTTCCAATTTTGATCATACTGGTGCAGCTCCTTTTGGAATTGATCGAGCTGGTGAACTCAATAATATTTCATGGAAAAGCTATAGCATCTTCAGTTCCCTATGTTCCAATATAAGGGTTCTGGATTGTTTGCTATCTAGCTTCCAATATGTTTTGTGCGGCTCTAGCTTTAAAATCTATACTATATTTAGAATTTCTATGGTAAATTAAGTTAATTAAGTTGTGGTAGCAATTGCGTTAGCTACAGCACAGGTTTTGTATGTGTGTATATGATGTGTAGAATGAACCTCGAAGGGTTCTCTCAGAGAGAGAAAGGATTTATACTTGTCCGGGCCTCCCCTAGGGGATAATAGCCCTACGTCCAGTTTGTGGTGGATTTGGCATGTTATGCCTTGGTGTGGAGAAGTGAACTCTAGGGTCTCATGGCCCCTGGAGAGTGTGTCTGTTACAAGGGCTTGGCCCTGCATTTATAGGCACGCAGGCCAAAGGAAAAGACCGAGATGCCCTCTATGAGCCCTAGGCTCATAGGGGCAAAGAGGGGAAAAGGGCAAGCTATGGTACAAAAGTGCTTTACAGCTTTACAGACGTGTCAGGAAACGTCACTTCTTGACCAGCTAAATGACAGACTATGGGAAGAGGGGCCCCTAGTATGACTTCTACACTGTAGCGGGGCGTAAATATCTTCTGGGTTCGGAGTAGGGCCGGAGCTCCGAACCGGGGCTCCGAACTGGGGTCTCGGAACCAAGGCTCTGAACCATGGCTCCGAACTAGACCTCCGAGCTGGGGCTCCGAACTAGTGCTCCGAGCTAGGTCTCCGAACTGGGGCCTCCGAACTGGGGCTCCGAACTGGGGCCTCCGAACTGGGCCTCCGAACTGTGGCTCCGAACTGGGCCTCCGAACTGGGGCTCGGAACTAGGGCCTCCGAACTGGGCTCCGAACTGGGGCCTCCGAGCTGGGCCTCCGAACTGGGGCCTCCGAATTGGGTCCTCCGAACTGGGCCTCCGAACTGGGCCTCTGAACTGGGGCTCCAAACTGGGGCCTCCGAACTGGGGCTCCGGAGCCTTGGCTTTGAATTGGCTGGAAAGGGTCCAGAGACTAGCTCTGAGGAGCTCCGAGGGGAGCTCGAAAGCTAACTCCGAACAAGGCCCGGAGGCTAGCTTCGAAGCTAGCCTGAGACTTAGCTTCTGGCAATCTCTAAGGAATCTTAAGGGCTCCGAGGTGAACCTTGAGGCTTGGAAATAGCTTATTTGGGAAGACACAGGCTTCGACAGTGTTGGGCTCCGGGCCGAAGGCTGTCGGAGGCTGACGTCATTTGGCCCCTGTTCAAGGGAAAACCATTCCCCCAACAGTAGCCCCTCGCGTGCAAGCCTTCGGGACGAAGGGGTGTGCGCACCCTTGGGACAAATGACCTGAAAATTACAACTTCAGAGAAAACATGCCTTCGGAGTTTGGACCGAAGGTGACTTCGAAATCCGCAGGTAATAACTGCCTGCGCCAGCTGTTAGAATGACCTCGGGGAGATCAAACGGCTCCGCAACGGCTAGAAAATTTACCGTTACCCTGCGCTGGGCCGCTTCGCCTTCGCTGGAGGCCCACCAAACAGTGGGTTCGGCCCACGACCGTCGGAATTCTTACCGCCTATAAATAGGGGTTTACCGCGTGCGGCTTCGGCACGCTCTCATTTGCTTTCTTCTCATTGCCTTACAACCTTCGCTCTATTCTCTTCCTTGGCTTCGCGCGGAGCACCCTTCGCTAGCTTTAGCCCCTCGTGCCGAAGTCCCACCAAAATGCCGAAGAAGGCAGCTTCGAAGTCCTTGGCCTTAGGCTCGAGCTCGAGCTCCGCCCAACTGCAGGCAGCGGCGGCGGCGGCAGCGAAGCCTGTACCTAGGCAATTGGGGCCGAGGGACCTTCGGACGCCGTCCGACAAATTCGAGCAGACGCTAGAGATGAGGGCTTCGATCTCCACGGAGGAGTCCGTCCGGAGGGCCTGCGAAGGGAGGATTGCAGCGAAGATCCAGCTCAGAGTCCTGGAGAAGTCGGAGGCCGTGCCGAGGCCTCGGGCTGACGAAGTGGTCGTGTTTGAAGCTTTCTTCGAAGCCGGCCTTGGGCTGCCAGTAGTGGGGATGCTGAGCGAAGTCTTGAGGGCTTACAACCTCGAACTTCCTCAACTATCTCCCAATGTCGTGGCGAGGCTTGCTGTTTTTGAGTGGGCCATGAGGGCCGAAAGATGCGAGGGCCGCGCCGACGTCTTTGTCGCCCTCCACGACGCCAACTGCCAGTCGAAGCCAAGGGAAGGCTCAGACCGCTTCAAGAGGGCATTGGCCTTCGGCAGCGCTAACTTCCAGATTCGGAGGGAGTTCCAAGATGCCTTCCCAGCGAGGGCTGTTAACAACAAATGGTACTCGAAGTGGGATCAAGAGTGGTTCTACGCCTCCGTCAGCGCGAACTCTCCCCTTCGGAGTACTAATGCCTTTATTTCATATCGACGCGAAGGGGTGGTGAAGACCAGCCAGGACACCCTCCGCTCGAGGATCTTGCTACTTCGAAAGGTGGCGGCGAAGATGAGCATGAGGGACCTCGCAGAGGAGTTCATCACCCTCCGACTCAGTCCCCTCGCGCGCTCTTGGACGGAGGGGCTCTTCCAAGCTTCGGGCCAAGGGGGACTAACAGAGTTGGCCTTTGAACGCTTCTGTAAGACTTCAAAATCTTTCCACTTTCATACTTCGCCAAACTTCACTCTGACTTGAATTTTTATGAAGCCCATCTTGAAGTGGGGACTCTGGAGGAGACCATTGCGGCGGCGGAGCGTGTCGTTGGGACTCCGACACCAGAGGAGCAGGCTCAGCGCCTCGCTTCGGTGGGGTCCTGGGAGCATTGGAATAGGGTATGGACCATGCTTGGCTACGAGGTGCTCCCTGCCCTGCCAGACTTCTCCCACCTCACAACTTCGGCGGCCGGTGCCAAGAGGAAGAGAGGGGACGACGACGAGCCTGAGACTTCGAGGGCTCGGCCGGAGGTCCCCGCGACCGAGGTCTCTACCCCGGAGGAGACAGCGGCGGAGCCCACAAGCGCTCCGGCTACTAAGAAGGCAGCGAAGGCTCCTATGGCGACGACTTCGGCGGCGGAGGCTGACGCGCTCACTGAAACCACCAAGAAGGTCGTGGAGGCTTCGACAGCGATGACTTCGGGCGCGAAGGCCGACATGCCAGCTTCGTAGAGAAGGGACTGGGGGGCACACATTAACCACCCTTCCTTCGAATAAATCTCCGACGAAGGTAAATCCTTCAAACATTCTTCTCTTCAATATGCGGATTCTGACTTAGACTTTTGTAGAGGATGATGCCGGTGCGAGGCCCACCGTGGCGAAGCCTGCAGAGGACGACACCGGCGCGAGGTCCACCCCGGCGAAGCCAGCAGAGGCCTCCGGCAGCAGCAGCAGTAGCAGCATCAGCTCGGAGTCCAACAGCTCCTCGTCTGAAGAAGACGGAGGCAGCGGTCACGGCGAAGGGGACCCTCAAAGCGACGAGAACATTGAGGTGGTGGAGCTAAGCCCAGCCATGCCGAAGCCTGCGCAGGCAGTAGCGGTGGAGGAGATTGTCCAGCCTCTTCGGCCGAAGGGGGCTTTGACTGAGGCGGCCATCAACAGCTTTCGCGAGGTCTGCTTAGCTGCGGAGGCAGGGGACTTGGTGGCTCAACTCAGCCGCTCGAACCCCATGGAACTCCTCATCAATGCGAACGAAGCTCTTATCCAGGTGAGCGAAGCCTGATGCAGCCTTCGAGTTATTCTTTAGTCTTCGATCAACACTTATGATTTCATGAATTCATTCAGGCCTTCGCGCTGAATGCAGCAGCTTTGACTTCTGTGGACAGGTGGATGATGCACCTGGCAGAGGAGAAAGAGGCCCTCCGACGCGAAGTCTCGGTGGAAGCCGAGAAGCAAAGGCGGGCCAAAGCTTTAGCCGATGCGGTGAGGGGCGAGGCCGAGACGGCGAGGGCTGAGGCGGAGGCGGCGAAGGCCGAGGCCGGCAAGGCTAAGGAAGCCTTGGCCTTGGAGATCGATAGGCTCCAAGCGGAGCTCAAAGCTGCGAAGGACGCCGAAGCCCGGCAGGCGAAGGAGAACTCCAAACTCCGCCAACGGGCTCAGTCACTTGAGAACTTCGTTGTTGACAACCTCAACGAAGCCACTCTGAGCCTGACCGAGGTCCTACAACAAATAGGGACCGAATGTCGGGCTCCAGACTTCGGTGATCTGGATCCAATTGGGGACCGCGCCACATTCTTGAAGGTGGTGGCTTCGTCGGTGGAGCAGTCTATGAAGGGGTTCGCCTTGATGGTCGGCCGAGTGGCGGGCCAAGGGGTGCTGCAAATGCTTCACGACGCGGGGTGCAACCACCTCGAAGCAGCAACCTCCACGACCCTGGTGGCCTTCGGGGGCCAACACTTGGTGACGCCTCCGACAAACATCCGCGGAGCCTGGCGATGGCTTCAGGAGCCTTGGAAGGCCCAAGGCTGCGAAGCAGTCCTCGAGCTTCAGAAGGCCCTTTGCCTTCGCTGAGTCAAAGCACTTGCTTCGCCAAATTGGCCTTCGACATCGATACCTCCGCCTCCGAAGGTGTAGATCTCCTTAGGCTCCTTGTAATTCTTAGCTGTAGGCTTTGTAAAAACTTGTTAGTTTATTAATATGAATGCGGGGGTGATTTATACCTGCACAGGCTCAGCCTCCGAATGTTGACATCGAAGTGCTTGAGGACTCCGAAGAACTTCGTCAGTTGAGGGCAGTCCTCGAGGTAGCTAGGTCCGAAGGCCCCCCTCGGTTTAAGCTTCCGAGGGGGCCTAACGGCGAAGCCATCCACGAAGTAGCTCAGGATCTGTTGGCCATCGTTAAGCCAGAGTCCCTTTGGAGTTTTTCACTTTTGCCTCCGCGAACAGCTTTGGCAGGGGATGAAGCCTTAGATTTTTCTGCCTTCGACACGGCCCCGCCTGCCTCACAGACTTGTAGCGACCTGCAAAATGGAAGACGAGGTATGCGGGCTTCGGAGCCTGGACGAGCCGGACATGCGAGAGCAGGCTCCGACGAGGCTTTGTCCAGCCGAGGGGGCCCTGGCCGAAAGAAAGACAAGCGAGGGTTGGGGCCTCGCACTCGATTTTTCTTAGGCTTAGATACAGACTACTCGTAGTTTTGCCTTCGAAGCATATTTGTAACATACTTCTCAATTATCATTCAATGAATGGAGTTTATTGTATTTGCATACTTCGTCTGCATGCTTCGCATTGTTTGATGACTTCGAACGTCTTAGCTTGTCACGCTCGTACTGCGTATTACATTCGCACACTTCGCATACGTGCTTCCCCCCTTGCTCGTGGCAGCTAGGGACTTAGCCGTTGCTGGTGCGGGCAATAAAAATGTGAAGGGGTGCGCCTTTTTGGCGGCTTCGGATGCTTGAAATGTATTGAGTGAAGGCCCCTTTTTGGGCTTCGACCGCGTTAATTTGGAGCGAAGCGAGGCTTCAGCGTAGCCAAATTAAGCGAAGCATGCTTCGGCATGCTTGGATTTGGATGTTGTGCGTGAGCAAGGCTCCGGAACGCACTTAGATTTTAGGCGAAGCATGACTTCGACATGCTTAGGCGTATATTAGATTTTGACACGCGAAGCAAGGCTTCGGAGCGTGTTTGGATAACGAAGCAAGGCTTCTGAGCTTGATTCTGTAATGAAAATGGATATTTAGTGTGGATTCACCGAACCTGTGATAATGTGAGCCACCTTTGGCTCTGAGCCACCTTCGAATCTGGGTAACCTTCGACCCTGGGATGCTTCGGGTACGGAACCCGGAATCCCTGCGATGCTTTGGGTACGGAACCCAGAATCCCTGGACGCATCGGGCCGGTGGCCCGGAGTCCCTGTTACTGCTACGGGCCCGGAGGCGCTGTGTAGCATTCGGAGGGGTGCTCTGGATTTTGTAAGGCGAAGCGAGGCTTCGGTTTTTATACAAGGCGAAGCAAGGCTTCGGGTTTTTGATAAAATGAAGCAAGGCTTCGAATTTTAAGGCGAAGCGGGGCTTTGAATTTTATATCAGGGTAACTATAAAACTGCACATCGAAGTGGTACTTCGGATAGCGTACATGCCTCGTTGAGAGCTGAAAGCTTGCCTCGTAGCCCCTTGGGCTTCGACGGCCTTCGACACACCAAGCAGAGCCCCTTGCTGAAGGGCGAGCTCCGAGATGCAAAGGATGGGAGAAGGCGAAGATGGCCTTCGAACTGCACCCGAAGCCCCTTGCCGAAGGGTGCGCGAAGCAAGAAGGCTTCGAAGCTCCCCCCTCAAGCGCGCTTCGAGTTGCAGGCAGTGGCAGAGAACTTAGCTTTTAGGACTAAGATCCTCACGGACGGCGCCAACTATTGTAGCAATTGCGTTAGCTACAGCACAGGTTTTGTATATGTGTATATGATGTGTAGAATGAACCTTGAAGGGTTCTCTCAGAGGGAGAAAAGATTTATACTGGTTCGGGCCTCCCCTAGGGGATAATAGCCCTACGTCCAGTTTGTGGTAGATTTGGCATGGTATGCCTTGGTGTGGAGAAGTTAACTCTAGGGTCTCATGGCCCCTGGAGAGTGTGTCTGTTACGAGGGCTTGGCCCTGCATTTATAGGCATGCAGGCCAAAGGAAAAGACCGAGATGCCCTCTATGAGCCCTAGGCTCATAAGGGCAAAGAGGGGAAAAGGGCTAGCTACGGTACAAAAGTGCTTTACAGCTTTACAGACATGTCAGGCAACGTCACTTCTTGACCAGCTAAATGACAGACTATGGGCAGAGGGGCCCCTAGTATGACTTCTACACTATAGCAGAGCGTAAATATCTTCTGGGTTCAGAGTAGGGCCGGAGCTCCGAACCGGGGCTCCAAACTGGGGTCTCGGAACCAGGGCTTCGAACCAGGGCTCCGAACTGGACCTCCGAGCTAGGGCTCCGAACTGGTGCTCCGAGCTGGGTCTCCGAACTAGGGCCTCCGAACTGGGGCTCCGAACTGAGGCCTCCGAACTGGGCCTCCGAACTGGGCCTCCGAACTGGGGCCTTCGAACTGGGCCTCCGAACTAGTGCTCCGAGCTGGGTCTCCGAACTGGGGCCTCCGAACTGGGGCTCCGAACTGGGTCCTCCGAACTGGGCCTCCGAACTGGGCCTTCGAACTGGGGCTCCGGAGCCTTGGCTTTGAATTGGCTGGAAAGGGTCCGGAGACTAGCTCTGAGGAGCTCCGAGGGGAGCTCGAAAGCTAACTCCGAACAAGGCCCGAAGGCTAGCTTCGAAGCTAGCCTGAGACTTAGTGTTGGGACGACGGATCGAACCAGCAGGTTTTAGTGGAAAACAAGAGTAGTGTATTCAATGCCTTGGTCAGCTTGTTTGTTACAACTGTAGTGAGGGGTATTTATAGGGCGCCCCGCCCAGAGGACTAAGCGCCTCCGGGCTGCCAACGGCCACCCGACCAACCCTGACCGGTAGTACAGACAAAGAGGTACATAGTACAGACAAGAAGATTCGACTCTGACAGCGTATCGGCCGTGTCGGATGCTTCCTGCGCCGCCCGACACGGCTCAGAAGATCGCGATCCTGTCCTTTCGCACGACCGCCTGGTCCTTTTCCCGCCACGACTCTCTTTGGGCTCGTCTCGCCGGGCCAGCCGAGAGCCCCGGGCCTTCAGCCTCCGGAGGACGAGCTCCTGTGTCCTACGCCGAAGGGCGACCTCCGGCTTTGCTCCTCCAGAAGGTGACCTCCGGCCACGCTCCTCTGGAAGGTGACCTCCGGCCACGCTCCTCCGGAAGGTGACCTCCGGCCACGCTCCTCCGGAAGGCGGCCTCCGTCAT
This sequence comes from Zizania palustris, assembly GCA_019279435.1. Classification (NCBI taxonomy): domain Eukaryota; kingdom Viridiplantae; phylum Streptophyta; class Magnoliopsida; order Poales; family Poaceae; genus Zizania; species Zizania palustris. Next base: position 16,888,561 of record JAAALK010000079.1, read on the forward strand.
CAAGCCTGGGCCCTCCGGCTGGGGGCCCACCCCGCCGACTCCAGGGATTATCTCCCCCAACAGTAGCCCCTCGCTTCTTCCCGCTCGTAGTCCTGCAATAGGAGGGGGTGGAAGCGCACAAGATAATCCCGCCAATTCACAAGAGTGCGTACCTCGCTTTAGGGCGCCGCATCCACCGGGGCGCTGAAGCGCACTGAGACGGGGAGTCGAGAGGCCGGGGAATTAGACCCTGCCTCGGGCTTCCGGCCGTTTCCAAGACACCGAGGGGGGTTGACCGAGCTGACCGGAGGCTGGCGCATCTTGACTACGGGGGCTCCAACCCCGAGGGGCCGGGCGAGCGCCGCCAAGAGCAGTTAATGCGCGCGCCGGCGGCACCGAAGAGGCGGATCGCCGGGAGATCGCCCCCGCGCCCCGATGCGCCAACCGGTTTTGAATGCGGCGCCGCGTAAACCGCCACGTTCACACGCTAACCGAAACGGGAGTCGAACCGCCGGCCTTTCCGAAAGATATATATATATACGCCCTTCACGGCCTCTTCTTCCTTCACCCTCACGCGTCAACCGCGACCGCTTAGTCCATTGCCCACTCGCCCTCTGAGCCCTACGCTCCTTCCATCTGCTCTCCAAGAATGTCGAGGAAGCCGGTTCCCGCAATGGCGATGGACCCGCGTTTCTTGCAGCGCCAGATGACGGCCGCGGCGGCGGCGGCGGCGACCGACACGCCAGAGGTGCGCGGCGCGCGCGAGCTCCGCCCCACTTCCGAGCGATTCCGAGAGCAGACGCTGGAGCTCGGGGCGTCTGCCTGCACTGAAGCCTCGATCGAGCAGGCGACCAGGAACCGCCTCGGCACAGAGACGCCGGCGAGGAGGCCGGGGCGGGAGACGGCCCCGCGGCCGCGGGAAGGCGAGGTCGTCGTCTTCGAAGCCTTCTTCGACGCGGGCCTGGGGTTCCCTGCCTCAGAGCTTCTTGCTGGGGTCCTGGAGGCGTTCCATCTGGAGCTCCCGCAGCTGTCCCCCAACGCCGTGGCCCGCCTCGCCATCTTCGAGTGGGCCATGCGCGCCGAAGGCTGCGAAGGGAGGGCGGAGGTCTTCGCTGAGATGCACGAAGCCCTCTGTCAACCGAAGAAAAAGGACGGTCGGGTGCTGGCCTTCGGGAGCATCAACTTCCAGCTCCGGAGGAGGTACGCGGACTCCTTCCCGGCGAAGGCCACCAACGAAAGGTGGTACTCGAAGTGGGTGAGTCGGTGGTTCTACGTTCGCGTAGGGCTCACCTCCGGCCTGGCCGGAATACCGCGCCACATCTGGTTCCGGAGAGAGGCGCGGGTCGAAGTCAACTCCGGGGCCATCTCGGCGAGGGTACAACTTCTCCAAATCGTCGCCCGCCGGATGAGCATGCGGGACTTGGCGGAGGAGTTCGTGGCCCTCGAGATCCCCCCGCTGAAGGAGGAGTGGCCCGCCTTGCTCCGGAGTAGTCGAGACGCGTCGGTGCCGACGGAGCTCTCCCGCCAGCTTGGTAAGTCTCAGCTTTCTTTCGCCTTCAATCTTGCTTTTGCGTGCCAGAGGGATACCCCGGCCCTGACGAAAAGATGCAGGATCGCTCGTCGCTCGGACACCCGAAGAGATCGCTCGCTTGGCGGAGAGGATCCTGGGGGTTCCCACCGCGGCCGAGCGGGCCCGCCGGTTGGAGCTGGTGGGCTCCTGGGAACGCTCCAACAGAGTGTGGGGGGCGCTCGAGCTCACGCCCCCGCCTCTCCCGGAGGGCGAGATCCTCCGGGACATCTCGAAGAGGAAGGCGGGCGATGCGGACGGCTGCCCTTCTCCGAGCCGCTCGAAGAAGAATAGGATTGTGAGGGGGCCGAAGCGCGCGTCACCGGGACCTTCCTCGGCTTCTCGTTCGGAGGGAGGGGGCTCCAGCGAAGGAGTCCAGTCGGAGTCAGGAGATCCCCCGGAGGTTCCGGCTCCGGCTCCACCGATCCAGCCGAGCACTGGGGGGCGCGAGGATGTTCCCCTTCGCCCGGACCCAACGGAGCCCGCGCCGGGCGCCAATCAAGAGTCACGCATCGCCGGAGTGACGCCCCGCCCGGGGACCGCCTCCTCTCCGATACCCGTTTCAGCGGGCGGCTCCGCGGGCTCCGTCGAGAGCAGGGCTACGGACACCTTGGGCCACGGGGGCCTAGCTGACCCACTCGCCGCCATTGAAAGGAGCGCCGACAAGGAGGCGGAACTGGCCGCGGCGGTGGCGGGCTCTCCGCCGAACTCCATCGATAACCTTTTCTTCCGCCCAAGCCCGTCGGGCCATTTTCAGCCTCCGGACCGCGTCGACGATACTGCGGACGCGGGTACGGTAACTTCGTCATGCCTCTTCGTGCGCAAGGAGCTTTCCTGTATTTAACTCCCGTTTGCTCGTGCAGGTACTTCGGCCGGAGGCATGGAGCCAGTCGGCCGCTACCCGGCAGATGTTCCGGACGCGAGGTCCGGAGCCCCTGTCACCGCGAAGGGGGGCTTGAATCCGCAGGACGAGGCGGAGTCCCGGAGCGCCGAGGGGGCCCCTCAGGAACCCGCCGGGGACGCCAGGGTCCGGCATCGGCCCCCCTCCAACCTGCAAACCGCGCGCGGCTCCGTGCCGCTTCTGCGCCCTTTCCTGACGGACGGAGAGGACTTCGCCTCGAGAGTGGCCCCAATCCACGACTACTACCTGCGGCTGCGCGATGCCCCGGTGATAGGCGAGCTGGGGCGATCGGATGGCTTGGACCTTGGAAGGGCCATCGAGACGGCCGCGGGCCAGGTACTTTCCTTGGACATCCTTGACGCCCTCGTCGCGGCTCTTCTGATCGCTTTTCCGCATGCAGGTGGTGGCGCTGGCGCAGGGGCAGATGTCCGCTCTGCTTCTCGAGCGCGAACATCACGAGGCGTATGCCGCAGGGCTCGCGTCCCGGGTGGCGGCCGCGGAGAGGTTGGCCCGCGAGCGTTCGTTGGAGGCCGAGGTCCTTCGATCCCGGGCGTCGCGGGTGGCGGCGCTGGAGGCCCAAGCAGCAGAGGCGGACTCGCTCAGGGCCCGCGTCGCGGAGCTGGAGGGGCTCCGGGCCAGGGCCGCCCGCGCCGACGAGCTGGAAGCGGAGGTCGGCGCCCTTCGAACCCGAGCCGCTGAGGCGGAGGCACTCCGGGCCCGGGCCTCGGAGGCGGATCGGCTCGAAGAAAAGGTTTCCCGGATCCAAACTCGGGCCTCGGAGGCGGAGAGCAAGGTCGAAGCCCTCGGAGCCCGGGTGACTCATTTGGAGGAGGTCGAGGCGGGCCTTAACGCGCGGAACGGAAAGGCCGCCGAGGAGCTCGCCGAGGCCGGGAAGACGGCGGCCGAGGCCGCCGAATCCTTGCGGAAGATGTTGGCGCGCTATGGCACTGGCTGCGGCACGTTCGACATCGCCCGGGAGCCCCTAGTCCGCCGAGTGAAGTTCGTTCGATCTGCCGTCCGGCAAATACACCTTGCCATGGAGCAGTACGGCGAGGTGTCCGCTCGGGTGGCGGCGTACAGAATCCTCCGGCACCTCGAGGCGTCCGGGCTTCCGCTTCCTTCGCCTTCGAGCCCGCACCCGGTCGCCTTCACGGGGGAGCATCTTCGGACGCCAAGCTTCGCCTTGACCCAATCTTGGAGGGCGCTCAAGGCGACCTGGCAGACCGAAGGCCCAGCGGCGATCCAGGCTTGGTTGGAGGATGCACTCCGCGCGCGCGACCCTCCGGCCCCTTCAGCCTCGGCCCGCTTGCTGGACCCGCAGGTGTAGCTTCTAGGGATTGGTCTCAGCCTTACCCTGTAATAGCTTAGGGAACTTGGTTATATTAATAAAGACTACTTTTTCGGGACTTACTCAGGGTGTTTGCGGTCGCGATCTTGATGTCGAGGTACTTGAACCGGACGACGCCCTTCGGCATCGCTGGGCCATCCTCGAAGCTGTGCGGGCAAACCGGCCCGCGCGCTTCGTTCTTCCCCGCGGCAGTGACGGACGCGTGGACTCCGACGTCCTTCAGGGGGTCCTGAAGCATGTGAAGGAAGAAGAGAGGGGGTCTCGCTCGCCTTCCTCGTCCTCCGAACCGGTTGACTGGTCCGATACGGAGGCTGTCTTAGGCGGAGCGCCCCCGGAGGAGGGCAGCCTGCGCAGCTGGGCTCAGCTCCAGGCGGACCAGAGAACTTTCCGCGCCCAAAAGAAGGAAGAGGAGCGCAGGAAGAGGAAGGAAAGGTCCGGTCGGGGGGCGATCACGACTTCCGGTCCGTCTAACCGAAGGGGCCCGCGGTTCCTTCTTGGCCTGGACGAGAACTTTTCTTAACTTCCTCCTTTGCTTGTAATGAACATTGTATGCTTATGCGCTTGTTATTGTATGCTTCATATGCTTGCTGCAGCTTGCGCCTCGCTCTCTCTCTCTTCCTCCCCCCCCCTCTTGGCGGGTAGCTGGTTGACTAGCTGGGCGCTAAGTAGCTTAGGAGAGGGAGAGCGGACGGTGCGCGTCATACCGGCATAGCTCTGAACCTGAACGTGAGGGCACGTCGGGCCGGAGCCCGGAACCCGGAAACGAGGGTGCGTCGAGGCATAGCTCGGAACCCGAATGCGAGGGTGCGTCGAGGCATAGCTCGGAACCCGAGTGTGAGGGTGCGTCGAGCCGGAGCTCGGAACCCGAATATGAGGGCGCGTCGAGCCGGAGCTCGGAACCCGAATGCGAGGTGCGTCGAGGCATAGCTCGGAACCCAAATGTGAGGGCGCGTCGAGGCGGAGCTCGGAACCCAAATGCGGGGGCGCGTCGAGGCATAGCTCGGAACCCGAGTGTGAGGGTGCGTCGAGGCATAGCTCGGAACCCGAATATGGGGGCGCGTCGAGGCATAGCTCGGAACCCAATTGTGAGGGCGCGTCGAGCCGGAGCTCGGAACCCGAATATGAGGGCGCGTCGAGCCGGAGCTCGGAACCCGAATATGAGGGCGCGTCGAGCCGGAGCTCGGAACCCGAATGCGAGGGTGCGTCGAGCCGGAGCTCGGAACCCGAATATGAGGGCGCGTCGAGCCGGAGCTCGGAACCCGAATGCGAGGGTGCGTCGAGGCATAGCTCGGAACCCAATTGTGAGGTGCGACGCGAGGTGTGTCAGTCGGAATAGTTGGCTGAAAATTTTATTACCCAGATGGGGGATACAAACAGGCGGCGATGGCCGCGAATAAATTACATCGGTAGTGTTACGGAAAGTAGCGCTTCAGGTCCCCAGCGTGCCACGAATGCTTCAGCTCTTCGCCTTCTAGTGTAGCGAGGTGGTAGGACCCAGGCCATCCGGACTTTGTAACAATGTACGGTCCATCCCATTTGTTGCCCAACTTGGAAGGGGCGACCACTGCGCGGAGGACGAGGTGCCCTGGTTGGAACTCGTTGCGCTTAACCTTGGTATCATACCACCCCTTGGTCTCCTTCTGATAGTGGGACAGGTTGGCGACGGCGCGCAGCCGCGTTTCTTCCGCTAGGTCAAGGGAGACGGCGCGCTCATCTTCAACTTCGGGTGCTACGACGCGCAGTGAACCGGCGCGGAGCTCCGTTGGCGTCATCGCTTCGTCGCCGAACAGGAGGCGGAACGGGGTGAAGCCTGTTGCCCGGGAAACGGTCGTCCGGATGGACCATAAGACCTTGGGTAGTTCGTCGGGCCACGTGCCTCGGGCCAACCCGACAATACGCTTATGAAGGCCGGACAGAATGTGCCCGTTGGCTCGCTCCACTGCTCCGTTAGACTGGGGGTGCCGCACGGCCGCGAAGCAAAGCTGAACTCCCAGCTCGTCACAGAATGCCCGGAAGCTGCCGGCATCAAACTGCGTTCCGTTATCCAATGTGAGCTGCTTGGGTACTCCGAATCGGCACACGATATGCTGCCAGAAAAACTTCTGGACACTTCGGGATGTGATGGTGGTGAGAGGCTCCGCTTCGACCCACTTGGAGAAGTACTCAACAGCGACAACGACGAAGCGTAGGTTTCCCTTCGCTCTGGGGAGCGGACCGACGAGGTCCATGCCCCAGCGGGTCAAGGGCCACACAGGAGGGATAGGTAGCAACCTTGCTGGGGGGCGGTGACTGCGTCGGCCCATCCACTGGCAACCTTGGCAGGCGCGGACGAGTTCTTCGGCGTCGGCGATGATGGTGGGCCAGTACACGCCTTGCCGGAGAGCTTTGCCTGCGAGGGCCCGCGGCGCTAAGTGACTGCCGCACAACCCTTCGTGTATCTCCCGGAGCATGGCGATACCGTCGGAATGCGAGACGCAGTGGAGCAACGGGGAACATACTCCGGACTTGTACAGGATTCCATTGATGACCTCGAAAGACCTTGCGCGGAGTTGCAGGCGAACCTGCTCGGGACTGGGATGGACTTCATCGCCGCCTGCGAGCGCGCGGAGGATGGGCTCGCGCCAATCGACGCTGGCTGTACACAGTACTAGGGCCGGGCATGACGACTGTTCGTTCCCCTCCGGGGCGGCGGGGTCGGCCGCCTCGCTTCGATGAATTACCGAAGGTTGGGCGAGTTCCTCGAAGAAAGCCCCTGGCGGCAAGGCCTGGGCGCCGGCCCCGGCTTTAGCGAGGGCATCCGCTTGGGCGTTGTCGCTTCGCGGGATGTTCTGGACGGAGATGCCTTTGAAGGAGGCTTCGAACTTGCGGATGGAGTCGAGGTAGGAAGCGAGGTCCGGGTGCTTCGCTCGAAAGGACTTGTCGATGTGCCCGGCGACCACTTGGGAATCGGTCTTCACGATCACGCGCGCGGCGCCCAAAGCGAGCGCCTTGCGAAGTCCCAAGAGGACTCCTTCGTATTCTGCGACGTTGTTAGTGGCCTTGAAGCTTAACCGAGCGGAGTATAGGGCCTGCTGACCCGATGGGGAGATGATGACTGCTCCGGCTCCAGCCCCGGAGGCCTGGTAAGCGCCATCCGAAAAAACGGTCCAAATCTCTTCGCCCGTGCTGGCGCTCGCGGGCTCTCGGGCCCACGTCCACTCTGCGACGAAGTCAGCGAGAATCTGGGATTTAATGGCCGTCCGGGCAACGAAGGAGATCCCGAACGGGGCCAGCTCTACCGCCCACTTCCCGATGCGACCCGTGGCGTCTTTGTTTCTGAACATGTCGCCCAACGGATAGGCTGTTGGAATGATGATGTCGTGGGCCAAGAAATAGTGCCGGAGCTTGCGGGAGGCCATGACGAGGGCATAAGCCACCTTCTCTAGCTCGGAGTATCTGGCCTTGGCGTCGGCGAGAACCTCGGAAACGAAGTAGACGGGCCGCTGAACTAGCTTCCCCCCGCACTCTTCCTCCTGAACCAAGGCCGCGCTTGCGGCGGTGCCAGAGGTGGCGAGATAAACCAGCAAGGGACTGTCGGCCCGTGGCGTGGCGAGGGCCACGAGGCCGGAGAGATAATCCTTGATTTGCTGGAAACAATCCTGGCACTCAGGGGTCCATTCGAAATGCTTGGAACCTCGAAGCACCTTGAAGATGGGCAAACTTCGCTCTGCTGATTTGGCGAGAAAACGCCCCAGGGCGGCCAACCGTCCGGCCAGCTTCTGCGCCTGCCGCAGGTTCTGAGGTGGCGCCATGTTCTGCAATGCTTGAACTTGTGTTGGACTTGCTTCGATGCCGCGGCTGGAGACGAGGTACCCAAGCAGCTTCCCTGCGCGTGCTCCGAAGACGCACTTGTCAAGGTTAAGCCGGATCCCACACCGCCGGAGGCTGTCGAAGGTTTCGGCTATGTCGGAACCGTGCTGACTTGCGGAGGCAGTCTTGATGACGATGTCGTCCATGTAAGCTTCCACGTTCCGCCCGAGCTGATGACCGAGGGCCTTTGAGATTAGCCTTGAAAAGGTTGCTCCGGCGTTACGTAGGCCGAAGGGCATCCGGAGGTAGCAGAACACTCCGGCTGGGGTGACGAAGCTGGTTTTCACTTGGTCTTCAGGCTTGAGCCAGATCTGATGATAACCGGAATATGCGTCGAGGAAGCTGAGGAGCTCGGCTCCGGCTGTGGAATCTACTAGCTGATCGATGCGAGGCAGCGGGTAGGGATCACGGGGGCAAGCTTTATTCAAAGAAGTAAAGTCGATACACATGCGCCATTTGCCAGATGTTTTCTTCTGGACAAACACAGGGTTGGACAACCAGTCGGTGTGACTCACTTCCCTGATGACCCCCGCGCGGAGCAGCTTGTCGGTCTCGGCCTTAGCGAGCTCAGCCCGTTCGGCGGAGAGCCTCCGAAGCCCCTGGCGGACTGGTCGTGCCTTCGGGTCAACCGCTAGGGAATGCTCGATGATGGTCCGGTCGACGCCAGGAATGTCTTCGTCTGACCATGCGAAGATGTCGAGGTTGTTGCAGACGATGGCCTCGAGCTATGCTGATAATTCTGGCTCCAGGCCCCCTCCGAATTTGATCGAGTACTCTTTCCCTCCGCAGGTCAGGGTCTTGGTGATGACTTCGCCTTCTGGGAGGGGTTTGGCGGGGCGCCCTTTCTGCGCAGGGCTGGCCTCCAGTGGGAGGTTGGCGTCTTCAGCGCCTTCACGGACACTGTGGACCTGTCGTGGCTCCAGGGGCGCCGCATGGCCGTACTCGACCCGGCGGGCTGCGGCTTGGTCGCCCAGCACAGACAACACCCCTCCGGGAGTCGGCATCTTGAGGCAGAGGTAGTTGTGGTGGGCGATGGCGCCGAAACGGTTGAGCATCCCTCGGCCGAAGATAGCGTTGTAGGTGTACGGAGCGTCGACGACGTCGAACAGGATTTCCTCGCGACGCTGGAGGGGCGCGGCGCCGAACGCCACTTCCAACAATACCTGGCCCAGAGCGTCGAGCGGAGGGCCCGAGAAGCCTTGGAGTGGTCGCGAGGCTGGCAGCAGGTTCTTGCGCGACAAGCACAGTTGGTCGAAGGCCTGCACGAAGATGATGTCAGCGGAACTTCCTCCGTCGACTAAAATGCGACGCACCTCGGCTCCGGCGATGTCTGCCGAAATGACGAGTGGGTCGGCGTGAGGAAACTTGACGCCGGCGGCATCCTCGGCGGTGAAGCTGATGGGGACGTGAGACCATTCCGGGAGGACCAAAGGGCTGGACGTGCCGATGTGCCCAACTTCCCGAACGTAATCCCGACGCTGCCGCTTGGACAGCGCTCCGAGGGCTCCCCCTCCGGATATGGGAAGGACCACGCGCTTGCCACGGTCCGGAGCGGCTTCGAGTTTGAGGGCCGGGACTCCGCCGAATCCCTCGGCCGGGGTCACGGCCTCCAGCTCTTCTTGACGCCCGACTATTTGGACCGGGTCCGGCCGAGGGGTAGAATGCCCCTGGTCGGAGGAACCGCGACCGGACTGGCGCTCGAGGTAGTCACTGCGAAGAGCGAGGATGGTGCGGCAGGAGTCGGTGTCGTGGCTCCGGTTCTCTCCATGGACGCTGCAGTAAAAGGTTCCCCTGGCAGGTGCTCGGGGTGGAGGCTTGGGCCCGGCCTGGCGACTTCCGCCGGGCGTGTGCAGGTGCTTGGCGGGCGCTTGAGGGGTGATGCTAAGGACTTCCCCTCGAAAGTGCTTCCGGTTCCGCCGAGAATCTTGATGAACGAGGTCCGGGCGAGCGGGCTCCGGGCGCCGGAAGTCAGGGGCGCGACGTGGGCCCCGGCTGGGCTCCGGAGGCACTTCGTACGCTCGGGCGCTCGGAGCCCGGACAGGGACTACCATCGCCTGTCGGCGTATCTGGCCCTCTTCGGACCGGGCGTACTCTTCGAAGTACGTCATGAGCTGTGCCACCGAAGAGATGGGCTTCCGGTGGAGCTTGTCGAGGAGACCTGGGTGGGTGACGCCTTCCCGGGCCGCGTCGATGACTGAAGAAGCCGAAAGCCCCTTGATCTGAGCTTTGGTGTGCGCAAAGCGCTGGGAGTACTGCCGCAGGGTCTCTCCGGGTTGCTGCTTCACTTGAAAAAGGCTCCCGGTGGACATGGGGGCCACGAAGGTCCCCTGGAAGTTGTTGACGAACTTCTTTTTCAGCTGCTCCCACGAGTGGATGGTCCCTGGCCGGAGAGACCAGAACCACCGAAGGGCGATCCCTTCAAGCGCCAGAGGGAAGCATTTGGCCATGGCGTCCCGGCTCCCCCCGGATGCTTCTATTGCCAGAGCGTAAGAACGAGAGAACTCGCCGGGGTCGGAGTCCCCGGAGTACTTGGGGAGCTTGGCGGCGCGGAAGCTCGAACTGAAGCGCACCCTCTGGAGGTCCGGGTGCAGGGGAGAGTCCTCGTCGTATGATGCGTTCTCCTCTTCCGGGGGGTTCTCGTCGTCGCTCAAGTCCGTGACCGCAGCTCTCGCGGCGCGGAAGGCTGCCGGGGGGGCCGGGGGCCGGAGCGACGCTTCCTGACGCCACAAAGCCAGCTCCGCCTTTAGCCTGGCGTTCTCGGCAGCCAGGGCATCGGCCTGGCTCCCGCTTCCCCCGGAAGTTGTGTCGGGGTCCCGCGAGCGGACGTAGTCCGTCTGAAGGGACACTACTACCGGAGGTCCACCTGGGAGACGCTGCTCCGGCGGCCCGCCCGGCGACCCGGCCAGGTTGGCGGAGGTCGGCTCGGGCAGGCCGTCGGTGCCTTGAGCTCCGGGCGTCTCTTCTTGCAACTGGGTGGAGCCCGCTGGGGGCGCCGCTCCGACGGTGGTTGTTGGGGGAAAATATCTCCTCTTCGGGGTTATTGCCGAAGCAGCACAAAGATAGCCAACTAGTTCGAAGATTGTCCGAAGACCTTCTTCGAAGATGCTCGGAACCTGGTTCGAAGCCCGAAGACAAGCACTGGTTCGAAGTATGTCTTCGAACCAAAGCTCTTCAAGATCTTTTCTGCCAGCTAAGATGGAAGACTTATCTTCTATCCTATTAGATTAGTCTTTTACCATTTTAGCCCTATTAAGGAAACCGAATAGTTTCCTTAATGTCGGTTGTAATAGAGGGGTAAATAGGTCTTTTCCTTAATGTTTAGGCCTATAAATACCCCCCATTTTACCCTGTAATGAGGACCGATTACCAGTGAATCAATACACACTTTCGAACTATTCTAAGCTATTATCCTTTCGGAGGCTTGGAACAGTTTGCTTCGCAAACACTTCGTTTGTTAGTTTCTTTTCTACAGAAACCTGTTAGCGTAATCTTTTACGCCAACAGTTGGCGCCGTCCGTGGGGAACCTAGTCCAAAAAACTTCGTTCTCTACCAACCTCTTGCATCATGCCTCCTAAGCGGAGCGCACCTCGCAATCCCACTCGGAGGTCCTCTCGGATCTCCGGAGAGATACCCTTCGACACAGTCGAAGTCGGAGGGTCTTCGACTATCCCTCCACCTCAAACTCCGCAAGGGGCTTTTATCCCTCGAGGATACGAAACCTCTCCACCAACCCCTTCTACACTCCGACCGCCCGGAGCCACTCTGCCACCCTCTATTCCGATTGGAACTGATCATACCAGTTCTCAAGACCCGGAAGGTCCTTCCGGAGGAGATGAAGATACCCTTCGAGATATGGCCACTCAAATGGCCAATCTTCAAGCCGAGGTAGCAAGGTGGCGACAGGAGGCTGCGAACAGGCTTCGCCCTCAAGTCACCCCAGCTATCCCCGAAGTGCACGAAGACGACGATCTTGATTATCCCGAAGCCCCGGAGAACGCTTCTTACGACAATGAATCTCCATTGCATCCTGAGCTTCAGAAGATTCGCTTCAATCCGAAGTTCAAAACTTCGAAGCTCTACAAGTATGCTGGAGACGAAGATCCCAGTGAGTTTGTGCGTTCTTATGCCCTAGCGATTGAGGCTAGCGGCGGAGACAGAGAGACTATGGCGAAGTGCTTCCCATTAGCTCTTCAAGGAGTGGCGTTGCGATGGTTCTGGTCTTTAAAGCCAGGATCAATCATTTCCTGGTCACAGTTGAAGAGGAAGTTTATAAGTAACTTTCAGGGCACCTTCGTGCCCCCCATGTCAACAGGGAGCCTTTTCCAAGTGAAGCAGCTCCCCGGAGAAACATTGAGACAGTACTTCAAGCGCTTCGCTCACACGAAGTCGCAAATCCGGGGGCTGTCTACATCTTCAGTGGTCGATGCGGCTCGGGAAGGCGTCAGTCATAAAGGCCTTCTGGATAAATTGCATCGGAAGAGCATCACCACAGTATCACAGCTGATGTCGTACTTCGAGGAGTACTCGAAGTCGGAAGAAGGTTGGCTTCGGAGGACTACTGCTACTTCAACAGTGTTGACAGAAGTTAAAGCAGAGGTGAAGACTTCGGCTCAGCCGCAAGAACCAGTCTTCGAAGTGCAACATGATAGAAGAAGAGGACAAAAGCACCCTCGTTCTGAGGTCTTAAACATTGCACCCCCGCAGAAGTTTGCACCAAGAGCTCCACAGTCTGCAGGGAACAAGTCCAGCGGCTGGAGGCCGCCAGGGAAAACGGCTGGCAAGGGCCAGACCCTTTTTTGCTGTATTCATGGAGAGAACCGAAGCCATGCAACTGACACCTGCAAGGCTATTCTTACCCTTCGGGGAGAATACTTGGAGAGAACTTCGGGTCGAGGTAGTACCGACCGAAGTCCAGCAGCAGCAGTGCGCTCGGAGCCGGTCCAGGCTGTGGCGCGGATAGAAAATCTTGATGCTGCAAGACATCCTCCGGTGGCCAATGTTATGCCACCTCCGAAGCAAGAAGAAGGGCAAGATAGAGGGAAGAGAGTGGTTCTCCCTATCTCCGGAGGAGGTACCCTCGGAAGCATGTCCAAGAGACAGCGAAGAGAGTACGTTCGAGAAGTAGGCCACATTGGAACTTCGTCATCTGCAGCTGCAATGCCGGAGTGGTCTCATGTTCCAATATCTTTCTCTGCGGAGGATGCAGCTGGTATCAAGTTCCCGCATGCAGATCCATTGGTTATCACTGCTGATATTGCAGGAACAGAAGTCCGAAGGGTACTAATTGATGGAGGTAGCTCGGCAGATATCATATTTGTACAAGCCTTCGATCAGTTATGCATTTCCCGGAAGCATCTCCTTCCAGCGGCTCGTCCTCTGCAAGGTTTCGCAGGACCCCCGCTAGATGCACTTGGCCAGATAGGCCTGGAAGTAACCTTCGGGGAAGGTTTACTAGCCCGAACTGAAGAAGTTATCTTTGATGTGGTGGATGCCCCATATGCTTATAATGTTATCTTTGGCCGAGGCATGTTGAATCAGTTCGGAGCTGTGGCGCATCACAATTACTTGTGCATGAAGATGCCCACACAATCAGGAGTTCTGACAGTCTTTGGAGATCAAGCCATAGCTCGGAGAGCAGAATATGGTCATGGTCCTCCTCTTGATCCGAGGCAAGTAAACAGTGTCCAAGAAAATGGAGAAATTTTTTCAGCCTCCTCCGAAGCTTCGAAGAAGTCGTTTCCAAGACCAAGTCCCGAAGGAGAGATTGCAACGAAGATCATTGTCAAAGATGGTAAAGAATACACTTTTCAGTTTGGTAAAGATTTACCTCCCGAAGTTGCAACTTCCTTGGAAAAGGTTGTAGGAGAAAATTTGGATGTCTTCGCCTGGTCTGACGAAGATATCACCGGAGTCGATCGGGATATTATTGAGCACAGTTTGCTTGTAAACCCGAAGGCCCGGCCTGTTCGACAAGGGCTCAGGAAGATGTCCGCAGAGAGAGCTGCTCTAGCTAAGGACGAAGTTGAAAAACTGTTGAAGGCTGGGATTATCAGAGAAGTGGCCCATACAGAATGGCTAGCCAACCCAGTCTTCGTCAGGAAGAAGTCTTCCGGAAAGTGGCGCATGTGCATTGATTTCACATCTTTGAATAAAGCGTGCCCACGTGACCCCTACCCCATGCCCCGAATTGATCAACTAGTTGACTCCACTGCAGGTTCGGAGTTACTAAGCTTCCTCGACGCGTATTCCGGATATCATCAAATATGGTTGAAGCGCGAAGATGAAATCAAGACGAGCTTTGTAACTCCTTCGGGAGTCTTCTGCTATGTAAGAATGCCCTTCGGCCTAAGAAATGCCGGGGCTACTTTTTCAAGATTAGTTGCTAAGGCTCTAGGTCATCAATTAGGTCGCAATGTGGAGGCCTATATGGATGATATTGTAATAAAGAGTGCTTTAAAGCACCAACATAGCCTAGACTTAGCAGAAACATTCAATAGCCTTCGGGCATGTGGGATTCGCCTTAACCCCGAAAAATGTATATTCGGAGCTAAGGCTGGAAAGTTGTTAGGGTACTTAGTTTCAAGCAGGGGAATTGAAGCTAGCCCTACTCAAATAACTGCGCTGCAGAAGATGGCTCCTCCGGAGAATTTAAAGCAAGTGCAAAAGCTGACTGGACGTCTGGCCGCACTTAGCAGGTTTTTATCAAGGTCTGCGGAGAGGAGCTTGCCAATATTTAAAGCTTTGAAAGGGTCCGAAGATTTTGCATGGACACCGGAGTGTCAGAAAAGCTTCGAAGATATTAAAGATTATCTCAGCAATCTTGCTACACTTACGGTGCCTATTGCGGACGAAACCCTACTTCTGTATCTTGCAGCCACAGGCTCAGCTGTCAGCGCAGTCCTTGTCAGAGAAGCTGATATCAATGGGAAGTTGGTCCAAAATCCTGTCTATTTTGTATCCGAAGCATTGTCAGGAGCAAAGACAAGATACTCCGAACTTGAGAAGTTCGTTTATGCTCTGATAATGGCTTCGAGGAAACTAAGACATTATTTTTTGGCTCATAATGTAATTGTACCAACTTCGTATCCTTTAGGAGATATGCTCCGAAGCAAAGATTCCACCGGAAGGATTGGAAAGTGGGCAGTAGAGCTAGCACCCTTCGGCATATCTTTCCTGGCAAGGACAGCTATCAAATCTCAAGTTCTAGCAGACTTCGTAGCAGAGTGGACTCCACCTGCGAAGCTGACTCCGGAGAAATCAGATGATGGAGTTTGGACTATTTACTCCGATGGGGCTTTTCAAGCATCCGGAGCAGGCATTGGGGCAGTATTAATTTCACCGTCAGGGCAAAGAGCAATGTACTCCGCAAGACTCAACTTTAAGTCTACCAATAATATAGCGGAGTACGAAGGAATATTATTGGGACTTCGGAAAGCACGTGCTCTAGGGGCTACAAGAATAATTATAAAAACAGATTCTCAGATAGTAGCAGGGCACGTAGACAAAAGTTTTCAGGTCCGACATCCACAGCTTGCAAAGTATTTGGAAGAAATTCGCAAGATCGAAGCACATTTCAAGGGTATTTCCATTCGGAGTATACCAAGAGCTGAAAACGTACAAGCGGACATTTTAGCGAAGGCTGCTGCCGGAGCTGTGGATGTGCCTGACGAAGCTTTCTATGAAGAGCTCGATATACCTTCGGTGCCACAAGTTGCCTCTGCAGAGATTCTCTGCATTCCTAGTGCAGATTGGAAGGATTCAATCATAGAACTCTTGCAAGGAGGAACAAATTTGCCCGAAGAACCCCAATTGTCAAGATTAAAGCTCAGAGCAAGAAACTATCAGCTAATCAACGGTATATTATACAAGGCCGGAGTATGTTCCCCTCTACTCCGATGTATATCTCAAGCCGAAGGCCAAGAAATTCTTCGAGAAATTCACGAAGGCCTTTGTGGAAGCCATTTAGCCCCTAGAGCTCTGGCAGGAAAAACACTTCGCCAGGGGCTTTATTGGCCCACAATAACAGCTGATGCGGAGAGCTTAGTCCGCACTTGCCAAGGATGCCAGTGGATGGGTCGACGGAGTCATCGCCCACCAACAGCTCTTCAAGTCATTGCTCCGGTATGGCCTATGGCCAGATGGGGTATGGATCTAATTGGTCCCTTTCCGTTAGCAAAGGGAAATCTAAAGTTCGCAGTGGTAGCCATCGAATATTTCTCTAAGTGGGTGGAAGCAGAGCCCTTAACAGCTATCACTTCGAATAATGTACAGAAATTCTTCTGGAAAAACATTATTTGCCGGTTCGGAGTGCCTAGATATCTCACAGTTGATAATGGAACACAGTTCGACGCAGAACCCTTCAGGAAGTTTTGCGAAGACCTAGGCATTCAACTATGTTTTGCTGCAGTGAGACATCCTCAGTCGAATGGAGCCGTTGAGCGAGCAAATGGAAATATCTTATCAGGGCTAAATCGAAGAATAGTAGGGTTGTCAAAGGGACTGTGGACCGAAGAACTTCCGAAGATTCTGTGGTCCATTCGGACTACGCAAACAAGGTCCACAGGTTTTACTCCGTTCAGACTACTATTCGGAGATGAAGCTATGACTCCAACGGAGCTCAAAGGAGGATCACTTCGCAGCACCGAACCAGACATCGAAGAAGAAAGACAAGCTTCGTTAGATTTGTCAGAAGAAGCAAGGCTTCGAGCTGTAGCCAATTTATCAAAGTATCATCAGCAGACGAAGACTTGGTATGACCCGAAGGTTAAACTCAGCGAGTTAAGACCGGGTCATCTTGTTCTACGAAGCATTATAGCACCAGGGAAGTTAGGCAATAAATGGGAAGGTCCATATCTAATTGTTGGGACGACGGTTCGAACCAGCAGGTTTCAGTGGAAAACAAGAGTAGTGTATTCAATGCTCTGGGCTGCGTGTCCGTTACAACTGTAGTGGGGGGGTATTTATAGGGCGCCCCGCCCAGAGGACCAAACGCCTCCGGACTGCCAACGGCCACCCGACCAACCCTGACCAGTAGTACAGACAAAAAGGTACATAGTACAGACAAGAAGATTCGACTCTGACAGCGTATCGGCCGCGTCAGATGCTTCCTGCGCCGCCCGACACAGCTCAGAAGATCGCGATCCTGTCCTTTCGCACGACCACTGGTCCTTTTCCCCGCCAAGACTCCCTTTGGGCTCGTCTTGCCGGGCCCGCCGAGAGCGCCGGGCCTCTAGCCTCCGGAGGACGGGCCCTCGTGTTCTACGCTGAAGGGCGACCTCCGGCTTCACTCCCTTAGAAAGTGACCTCCGGCCATGCTCCTCCGGGGGTGACCTCCGGCCGTGCTCCTCCGGGGGTGACCTCCGGCCACGCTCCTCCGGGCGGTGACCTCCGGCCATGCTCCTCCGGGGGTGACCTCCGGCCGTGCTCCTCCGGGGGTGACCTCCGGCCGTGCTCCTCCGGGGATGACCTCCGGCCACGCTCCTCCGGAGGGCGACCTCCGGCCGTGCTCCTCCGGGGATGACCTCCGGCCACGCTCCTCCGGAGGGCGACCTCCGGCCACGAAAGCTGGGCCCTCCGGCTGGGGGGCCCACCCCGCCGGCTCCAGGGATTATCTCCCCCAACAGTAGCCCCTCGCTTCTTCCCGCTCGTAGTCCTGCAATAGGAGGGGGTGGAAGCGCACAAGATAATCCCGTTAGTTCACAAGAGTGCGTACCTCGCTGTAGGGCGCCGCATCCGCCGGGGCGCCGAAGGGCACTGAGACGGGGAGCCGAGAGACCGGGGAATTAGACCCTGCTTCGGGCTTTCGGCCACCTCCGAGGCGCCGAGGAGGGGGTTGACCGAACCGACCGGAGACTGGCGCATCTTGACTGCGGGGGTTTCAGTCCCGAGGAGCCGGGCGAGCGGGCCGAGAGCAGTTAATGCGCGCACCGGCGGCACCGAAGAGGCGAATCGCCAGGAGATCGCCCTCGCGCCCCGATGCGCCACCCAGCTTAAATGCGGCGTCACGCAAACCGCCACGTCCGTGCGCTAACCGAAACGGAAGTTGGACCGGCACCCTTTCCGAAAGATATATATATGCCTTTGCCCTTCACGGCTTCTTCTTCCTTCACCCTCACGCGCCAAACCGCAACCGCTTAGTCCACTGCCCTGTCGCCCTCTGAGCCTCACGCTCCTCCCATCTTCTCTCCAAAAATGTCGGGGAAGCCGGCTGCCAAAATGACGATGGACCCGCGCTTCCTGCAGCGCCAAATGACGGCCGCGGCGGCGGCGGCGGCGACTGACGCGCCAGAGGTGCGCGGCGCGCGCGAGCTCCGCCCCGCTTCCGAGCGATTCCGAGAACAAACGCTGGAGCTCGGGGCGTCCGCCTGTACTGAAGCTTCGATCGAGCAGGCGACCAGGAATCGCGTCGGCCTAGAGACGCCGGCGAGGAGGCCGGGGCGAGAGACGACTCCACGGCCGCGGGAAGGCGAAGTCGTCGTCTTCGAGGCCTTCTTCGACGCGGGCCTGGGGTTCCCTGCCTCGGAGCTTCTTGCCGGGGTCCTGGAAGCATTCCACCTGGAGCTCCCGCAGCTGTCTCCAAACGCCGTGGCCCGCCTCGCCATCTTCGAGTGGGCCATGCGCGCCGAAGGCTGCGAAGGGAGGGCGGAGGTCTTCGCTGAGATGCACGAAGCCCTCTGCCAACCGAAGAAAAAGGACGGCCGGGTGCTGGCCTTCGGGAGCATCAACTTCCAGCTCCGGAGGAGGTACGCGGACTCCTTCCCGGCGAAGGCCACCAACGAAAGGTGGTACTCGAAATGGGTGAACCGGTGGTTCTACGTTCGCGTAGGACTCACCTCCGGCTTGGCCGGAATACCGCGCCACATTTGGTTCCGGAGAGAGGCGCGGGTCGAAGTCAACTCCGGGGCCATCTCGTCGAGGGTACAACTTCTCCAGATCGTCGCCCGCCGGATGAGCATGCGGGACCTGGCGGAGGAGTTCGTGGCCCTCGAGATCCCCCCGCTGAAGGAGGAGTGGCCCGCCTTGCTTCGGAGCAGCCGGGATGCGTCGGTGCCGACGGAGCTCTCTCGCCAACTTGGTAAGTCTTAGCTTCCTTTCGCCTTTAGTCTCACTTTCGCACCCTTGAGGGATACCTCGGCCCTGACGAAGAGGTGCAGGGTCGCTCGTCGCTCGAACGCCCGAAGAGATTGCCCGCCTGGCGGAAAGGATCCTAGGGGTCCCCACGGCAGCCGAGCGGGCCCGCCGGTTGGAACTGGTGGGCTCCTGGGAGCGCTCCAACAGAGTATGGGGGGCGCTCGAGCTCACGCCCCCGCCTCTACCGGAGGGGGAGATCCTCCGGGACGTCTCGAAGAGGAAGGCGGTCGATGCGGACGTCGGCGCTTCTCCGAGCCGTTCGAAGAAGAAGAGGATCGTGAAGGTGCCGAAGCGCGCGTCGCCGGGACCTTCTTCGGCTTCTCGCTCGGAGGGAGGGGGCTCCAGCGAGGGAGTCCAGTCGGAGTCGGGAGATCTCCCGGAGGTTCCGGCTCCGGCTCCCCCGATCCCGCCGAGCGCCGAGGGGCGCGAAGATGCTCTCCTTCACCCGGGCCCAACGGGGCCTACGCCGGACGCCAACCAAGAGTCGCGCATCGCCGGAGTGACACCCCGCCCGGGGACCGCCTCTTCTCCGATACCCGTTTCGGCGGGCGGCTCCGCGGGCTCCGTCGAGAGCAGGGCTACGGATAGCCTGGGCCACGGGGGCCTAGCTGACCCACTCGCCGGCGTTGAAGGGAGCGCCGACAAGGAGGCGGAATTGGCCGCGGCGGTAGCGGGCTCTCCGCCGAATTCCATCGACAACCTCTTCTTCCGCCCGAGCCCGTCGGGCCACTTCCAACCCCCGGACCGCGTCAACGAAACTGCGGGCGCGGGTACGGTGACTTCGTCACGCCTCTCCATGCGCAAGGAGCTTCCCCGTATTTAACCTCCGTTACTCGCGCAGGCATTTCGGCCGGAGGCATGGAGCCAGTCGACCGTCACCCGGTAGATGCTCCGGACGCAAGGTCTGGAGCCCCTGTCACTGCGAAGGGGGGCTTGAATCTGCAGGACGAGGCAGACTCCCGGAGCGCCGAGGGGGCTCCTCAGGAGCCTGTCGGGGGCGCCGAAATCCGGCATCAGCCCCCCACCGACCTACGAACTGCGCGCGGCTCCGTGCCGCTTCTGCGCCCCTTCCTGTCGGTCGGAGAGGACTTCGCCTCGAGGGTGGCTCCGATCCACGACTACTACCTGCGGCTACGCGACGCCCCGGTGATAGGCGAGCTCGGGCGATCGGACAGCCTGGACCTCGGGAGGGCCATCGAGACGGCCGCGGGCCAGGTATTTCCTTTGGACATCCTTGACGCCCTCGTCGCGGCTCTTCTGACTACTCTTCCGCATGCAGGTGGTGGCGCTGGCGCAGGGGCAAATGTCCGCTCTGCTTCTTGAGCGCGAGCATCACGAGACGTACGCCGCAGGGCTCGCGTCCCGAGTGGCGGCCGCGGAGAGGTTGGCCCGCGAGCGCTCTCTGGAAGTCGAGGCCCTTCGATCCCAGGCGTCAAAGGTGGCGGCGCTCGAGGCCCAAGCAGCGGAGGCGGACTCGCTCAGGGCCCGCGTCGCGGAGCTGGAGCTCCGGCTCGACGCGCCCTCACATTCGGGCTCCGAGCTCCGGCTCGACGCGCCCTCACATTCGGGCTCCGAGCTCCGGCTCGACGCGCCCTCATGTTCGGGCTCCGAGCTCCGGCTCGAAGCGCCCTCACGTTCGGGTTCCGAGCTACGCCTCGACGCACCCTCACACTCGGGTTCCGAGCTCCGGCTCGACGCGCCCTCGCATTCGGGTTCCGAGCTCCGACTCGACGCGCCCTCATATTCGGGCTCCGAGCTCCGGCTCGACGCGCCCTCGCATTCGGGTTCCGAGCTCCGACTCGACGCACCCTCCCGGCCGAAGATGGCGTTGTAGGCGTATGGAGCGTCGACGACGTCGAACAGAATTTCCTCCCGACGCTGGAGGGGTGCGGTGCCGAACGCCACTTCCAATGAGACCTGGCCCAAGGCGTCGAGCGGAGGGCCTGAGAAGCCTTGGAGTGGCCGCGAGGCTGGCAGCAGGTGCTTGCGGGACAAGCACAGTTGGTCGAAGGCCTGCACGAAGATGATGTCAGCGGAACTTCCTCCGTCGACTAAAATGCGACGCACCTCGGCTCCGGCGATGTCCGCCGAAATGACGAGTGGGTCGGCGTGAGGAAACTTGACGCCGGCGGCATCTTCGGCGGTGAAGCTGATGGGGACGTGGGACCACTCCGGGAGGACTGAAGGGCTGGACGTGCCGATGTGCCCAACTTCCCGAACGTAATCCCGACGCTGCCGCTTGGACAGCGCTCCGAGGGCTCCTCCTCCGGATATGGGAAGGACCACGCGCTTGCCACGATCCGGACCGGCTTCGAGTGTGAGGGCCGGGACCCCGCCGAATCCCTCGGCCGGGGTTACGGCCTCCGGCTCTTCCTGACGCCCGACTATTTGGACCTGGTCCGGCCGAGGAGCGGAGTGCCCCCGGTCGGAGGAGCCGCGACCGGACTGGCGCTCGAGGTAATCGCCGCGAAGAGCGAGTATGGTGCGGCAGGAGTCGGTGTCGTGGCTCCGGTTCTCGCCATGGACGCTGCAGTAAAAGGTTCCCCTGGCAGGCGCGCGGGGTGAAGCCTTGGGCCCGACCTGGCGACTTCCGCCGGGCATGTGCAGGTGCTTGGCGGGCGCTTGAGGGGTGATGTTAAGGACTTCCCCCCGAAAATGCTTCCGGTTCCGCCGAGAATATTGACGACCGAGGTCCGGGCGAGCGGGCTCCGGGCGCCGGAAGTCAGGGGCGCGACGCGGGCCCCGGCTGGGCTCCGGAGGCACTTCGTACGCTCGGGCGTTGGGAGCCCGGACGGGGACTACCATCGCCTGCCGGCGTATCTGGCCCTCTTCGGACCGAGCGTACTCTTCGAAGTACGTCATGAGCTGCGCCACCGAAGAGATGGGCTTCCGGTGGAGCTTGTCGAGGAGTCCTGGGTGGGTGACGCCTTCCCGGGCCGCGTCGATGACTGAAGAAGCGGAAAGCCCCTTGATCTGAGCCTTGGTGTGCGCAAAGCGCTGGGAGTACTGCCGCAGTGTCTCTCCGGGCTGCTGCTTCACTTGAAAAAGGCTCCCGGTAGACATGGGGGCCACGAAGGTCCCCTGGAAGTTGTTGACGAACTTCTTCTTCAGCTGCTCCCACGAGTGGATGGTCCCTGGCCGGAGAGACCAGAACCATCGTAGGGCGATCCCTTCGAGCGCTAGAGGGAAACACTTGGCCATGGCGTCCCGGCTCCCCCCGGACGCTTCTATTGCCAGAGCGTAGGAGCGAGAGAACTCGCCAGGGTCGGAGTCCCCGGAGTACTTGGGGAGCTTGGCGGCGCGGAAGCTCGAGCTGAAGCGCACCCTCTGGAGGTCTGGGTGCAAGGGAGAGTCCTCGTCGTATGAAGCGTTCTCTTCCTCCGGGGGGTCCTCGTCGTCGCTTAGGTCCGTGACCGCAGCTCTCGCGGCGCGAAAGGCCGCCGGGGGGGCCGGGGGCCGGAGCGACGCTTCCTGACGCCACAGAGCCAGCTCCGCCTTTAGCCTGGCGTTCTCGGCAGCCAGGGCATCAGCCTGGCTCCCGCTTCCCCCGGAGGTTGTGTCGGGGTCCCGCGAGCGGACGTTGTCCGTCTGAAGGGACACTACTGCCGGGGGTCCACCTGAGAGATGCTGCTCCGGCGGCCCGCTCGGAGACCCGGCCAGGTTGGCGGCGGTCGGCTCGGGCGGGCCGTCGGCGCCTTGAGCCCCGGGCGCCTCCTCTTGCGACGGGGTGGAGCCTTGAGGGGGCACCTCTCCGACGGTGGTGGTGATGGGGACTGAAGGATTGGGGTCGACGGTTAGGGCGGGCTCGCCCCCAGCAGTTCGGGTCGACCTGCGCAGGGGGGCCGTGCTTGCTCCCTTCCGGTTAGACATGCTTTGGGTGTATAGGTGTAGAGGACGCTAGCTTTTCGGACTAACGTCCCCACGGACGGCGCCAACTGTTGGGACGACGGTTCGAACCAGCAGGTTTCAGTGGAAAACAAGAGTAGTGTATTCAATGCTCTGGGCTGCGTGTCCGTTACAACTGTAGTGGGGGGGTATTTATAGGGCGCCCCGCCCAGAGGACCAAACGCCTCCGGACTGCCAACGGCCACCCGACCAACCCTGACCAGTAGTACAGACAAAAAGGTACATAGTACAGACAAGAAGATTCGACTCTGACAGCGTATCGGCCGCGTCAGATGCTTCCTGCGCCGCCCGACACAGCTCAGAAGATCGCGATCCTGTCCTTTCGCACGACCACTGGTCCTTTTCCCGCCAAGACTCCCTTTGGGCTCGTCTTGCCGGGCCCGCCGAGAGCGCCGGGCCTCTAGCCTCCGGAGGACGGGCCCTCGTGTTCTACGCTGAAGGGCGACCTCCGGCTTCACTCCCTTAGAAAGTGACCTCCGGCCGTGCTCCTCCGGGGGTGACCTCCGGCCACGCTCCTCCGGGCGGTGACCTCCGGCCATGCTCCTCCGGGGGTGACCTCCGGCCGTGCTCCTCCGGGGGTGACCTCCGGCCGTGCTCCTCCGGGGATGACCTCCGGCCACGCTCCTCCGGAGGGCGACCTCCGGCCGTGCTCCTCCGGGGATGACCTCCGGCCACGCTCCTCCGGAGGGCGACCTCCGGCCACGAAAGCTGGGCCCTCCGGCTGGGGGGCCCACCCCGCCGGCTCCAGGGATTATCTCCCCCAACACTAATCGTCCGCTCGGGGCGCCCTGGTTCATTTAAATTAGCTAATTTAGAAGGTGAGGAGTTAGCACATACTTGGCATGCGGAGCACCTAAAGCGATACTTCGCATAAAGGCTCCTTGTAATCCGCTTGTAATCACCTCTAAATTAATAAAGCATACACCCTGTGGTTTGCCTTCCCCTTGACACTCCTAGTTTCCCGAGCGGACGCGCTGGGACGGAAGTCGATCGAGAGGGAAGTGTCATCAAGCTGGGTTGTATTTCCGGACTTCGTACCTATAAAGTCGAAGCCTCCGGTGTGGTGGCTGAAATCCATCCGGAGCCCAAGCTGATACCTTGTAGGCATCCGTAAAAGAGCCAATACCACATTCTACGGAGTCCAAGCTTCGGCTGGTAGACTTCCGTAAAAAGAGCCGAAGGTGGCCAAATTCTGCGAAGTCCAAGCTCCGGCTGGTAGACTTCTGCAAAAAAGAGCCGAAGGTGGCCAAATTCTGCGAAGTCCAAGCTCCGGCTGGTAGACTTCTGCAAAAAAGAGCCCAAGTGGCCAAATTCTGCGAAGTCCAAGCTCCGGCTGGTAGACTTCTGCAAAAATAGCCGAAGGTGGCTACAATTTCTGCGAAATCCAAGCTCCGGCTGGTAGATTTCTGCAAAAAACAGCTGAAGGTGGCTAAAGCAAAACAGCATTTAAGCCATGAGCTTCGAATGACTGTTCATATGCGTCCAAAGTGACAAAATTTTTAAGACATTAAAGTGTCCTGGAAGTTATCTCAATTGATTTCTTTCATGAAATAAACAAAGGTACCAAGTTACCATTCTTCTGACTACAAATAGTCGAAGACATTTCATAAGATTTCAAAAGATCTTTAAATGACAGAGGGGCTCCGAACCCCCAAAAAATTGTACTCCGAAGTTTTTTCTTTGCGCATAACCATCTTCGAATACAGTTCGAAGTTGCTTATACCCAAAGAGGGGCTAGTAAATATGGAGACAATTTTAAATCGGCATTCATTATCAAAACAAATGTATTTACAAATTACATTATGAAAAATTGGTATCTATACCAAGAAGGAATCGGAGACCTCTTCGGTCCCGAGAGCTAGGGGTGGAACGACTAGTTCCAACATCGGAAGTTCTAAGAACTTTACGTTTAACTCTCTTCCTCCCCTTCGAAGCTCTAAAATCCTTCTGCTCTTGTTGAAGTTCGGCCCAAGTTCGAAGCCGCTCGGGGCTTCTCTCCCAACTTCTAAGATCTTCAGATCTTTTATTTTGGGCTTCACCTTCGTCTTCGGACCAATTAGTGTCTTCAGAAGACGAGGTGTTTGCGTCGCTCTCTTTATCTTCCTCTTTAATATAAGACAATATGTCTTTGATTACTTCGGGCGCAATAACGCCGGAGTCATCTCGAGGGATAAGGAATCGAGGACGTTTATAACTCTTTAGAAGTTCGAAGGTGTTCCACAGTGAGCGAAGTTCGCTGTTAAGCTCTAACACTTCGATATCTTCCATAAGAGGCAAAGCCTAAAAATATGACAAACAAGATTTTCATTGATAAATATTTACAAGCATCAGCTTTACATAATCAAAAAATCCTAAATAATCCTAAACCTGCGGGTTCGGAGGAGGCTGACTGCTCGAAGCTTGGCTCCGAACTTGCTTTTGGCGTTGGCCTTCGTCAATCCAAGCCTTGATCGCAGATCGACCTTCGGCTCTCCACGAAGTCTGGAAGGCTCGCCAAGCAACAGCTACACCTTCGGAAGGTTTTAAAAGTCGGTCGTCGTCGAAGATGATGGAGCCCTGTGCGCTCGGAGTGATTGATCGGCCCAAATCCTCGTAGTAGCGAAGTATTCCAAGGGCAGACACTTGTCCGGAGAGTTCTCCGTAACGTATGCCTGCCGTCTTCATTTGCTTCGTTGCTCCTTGGATCCTCTTTAGCCGGCGCAGCAGAGTTACATTGTCATCCGAAGGTAGTGATCCAGTAGTACCGAAGTACTCCAAGACACCTAACATTTGTTCGATGACCTCCGAAGCCACCTTCTCGGACTTAACCTTTTCTTCAATAAGCATATCCTTGGCCGAAGTTGTTTCAGCTAAAACTCCGGAGATTCGAGCGTTCTCCGTAGTCAAAGCATTCTTTTGAGTTCGGAGTTGGCCAGCCTCTTCTTGTAGCCTTACAAGTGCGGAGTCCTTCGCAGCATCCTCCGTCCGCAGTCTTTCAATCTCCGCTCGAAGCACAACTCTTTCTGCTTCGAGCTCTTTCTTTGCAGCCTCCAAGCTTTGCCTAGCTCTTCGCTCTGCTATTATCACATTGTCCATTTGAGATACTCGACCTTCGGAGAAGTTAAGATTTCTTTGAAGAGTTTCGTTCTCTTCCCGAAGTTGAGCAATTTCGTTTTCATTCGACAAAGCTGCAGCGCGGGCTAAGACTGCTTGCTAAGAAAAAGAAAAACTGGAATAAGAAATTATTCATATATAATTCATTATTTGGTTCGAAGATGCTTTATACCTGATAAGCTGCTCTTTCCACAGCAAGGTTAAGCTCCGAACCCTTCACTCTGCTTAAACGGGCTACCAGTTCTGTTTCCCCGACTTGGCGACTGGCTTCACCCAAAGGTTTAACCAAAGTCCCAAGTCCGGTTTTCTCCTCCAAAAAAGGAGTTATGAGAGGAAGCAGTTTTGAAGCTTTCTGGTCAGCCCTGCTTAGCGAAGGTCCGGAGGTTTCTTCCGAGGCCCTTGGAACTTCAGAAGATGGCCCCCCCTCAGTCGATTCACTTTCGTCCGTTGACTCAGATGAAGTCGATCCTTGAGCTGGGAGGGGCTCGATGTGTCTTTTTCCTCTTCCAGGCCCCGGTAGAGCAACTCCCGGTTGCGGCCCCGAAGTTGTCGAAGGTCTTAGAGTTGTATCTTCGAGGGATACTTCGACAACAGGAGGCTCTGAAAAACCAAAAATATTACACATTGTATAATTTTGCAAAAATTGATAAGAATTAAGCAAAATTTACCTTCGATATTCTCTGGAATATCGAGCATCGGGCTGATCGGAGGATCATAAGTGTAGTCCTCATCTGAATCGGCCGTTAAATCTTGGACTGCAGGAGCATCGTCCTGGGGAGTCCTCGTTACTTCTTCGGGAATCGAAGCCATAGTGACTTCGACCCCACCTTCGTCCATAGAAACTCCAGCTTGAGTTGTATCTTCTTGAACTACCGAAGTCATTGGTTGATCAGCATTATCTCCAGACTCCGGTACGTTCACAGGCACTTCAGCTTCATCTACACCCATAGGGGCTTCGATTTGTTCTTCTTGGGTATCCGGAGCTCTTACTTCTTCGATGTTGGCTTGAGGCTCCGGAATACCTACAGTGTCTTCAATGTGAATATTTCGTTGAACTGCATCTTCATCAATTAATCTTACTAATAAAATACCTTCGTCTTCTTTGGAGCTAGAAGCCGAAGCTCTTGAGCTCGAAGGTGCGAGGTTTTTCGGCTTCCGAGCCACCTTCTTCGTCGGAGTCTTTACGGAGCTGGAGGCTCCAGCTTCGGCTACTCTCTTCTTGGGTCTTTTCTCTTGAGGCACCCAGTCCATCAGAGGGGGCGGAGTTAACTCCAACATTCCCCATACTCTGTTAAAACGCTCCCAACTTCCGACTAATTTGATTCGCCATTCTTTTTCTGACGGAGTTGGAGCACCCAAAATCTTCTCCGAAGCCCTTACAATTTGCTCTGAAGTAACAGGGGCTGAAGATTCTGCAAAATAAATAATTCAAGTCAGTTTTTCTTCGAAGTAAATATGTTTAATGCATGTTGTTTTCGAAGTTACCTGTAGGACTTGAAGTCAGGTTAAATCTCCGAAGACCACCTTCGGAATCATCTTCGAAGATAATAGGCCAGTCAGCCATCAACGGAGGAATTTGAAGACCAATGAACTCTTCGGCCAAATCCCGCATACTGAGTCTTCGGCTAACTTTTTCAAGCAAGTTCAGACGGGCTTCGAATTGGCCTTCGTCGGGACGCACCAAAGCTTCTTTTCGGAACTGGATTTCTTTAAGAGGTCCAGCCAGAGGATTGCTTGCCCCGACTTCGGCATAGAACCATTTCAGCACCCAATCAGTATACCATCTAGCATTGATGGCTTTAGCAGGGAATCGCAGAGCGTATTCATCTCGAAGCCTGAAATTGATGCTTCCGAAGGCAACCACTACTTTTTCACCTCTGGAGCCTACGAAGGTCTTCGGCTGACAAGTTGCTCTATGCAATGCTGCGAAGATTTCGGCCCTCCCCTCACAACCTTCGGCTCTTAGAGCCCACTCGAAGATAGCTAATCTAGCTACAGCATTCGGAGACAGCTGGGGGAGAGTTACATGAAATAAGTCAAGGACTTCAGCCAAGAAATCTACAGCAGGAAGGCCCAAACCTGCTTCGAAAAAAGCTTCGAACACTACGACTTCTCCGGATCTTGGTGATGGGATTGTTTCTTTCCCTGGTTTTCGGATCATAACTCCCGCACCTATGTTTCCTCCTACTGCCATTGCCAGGGACTCTCTTTTGCAGGTTGAATGTCCTAATTCAAAGGATTGGTCCAGATATTTGGTCGATGGAGGGCACAGACCTTGATCATCGGCGATTTGGGGATTTTTTCCCTTTGCCGCCATTGAAGTTGTCGCCTGCATCGAGGGCGTTGCCGCCACTGTTGCCGCTGCCGCTGCCGCAGCCGCTTGTTGACGAGCCAAGGTCGAAGGAGGTGCAGAGCCTTTGGTTTTCGCCATCGCAATTGCTGGATCAACTTGAGAGAATGGGAACTAGGGCTCAAGAACTCGAAAGTTAGGGCTCAAGAACTCAAGAACTCAAAAGACTTTTGACTGGGAGCAAGCGGTGAAAAGGTAATCGAGTAAGTTCCAGAGTTCTTTATTTATAGCCTAAAACTTTCTGTTTGTTACCGTTTGGGCTCTGCCCTTTCGCATTCCCGTCTGTTATTTTCCTCTGAAAATAACGCCTCCTATAACTCCGTTAGAAACAGAAACTAACGGTTATATTTTCTAAGTCTAAAAAGACTTTCGAACTTCCTGAATCGGTTCTAAGATAGTTCGAAAAGTAACTACCTTATGACCAATTCGAAGTTCGTATCTTCATGCATTTCGGAGATAAAACAAAAATCAATAACCCCTATGATTGGTTATCTTTTCTTTCCGTATACTGCTCTCCTAACATTACAGGTCAAACGGAGAAGCGTATTCGAGGGGCTACTGTTGGGGGAAAATATCTCCTCTTCGGGGTTATTGCCGAAGCAGCACAAAGATAGCCAACTAGTTCGAAGATTGTCCGAAGACCTTCTTCGAAGATGCTCGGAACCTGGTTCGAAGCCCGAAGACAAGCACTGGTTCGAAGTATGTCTTCGAACCAAAGCTCTTCAAGATCTTTTCTGCCAGCTAAGATGGAAGACTTATCTTCTATCCTATTAGATTAGTCTTTTACCATTTTAGCCCTATTAAGGAAACCGAATAGTTTCCTTAATGTCGGTTGTAATAGAGGGGTAAATAGGTCTTTTCCTTAATGTTTAGGCCTATAAATACCCCCCATTTTACCCTGTAATGAGGACCGATTACCAGTGAATCAATACACACTTTCGAACTATTCTAAGCTATTATCCTTTCGGAGGCTTGGAACAGTTTGCTTCGCAAACACTTCGTTTGTTAGTTTCTTTTCTACAGAAACCTGTTAGCGTAATCTTTTACGCCAACAGTGGTGGTGATGGGAGCTGAAGGATTGGGGTCGACGGTCGGGGCGGGCTCGCCCCCAGCGGTTCGGGTCGACCTGCGCAGGGGGGCCGTGCTCGCTCCTTTCCGGCTCGACATGCTTTGGGTGGATGGGTGTAGAGGACACTAGCTTTTCGGACTAGGATCCCCACGGACGGCGCCAACTGTTGGGACGACGGATCGAACCAGCAGGTTTTAGTGGAAAACAAGAGTAGTGTATTCAATGCCTTGGTCAGCTTGTTTGGTACAACTGTAGTGAGGGGTATTTATAGGGCGCCCCGCCCAGAGGACTAAGCGCCTCCGGACTGCCAACGGCCACCCGACCAACCCTGACCGGTAGTACAGACAAAGAGGTACATAGTACAGACAAGAAGATTCGACTCTGACAGCGTATCGGCCGTGTCGGATGCTTCCTGCGCCGCCCGACACGGCTCAGAAGATCGCGATCCTGTCCTTTCGCACGACCGCCTGGTCCTTTTCCCGCCACGACTCTCTTTGGGCTCGTCTCGCCGGGCCAGCCGAGAGCCCCGGGCCTTCAGCCTCCGGAGGACGAGCTCCTGTGTCCTACGCCGAAGGGCGACCTCCGGCTTTGCTCCTCCGGAAGGCGACCTCCGGCCACACTCCTCCGGAAGGTGACCTCCGGCCACGCTCCTCCGGAAGGCGGCCTCCGTCATCAAGCCTGGGCCCTCCGGCTGGGGGCCCACCCCGCCGACTCCAGGGATTATCTCCCCCAACACTTAGCTTCTGGCAATCTCTAAGGAATCTTGAGGGCTCCGAGGTGAACCTTGAAGCTTGGAAATAGCTTCTTTGGGAAGACACAGGCTTCGACAGTGTTGGGCTCCGGGCCGAAGGCTGTCGGAGGCTGACATCATTTGGCCTCTGTTCAAGGGAAAACCATTCCCCCAACATAAGTTTTTGCTTTTAATTTAAAATAAAAATAGATTGCTTAACTAATATGCTCAATCCATCTACAGATACATCCATGATGAATTAAAGCTATATTTAGCTACCTACAAAAATCAGGATCTACAGATGTGCTAAATAGGATCTCAATTCATCTAAGATCGTTATCGCACAGTACGCTCTTTTGAAAATGGTGTTCTTTTCTGACGTTAACATGAAACAAACTAATCGATCTGTTCTCTGATTAACATCAAAAAACCGTAGCATTTGTAGCTTCAACGCTGAATGCATGCTTCATGCATGCATAAAGGGGATTTGGATAGACACGGTATTCGCGGGTCCGGATGGACGAAGGGAGGACGGTGAACGTACTACGGACGAAATTTTCTAGCTTTTCTTCATGTTTTTAATCGCGATTTGGGCTGGAAAATTAGCTCTGCCTCATCAACCAGCTCGGGCTATATTTGGCTCAAAGTGGCTCGTTCCTAGGCTTTATAACAGCTTATCTTTGGCTCGGTACCAAACCGAGAGATGAGCTTTGAGCTCGACCAGCTCATGATGACCTTCTCGTTGGCTCGCGTGGATATATAATTCATGTTTCACAGTTTTAATTTGCAAGTCATTTTATTTGGGTACGACACCTAATATTTTAGAAAGTTGATAATATAAATATGTATGTTAATTTAGATAAATATTATTATTATCCGTGGAGCAGGAATTTATTAGGCAATCATTAGTTTATGTTTTATTTTAGTATACACCGTGATTATTATTATTAATAACTTATATTTTATTCTTAAATATATTACACATCAATACATTGTACTTATCTTAATTTACGTTCTATAGGTAGCATATGTTAAAAATTGCTAAGCTCGAGCTAGCTTAAACCGCCAAACAAGCTAGCCTCGTTTTTAGCCCTAATCGTGATTACCCTGCACGATTAGTACGAGAGGTAGATGTTAATCGGAGGAGGTTGCAACGTCACCTCACATTAATTAAAAATTGCATGCATAGCATCAGGATGTAATCTGCTGCAGCTTGTGTCTACCAACTGGAACGAGCCACGAGCCATGCCTGAATTTGTGATGATGTACTCGGACTTTTTTGTTGTTTTGTCCTTGTTTTTCTTCAGATAATTAAGATAGATCATCGGTTGCTTGATCAGGTTCAGATCCTGATGCTAAAGAACATCACTGAATTCCAGCAGATTGAAGTCAATCCTCTGTGTAAAGTCATGCCGCATTAATTGATTCGATTGCGTTGCACTGTTTCTTAGTTCTCCGGTTTCTCTTCTTTTTTCAGAGTTAAGCTTTTTGGTGGCTATCTAGTACATGACACTGTAGAAAGCAAGAATTGACCCGGTTAATCAATGTGATGTACATCAAAACATGTAGGAAAGCAATTAATCAAACTATGAAACGACACGTATACATACTAGTAAGGGGTCATAGTAAGGGGTCTGTGTTTTACGACAGGGCTTATTTTATTGTTACGATGATAAGAAAATTTTCAGGTATCTAACTGCTTATACGCAAAATTCATAGTTTTGCGTGATTTTTCAGAAATCCAAGTGCCTTTGCGTAAAATTCTTAGTTTTTGTATGATTTTTCAGAAATCTAAATGTTTTTACACAAATTCGTACTTCTGCGCAAGATACAGGAATTAAAGGACTAAAATGCAAAAGTAATTTTTTTCTTTTTACTTTTTTTCTTTTTCTTTTCCTTTATTTTTTTCATGAGCTTTGCTTCATGTATGCATGCGAGAGGTTGGGGCACACCAGCGCGAGGGGAGGCAGTTGGAGCGTCGTGCATGCACGCGGGGGCGGGTGGGGGCAGGCATGCTTGGCAAGGATTGCCACGCAAGATATATGATAGATCTGTTTGCAGGGCTTTAGATTCTGATAATCAGCATGAAAAGAACAGTGTTTCTAGGATCCCAAGCAAAAGAGGACGAAAAGAACAGCACGTTTCACATATTTGATAAGGCGTCCTTCCTAGCACATAGATTTTAAGCTAATCTTATAGGAATCTAATGGAATTGACAGAAACTTCCTGGTTTTAAAAGCATCCTAATTTGACAGAAAGTACGTTCTAAGCCAAATGTGTAACAACAAGCGTTCTAAAATTTTGTTCTAAACATAAGAGCATCTGTCCGAAAGATTATTTTTGTGAATAATAAAGCTCCAAGAGTTTCCCTAAATAAGTCTCTTTCCTAATCCATTCCCTAAATCACCATTCATCTCTCTCAAATATAGAATTAGTTTGGCAAATCTCTATTTCCATTTATATATATATTTTCTTACATGTACATTATTTTTATTTGTATGTGTTGCTATAAGTTAGATGATACACATATTTGAATACATTATAGTTTTACACAAAATTATTATATATTATAGAACATATTTGTAGGATTTTCAAAATAAAGATCGAGATTATAGGAAACTGTCGTAGATTGATTAATTTTTAGGAAGAAATAGAGTTTAGGATAATCCCTATATGTGATTTAGGGACTAAAATTTATGAGTTCTCTTGGAGATGCTCTAACCCTTGGTTAGTCCCTATTTGTTTTAGCTTGACATTATTACAATTCAACTTATAAGTGAAGATTATAATAAACTGAGCTATAATAATTTTGAGAAAAATAAGCTATGACCTGTTTAGGAAACCTAAATTGTTGCTAGTATGGATTATTATGTTTGGATTGTAAAAAATTGCAATGCCCTGAAAATAAAATATGGAGAGCTAAGATTTGAATATAATATGATAATATGTAATTTGTATAAAAGTGCAATGCGTATTTTATGTTTTAAATAATAAGCTAAAAAATGGGTTCACCGACGTATTGTATTATTAAGTTATAATCCTAAGCTAAATATACAGGACCAAAATCAAGGTGCGCTTCCAGCTATTCAAATCCAGTAGAGGTGTACCGTCTCATTATTTTTTAAGAGTCATCTCATAATCATAATTGAATAATCATGAAGATTCGGCACACTATTTAGCTTAGACCAAAACCAAAAATGATGATATGATGTATGCAACCAACAATGAGAGCGTGCGTCGTGGCTCGCGAATCACACGGCAAAATCGTTCTGAGCTGCAAGGTTCCGTCGCCACAGACAACGATGCCAACTTTATCCGAAAGTTTTAGCTCGGAGTATAAATGAAATGTCTTATCGTTCGATGACAATTAAAACGGAACCAATGAAAAATTAACCCTTCGCCATCATTCAGCAACGGGCTAATCCAATTTCGGTCCCTTTCTTCCGTCACGGTTGGAATCTGCTTGGTTGCTCGCCTACCAGCGAAGGCTGGAGAAACACAACACACTTGCAGTCTCAGACGATCAAAAGGACAAGGCAGTGTTGTCGTTGCACATACTACAGTGTCATTCCATTCGATCCTTAATAGGATGCTCAAGCTATTAAGGGTGCGGTTTGTTAGAGAGCAAAGTATGATAAAATGGTTTCATCCCAATTTTCAAGGATACG
Source organism: Zizania palustris (assembly GCA_019279435.1). Classification (NCBI taxonomy): domain Eukaryota; kingdom Viridiplantae; phylum Streptophyta; class Magnoliopsida; order Poales; family Poaceae; genus Zizania; species Zizania palustris. The sequence continues at coordinate 16,922,152 of JAAALK010000079.1, forward strand.
ATGACTATATTCCAATTTTGAGATAGGATAACTCTCCTACTTCAGAAACATAGGCCCATTATCATCTTTGAGACCATCATATAGGGAAATATTGTCATGTGAAAATCACTCTATCCCAATTCATCTTCCAAACAAACACTTAAAATAGAATATGATGGTTCAATCTTACCCCGTTCCATTAATCAAACACATCCTAATAATACCTGTCAGTTTTCCAGTTTGCCAAACCAGTTTCTTGTCTGAATTCATACGTTTGCATGGCATCGAGAAAATTCCTTGGTATGCATATAAAAAGGTGTATTACAGCTAGCCTGGCACTGGATTTTCGTCCATCGCTCGATCTTATCATCAGAGTAGGCTGGGAAGACAGACGGAGCCCACCCACAATTTGCATCTACTAAAAAATCGGAGAAGAGTTCTGTAGCGAGAACAAGAGTCCAGCAGCAAGGAAAACGACCAGGCAGCATTGGCATGCAAAAACAAGAAGTCAATGATCAAAGTGACGTTATGACATCAATGTATCAACAAGGCAATACTGGATGATTTTGTTGGAGATTGATAGAGTTGCTACATGCTCAACAACCCTGATCGAGCAGGACTACAGTAGAGCATTCATTCTATGCGACTGAAAATTCTCACCTCTGCTCAATTCTTCCATAAGAGGCAACGCGAAGCATTAAAACTTAAAAGTTCTGAAAAAATAGCCACGATGGGAGCTTCCAAACCAATCACGGTACCTGATCTCCTTGGGAATTCTCAACCAGGTCGCATGTTAGTGGACTTGCAAAGTTGCAAGCAACAGTAGCCATTGGCTGCTGCCGTCAGTTCTTCTGTGGGGGTGACTTCGGCCTGAGGCCCTCAATCTCAGGAGTAGTCACAACTAGGTGAGGAGCCTCAGGAGGAGGATTTCGTCCACCGCCTCCCTGCCATACTTTCCCATCCTTGTCCGCAAAGTTCTTAATATATGCCTGCATGAACGTGAAAGATCACTTTATGAGAAACTCAGGGAACTGTTTGCTCGTGTGCTTATGCATAAGTTTGGTTTCCAGATTTTCTACCTCTTTGTTGAAGTTAGAATATGATAAACCTTTCCCAAGAGTAAGCCAACCTGGCCGAATATTATGATCCTCTCCAAAGAGTTCAAGGCGCCTTTTTCCAAGAGCAAAATGTTCAATGATCCTGTACATGTCTTCAGGCTTTTTAGTTGAGCCTGTACAAGACATAATTCTAGGCATCAGTACACAAATATTTCATTTGTTGCTAAGTGCTAACCATATACAAAATCAACATTATGCTTAGGAATATGCACTGTTCAAAAGGGATATGATTAAAACACAACATAGAAACTTGTGGACTTCTGCCTAGGAATAGTTTGGAAGGCAGTAAAAACACGCATAACAAATAGAAAAATATTAACAGTATGCACTCTCCATTGTCTGAAGAAGTGGCATTCATCAACAGTACAATGCATGAAGTCTCTAAAGATGTCCATATCCCATTTAAATGAGCACACTGCCACACATGCACATGAAGAAATATTGAGCAAATATTATGAAAAGGAAACTTATATAACATGTGTATACTATGATGTTTGTCATGACAACATTAATAAAAAATGACATCCTAGTCAAATACTCATTAGTTGCTACATCTGTTTTAGGACAATCAACACCATAGCATTTAGCCTAACTTTTAATTAGCATTACACAGTTCTATTTATGATCAAACTTCATATTGACTGCACAAACTCAGCCACGTGTTAGATAGGATATGATTTTGCCAACTAAGAAATTTTAAAAGAGAATACCCCACTTCCGGTGGATCAGACCAGAATATTTACATCATGACAGAAACAAAACAAGATATAGAATGCTCTATTAGGGAATAAAAAAGAAACTTTTAAAAAAAGGGCATAAAAAGAAACTTTAAAAAATATAACATAATGATTTAGAAACAACACTTGAAAATCTGAAATCACATATGAAGTGACAATAGAAACTCATAAAAGTACCAAAGGTGCCATACTGACACTCTCAACAAATAATAGCATAGATTACAGTAAAGATCTGATGGGAAGACTTTTAGTACATAAAGAGCATATATGAAGAACAACAAGCATTATAAAATAGAACCTAATAAACAATACCGTCAGTTGGTTCTTCAGCTATTATTATATCTGTGTCAATATTCGCATGGATAACATGCCCATCAGTGCTACGTCGTACTGTGCCTTTTATACCCATTAAGCAATGCTCCTGCATAAAGAATAGAGTGGGAACTTCATAGGAAAGATAGAAAACGATATACGAACAGAAGGTAAATGTTCTAGAACATGGAGCGAAGTATAATGCTGTAATGGGCAGTGGGCCAGGGCCACCAGGCCCAGCCCAGCCCAACCCAAATGAACAGTACCGCGCGGTACTGTAGCGGTGCCAGGCCTACTCCAAATACTACCTTGGAGTGTTGCAGTATTGTATGAGAGTCATGCCGCAGACTGGGTGTTGCATTTTTCTTGTTGGTTTTTACCCAGCAAACATCCTCACATCTACGAAATCCCCACTGGACAGAGAGAAGCTTCAGTCAGGTTCACTTTTTAACAGCATTTCATCCACGAGTTTTTTTTTGAAATAGAAAACTGGGTGGAATTATTAACATTTCTTAAATAAATGGATATTCAAAGAACGGTGAGTGTTATACTGCTATGCAAAGTAAATTTTTTGAGCTGCAACTACCTAGAAGAAATCATATAAACACATCAATGAAACATAGCATGTATGCCAGGTTTGTAAAGGGTAACAGAAGCCTGGATGTCTTCTGTAGGCTGACTGCATGCTACCACCAAAAAAACAGTCATCAATACAAAGAATTATTGGACAGCTATTAAAATCCACCTCACCTTCTTTAAACATTGCCGGCCCTGTTCAAGACCTGCACCATCACCGACCCAAAGAAAGACAAAAGAGGGAGTATCTGCTATAGCCTGTATATTCAAAAAATGCATCAAAGCACATTAGTTATGTGCATCAATTGAACAAAACAATATAAATACATAACCAAAAGAATGGCACAACTAAACAATGAGAGCAACCTCAATCTTTAAATTCATAATTTCATCAGCATTCCAATACTCTATGTGATCTGTGATTCCTGGTGCCCGATGAACATACTCCTCCCATGGAGGATCTACAAGAATAACATCAAACTTTGTACCAAAAAAATCTGGAGAAAGAACATGTTGCCGCAGATCACACTTGTAATACATTGGTGGTGATGCAGACTTGGCAACAATTTCGTCCTTCCTTTGTATGAGTTCTCTCAATTTTGGATAGTCTTCTGCTACGCTTGTAAGATCCAGCTCCCTAATGAAATTTTGAGGCCGCATGCCAGTGTCCACAAAGTTCTGTGAGTAATCATTTTGTTCACCCCTTGAAGGAGCTTTTCTGGTTGGTCCACTGTTTCTATGTGGTGTCCAACCACCACCAGCAGGTGGTTTGTCATGTGCCATCTCACGACTTTGTGTACCCATTTGATGGAAACTCAATCCTGACATATTTGTTGGAGCACCTATTCCTGTGCCAATTTGGTTTAAGTGGATATTATGACTAGGTCCAACTCCCATACTTGGAGTGAATCTATGTTCAGCAGCAACTGGAGGGATGGGAAGGTTAGGTGGAACAGAAAGCATATTCACATCAACACCTCGCGCTCCAGGCCACACAAGAGGTCCAGGAAATGGTGGCACAAAAACACCAGGTAGAAGAGGAGGTCCTGGAGAGTGGGGGATATTTGACCCAATATGTTGTTGCATTGGTCCTGATGGAAGACCAAGAGGACTGAATGGAGGGGGCATAATTGGTAATGTAACTCCAACTCTTTGAGAATCCCTACTATTTAGTCTACCCCTTCCTCCTCTAGAGAGTCTATCACCTTTAGGACCTTGTTGAGGAATTTGAGAAATCATGCTGGAACCACCACTTTGATCTGCTTCAGGTTGACTGGCACATTTATCATCATTTGTTCCAGGTATTACATCTCGTTGAGCTCCCATGTCATATCTTCTTCCAGAAGCAGAGCCCTCTCGTCCAAAATCAAGATTGTTATTTGGTCGGATCTCTATTGAATCAGAATTATCATACCGACCTCCATAGGTTGAAGAACCTCTCATACTTTCAGATCTACCTCTAAAATCTCGCCGGTAACCAGCTCGACCATGGAAACTCCCACCATCTAGCCTTTCCTGTGTATTGTTCCATTCAGAGTCATTTGCCTCTTTAGAATCTCGCCACTGATGGTTCCTTGAGTGGACCTTAGATGCTTCAGGCTCTTGTGTTTTATCAGCCCAGTTTCTGTCCCTTCCTCTGTCTAATTTATCGTCTCTATGGACATCCACCCTTGATTTATCTCTTGTTCCATCCCTTCTTTCAATGTCCAATTCTGGTTGGCCTTGACCATGGTCACCTTGTCCAACTCCATCATGCAAAATATCTTTTATCTCTAGAGCTTTATCATGATTATCATCTATTAATGCATGGAAATCAGTTTTATTATTGTCATCAACATTCAACCCCATGACAGAACCCTTCCGCTTATAGCAATCAGTCTCAGAACCCTTAATGTCCCAATCATTTTTTTCTTCTCTTCCCCTGTTCGTATCAGAGTCGTTATCTCTGGAATCGTCAGGACTTCTCCTTGGAATTTTCAGTGATCGTGAGTCCATTCTCAAATGATAGTCAGTCAACTACAAGTCTGCAACTGTGGCTACCTCTCTTCCAAATAATTCAACTGGGCTGAGAATCCTTGGCTGGGAACTTC
>JAAALK010000079.1:16927063-16967520 GCA_019279435.1 Zizania palustris
TAACGATCAACGGCCAGGATCAGGGGATACCGGTTGACCAGATCTACGGGTGAGATTAAATCCCGAAGGGTTTTAATCTGTGCCCTTCGCTCGCGATCGTGCGGCCAGGATCAAATCCGGCACGGCACGCTCATAAGGGGGCCTCGCACCCTTCGTCTCCGGCGACGGCGGGCTCGGGTGCGGCCACGGCGGCGACGGCGAGGGCCTAGGGGCCTAGCTAGGGCTAAAAATGGAACGCGGGGAGTAAGGGGGTCACGAAGATACCTTCGGTGGCGACGATGGGTGACCGACGGCGACGGCGGCGAGGGTAGACGGCGAAGATGGTTCGGGAGCTCGACGGCGACGGTGATTCGGCGGGTTCCAAGACCAACGAGGGGTGGCCGAGGGCAGGTGGGCTCTGGTGATCACAACGGTGGTGACGGCTAGGGCGGTGGAGGCTGGGAATCGATGGCGATGGCTCGCCGGAGACGAGGCAGAGCCGAAGGTCGAAAAGGTGATGGTGGCGCTCTGCTTTCGCACGAGGAAGGCGGTGTGAGGTGGGTTGAGGGCGGTGGTCGTGGGCGGGTTTTATAGGGGGTCGCCGGCGTCCATAAGGCAAGGAACCGAAAGGTTCCCGAGAGCTCCGGCGAGGATTACCAAAAGCTTCGGGAAGCTTTCTATAAGCGCGAAAACGCGTCGACCGTAGATGGGAAGGGGAGCGGTGGCGACCAGGGAGGTGATCGGAGGGAGATCCGAGGCGATCCGGTGGCCGGCGGCGAGGAAAACAGAAGGGGATCGCCGGGGAAGGAAGGGAGCGATCCCCTTCATCGGAGACGAAGGTCTGACAGGTGGCCCCCACCTGTCAGCGACTGAACAGAAAAGGAAGGGCCGACAGGCGGGCCACGGCTGTCAGTGGGCGAACGCGAGCGCACAGAGGCTGACGCGTGGGGCCAGGTGGGCGTGGGCGGGAGAGGGAGACGGGGGAATGCGCCGACAGGCCGGTCCCACCGGTCAGTGGCTCATGGTTGGGCTGGGCCGGGCTGAGGAGGTTTCGGGGTTGAGGCCCATTAAGGAATTTAAAATTGATTTCTGATTTAAAATAATTCCAGAAAATCGAATATTTGATTAAGGGTTGAATCACTATTGATAAAATTTTGTAAAAATTCCTAAAATTATAGTTTGGTCTCTAGTTCATCTCATAAATTTTCAGGTCCAAATTTTGAGTATTTCTCCCTGTTTGGCTTTATTTGGGCTCTTTGGTGATTTTTCCTTTAATAATAAATCCAGAAATAATTTAAATAATATTTTTCTTTTATTTTAATCCTTTTTAATTTCTGGGGTGTTACAATCCTATCCCCCTTACAGAGAATCTCGTCCTCGAGATTCGGATCAATCCTCGAATAGCTCAGGATGTTGTGCCTTGAGTTCATCTTCCTTTTCCCAAGTAGCTTCTTCTACCGGATGATTGCTCCACTGCACTTTGCAGAAGCGGATTACTCGACTCCTGGTGGTTCTTTCTTTGACTTCCAATATCTTGACCGACTTTTCCACATAAGTCAGATCCTCTTGGACATCCAACTGCTGAAGATCCACTTGCTCCGTGGGTACGCGGAGACACTTCTTGAGTTGAGATACGTGGAACATGTCATGCACTCCAGCCAATGAGGGCGGTAATTCCACTGATATGCAACTTCGCCTTGGCGTCGAACAATGGGAAATGGTCCAACCTATCGAGGGGCCAACTTTCCTCTCATGTTAAACCGTTGAGTTCCACGGAGAGGCGTGACTCGTAGGTAGACATGATCTCCTTCTTCAAAGGCTAGGTCTCGGCGACGATTGTCTGCGTAGCTCTTCTGTCATGATTGGGCTGTCTTGAGTCGGTCTCTGATGATCCGTACCTTTTCTTCAGCTTCACGAAGAATGTCTGTTCCGAATACTTGGGATTCACCAGTTTGGTCCCAAAGTAGAGGCGTTCTGCACTTACGTCCATATAGGGCTTCAAAAGGAGACATCTGAAGGCTGGCTTGAATAGCTGTTGTTGTATGAAAACTCAGCGTATGGCAAGCTCTTGTCCCATGTGGCTCCAAAATCCAAAACACATGCTCGAGCATATCCCTCTAATATTTGGTCTACCCTTTCTGTTTGTCCATCTGTCTGAGGGTGGTAGGCGGTACTGAAATTCAATCTCGTGCCCATCTCCTCTTGAAGGTTCTTCCAGAAACGAGAGGTAAACTGACTTCCTCTGTCGGACACTATCTTCTTGGGTACTCCATGAAGACATACGATCCAGGCCATATATAGCTCTGCAAGCTTAGGGCCACTAAAGGTTGTCTTGACAGCTATGAAATGGGCTACTTTCGTAAGCCGATCGATGATCACCCAAATAGAATCATACCCCAGTTGGGTCTTTGGTAGTCCGGTGATGAAATCCATACCGATCTCTTCCCACTTCCATTCAGGCACTTTAAGTGGTTGTAACAATCCTGCAGGCCTCTGATGTTCAGCCTTTACTCTTCTGCAGGTGTCACACTCGGCGACAAACTGGGCAATCTCTCTTTTCATGCTGACCCACCAATAACGTTCTTTCAGATCCTGGTACATCTTGGTACTGCCGGGATGAATTGAGTATAATGTCTCATGAGCTTCTCTTAGGATAAGGGTCTTTATCTCAGGTTTATCCGGCACACATATCCAGGTTCCAAACCATATGGTGCCATTCTCGTCCTCTGAAAATCCAGGGGCTTTTCCTTGTCTCATGTTCTTCCTAATGGCAGCTATATCCGGGTCCTCCAACTGAGCTTCACGGATCTGCTCAAATAGAATAGGCTGGGTTTCCAAGGTGGCTAGATATGCTCCGGTAGTTATTCCAAGATTCAATTTTCCATCTCCCTACATAACAAGGGTGCGTGTTCTTGAATCATCATGGCTGTGCAATATCCCTTGCGACTTAAGGCATCAGCTACCACATTTGCTTTTCCGGGGTGGTAGTGAATACCTAAGTCATAGTCCTTAATTAGTTCCAACCATCGTCTTTGCCTCAAGTTAAGGTCTGGCTGTGTGAAGATATACTTCAAGCTCTTGTGATCTGTAAAAATCTCACATCGATTTCCAACCAAATAGTGCCTCCAAATCTTAAGGGCGTGCACTACGGCGGCTAATTCCAAATCATGGGTCGGATAATTCAACTCATGAGGTCTCAACTGACGGGAGGCGTAAGAGATAACCTTCCCATCTTGCATAAGAACACATCCCAATCCTTGGCGAGATGCGTCGCAATAGACATGGAAGTCTTTACGGATATCAGGTAGGGTCAGTATGGGTGCTGACACCAGGCGGGTCTTGAGGGTGCGGAAACTTTCCTCGCATTCAGGAGTCCATTCAAATTTCTCTCCTTTCTGCAACAACTTGGTCATAGGCTTGGCTATCTTGGAAAAATTCTCAATAAATCTCCGATAATATCCGGCCAAACCCAGAAAACCTCGTATCTCAGATACGTTCGTGGGTGGCAACCATCCGTAACTGCTTCTACGGTGGCAGGGTCTACTGCGATTCCTTGCGCAGAGATGATGTGTCCAAGAAACTTTACTTCTGCCGTCCAAAACTTGCATTTGCTGTACTTGGCATACAATTGGTGTTCCCTTAGCTTTCCTAAGGTTAACCGGAGGTGAGTCTCGTGCTCTTTCTGATCCTTGGAATAAATGAGGATGTCGTCTATGAAGACCACGATGAACTTGTCCAAATATTCCATGAATACCTTATTCATCATATTCATGAAGAATGCAGGGGCGTTGGTCAATCCAAAGGACATAACCGTACACTCATATAATCCATAACGGGTAGTGAAGGCAGTCTTGGGTATATCCTCCTCTCGGATCCTTAACTGATGATAACCAGAACGCAAGTCGATCTTCGAGAATACGGTAGCTCCTTTTAGCTGGTCGAAGAGATCATCGATCCGAGGTAACGGGTACTTATTCTTGATGGTTACCTCATTCAAGGCGCGATAATCCACACACATACGCTTTGCCTTGTCTTCTTTCTTCTCGACGAAGATGACGGGAGCACCCCATGGCGATGTGCTAGGCCTGATGTAGCCTTTCTTCTCGAGATCCTCCAACTGCTTGCTTCATCTCAGCTAATTCATTAGCGGCCATCCGGTATGGTCGCTTATGAATAGGGGTGGTTCCAGGCACCAAGTCAATCCTGAACTCGATGTCCCTCTTGGGTGGCATCCCTGGTAGATCCTCTGGGAATACGTCCGGGTACTCACTGACTATTGGTATCTCCTCCAGGGTAATCTGATGTAGTCTTGTCCTTCCGGCCTTCATGCTGGTCATCTGGAATGTGACTATAGTCCCTTTTTCATCAGTCACAGTCACTTTTCTTTGGGCACATTCTATCACACCTTGGTGTTTGTTTAGCCAATCCATCCCTAGGATGAGATCCAAACCTTGGCATTCTATTAGAATGGGGTCGGCCCAAAATATCGTGCCTTGGATTTCTACCCATACCCTTGGACTAAAGGAACAAGCGAGGGTTTGCTGGCCCGGGGTAGCTATTAATACTGGCCTGGGTAGTTCACTTATGTCCAGGGCATTATTTTCCACAAAAGCAGTTGATATAAAGGAGTGGGTAGCTCCGGTGTCAAATAATACCACTGCAAGTGATGAATGAACCATAAACTTACCCATGACAATTTCTGGTGCAGCCTGGGCTTCCTCGGCGGAGACGTGGTTCACCTTGGCGCGGACGGCGGGGTTGGAGGCGACGCCTTGAGCACGTTTGGGATGAGGGCACTGATGGGAGTAGTGTCCCTCCTGGCGGCAGTTGAAGCATACTACAGGTTTGCCATGCCTGTCTCTCAAAACTTCCGGCTTCTTGGCCGGGGCAGCTGGGGCGGTCGGTGCGGCGGGAGCGGGACGAGGTTGGCTGGCTCCGGCATTAGCGGCTGGTGGCGCCGGACGATACACTGGCCGGGGGTGGTACTGCTGTGCTGGTGGAGGTGGAGCAAAACGGGGTCTCTGGGCCATGCCCTGGTTTTGCCTGAAGGCAATCATTCGCTTTTTCTTCAGGTCGACCTTGTTTTGTTGGGTCTCCTGCATGATAGCCTTGTTCACCAACTTTTGGAAGTTGGCGAAGTCTCCAGAGATGAGTTGTAGGGACAACTCGTCCTTCAGTCCCCTAAGGAACTTGGCTTGTCTGGCCGCATCCGTACGAACCTCTTCAGGTGCGTACCTGGCCAACCTGTTGAACTCATGCAGATATTCTGTTACGGACCTGCTCCCCTGCTGCAGGTCCCTAAACTCCTATTGCTTCTGAGCTACAATGCCGTCGGGGATGTGAGCGGCACGGAAAGCAGCTGAGAACTCTGCCCAAGTGTGGGCGTGGCCCTCGGGCAGAGTCTCGCGGTGATTGTCCCACCACTCAGCGGCGGGACCATGAAGCTGGTGGGTGGCGAAGGCCACCCTCTCCTGCTCAGTGCAGGTCAGGAGGTCGAGCTTCTTCTCGATAGCTCACAACCAATCCCCAGCCTCCATGGGGTTGGTGGTGCTCGAGAAGGTCGGTAGGCGGACTCGGAGGAATTCCGAGAGCTGCGACGCGGGAGCGGGAGCTGGTGTGGCAGGTCGGGGAAGCTCGGGCTGTTGGTGGAGGCGGAAAAGATGCGCCTGCTGCTCTTGCATCTGCTGCTGCTGCTGCATCTGGTGCAAAAGGGCTGAGACCAGCTGGTTCTGGGTGGCCATCATCTCAGCCAAAGTGGGGTGATTGGCGACCGGGGCGTGCCTTTGCCCGGTGGCTCCCCATTGTGGCAGGTTGCCACTATCCCCTCCGTTCTGAGGAGCGTCTGAACCCTGAGTGTTGGTCATCCTGGGTTTTTAGAGTATACACATTTATTTTAGAGAACTTCTTTATATTTATTTCAAAAGGGTACCGTTCTTGCGGTTACATTTATTTATTTCTTCATTCATGCCTTATGTTTTGACATGAATGCTAAAACAAGCATGCAATAATAAAAATAACAATCAATCGTAAAACTACGTCTATGGCAGCTCGGGGGACGGCTCGATCTCGGGCTCGTGGGAGACGGTCGGGGTCGAGGAACTGGACGGTCCGGCGGGTGGTGCGCTGCGGGAGATCCTCTTGGGCCTCACAGTGGGGATCCGAAGGGGTTTCTTCCTGCGAGGCGGAAGAGGCGCGATCTCCTCTATGTCCTTCTTCAATTCCTCGATCTGGTAGCGGAGATGTGGGTTGGTGGCGACACGCTACCGAAGGAGCTCATTTTGACGCCTCAACTCCTCTGCCTCGGCAGCCAAGCGGTGTCCCTGCTGGATGCGGCGATGAAGCTCTCCGTTCTCGCGGTTTAGATCCTCGGAAGAGTGTCGGTAGAAACTGATGGTGTCGCGCTGTCCATTGGCGTCCTGCAGCGCCTCGTAATGAAGATCATCCATGGCCTCCAACAAGCGCATGGTATGTCCAATCGCGGAATGACGCTGGGAGAGGGTGCTGACGAAGACGCTGTGGGGACTCCCTGGAGTGCGAAGAGGCACGAAGCGAAAGTCCGTGTCGTAGAGCTCGCTGTCGTAGATCATCCGGAGCTCCGTGAGTGCCTGGAGAGCGGTGCGCTGGCTGGCAACCAGGAAGGTAGGTCCCCCTCCGCGGTAGGTGTGAGCGGTCTGAGGGGAGGGCTGGACGACGACGGTGACCTCGCAGAAGCTTTCTTCCTCGTCGGGGAAGACTCCATGGTACATCGGCTCATGCTCGAATCCGAGGAAACTGACGAGCATGCGTAGCTCGCGAATGAATCCGGCCTCGTCACGAAGGTTCCCATTCATGGTACGGACCGGCATCTACAAAAGAGTGAAAATTTTTGTAAAACCCTCGGAAGATGAGAGGATAAGTAATCTTTTGTAAAATATAGTGAATATATATAAGTCCTAAGGTCAGGTCTGTTTGGCTTCCTACAGTCAAGTCGGCTCTGATACCATCTTGTCGCGCCCCGATTTAATAAATCAGGACTTTATTGAAATTCCATAGAAAATCAATAAAACAAGACGTTCATCATGCGACCACGTACAATACGGGCAATCATTCACGGTTCGTAGACCGCATTAATACAAAAGTGAATAAAGATGAAGAGAAACTAATAAAACAAGGGTCCTAGATGAACGCCTCCTTCCAGTCTCGCCTTGACTGGGTCGCTACTCCAGACCTTCATCCTCCTCGTAGTAGACAGGCTCTGATGTTGTAAGTCAACGGGGTGAGTACAGATGTACTCAGCAAGCCACCGAATGCAAATATAATGCAAGATAATAACAAGGGGGATATTGGCTAATTTTGCGGAAGCAGCATAATTGTAAAGCTTTAAATGTGAGCAATTTATTAGTACGGAAAAATAAACATGTGCATGTGTATCATCATCTTCTAACTCGAGGGGTACAGTCAGCCCCACCTCGCTCAACAGTCCTTACGTGCCATGAATAACTCGAACATTCAAACAATTGTAAACTAACTGCGAGTAGTCACACAACCCGCCCTTGACCGTGGGCTCGGCTTTTCGAAAAGATTGAATTACTCTGATCAGAGATGTACCACTGTACCCACAAGGCACGCACTCATCACTTACACCGAAGTGTAACGAGATGACCCATCACACGGGAACTCGTGCCAAAACCTTCCATATAGTCCTCCCCGACCCAATAGCACCCTCTTATGGGTTTCATATGGTGTCCCGACGCATCGGAGCCCCACCATACCCCCCCTTGAGCCTCGTCGGTACAAGTCGCCCGCAGGCTAGCCCCTTGCCCCCTCCTCTATGGTGCATCGAGCCGGAGTCTTCCATACTTCTAGTTAGGACTTACCCATTAGACTTGTGGTTGGTACGGAAGTGCTTTGCAACAGATCCCGCAGACCGGTCCTTATAGTGCCCCGGGTGCGACAAACCAGTGTCCGAGCTTGCACCCGGAACCCACCATACTTATAACCTAGCCAACTCCAACAGAGTCCAGAGACGAGAATAACAGGGAAATTCATATACAGAATCCAGCTATCTACGACTCGTTCTTTTTAACCTATAGCAGTTGTGCCGGTACATTGGGCACTAGCTAATATATTTATAGTAGAGTGACAAGGAGTTAAGGCTCAATAAGCATGGCTTGGGTTTGCACACAAGGACGGGGATCTAATAAATATAAGTGTAAGGCTTGAATATTTGACTAATGCAATATTAACCTATGGGTTATAGCGATAATCTATTGAAACATGGGCTCAATTATGATCAACTGTTTCCACAGAGATGGTCGATGACTTGCCTTGATCAGCAAAGGGGGATGGAGGAACCTCGGGGTAGAACTTCTGCTCCTCGACGAACTCGTAGTCTTCTCGATACGGAAAAGTAAACAATACATTCACATTCAATAAAACAGATAAAATCCACCAAATAAAGGAACATACATAGTTGTGGGTGTTTTTATGTGAAATAACATTTTAATATTCTGAGTTTTTGCTTAAAACAGTGAAGTTTAACCTTTTGGATTTTTCCTACTTTATTTTCAATGTTATTAATTTTAATCCTAAGGAATTTTTATTCATTTATTTATTAATAATATTTTGGGTAACAGAGACATACTGTTTTTATGGCATTAATGTGTAGAGAATATTATTCTGGATTTAACAAATTTGAATGGTGCAATTTGGAGTTAAAATGAGCAAGATATGAATTTTCAAAGTTTAAACTATTTTCTGAATTTTTATTTAAACTAAAAATAGTCCCTGGTCCACGGTGAACCAGGCTCACCGTGAACCCGTGACTATGCGCGTGGACCGATCGGATCTGGATCGTTGGATCTGGATCCAGCGGCCAGATGCGAGGCGGGGGGTTTTAATGAGATTGAACGGCCCAGATTAAAACGTGGCGAAGGGGTATACGTGGACGCACGAGATTAAGTCAAGATTTTAAATAACGATCAACGGCTAGGATCAGGGGATACCGGTTTGACCAGATCTATGGGTGAGATTAAATCCCGAAGGGTTTTAATCTGTGCCCTTCGCTCGCGATCGTGCGGCCAGGATCAAATCCGGCATGGCACGCTCGTAAGGGGGCCTCGCACCCTTCGTCTCCGGTGACGGCGGGCTCGGGTGCGGCCACGGCGGCGACGGCGAGGGCCTAGGGGCCTAGCTAGGGCTAAAAATGGAACGCGGGGAGTAAGGGGGTCACGAAGATACCTTCGGTGGCGACGATGAGTGACCGACGGCGACGGCGGCGAGGGTAGACGGCGAAGATGGTTCGGGAGCTCGATGGCGACGGTGATCCGTCGGGTTCCAAGACCAACGGAGGGGTGGCCGAGGGCAGGTGGGCTCTGGTGATCACAACGGTGGCGACGGCTAGGGCGGTGGAGGCCGGGATCGACGGCGATGGCTCGCCGGAGACGAGGCAGAGCCAAAGGTCGAAAAGGTGATGGTGGCGCTCTGCTTTCGCACGAGGAAGGCGGTGTGAGTGTGGGCTGAGGGCGGTGGCCGTGGGTGGGTTTTATAGGGGGTCACCGGCGTCCATAAGGCAAGGAACCGAAAGGTTCCCGAGAGCTCCAGCGAGGGTTACCAAAAGCTTCGGGAAGCTTTCTATAAGCGCGAAAACGCGTCGACCGTAGATGGAAGGGGAGCGGTGGCGACCAGGGAAGGTGATCGGAGGGAGATCCGAGGCGATCCGGTGGCCGGCGGCGAGGAAACAGAAGGGGATCGCCGGGGAAGGAAGGGGAGCGATCCCCTTCCATCGGAGACGAAGGTCCTGACAGGTGGCCCCCACCTGTCAGCGACTGAACCAGAAAAGGAAGGGCCGACAGGCGGGCCACGGCTGTCAGTGGGCGAACGCGAGCGCACAGAGGCTGACGTGTGGGGCCAGGTGGGCGTGGGCGGGAGAGGGAGATGGGGGAATGCGCCGACAGGCCGGTCCCACCGGTCAGTGGCTCATGGTTGGGCTGGGCCGGGCTGAGGGAGGTTTCGGGGTTGAGGCCCATTAAGGATTTAAAATTGATTTCTGATTTAAAATAATTCCAGAAAATCGAATATTTGATTAAGGGTTGAATCACTGTTGATAAAATTTTGTAAAAATTCCTAAAATTATAGTTTGGTCTCTAGTTCATCTCATAAAATTTTCAGGTCCAAATTTTGAGTATTTCTCCCTGTTTGGCTTTATTTGGGCTCTTTGGTGATTTTTCCTTAATAATAAATCCAGAAATAATTTAAATAATATTTTTCTTTTATTTTAATCCTTTTTAATTTCTGGGGTGTTACAAAACCCCCTGGCCGTCCACGTTTGACCGCCCACGCTCACTCGCTGCGAGAACGAACAGAACGCTCACAATCCGAACTTTAGCGCCACACCGCCGCCCGCACTCCAGTCACCGCTCGCCATCGCCGGAGTCCCCCTCCGTCCTCGCCGACCGCACCTCTGTGACCGCAAGCGCCACCCCGACCTCGGACACCTCTCCATAGCCGACGAACCCCACCGGATCTCCCTCGCCGACGAGGACCCGAACATCTTCGCTGCCTCCGCTCATTGTCGGCCACGCTCCGACGACCATTCACCTCGCCAACGGTACCTTCGTGTTCCCCTAGTCATCCTATTTTTGTTTCTAGGCATAGCTAGGGCCGCCGTCGCTCGCCGTGGCCCTTGGCCCGCTCGCCGTCGCCGAAGAAGACGACCAGCGCGGGTAAACTACCCGTGCCGTGTCGGATTCGATCCTGGTCGTGCGATCCAGATCTAACGGTGGCGATTAAATAATCTGTGCGGTTTAATCCACGCCGTCGGATCTGAGCGAAGCGGTACGTTTTAATCTCGTGCGACCATTAGTTTTTAAAACCAGCATTTAATCTGGATCATCCATCGCGTACTGTTTCAACGTTTTAATCCTCGCCGTCCGTGATAACTTAGCGCCCCCACCTCGCCCGTGGCCGCCCGATCACGATCCAACGGTGGATCTCGACCCGGCTCACGCGCACAGTGCGCGGGTTCACAGTGAGCCCGGTTCACCGTGGACCCGAGGCCGTTTTTGATTTAAATAAATTTCCAGAAATTGCTTTAAACTTATAAAATTCATATCTGGCGCATTTTAACTCCAAAAATTATCATTTCAATTCCAGAAAATTTATAATTGTATTCTCTACATGTTAATGCAATAAAAACAGTATGTTTGCTTTGATTATTTCATGCTTATTTAATAAAGTATTCAAATGCTCTTTAGGGTAAATTACAAAATGGTTCATTTCAATTTTTGCAAAATTTATCTTTTATCCTTTTCTTGTAATGTAATAAAACCATTAGGTTAACACTGAACATCTTATTTTAAATTAGTTAGAAAATTTGAAATACAATTGTTTACATTCTTGTTCCTTTAGAAAGACCATTATTTCATTTTAAAATTTATTTTAATATGTTCTTAGAATAACCTTCAGAAAGTAATAACTTTATTTTCCTTAGTTCAAACCAATTCAAAACCTATAATGCCTATTGTGTGGATTTTTGTATTGTTTATTGAATGTTATGTTTACAATTCATGTTAAAAAGTCTACGACGCCACCGAGGAGCTGGAATACTTCCCGGAAGTCCCTCCCTCGCCTTTCATCGAACAAGGCAAGTCACCAAAACAATCTTTTGAGCATATTGAGCCCATGTTTCATTAAACTATCGCTAAAACACATAGGATATACATGCATTAGTCAAATGAAACCCTTACAATATATTTATTAGGATCCCCCGACCTTGATGTGCAACCCAAGCCATGCTATCTAGCCTAAACTCCTTGTCACCATATGATTAGTACTATTAGTTAGTGTCCAATGTATCGACACGATTGCTATAGGAATAAAAATGAGTCGTAGCAACTTGGTTCTACTATATAATCCCTGTTACCCTTATCTTTGGAATTCTGTTGGTGATAGAGTTTTGGTTGTGAGTGTACGCATGGTGGGTTTTGGGTACAAGCTAGGGCATTGGTTAGTAGCACCCAGGGCACTATAAGGACCGGTCTGCGGTATCCATTGCAATACACTTCCGTACTAACCACAAGTCTAATGGGTAAGTCCTAACTAAGGTATGGAATGTTCCAAACCGAGGCCACCACTTGGAGATGGGTCAAGCAGCACCTGCGGGTGGCTTGTACCGACGTGGCGTAAAAGGGGGTGCGACGTTAGCCAGGATGCGGCCCGGCGCGCCGGCGAAACCTAGAGCGGGTGGTTATCGCTTGGAGCATTTCATGCTGAGGTTTTGGCACGAGTTCCCATGGTATGGGTCATCTCGTTACACTTTGGTGTTTGGGATGAGTGCGTGCCTTGTGGGTACATTAGTACACCTCTGATCAGAGTCATAAATCTTTTCGAAAAGCCGAGCCCACGGTCAAGGGCGGGTTGCGTGACATCCCACAGTTAGTTTACTTTCAATATGTATGTGCATGATGGTTTGACATGTAAGGACTGTTGTGCGAGGAGGGAAAACGTACTCCTCGAGTTAGATGGTATAATTGATGTTCATGTTTATTATTCCGCATGATTAAATTTGACTACACTAAATGCAATAACTAAAAAATGTACTTTTCCGCACTATTAGCCTTTATCCTTCCTTTGTTATTATCTTGCATTATTATTTGCATTTGCAGTGGCTTGTTGAGTACTCTTTGTACTCATACCCGTTGGACACACAATTCGGAGGATGCCTACTACGAGGATGGTCTAGAGTAGCGACCCAGTCAAGAAGATCCCGAAGATGGCGTTCATCATGCTTTTAATTGTTTATTTTATTTTTACTCTTATGTAATAATTGTGGTCTGCGTACCACGGATGCTTGTCGTATGTACGTTGTCGCATGATGAACCTCTTGTATTATTGTTTTTCTTTGGAAATTCAATAATGTTCCGATTTGATTAATCGGGGCGTCACATAGATCAATTGACGATAGGCCCCCCAATAGTTTACTTTTACAATATTCAATGGAATTGTCTAAATTTGTACACTTTCTCGTTTTCTATTATGAAAATATCTATTTTGTAGAAAATGACATCTATAAAAAGGCTCATTAAATGTGGTATTGAAGTGTGTGCATGATATTCACATTATAAACAAACAGTGAAGAGCAGGTAGATAAAGCGGTTCCAATGCACATAATACAATATCTAAAGATGCTCAAAAACAAACCAACAGAAACTAGGCATAATAAACAGTTCAATAGATTACAAATAGCATACTCCATTATGGAAGTCAGGTCTTATCGATTTCTCAATTGTCTCTCTTCCCTAGCATGTTTTTATTGCTCTCTGCACCTAAGCTGTTGATGCATATTGTATTCCCTCTGTTGCTTGTCCTCTTCATGCCATCTTACACACTTTGCTCGCTCATCAGCTTCCCCCCTCCTTATTTCATACTCCGAGTGACTTTTTGCCTCTATGATCTAATCATCCTCGTACCTAGGTGATGCTACATCTACCTACTAACGCAATACACATCTCCTTATATTTTGTTGCCGTAATGAATAGAAAGGTAAGTGTTACAATAGAAATTTATTTGAAAATAAGCCATGATTTAGTTGTGATCCCTTACCATGACGTGGTCATGTGGCTTAGGGCACACGAATTATCTTCTTTCCCTTGAGCCCCTCCGAGCGATGTCCTTAGCATGCAATGACTTCCATAGAGGATTTGTCGTCTAACTTAAATTAACATGCTCCATCTTTAACTGATGTTCTTCCTTCCTCCATGTGTACTCCTCCGTAGTCTTAGCTTGTCTTATAGGTCATCTAGCGGATTGTTTCCTTGAATCGTCGATCCATTAGATAAAACTACACTTTCTTGGATTGCCTCGCAAGACCAAATAACTGCAGTTACTTACACCAAATTTTGTAATCAATGGACGAAGGAACTAATTTAATATTTTTGTGCTTACCATAAATTCATCCTTAGTAGTAGGACATATGACAGCGGTCTCTGTAGTGACATTTGGGGCATTGAAGCCACGGTGGCACTCTAATCGGATTGATTGTCCAATCACCTTGCTAGGACTGGGTATGACACTCGTACTCCTCCTGCCTTATAGCGTATTGTGTGTTTGTTTCGCTAGGAGAGAACCAACATCCATCGAAGATCGAGATCTCAGTGTCCACCCACTCAATGAAGCCATGCCTCCTTTTGTCTGATTTCCTCCGAACCTTCGGGTACCACAACTCTTCCTCAACGTTAGCACTTATATTCTCGTGTATGGATACAGTTATATCGACTACACATGTATGGTTGATAATAATTGAGTATACCCAATAAATTCCCCACTTCAGTTGATGTGTGCGAACTCTCTATGGGCAATCATCCCTCTTGAACACAACGTCACACATTGTGTGGTTTGACTTCTTCATTCAAAATAATGACCTCCATAGTGACAATACTCATGCTTTCATTGCATCTTGAAGAGCTTCTTTGGTAGGATACACCGTATCTTTCTAGAGCTCGTTCTATCCATACTCCCAATGAGTGTCATGACCCTCATCAATAGCAAGAACGTAAAAATATTGTGCTTGTCACTTGTTGGGAATCACAATGACTTTCTCTTCAATGTCGTTATTGCCATATCCTACTTCGTCTTCTTCATTTGAGTCGTCGTTGGTACCATGCTCGACTGCTTCATCAAAGTCTTGGTCCTCTTTCTCTAACAAGTTAGGTATGACCTGTATTTCTTCTCATTCATCAGCTTGCCCTTCAACAATCCTAGCTATTGTAGACGGGGAGCATCCATAGAATGTGGCACTACATCCATCTTGGGGATTGTTGTTGGGGAAAGGGGAAGCTACGCTAGCCGAACATTTCAAAAATTTTGCCACAAGCCCAAGCACCATGCACGTGCAAGATCATAGATTGGTACCTTCTAGCACAAGATGCGCTAGGTGCAATGGAAGAAGATGTCGGAGAAGCACGTCCTCGCTGATCATCACCTTGCTCCGGCCGTTCCCCGACAATCCAATCGATGAAGACGATTTAGTTGTTCACGTGAAAAAGTCCAGGAGCGTCACTATTGGAGCAATGCCTCCATGGTATCCAAACGTCCAGGGATGGGATCCTTCCCACGTCGGCATGCTAGCACCGCTCATGAGAAATGAAAAATTCCTCAATCTCAACTTTTGAGATCAAGAAAGGGAGGAGAGGAGTTCTTGGTGGCTAGGTCCAAACTATCAATTGTTTGTCTTTCCAAGACCTCCTCCTCCTCTCTTTATATAGAGGTGAGAGCCCCTGGTCTCCAATAATTCGAAATTAACAAATTGGTTATAACCGATTCGAGACCCAACAAATACAATCTGTTAAGTCCGCATCGGAACTTACGATCCAATATCGGAACTTCTGTAGGACCGAAAGTAGCGACCAGAGGGGGGGTGAATGGGCGCCTTAAAAATTCTTTCGAATATATGGCATGTTCCCAATACCCAACGCGCCTCAAAAGACTAAGCAGCGGGAAATGAACAGATAGCCTAAGTCTAAAGGTATCTATCCTAGAAGAAACTGAAGTTAAATAGAGAACTACCAAAGCAGTGCAACTAGGCAGATAAACAAAGTATACTAGACATGTCAGGCCAAACTTCTCAATGAAATGATCTAAGTATATATAAAGTGAGATGAGAAGTTACTATTCAGATTTGTCTCCTGTTCGAAACTTGGCGAAGCCTGCTTCGCCCGTCGAGGTCTGCTTCGGTGGTCGAAGCCTGCTTCGGAGGTTAGTTGCGAAGCCTGCCGAAGGCTGTTGTGAAGATGCCGAAGGTGTGTTTGGTCTAGCCTAGTTCGAAGTGGCAGGGAGCGAAGTATGCTTCGAAGCGAAGTATAGAAGTATCAAAGCTAGCTTCGAACCAAGTGCTTCGAAGCCTATCCTTCGAACAGAATGCTTCGAACACAACGCACAGACAAACAACCTTCGAAAAGAGACGCGAAGACTGACACGCGACAGAAAAACCAAAACGAAGCCTACACTCTACCTTCGAACAAACACACCAAGGACCTTCGAAGAAGACAGAAGCAAAACACTGTGCGAAGTCTAACTGAAGGACAAGCTTCGAAGCCAACTTCGAAACCTGTCGAAGTATGGACTTCGAAGAGCTCGAGTCGGAGTACCTTCGCACAGACGTTCGAAGTATGAAATGCTGACAGTTTAAGAAGTACTTCGAAGCTAGCAACTCAGGACACAAAACGAAGTTCGAAGTTCAAACAAAGCCTTCGAGTATATCAGATCGAAGCCTGCCTCACGGAGCTGAGGGGCTTCGAACAGAGAGGGTGGCTTCGCCAGAAAGCAGTCAGAAAAGGTACTCAGTCCTGTCAACTTCGATCAAAAAGCTGCGCAGAAAAGCAAGCTAGAGTACTAGTGTACTGTTGCTACAGGAAGTAGTACTACTTGCTACAGTGCGTAAGAACTAGTACTCCTCGTGAAGAACAAGGCCAATAGAGTAGCAAATAGTGAACAAAAACGCACACGGTACACAAAGATCCAGATCCACAATAACTAAATGCACGCCTCGTACTCAAGAGAGAACAAAATCTCACTGCATTAATGAAGAACAAAATGAATGCAGGCAGAATAGAAGTCTCTGGCGGCGCACAGAAACAGGAGTAAGAGAGAGAGAGTGCAAGAGACAAAATGACCCAAAGGAGTAGTATTGATTTCAGCCAAAAAGGGTGACCTAACCCTAGGGATTGGGGTCCTATTTATAGGCTGCCGAACACTAGGAATATTCCACCAGCCCCTTAGGGTTTTTACAGACGTAGGAATAAAGGAAAAGACTCTACTGCCCTTAGGTATTTTTACAGACATGACTGACTGACTGTGGGCCTAGAGATACAGATGACTTATCTGGAAGCTAAGTTTTCGTAGCGACTACGGCTTCTCTTCTGGACAGTCGGATACAAGATCAACGGTTGTCAGTTTTGCGCCGAAACTGACAAAGCTTCCACCGACTTTGCACCAGGTACCCGGATTGGGCCGGCCCGATTCCGCAGCTCTCTCAGCCCGGCAATCACTCACCGCCCGTGTACCTGAGTAAACCCTGGTCAACAGCCCAGTGGGTCTTCTGCTGCTCCTGGCCCGTGTACCCGAATTGGGCCAGCTCGACTTCGCAGCCTCCTCTGCCCGACAGTCGCTCGCTGCCCGTGTACCTGAGTCACACGCGGCCCATGAAACAGCAGATCTCTTCTTCTTCTGTCCTCTTTGACTATCGTTGACAATGACTCATCACATCTGGAGCCATGAGGCCCACGCTATTCAGCATGGCTCCTCAACTTCTGATCAGGACTCTCGGACTCCAATTCTAGGTAGCATTAGAACTTCCGATACCTCCTATCGGAACTTGCGATCAGTGCAATTTTTCCTGCTATGCATTAGAACTTCCGGTTTCAACTCTCTGTCTCTAATTAGAAATTATCGGAACTTCCGATACCGTATCAGAACTTCCAATTTGATCTATCTGTTTCGTAAACAATAAATTATCGGAACTTCCGATACCATATTGGAACTTCCTATTTGAGCTCTCTGTTCCAATTCCGAAAATAATCAGAACTTTTGATTCCAAATTGGAACTTCCGATCCAATCGGAATTTTCTTTGGGCATTGTTCCTTCAATTTCCCCCTGGGCCTGGTTATGATGGTCGACCTCAAATTGTACTCTAGACTTAGCAACTTGATCAGGTGTTGGGTCTAGAGCAGGAAATGCATGATGAGTAAAATAGATAAGCAAAATCCGTTCCCAACATTACTTTAGTGTCTTTCTGACATACCCTTTTCCACATGATGGTCAAGGTAATAGGAACCATCTCCTAAAAATATCATTTGGTCATACGACTGCATCAGGCATATAAATACAACTCCCACTACTCTCTATCCAATCGAAAAATATGACACAATCACCGCTTAACACTCTCAATGCTGTGCTCACCAATTTGGGACGGAGGGAGTAAATCTTAATCTCTAGTTGATGTATTGCACATTCTCTATTATGTCTTTCTTTTATTAACTCATTAACTAGGAAAATAGCACTAAATCCTTTTGCTATAGCTGTGTTTGCATCACCAATTCCTTGCTCTATGAGAATTATATGACACTAAGCTTGTGTGTTTCATCACTTTAAAGAGAGATGATGACTTGCAAAAGCCCATTGAGAACCTACAAAACATAAAAAGGCATTCTTTGATTTCAGAGGCAGTATTCCTTTAGTGGTTGTACTGAAACGAGAACTGATTCCATTGATATTTATTGTGCTATTTTGGTCATGTTTGCATCAATAATTAATTTGTTCGCTATGATCTTCCACCCCATGTCCCTCTTTTTCATAGTACAGTGAATGAGCAGGCGACACTGTTCAGATTATAAGACAAGAATTGAAGAGCCAAAGGAGGCATGGACATAACTTGAAGAAAAAGTCTCTTTGGAATAATATGCAAGAAGATGTAAGTGTTTGTACTATAATTTGCATGAGATGAAGTACTCATCTAGGTTTAATGGTTAATCTGAATCATACAATTTCCCTTCTATTTATAGGTCATGGAGAAGCTTGTAGATATTGTCCACTTCTTACATGTTGAGATTCAAGATGCTTTTGGGTCTTACGGCAATTTGAGATTTAAGTGTGACCAATTTGTGACGTGCACGCAGAGGAAATGTATCTCAAATTGCATGCATTTACATGTAAAGATGTAAGACTTAGCACGTAGGGATGAAAACGGATCGAATACGGACAGATATCACTGATATCATATCCTTTTTTATATTTTTTTGGATTCGGATTAGGATTTGAATACTTCGGATACAGATACGAAATTAGATATTATTGGATACAAATACGGAGCTGATACGAATACGATTACGAATATTTACCGGATATCATCGATAATATATTTTTTGATTTATAGTTATAACACACAAGTGACAAGTAATAGTTGACATCACATAAATCATAATGAATATAGAAGTTCACATACAAGTTAACATTACACAAATCACCATAGATAAAGTTCACACAAAAGTGAATGAAATAATGAACCAAAATTTGTAGAAAAATCATATTCATAATTATGAGTCCATTTTTAGTTCTTATTCACTAAATGCAAAGAAATTTTGGAAAATCTAGTATTTAAAGAAAATTACGTTCGATGTTAAGAAAACCACTGATTCTACAAGAACGTACTAGGATTGAAAGAATGAATATGTTGGTTTTAAAAACAAATCGATGGTTAAATCTTCATTTCAACTTGAAACTTTTTCTATGGTCAAAATGCAACATAGCTTATCATGTAAAAATTTGGTATTTTTCTAGATAAGTTAACTATTTTTAATTTATTAAATGTGATTCTAAGATTTAAATTGAAATAGGTCAAATTTGAATTGCAGGTGCTTGAAATAATGAACTAAAATTTATAAAAAAAAATAATATTCATGTTTTTAGTCCATTTTTAGTTCTTATTGACTAAATTTAAATAATTTTTGAAGAAATTATGCTACGACACTTGATGGGCAACATGTAGCTTAATAGTTTTTTACTTCTAAAAGATCAAACAAAGTCTGAAAAATATGTGACTTTTCATGGTGTTGTGGTATGATACATAGATACTGTAATAAAAAATTAAAAATATTTCAAAAAAGTTATCATATATGATGTTAAGAAAGTTGAAAATTCCACAAGAACGAGCGAGGAAATAAAGAAGGAATATGTTGGGTTTAAAAGCAAATCAATAGTTACATCTTCGTTTCAACTTGAAAAATTTTCTATGATCAAAATGCAACAAATATTATCTAGTGTAAAAATTCGGTATTTTTCTAGATAAGTTAACTATTTTTAATTCATTAAATGTGTTTTTAGGATTTAAATTGAAATGGGTGAAATTTGAACTGCAAGTGCTTGAAATAATGAACCAAAATTTATAGAAAAATAATATTCATGTTTTTAGTCCATTTTTAGTTCTTATCGACTAAATTGAAATAAGTTTTGAAAAAACTAGGTTATGATACTCAATGGACAACTTGGAGCATATTGATTTTTTTATTTTAAAAAATTAAACGAAGTCTGAAAATACTTTACTTATCATGATGTTGTGATATGATAAATAGATACTGTGATAAAATTTTTGAAATATTTTGAAAATTTTATCATATACGACGTTAAGAAAGTTGGAGATTCTACAATGTTGACTTGGGATATAAAGAAGAAATGTGTTGGGGTTAAAAGCAAATTAATAGTTAAATCTTCGTTTCAACTTGAAACTTTTTCTACTATCAAAATGCAACATAGCTTATCTCATGTAAAAATTTGGTATTTCTCTAGATCGGTTTACTATTTTTAATTCATTTTTTCTAAGCCATTAACTATTTTTAGTTAATTAATTATGTTTCTAGAATTTAAATTGAAATATGTTAAATTGTAATATTTATATTTTTAAAAATATTTTTTCTTTCACTTTCCAGCCGCAAGGAAAAAATGAGCAAAAAGGAATGCAAACCATTGCACCGTGGCACTCTTATGATTTTCTTCGCTTTAGGCTCTTTCATATGTGGGCCAGTTCGTAGAAGTGTGCATGCTCACGTCATGCTCGCGTCTCACGTTGATTGTTTTTGATGGGGACAGGGTGGCCCGATCTTTCAGAGAGGATAGAGATAAGATAACTTCGATTGAAAGGAGACGACGTTGACGACCCGACTACAACCGTACGAGACGTTCGTGTTGCGCCTTAGCGATCGATACACCAACTCCAAGGGTTGTTGATCTTATCGGTGATCAACCTTGTTCCTGCAAGCAATCGAAGAACGAGCAAGAACAAGGTAAAGGAGCAACTACAATTGCTGGATATGAAAGACGCTCGAGGGATAGTTGGGGTTCTGAAACGTGAAACCGGCGATCTAACCGATCACGGGTTTACACGGACAAGTAGCATTGGCTAAAGTTTTATCTAATCAAAACCCGAATTACAACTGAAGTCTCTAGGGTTATTTATAGCCCTAGGGACGTTCCCAAAGTTTGGAAAACTTATTACATATGGAAAGGACTAATTATTTCCAAAACAGATTGACTAAAAAATGGAAATTCCGTGCTTAATTGGTTCGGCCTGAAAAAGGAACACGAATTGATTTGGTGATTGCGATCTCCTCTGATGGAATCTGGAGGTGTAGCTGGATCCGTTGGAAAGAGGCCATCTCAAGCTTTCCAAAAAGTCCAAGATCATCCTAATTGGAGCTTCCATATAAAAGTTATGTGCGTTTGAATTTGGTGTTGTTCCTGTAGTCCGAGTGTGAATCCCACACGTGTAGAACTTTATCTCCACTTTTTATTGGCACAAAAATGACGTCTTAAAGTTGCATATTATATTTGGATTAACTTGACTTGGTCTCCAATCAACTTCCATGATGTTCCATGCTCTTGATGTGCTCTTAACGTGCCGCTTGATCCATGAAAGAATTTCTGTAATTGAAAATAAAGCCAACTCATGGTGTAGCATCCTTAGCTCAAATATATAAAATGTAAATCTAATATAGAATGAATGAACCTTGGGTTGTTTATTGTAAAGTATAAGCATGGTTATATCCGAGCTAGTGATGTCCTCATCATTCTCTCCTTCTTGGCTGCAAACCATCCTCGATTTGTTCTTGTGTTCATCATCAATGCAACTCCTAGCAAAAGAACCATTATTGTGCAGTATCTCTTGTTCTTTAAACATGCAGTGAATTGAATAAAACCAACTCACCAAATCCTTTGCTTGAACAAATGACATCGAATCTGTACTTTTAGATATTGGAGCAGGAATTGTGTCATTGCTAAGCAGCCCACAAGGCTCTCCTTCTTGAAAACAAACCTGTGTATTTAAATCAAAACAAGAGACTCTCGAGATAATAGGATTAGTTAAAACACCTTGGTTGAGACTATTATCTTTAGAATTTACATGCTGTTTAAAATCTGAACATATGTAAACTCTATGCACAAGGTATACTCCTTGATCATTGTATTTTCCAATTATATGAAAACTCATTTGAGCAAGACATGGCAAATCAGGTCTAGTGAGTAAATTCTCATTTAAAACACTAAGTTCACAAAGATCATCAAGTTCAATATAACCCCAAGTATTTAAAGAAGATAACAATTTTTGTTCTTCCTTTTCACTAGCAATGTGAACAACATGTATCAAATCACTTAAAGGTTCGGCAACAAAGTTAACATGTTAATTAACTAGTTGTGGCATGTATATAAGTGAAGTACATAACTCTTCTTTATTACATGGAGTGTCCATCAAATCATCTGGTAACAAAGCAATTTCAGCAAAAGATTCTACTAACAGTGGCTCTATAATAGCATGAATAGTGGATAATTGTGTTTTATCAGGAGTACACTCACCTTGATTAATTTCAGCACATAAATTACCTTGCAAAACCTTTTCCGATGATGTAAGTGCATTTTTATTCTCCTTTTCCTGTTCAAGGTTAGTAGTACTAGCAGGCACGCCAAATGGTGTTTCCTCTAAATCATTAGCAATCTGAATTTCAGCTCGACATGCAAGTTCAAACAATTGAAAGAGAGAATTATATGTTTCATGAAGAAGCATTTCATGAATTTCCTTGTTAAGCCCACGTAAAAACCTTTGTTCCATAGCTTCTTCACATTCATCTAAAGCACAACGTAATAAACAAGCATGCATATCATGATATTATGAGGCAACACTTCTGCTATCTTGTTTTAAACATTGTAGTTTCTTTAACAGAATATCAGCATAATATGGAGGAACAAAAGAATCTCTCAAATATTTCTTTAAGTCTTTCCAAGATTGAGGTATTTTATCATGTCTACAAAGATGTTTCCAATGATATGCAGCATCTTTAACTAACACTTTAGAGGCAACCATAACCTTTTCTCTTTCAGACAAGTTATACTTTTTAAATTCATTATCTACAGCTAGCAACCATTGAATATATGCATGAGGATCATAATTTCCTTCAAAATAAGGTATTGTACATTTGAACCTAGTTAGAATTTCATCACATACCTCATATTTATCGTGTTGATCCCTCATGTGTCGATGAAGATGTCGATATTGACCTTCATTATATCCTATCTCCTTGTGTATCCCTTGAGAAACCATGTTGAAGAACATGGGTTTGATACTCCAGAAGTGATGAGTGATTGTCAACGGAAGTCAAGAAAAGAGACATGAAGACCTATCGTGTCTAAGGCGCGTGTGACTCAGGTACACGGGCAGCGAGCGACAGCCGGGCAGAGGAGCAGCGAAGTCGGGCTGGCCCAATCCGAGTACATGGGCTAGGAGCGGCACGGGATCCACTGGTATGTTGACTGGGTTTGACTCAGGTACATGGGCGGCGAGCGATTGCCGAGCTGAGGAAGCTGCGTGGTCGGGTCGGCCCAATCCGGGTACCCGGTGCGAAGACGGTGGACGCTTTGTCAGTTTTGGCGCAAAACTGACAACCTATGATTATTTTGTTCTTAGGATATTAATATTTAGTTTTTAAGTTCAGAATATTTTTATTTGAGTCAAGTGATTTTTCTAAGAATATTTTAGTAATTTTTGGAATTTATTTTAGAGTCCGTGTTAATTTACCCTAGGGGTAAATTAGTCTTTTCATGTATTAGGAGTCGCCTATAAATAGGCCCCTACCCCCTGGAGATAGGATGACTGTTTTTAATAGATCAATCTACAGTCCACCGAAAGTTTTCATCTACGAATTTTTCTCTGGTACTGAAATTTTCTCATGGTGGCGCGTGAGTTTGCCGCTGCAGCGTGCGGCCACAGCTATGGCTTCAGCCGTTTTGGCTTGTGACACCGGCACGCAGGCGCACTGGCGGCCAAGATGGTTCTCCGTGCGTGGGCCCTACGGCAGCTGGCATTTCCCTCTGTTTTTCTTTCCTTGCGTTGAAGCATAATCCCAGCCGGGGGCGCACGCCAGCGGCAGGCTGGTTGCGTGAGCAGCGCGCGTCGCAGGGAGCAACAGCAGTCTGGTTGCAGCAGAAGTGAATTGTTTTCCACGACATCTAGCTAGGCCAGCAGCCTACGGGACTAGAGTCAGCGCTTCGGCTGGAGGGAAATTTTTTTCCCTGGCACAGTTCACAAAGCACGGCGGGAACTTTTCTCCACGCGTTGCAGCGTGTGTTGTTCACAGCAACCGGTGCACAGCAACCAGAGCCATCCGGCGTGAGGTCTCTCTTCCCCGCGCGGGCCCCACGACGGGAGCTGTTCTCCACGGCACGGGAATCAGCAAGGCGCGTGGCGACGACGATGCATGTAAGTATTTTTTAATCTACTATTTTTCAGCTAGTTAATTAAATCAATAGTTATCTAGTTTTAATGAGCAAAAAAATATAATCAATCTCGTAGTTAATTTTTAATCTGTTAACTTTTTATTACTTATCTCGTATTGTTTATTTAAGTGTTTTATTTAATCTGCTTATATAAAAAGAAAAATTTTATTAGTCGCAGCAATATTTTTATTCTAGTTTTTACATGCAATATTTTCGGTTTAATTCTGAATTAATTTTTAATGATCCATGTTTTATTCATTTGATTAGTATTTTATTTCTAGACTGAAATATTAATATTTTGATATTTATCTAGGTGTTTTTATTTACAGCAGTAATTTTATTTGGCTTATCTTTAATATCATTTGAATTAAGACGCCGGTCATTTTTAGACTAGACAACTTTAGTTCCAGTAATTTGCTCTGCTAATATTGTGCCTGGTTAAGTTTGTTTGGGTGTTGGGACTAGTATATAGTTTAGCAAGAAATTTTTAGGCGCCCATTCACCCCCCTCTGGTTGCTACTTTCGATCCTACAAGTGGTATCAGAGCGAGGTTAGGATTTTCTCATATCTTAACCGATTCTAAACCTAGGTAGCGACCATGACGTCTTCTTGCAAAATCCCGTCCCTAGAAGCTTTTGGCTACACTTATTGGAAGACTCGCATGCGAGCATACCTTATGAGCCAGAGCTCGGACATATGGGAGATTTGTGTTCATCCTACTTTCACCATAGTGCCTATCGCTGCGGATACTGCTGCAGATGTAGTTACCCAACATCAAAATAATAGTAAAGCAGTGAACATTTTATTTTCTGGTCTAGGTCCTAGTGAGTTTGAGCGTGTTATTCATCTCACCACTGCTCGAGAGATCTGGGCTACCCTCCAGGCACACCATGAGGGGACAGCTCAGGTCAAGGCCAGGCTCTACCAGACCTACCGGTGTGTGTATGAAAATTTCTCACAGAAGCCGGGTGAGACTGTTGAGGCTTTGTTTGGTCATTTTCAATCGATCATTAACAAGCTTCACGTCAACAAGGTCGAGCATGATCAGCTGGTCTCAGATCATGAACATGCGCTTAAGGTTCTCCATACCTTGGACCCTAAGATCTAGGAGATCAAGGTTTCTTCTATTGTTGAGAGCGCGTCTTATGATACCTTGATCGTCGCAGAGCTTTTTAGTAAGATCAAGGCCTCAGAGGTCGATATCCAGTTGAGATCAAATCTCACTGGTTCTGGCTCAAAGACTCTGGCGCTTGTGACACCGTCTGATGATCCTAATGCCATGAGTTGTACTACCTTTTCTTTGATGTCTATCTCCGAGGAACAACTTGATTCACTAGGAGATGATGATTTGTGCTTGTTTAACAACCGGGTGTGACGTGTCTATGATAAGCGAATGTTTAAGAGACACGACACAAAATTCGGATGCTTTGAGTGTGGTGATTCAGGTCATTTCATTGCCAACTGCCCCAAGCAGAAGAATTATAAGAAAGGAACCAGCGACAACTCCTACGACTCTGATAAGTACGACAACTCCATGAAGGGCAAGCCCAAGATGAGATTCTTTTGAAAGGCTTTGAAGGATTACATGCGTGAGAACAAAAAGCGAGACAAGGCTTTCTTCGCCGAGATGGAGAAAAGCTACTCCAAGAGATCCTCGTCTTCCTCCTCATCTTCGAGTTCAAGTGATGAAGAGATCGTGATCAGGAAGGGGAAGGACAGGGATGATCCGGCGGGCCTCTGTTTCATGGCCTTCGGGGACAAGCCAAAGAGTCGCTCACGTGACAGTCGAAGACCCCACAAGAGCTTCTGCTCAATGGCTCTTGGGGAGAAGAAAGAAAAGGACTCCTCCGACGACTCCGACGACGACGATGATGAGAAGGTATCTTCCTATGAACAAGAAGTTGTTAATTTACTAGAACAGAACCGTCAGGAGTTGAAGTATCGGGAGAAACTGCTTAGAGGGGCTAAGAAGAGGATAGATGAGCTCGAGAGTGAGCTTGCCATGGCGAATGGCAAGATTGAGAGTCTGTCTTCTTCCCCTTGCTTGGGTGATAGTGGTGAGTGCCCTAACTGTGAGGTGTTGTTGTGTGACCTGATGACTCTTAAGTCTAGGTACACAGAGAGAGTAGATGAGAGAGACGCCTTGGCCACTGAGCTTGAGAGCGCTTAGCAGGAGCTAAAAAATGCTCATGCCACTATCGTCGTGCCTTGTGTAGACTGCCCATCCCATTTAGATAGTATAGCTGAGCTGAGAGCCAAGAGTGATGAGCAGTTGAGTGAGTTAGCTGGAGTGAGAGCTGAGTTGGAGCAGACTAAGCTAGAGCTTGAGACCTTGACAGTTCCACCCACTGTTTGTGAGAATTGTTTGTCCATGAGAATGGAGTTTATCAAGCTAAAAGCAGAGAAGTCTGTCGATGTTGATAGAGAGTGTGAGATCTGCTTGTCTCAGGTGGAGGTGTTAGCTTCTTTGAGAGAGGAGCTAGCTGATGTTCAGAACGAGAACTTTTACCTCCGTCAGATCCTGAGTTGGATTAGTGCCAGAGAGCCACAGCTCGGCATGATGATTCAGCAGTTCAACAGACAGGATGGGTTTGGGGTAGGTTACACCTATACCAAGGCTGATTTTGAGAGTGCCATTAACCGAGCAGTGGAGTGGAGTAAGATGACTCCCGAACAGAGATATCCTAAGACTCACTCCACTGAGTCCTTTAAGGATAGTCAGCCCAAGGATGGAGTGCTCTAAGAACAACCTAAAGCTCCACCTAAGAAGCAAATCTGGGTCCCAAAGCCTAAACTTCTCCACACTTCTCTTGATTCCTTACCTGGACCCTCTCACACCAAAGATGCTACACCAAACACCACCAAGCCTAAGAATCCCAAGCCTCAACCACATCCAAAGAAGCCTGTGAGTTTTGTAAGAGAGACGGGCATCTTGAGGAGTTTTTCTTTAGGAGGAAGTGGGTTGAGCGAGTAGAGAGAGCTCGAGGTGGGCAGGAGCAGTTCTACCAGTAGGGTGGTAGACAGAGAGTTCCTTGATGTAGAGAGAGGCTAGAGGCCAGGCCACATCGTGTAGGTGGTGGTAGAGGAGACGGTTTTTATGATCGTGCTCTGGAGGGTGGTTTCCGTGCCGACAGAGTTCTAGATCGTTATGGATACGGTTTTGGACCTTGTGGTCGTGATTTTAGGAAGAAAAGAGGACCGCGCTTTGAGCCGCGATGTGGTCCAGACTCATATGATTCCTTCTGCTTTCCTACTTACGAGCAGATGGCTCGACACTGGTTTAGTACTTTTGCTAGACCTGGTGGTCGACCATTTGCTCCCACTCATGACCATTGATCTTGCAGGATCGGGGACTGGAGGACGTATAGATCATGGATTTAGGATGTTCTCGCCATATGACGGGACACCGCAGATGGTTCTCCAGCCTCACTCCCCCGAGCTCCAAGGAATACATCATTTTCAGGAACAGTGGTCAAGGGAAGGTACAAGGTATTGGGTCGATTCGTATTTCTGATTATTTTTCTTTGAAGAATGTTGCTTTAGTTGGAAATCTGAACTTTAATCTAATTTCTGTGTCGCAACTTCTTGAGGATGGTTTAGAAGTGCACTTTAAGAAGGGCATGTCTTCTGTTGTTGATTATAGAGGATCTTTAGTTTGCTAGATCTTACCTTTTGGTAAGGTTTTTCGTATTGATTTCTCTAGTTCTTCTAGCCCTTCTCGCTGTCTGATGGCCGGATCCTCCTCTGAGCTATGGAAGTGGCATAGAAGGTTAGGCCATTTGAGCTTTGATCTGCTTATCAGATTGAGTTCTATGGATCTTATCCGAGGATTGCCTAAGCTTAAGATGGAGAAGGATCTAGTGTGTCATCCATGTCGTCATGGGAAAATGGTTGCCGCTTCTCACGCACCTGTGACTCAGGTGATGACTTCGTAACCAGGAGAGCTGTTACACATGGATACAGTAGGTCCAGCTCAAGTACGCTCAGTCGGTGGGAAGTGGTATGCCCTTGTAATAGTTGACGATTTTTCTCAATTCTCGTGGGTTTACTTTCTAGAGTCTAAGGATGAGACTTTTTAGTATGTTCATGACTTGATTTTGAAGCTGAAGAATGAGAATAATGGTATGATGCGAGCAATTCGTTCGGACAACGGCTCTGAGTTTAAGAACTCTCAGTTCGTCAGTTTCTGTAGTGATCAGGGTCTTGATCATCAGTTCTCTTCTCCTTACACTCCCCCATAGAACGGTGTTGTGGAACGAAAGAACCGCACGCTTGTCGAGATGGCCAGGACGATGCTTGATGAGCATAGAACTCCTAGGCGTTTTTGGAATGAAGCAATGAACATAACTTGCTATCTTGCCAATTGCATTTTCCTTAGAGCTTACTTAGGTAAGACATCATATGAGTTGCGGTTTGGTAGATAGCCCAAGGTGAGTCACTTGCAAGCTTTTGGATGCAAGTTCTTTGTGCTTAAGAAGGGAGGGCATTTGGACAAGTTTGAGTCTCGTTGCTGGGATGGAGTCTTTCTTGGTTATGCTTTGCATTCACGAGGCTTTCGTGTTTGGATTCTAGACTCTCAGATGCTTGTCGAGTCTTGTGAGATTTCTTTTGATGATTCTTTGCCCTCGCCGACCCTTCTTTTGAACTTTCTGGAGATGATGAGCTTGGAGAGTCCATCTTCGAGGAAGATGATGACACTCCTGCTGATGATGAGGGTGGGCCCTCTACACCGCCTGCAGACCCCACACCTTCTGAGACTTCGACTGAGGATGAGGACGGACCTCTGATTACTCCTTCTACTTCGATTGAGCCTCCTCAACCGAGTCTAGAGGTGCTGACTCCGGTGAGATGACTTCTCAACCGAGTCCAGCAGAGCCAGTTGCTGACTCTAGTGAGGTGATGTCAGATCATCTAGGACCCCGAGCAGTTCAGCGTGATCACCCTTCAGAGCTCATCATAGGTGATCTTACGGAGAGATCTTTATGTTCTTCAGTTGGTTCTCTCGCTATGTTTGCTGAGTCTTCTTTTGTTGCTACTTTTGAGCCTAGAGACGTTTCTCATGCTCTTTCTGATTCAAATTGGATAAACGCCATGCAAGAAGAAGAGCTTGAAAATTTTGTTCGCAATCGGGTTTGGACACTAGTTGAGCTGCCACCTGGATGTAACACCATTGGCACCAAGTGGGTGTTTAAGAACAAACAAGGAGAAGATGGTGTTGTGGTGCGCAACAAAGCTCGATTAGTGGCTCAGGGTTTTTGTCAAAAAGAAGGTATTGATTTTGAAGAGACCTTCGCCCCTGTTGTCCGCCTTGAGTCCATTTGTATTCTTTTGGCCTTTGCTGCTTCTAAAGGTTTTAAGCTTCATCAAATGGATGTCAATAGTGCTTTTCTAAACGGGTATATAGAGGAGGAGGTCTATATTAAGCAACCCCCGGTTTTGAGAATCCTAAATTTCCACGACATATTTACAAGTTGCAGAAGGCTTTATACGGTCTGAAGCAGGCCCCTAGGGCTTGGTATGACCGCCTGAAGCAGTTCTTGTTGCAGAAAGGTTTTGTGATGGGTTCTGTGGACAAGACTCTTTTCTTGCTTAGAGATGGCGCAAACTTGTTGGTTGCTCAGATTTATGTGGACGATATTATTTTTGGTGGTTCTACTAATGAGCTTGTGTCCAAGTTTTCTGAGCAGATGCATAGCGAGTTTGAGATGAGTCTCATGGGAGAACTAAAGTACTTTTTAGGGCTCTAGATCAAGCAAACCAAGGACGACATTTTCATCCACCAGGGTAAGTATACACGGGACATGCTAAAGAAATTTGATTTTGGTGGAGAGCTAAAGCCACAGATGACCCCAATGGGTACATCTGGAGGTCTGGACAAGGACGAGGACGACGTCAAGGTAAATGAGAGAGAGTATCGAGGGATGATCGGTTCGCTACTATACTTGACTGCGATGAGACCGGACATTCAGTTTGTCGTGGGTGTGTGTGCGCGTTTTCAGTCTTCGCCCCACGCATCTCACCGACAGGCTGCGAAGCGTATTTTCAGGTATCTTACTTATGCTCCTGATTTAGGTCTTTATTATTCTACATCATCGTCTCTTGATTTAGCTGGTTTTTCTGACGCTGATTTTGGTGGGTGCCGACTGGTTCGCAAGTCGACTTCCGGTACTTGCCAACTTCTTTGTTCTTTGCTTGTTTCATGGTCTTCTCGAAAAAAATCTGGAGTTGCGCTTTCTACTACTAAGGCTGAATATGTAGCTGCTGCTAGCTGCTGCTCACAGTTGGTTTGGATGATTTCTACTTTGCGGGATTTTGGGTTGTTCTTCCTTTCGAGAGTTCCTTTGTTTTGTGATAGCACTAGTGCAATTAGTGTAGGGAAAAACCCATGTCTTCATTCAAAAACCAAACATATTGATGTGCTCTTTCACTTTCTGAGGGATCAATATGAGAAAGGGGTCATTGATCTTATTCATGTTGATACCCATCAGCAGTTGGCTGATATTTTTACTAAACCCCTAGATCAGTCTACTTTTGAGCGTTTGCGAGGGGATTTGGGAGTTGTGTATCCTTTTTAGGATACTTTGAGTTAGTTTTTCTTTCTTCTTTATTTTTGTTGAGTCTTTTTGTGTGCGTTCATATCATGCATAATCATAAATCACATTTTGAGCTTGCTTCTGTTATATGATTAATCTGCTTTACTTTCTCTAGCTAGTATATGCTTTTGATTACTTGTCGATGATCATGTTCTGTTTCAGTTCACATGATATATCTGATACTTGTCATATGCATGACTTTTATGCTTTAAAATTGAAAAATGATCAACATTGCTTCTGGTAACTAGCATGTGTAGGCTGAATGCTTTCGTTATCTTTTACATGCCTTGTAGCTAGATCCTTACTTAGATGCAGATATGCAACTTGGACATCTATATGCTTTAAATATGAAAATTGTGTTATAAAAAAATTATAAAAAAATTCAGAAAAATGAAAAATTTATGCATTTTTATGATTATTAGAAAAGATCCAGGTGAGTTTGCCTTGTCGCATTGCATTGTTCTGGACTGCTTACCATAGCACTTTGGTATAAACTAGGACGGTGTAATGTATGCCAAGACCAATGTCTTAAGCTTCTGATGGTCCAGTTCTGGCCTATGCTTGACTTGGTCGGTTAGCATAAGGTTTGACATGCAAATAACCCCTGCAGAAATGAAAAAATAAAAAGGAAAAAGAAAAAGTTTGAAAAATTTAAAACGATGACAAGTTTGCTGAAGCACTTTGATTTGGACAATGCTTATCTTGGTAGATATCTGTTAGCTTTTGCATCTCATGCTTTACTCTGCTTGTCAACTAGAAAATGTGGTGATGCTTTTGTTTACAAAAATTTGAAAAATGCGGGCTAATGACTCTCTTTAGATATCATCTATTGCACTGATCATGTCATGTATCTTAGATAGTATATCTTTTGCTATACCTGTTAGATGTTGTAATTGCAGTTAATCATATCTAAGAAGCATGCTTTTCACACTCCACGTCACCCCATCTGCATTCATGGCAGATTTTGAGGGGGAGCTGCATTTCAGGGGAGTTTGTGTCTATGTCTCTTTAGAGTGCATTTAGTCTCACTTGATGAGTTCAGTTGTCAATAAGGGGGAGAAATTTTGGAGTTTAGGAAACATTTTTTAGCTTTCTCTGGGATTTATTTTAGGGGGAGTTCCTTGTTGGTAATTCTGAGATGTGCACTTATTTTTGAGTCTTTATTTTTGGTTAACCATAATGACCATTTTCGTGCTTTTGTTTGGCTTTTGGTCATTAGGGTTAAACTTTTATTTTCTTTCTTCTATTTTCTTTTGTCTTTGTTTTCCTGTCTCCACATGTTTATGCAGGTTCTAAATAAGTGCTAAAGAGGGTGTTGACAATGCACTCATCAAGGGGGAGATTGAGAAACTATGTTGAAGAGCATGGGTTTGATACTCCAGATGTGATGAGTGATTGTCAACGGAAGTCAAGAAAAGAGACATGAAGACCTGCCTTGTATAAGGCGCGTGTGACTCAGGTAGACGGGCAGCGAGCGACAGCCGGGCAGAGGAGCCACGGAGTCGGGCTGGCCCAATCCGGGTACATGGGATAGGAGCGGCAGAGGATCCACTGGTCTTTTGACTGGGTTTGACTCAGGTACACGGGCGGCGAGCGATTGCTGGGCTGAGGAAGCTGCGGGGTTGGGTCGGCCCAATCCGTGTACCCGGTGCGAAGACGGTGGACGCTTTGTCAGTTTCAGCGCAAAACTGACAACCTATGATTATTTTGTTCTTAGGATATTAATATTTAGTTTTTAAGTTCAGAATATTTTTATTTGAGTCAAGTGATTTTTCTAAGAATATTTTAGTAATTTTCGGAATTTATTTTAGAGTCAGTGTTAATTTACCCTAGGGGTAAATTAGTCTTTTCATCTATTAGGAGTCGCCTATAAATAGGCCCCTACCCCCTGGGGATAGGATGACTGTTTTTAATAGATCAATCTACAGTCCACCAAAAGTTTTCATCTACGAATTTTTCTCGCGTACTAAAATTTTCTCACGGTGGCGCGTGAGTTTGCCGCTGCAGCGCGCGGCCACAGCTATGGCTTCAGCCGTTTTGGCTTGTGACGCCGGCACGCAGGCGCACTGGCGGCCAAGCTGGTTCTCCATGCGTGGGCCCTACGGCAGCTGGCGTTTCCCTCTGTTTTTCTTTCCTTGCGTTGGAGCATAATCCCAGCCGGGGGCGCATCCAGCGGCAGGCTGGTTGCGTGAGCAGCGTGCGTCGCAGGGAGCAGCAGCAGTCCGGTTGCAGCACCAGCAGTGAATTGTTTTCAATGGCATCTAGCTAGGCCAGCAGCCTACGGGACTAGAGGCAGCGCTTCGGCTGGAGGGAAAATTTTTTCCCTGGCACGGTTCACGAAGCACGGTGGGAACTCTTCTCCACGCGTTTGTCGCGCCCTGATTTAATAAATCAGGACTTTATTGAAATTCCATAGAAAATCAATAAAACAAGACGTTCATCATGCGACCACGTACAATACGGACAATCATTCACGGTTCGTAGACCGCATTAATACAAAAGTGAATAAAGGTGAAGAGAAACTAATAAAATAAGGGTCCTAGATGAACGCCTCCTTCCAGTCTCGCCTTGACTGGGTCGCTACTCCAGACCTTCATCCTCCTCGTAGTAGACTGGCTCTGATGGTGTAAGTCAACGGGGTGAGTACAGATGTACTCAGCAAGCCACCGAATGCAAATATAATGCAAGGTAATAACAAGGGAGATAGTGGCTAGTTTTGCGGAAGCAGCATAATTGTAAAGCTTTAAATGTGAGCAATTGATTAGTACGGAAAAGTAAACATGTGTGTGGGCATCATCATCTTCTAACTCGAGGGGTACAGTCAGCCCCACCTCGCTCAACAGTCCTTACGTGCCATGAATAACTTGAACATTCAAACAATTATAATCTAACTGCGAGTAGTCACACAACCCGCCCTTGACCGTGGGCTCGGCTTTTCGAAAAGATTGAATTACTCTGATCAGAGATGTACCACTGTACCCACAAGGCACGCACTCATCACCTACACCGAAGTGTAACGAGATGACCCATCACACGGGAACTCGTGCCAAAACCTTCCATATAGTCCTCCCCGACTCAATAGCACCCTCTTATGGGTTTCATATGGTGTCCCGACGCATCGGAGCCCCACCATACCCCCCCTTGAGCCTCGTCGGTACAAGTCGCCCGCAGGCTAGCCCCTTGCCCCCTCCTCTATGGTGCATCAAGCCGGAGTATTCCATACTTCCAGTTAGGACTTACCCATTAGACTTGTGGTTGGTACGGAAGTGCTTTGCAACAGATCCCGCAGACCGGTCCTTATAGTGCCCCGGGTGCGACAAACCAGTGCCCGAGCTTGCACCCGGAACCCACCATACTTATAACCTAGCCAACTCCAACAGAGTCCAGAGACGAGAATAACAGGGAAATTCATATACAGAATCCAGCTATCTACGACTCGTTCTTTTTAACCTATAGCAGTTGTGCTGGTACATTGGGCACTAGCTAATATATTTATAGTAGAGTGACAAGGAGTTAAGGCTCAATAAGCATGGCTTGGGTTTGCACACAAGGACAGGGATCTAATAAATATAAGTGTAAGGCTTGAGTATTTGACTAATGCAATATTAACCTATGGGTTATAGCGATAAGTTATTAAAACATGGGCTCAATTATGATCAACTGTTTCCACAGAGGTGGTCGATGACTTGCCTTGTTCAGCAAATGGGGATGGAGGAACCTCGGGGTAGAACTCCTGCTCCTCGACGAACTCGTAGTCTTCTCGATACGGAAAATAAACAATACATTCAATAAACAGATAAAATTCACTAGATAATCAACATACACATTTGTAGGTTTTATTATGTGAAGTAATATCTTTAATATTTCAAGGTTTTGTACCAAACAGTAAAGTTTAATATTTTTAGAATTTTTCCCAATTTATTTTCTGTATTATTAATTTTTAACCCTAAGGGATTTTTATCCATTTATTTATTAATAATATTTTGGACAACAGAAACTGTAGCGCCCCGATTTATCAAAATCGAGACATTATTGAATTTCCATAGAAAAACAATAATACAAGAGGTTCATCATGCGACAACGTACATACGGTATAATTCATGGTACGCAGACCATATTTATTACAACATTGTTTTAGTAAAAACAGTAATAAAGTAATTAAATAACGGCATGACGAACTTCTTCTTCAGGATTTTTCTTCTTGACTGGGTTGCTACTCCAGACCGTCTTCAAGATACGCATCCTCTGTGGGGTCCAACGGGTATGAGTACAAAAAGTACTCAACAAGCCACCGCAAATGCAAATAATAATGCAGGATAATAAACAAGGAAGGATAAAGGCTAACAATGCGAAGTAAAGCAATTGCAGTTATGGCATTTAGTGTAATCATATTTTAATCATGCGGAAAGTAAACATGAACATCATCAACATCAACTAACTCGAGGAGTACGTTTTACCTCCTCGCACAACGGTCCTTACATGACAAACAACATGCACAGCCATATTCAAGTAAACTAACTGGGGGATGTCACGCAACCCGCCCTTGACCGTGGGCTCGGCTTTTCGAAAAGATTTAAGACTCTGATCAGAGATGTACTACTGTACCCACAAGGCACGCACTCATCTCAACGAGATGACCCATTACACGGGAACTCGTGCCAAAACCTCAATATGAGATGTTCCAAGCGATAACCACCCGCTCTAGGTTTCGCCGGCGCGTCGGGCCGCATCCCGGCTAACGTCGCACCCCCTTTTGCGCCACATTGGTACAAGTCACCCGCAGGTGCAACTTGACCCATCTCCAAGTGGTGGCCTCGGTTTGGAACAACCCATACCTTAGTTAGGACTTACCCACTAGACTTGTGGTTAGTACGTAAGTGTATTGCAACGGATCCCTCAGACCGGTCCTTATAGTGCCCCGGGTGCGACTGACCAATGCCCTAGCTTGCACCCGGAACCCACCATGCATACACTCACAACCATGACTCATCACCAACAGAATTTCCAAAGATAAGAAGTATCGGGATCATATAATAGAACCATTTCACTACGACTCACTTTATCCTATAGCGGCTGTGCCAATACATTGGACACTAGCTAATATCATTGATCACATGGTGACAAGGAGGTTAGGCGAGATAGCATGGCTTGGGTTGCACATCAAGGTCGGGGGATCCTAAATAAATATAATGTAAGGGTTCATTTGACTAATGCATATACATAACCTATGTGTTTTAGCGATAGTCAATTCAGACATGGGTTCAATATGCTCAAAAGAATTGTTTGGTGACTTGCCTTGTTCAGCAAAGGGAGAGGGAGGGACTTCGGGGAAGTACTCCGGCTCCTCGGCGACGTCGTAGTCTTTTTAATATAAAGTAAAATAAAAGAACATAACATCTAATCAAACAGTATAACATTACATTATAAACATGTAAGTTTAAGTTGGTTATAAATAGAATAAATTCAAATTTTAAAGTTCTGAGATTTATTTCTCCATTAATTTAAAGTGAATCTAAATGAATTATTGTTTTTCATAAAAGGGTTTTCAAGTGTATATAATACTACATTAGGTTTTCTAATCAATTTAATATAAATGATTCAGGGAAAACTCAGTGGTTTTAGTGTTTAAACAGAAGGGACAATTATATAAGTTTTCTGGAATTTAAATATTTGAATTTACATTTAAATCCTAAGGGCATTTGAATACTTATTTAAATAAACATGAAAATGTCCAAGTAAACCTACTGTTTTTATTGCATAAACATGTAGAGAATAATTTTATGAATTTTCTGAAATTGGAATGGTAATTTTTAGAGTTCAAATGCATCAGATATGAATTTTACAAGTTTAAAAGCATTTCTGGAATTTATTTTCAAATTTTAAACCTCTCGGGTCCACGGTGAGCCAGGCCCACGGTGAACCCGCGCACTGTGTGCGTGCGCCGGGTCGATCTGGACCGTCGGATCCAGATCCGACGCGCGAGGGCGAGGCGGGACGCGCAAGTGGCTACGGACGGCCAGGATTAAAACGTGCGAACCGGTACCACGTGGACGCACAGGATTAAACGCGGGTTTTAAATATAGATGGACGCACGAGATTAAAACGTACCCCTTCGCCGAGATCTAACGGATCAGATTAATCCGCACGCGGGGATTAAACATCACCGTCGGATCCAGATCGCACGGTCGTGCGTGAATCCGACACGGCACGGGTACTCGACCCGTGCCGGTCGTCTTCTCCGACGACGGCGAGCGGGCCAGCGGCCACGGCGAGCGACGGCGACCTAGTCTAAGGCCTAAAATGGAACGAGGGTACTACGGGGATCACGAGGGTACCTCGGCGGTGAGAAAAAGATCGACGGAGCGTGGCCGGCGACGAGTGAAGGCGGCGGAGGCGTTCGGGTCCTTGGCGGCGACGGCGATCCGGCGGGGTTCGACGTCGATGGAGTGGTGGCCGAGGTCGGGGAGATCCCGGTGGTCACGACGGTGCGGTCGGCGTGGACGGAGAGGGACTCCGGCGACGGCGAGCGGCGGCTGGATGACGGGCGGTGGTGGCGCGCTAAAATGTGGAATGCAAGGGCTCTGTTGGATCTCGCAGCGTGTGAGCGTGGGGGCGCATTGCGGACGGCCGGAGGGTTTATATAGGGTCATCGGCGGGGGCAGAGGGGGCGTAGTCTGCGGTGGCCGGGGGTAAATGCGTTTAAACGCCGGCGAGGTTCGGGTTGAGCTCGATTCACCGAACCTGGACGCAAATCGGTCGAGTTTAATGGGGGGAAACGGTCAGCGCGACGTGGGGGTTTGATTGCCGGGCTTAATTCGAGGGGAGGGGGTCGGGGGCAAGGGATCCGAGGCGAGTAATGGCGTCGGCCGGCGAGGGGGGGGCGATTTGGGGGCGGATCTCGCGGGGACGAAGGTCCTGACAGGCGGGGGCCACGGGCCAGTGAGCGCGGGCGAGCGGGGGTGGCAACTGACGGGTGGGGCCGGGTTGTCGGGTTCGCGCGCGAGGGAAGGGGATCGGCGCCGACATGTGGGGTCGGCTTGTCAGCCAGGGGCGCGCGGGGTAACGGGCTGGGCCGGCCGGGAGAGAGGGAAGGGAGGGGAGGAGCCCATTACTGTTTCAAATCCTTTTCTGAATAAAAATAATTCCAGAAAATGGATTAAAATATTAGGGCTACTTCCAAGGCTGGTAAAAATTTATAAAAATTCTCAAAATTATATTTTGCTCTTAGGATCATATACAAAAAGTTTCACCTCCTGATTTGGTCATCTACTCTATGTTGT
Source organism: Zizania palustris (assembly GCA_019279435.1). Classification (NCBI taxonomy): domain Eukaryota; kingdom Viridiplantae; phylum Streptophyta; class Magnoliopsida; order Poales; family Poaceae; genus Zizania; species Zizania palustris. Next base: position 16,965,205 of record JAAALK010000079.1, read on the forward strand.
AGTCCAAAAGGGTATAAAGGGATTTAAAAGTATTTTCTGAAATAATAATTCCAATAAATTGAATTTAATAATATTTTATTGTTTTGAAAATTTGGGGTGTTACAAACCTATCCCCCTTACAAGAATCTCGTCCTCGAGATTGGAACGCTACTCGAATAACTCGGGGTATTGGGCTTTTAGTTCGTCTTCCTTTTCCCAAGTGGCTTCTTCGGCGGGATGGTTGTTCCATTGGACTTTGCAGAAGCGGACTACGCGACTTCTGGTTACTCTCTCCTTGGTTTCCAAGATCTTGACGGGTCTCTCTATGTAGGTCAAGTCTTCTTGGACATTAAGTTGCTGAAGGTCGGCTTGCTCGGTGGGCACACGGAGGCACTTCTTCAGCTGAGAGACGTGGAACACATCATGAACTCCTGCCAGGGATGGAGGCAGTTCAAGTTGATATGCCACTTCTCCTTGTCGACGGAGGATCTGGAAAGGTCCGACGTAGCGGGGTGCTAGTTTGCCTTTCATGTTGAACCTTTGGGTGCCACGGAGGGGAGTGACTCGGAGGTAGACGTAATCACCCTCCTCAAAGGCTAGATCTCTTCGACGGTTATCGGCGTAGCTCTTTTGCCTGGATTGGGCTGCCTTCAGTCGGTCTCTTATGATCTTAACTTTCTCTTCAGCTTCTCTCAATAAATCTGTCCCAAACAGTTGTGATTCTCCGGTTTGATCCCAGAGCAACGGCGTTCTGCACTTACGCCCATAGAGTGCTTCGAACGGGGACATTTGCAGGCTGGCTTGATAGCTGTTGTTGTAGGAGAACTCTGCATAAGGTAAGTTCTTGTCCCACATTCCGCCAAAGTCTAGAGCACAAGCTCTAAGCATATCCTCCAATATCTGGTTGACCCTTTCGGTCTGACCGTCGGTCTGTGGATGATAGGCGGTGCTAAAGTTCAGCCGGGTGCCGAGTTCCTCTTGAAGGTTCTTCCAAAACTTGGAGGTAAACTGACTCCCGCGGTCAGATACAATCTTCTTGGGAACTCCGTGGAGGCACACGATCCGGGTCATATACAACTCAGCCAACTTGGCGACGGTGTAAGTTGTCTTGACCGGAACGAAGTGAGCTACCTTGGTGAGTCGATCAACGATCACCCAGATAGAATCATGACCAGCTTGGGTCCTGGGCAGTCCCGTGATGAAGTCCATTCCTATTTCTTCCCACTTCCATTCAGGGACTTTGAGGGGTTGAAGAAGTCCGGCAGGTCTCTGATGCTCTGCCTTGACTCGCCGGCATGTGTCGCACTTGGCCACATACTCAGCTATTTCTCTCTTCATGCTGACCCACCAATATTTCTCCTTCAGGTCTTGGTACATCTTTGTACTCCCGGGATGGATGGAGTATAGAGTATCGTGGGCTTCCTGAAGGATGAGAGTCTTCAACTCAGGTAGGTTGGGTACGCATACTCGGTTTCCGAACCAAATGGTACCATGTTCATCCTCGGAGAATCCGGGGGCTTTACCCTTCCTCATGTTTTGCTGGATCTCTAGGATATCCGGGTCTTCCTTCTGCTTCTCTCGGATCTGGTCTATTAAGACAGGCCGAGACTCCAAGGCAGCGAGGTACTCTCGAGTGGTGATCCCCAGGTTTAGTCTCTCCATCTCCTTATAAAGCAGAGGAGCTTGGTCTTGAATCATGATGGCATTGCAGTACCCTTTTCGACTAAGGGCGTCTGCCACCACGTTCGCTTTGCCCGGATGATAATGGATGCCCAAGTCGTAATCCTTGATCAGTTCCAACCATCTCCTTTGCCTGAGGTTCAGATCTGGTTGGGTGAATATGTACTTGAGGCTCTTGTGGTCGGTGAAGACCTCACACCGATTTCCCACAAGGTAATGTCTCCATATCTTCAAGGCATGAACCACGGCTGCTAGTTCCAGGTCGTGGGTTGGGTAGTTCAGCTCATGCGGTCTCAGCTGCCGGGAGGCGTAGGATATCACCTTCCCTTCTTGCATTAAGACGCATCCCAATCCTTGACGAGAGGCATCACAGTAGACGTGGAAGTCTTCCCGGATGTCTGGCAGAGTCAGAATGGGGGCTGACACAAGCTTTTTCTTGAGAGTCTGGAAGCTCTCTTCGCAGTCGGGGGTCCAATCAAACTTCACCTCTTTCTGCAGAAGTCTAGTCATCGGCTTGGCGATCTTGGAAAAATTCTCGATGAACCGGCGATAGTATCCGGCCAACCCGAGGAAAACTCCGGATCTCGGTCACGGTCGTTGGCTGTAGCCAGTTGATTACCGCTTCAACGGTGGTTGGGTCCACTGCTATTCCTCCGG
>JAAALK010000079.1:16968520-17214819 GCA_019279435.1 Zizania palustris
TCATATAATCCATAACGGGTAGTGAAGGCCGTCTTGGGTATATCTTCTTCTCGGATCCTCAACTGATGGTAACCAGACCGAAGGTCGATCTTTGAGAATACCGTAGCTCCTTTGAGCTGGTCGAAGAGGTCATCGATCCGAGGCAACGGATACTTATTCTTGATTGTCACCTCATTCAGGGCGCGGTAATCTACACACATACGCTTTGCCTTGTCTTCTTTCTTCTCGACGAAGATGACAGGGACACCCCATGGCGATGTGCTAGGCCTGATGTAGCCTTTCCTTTCAAGATCCTCCAACTGCGCTGCTTCATCTCAGCTATTCAATTGGCGGCCATCCGATATTGTCGCTTATAAATAGGGGTGGTTCCAGGCACCAAATCAATCCTGAACTCGATGTCCCTCTTAGGTGGCATTCCTGGATAGATCCTCTGGAATACGTCCGGGTACTCGCTGACTACTGGTATCTCCTCCAAGGTAATCTGATGTAGTCTTGTCCTTCCGGCCTTCATGCTGGGCATCTGGAATGTGACTATAGTCCCTTCTTCATTAGTCACAGTCACATTTCTTTGGGCACATTCTATTACACCTTGGTGTTTATTTAGCCAATCCATCCCTAGAATGAGATCCAAACCTTGGCATTCTATTAGAATGGGGTCGGCCCAAAATATCGTGCCTTGGATTTCTACCCATACCCTTGGACTAAAGGAACAAGCGAGGGTTTGCTTGCCCGGGGTAGCTATTAGTACTGGCCTGGGTAGTTCACTTATGTCCAGTGCATTATTTTCCACAAAAGCAGTTGATATAAAGGAGTGGGTAGCTCCGGTGTCAAATAATACCACTGCATGCGATGAATGAACCATAAACTTACCCATGACAATTTCTGGTGCAGCCTGGGCTTCCTCGGCGGAGACGTGGTTCACTTTGGCGCGGACGGCGGGGTTGGAGGTGACTCCTTGAGCTCTCTTGGGATGGGGGCACTGGTGGGAGTAGTGTCCCTCTTGGCGGCAGTTGAAGCACACCACAGGCTTGCCATGCCTGTCTCTCAAGACCTCCGGCTTCTTGGCCGGGGCGGCTGGGGCGGTCGGTGCGGCTGGAGCGGCACGAGGTTGGCTGGCTCCGGCGTTGGCAGCTGGTGGCGCCGGGCGATACACTGGCCGGGGGTGGTACTGTGGCGCTGGTGGAGGTGGAGCAAAACGGGGTCTTTGGGCCATACCCTGGTTCTGCCTGAAGGCAATCATGCGCTTCTTCTTCAGGTCGACCTTATTTTGTTGGGTCTCCTGCATGATAGCCTTGTTCACCAACTTCTGGAAGTTGGTGAAGTCTCCAGAGATGAGTTGTAGGGACAACTCGTCCTTCAGTCCCCGAAGGAACTTAGCTTGTCTGGCTGCATCCGTACGGACCTCCTCGGGTGCGTACCAGGCCAGACGGTTAAACTCATGTAGATATTCCGTGACAGATCTGCTCCCTTGCTGCAGATCTCTGAACTCTTGTTGCTTCTGGGCAACGATGCCGTCGGGGATGTGGGCGGCACGAAAAGCGGCCGAGAACTCCGCCCAAGTGGGGGCGTGGCCCTCGGGTAGGGTCTCACGATGGTTGTCCCACCACTCTGCGGCGGGACCATGAAGCTGGTGGGTGGCGAAGGCCACCCTCTCCTGCTCAGTGCAGGTCAGGAGGTCGAGCTTCTTCTCGATCGCCCGCAACCAATCCCCAGCCTCCATGGGGTTGGTGGTGCTTGAGAAGGTCGGTGGGCGGACTCGGAGGAACTCCGAGAGCTGTGTCGCGGGAGCGGGAGCTGGTGTGGTAGGACGGGGCAGCTCGGGCTGTTGGTGGAGGCGGAAAAGATGCGCCTGCTGCTCTTGCATCTGCTGCTGCTGCTGTTGCATCTGATTCAGTAGGGCGGCAACTAACTGGTTCTGTGTGGCCATCATCTCGGCCAGAGTGGGGTGGTTGGCGACCGGGGCTTGCCTTTGCCCGGTGGCTCCCCATTGTGGCAAGTTGCCACTCTCGCCTCCATTCTGAGGAGCGTCTGAACCTTGAGTGTTGGTCATCCTGGAGTTTTCAGAGTATACATATTTATTTTAGTGAACTTCTTTATATTTTATTTCAAAAGGATACCGTTCTTGCGGTTACATTTATTTATTCTCTCATTCATGCCTTATATTTTGACATGGATGCTAATACAAGCAAGCAAATAAGAATAACAATCAATCGTAAAACTACGTCTAAGGCAGCTCGGGGGACGGCTCGATCTCGGGCTCGTGGGAGACGGGCGGGGTCGAGGAACTGGATGGTCCGGCGGGTGGTGCGCTGCGAGAGATCCTCTTGGGCCTCACTGTGGGAGTCTGAATGGGTTTCTTCCGGCGAGGCGGAAGAGGTGCGATCTCCTCAATGTCCTTCTTTAACTCTCTGAGCTGCTGACGGAGCTGGGCGTGGACCATGGCGCCCTGGCGTAGAAGCTCGTTCTGACGCCTCAACTCCTCCACCTCAAGGGTCAACAGAGGGTTCTGCTCTAGCTGTCGACGGAGCTCGGCGTTCTCCCTGGTCAGGTTCTCCGAAGTGTGGCGGTAGAAGTCAATGGTGTCGTGCTGGCTGTCCGCGTCGAGGAAGGCCTCCGTGTGGAGGTTGTCCATGGCCTCCAAGAGTCTCATCGTGCGGGTGATGGCGGAGCTGCTCTGGGTGAGGGGACTGATGTAGATGCTGCGGTGACTCCCGGGTGTGCGCATGGGCATGAAGCGGTAGACGGTGTCGCGGAGGTGGCAGTCGTAGACCAGTCAAAGCTCGGCGAGGGACTGGAGAGCGGCTCGCTGGCTGGCCACCACGAAAGAAGGTCCTCCAACTCCATGGGTGTAGAAGGGTGGCTACGTGGAAGAGGGGCGGATCACAACCGTGACCTCGCAGTAGCTCTCGTTCGCATCGGGAAAAATCCCGTGGAACGCAGGCTCATGGGGAAACCCCAAAAAGTCGACGAGCACGCGAAGCTCGCGGATGAATCCGGCCTCGTCACGAAGAGTCCCGCTCATGGTATGAACCGGCATCTACAAAAGAGAGAAAAATTTTGTGAAAACCTCGGAAGATGAGAGGATAAGTGATCTTTTGTAAAATATAGTGAATATATATATAAGTCCTAAGGTCAGGTCTGTTTGGCTTCCTACAGTCAAGTCGGCTCTGATACCATCTTGTCGCGCCCTGATTTAATAAATCAGGACTTTATTGAAATTCCATAGAAAATCAATAAAACAAGACGTTCATCATGCGACCACGTACAATACGGACAATCATTCACGGTTCGTAGACCGCATTAATACAAAAGTGAATAAAGGTGAAGAGAAACTAATAAAATAAGGGTCCTAGATGAACGCCTCCTTCCAGTCTCGCCTTGACTGGGTCGCTACTCCAGACCTTCATCCTCCTCGTAGTAGACTGGCTCTGATGGTGTAAGTCAACGGGGTGAGTACAGATGTACTCAGCAAGCCACCGAATGCAAATATAATGCAAGGTAATAACAAGGGAGATAGTGGCTAGTTTTTGCAGAAGCAGCATAATTGTAAAGCTTTAAATGTGAGCAATTGATTAGTACGGAAAAGTAAACATGTGTGTGGGCATCATCATCTTCTAACTCGAGGGGTACAGTCAGCCCCACCTCACTCAACAGTCCTTACGTGCCATGAATAACTTGAACATTCAAACAATTATAATCTAACTGCGAGTAGTCACACAACCCGCCCTTGACCGTGGGCTCGGCTTTTCGAAAAGATTGAATTACTCTGATCAGAGATGTACCACTGTACCCACAAGGCACGCACTCATCACCTACACCGAAGTGTAACGAGATGACCCATCACACGGGAACTCGTGCCAAAACCTTCCATATAGTCCTCCCCGACTCAATAGCACCCTCTTATGGGTTTCATATGGTGTCCCGACGCATCGGAGCCCCACCATACCCCCCCTTGAGCCTCGTCGGTACAAGTCGCCCGCAGGCTAGCCCCTTGCCCCCTCCTCTATGGTGCATCAAGCCGGAGTATTCCATACTTCCAGTTAGGACTTACCCATTAGACTTGTGGTTGGTACGGAAGTGCTTTGCAACAGATCCCGCAGACCGGTCCTTATAGTGCCCCGGGTGCGACAAACCAGTGCCCGAGCTTGCACCCGGAACCCACCATACTTATAACCTAGCCAACTCCAACAGAGTCCAGAGACGATAATAACAGGGAAATTCATATACAGAATCCAGTTATCTACGACTCGTTCTTTTTAACCTATAGCAGTTGTGCCGGTACATTGGGCACTAGCTAATATATTTATAGTAGAGTGATAAGGAGTTAAGGCTCAATAAGCATGGCTTGGGTTTGCACACAAGGACAGGGATCTAATAAATATAAGTGTAAGGCTTGAGTATTTGACTAATGCAATATTAACCTATGGGTTATAGCGATAAGTTATTAAAACATGGGCTCAATTATGATCAACTGTTTCCACAGAGGTGGTCGATGACTTGCCTTGTTCAGCAAATGGGGATGGAGGAACCTCGGGGTAGAACTCCTGCTCCTCGACGAACTCGTAGTCTTCTCGATACGGAAAATAAACAATACATTCAATAAACAGATAAAATTCACTAGATAATCAACATACACATTTGTAGGTTTTATTATGTGAAGTAATATCTTTAATATTTCAAGGTTTTGTACCAAACAGTAAAGTTTAATATTTTTAGAATTTTTCCCAATTTATTTTCTGTATTATTAATTTTTAACCCTAAGGGATTTTTATCCATTTATTTATTAATAATATTTTGGACAACAGAAACATACTGTTTTTATGGCATTATTGTGTAGAGAATAATATTCTGGTTCTAACAAAATTTGAATGGTGAAATTTGGAGTTAAAATGAGCAAGATATGAATTTTTGAAGTTTAAACTATTTCCTGAATTTTATTTAAACAGAAAAACAGTCTCTGGTCCACGGTGAACCAGGTTCACCGTGAACCCGTGACTATTCGCGTGGACCCGAGCGATCTGGGCCGTTGGATCTGGATCCAGTGGCCAGATGCGAGGCGGGCGGTTTAAATGAAAATGAACGGCTGTGATTAAAACGTGGCGAATGGTTACACGTGGACGCCTGAGATCGCTCGGAGTTTTTAAGCGGCGATCGACGGTTGCGATCGCCCGATACCCCTTCGATCAGATCCGAGGGCTTGGATTAAATCCCAAGGGATTTAATCGTAGCCCTCCGATCGTGATCGGACGGCCACGACCGCGTCCGGCACGGCACGATGTAAGGGGGCGCGTACCCCCTTCGTCTCCGGCGACGGCAGCCTCGGGTGCGGCCATGGCGGCGACGGTGAGCGCCTACAGGCCTATCTAACGGCAAAAATGGAACGGGGAGGGGAGGGCGGTCATGACCGTACCTCAGGTGGCGACGGCGGCGAAGAACGGCGACCGGCGACGAGGGTAGACGGCGAAGAGGGTTCGGGAGCTCGACGGCGGTGGTGATCCGGCGGGTTCCGAGGCCAACGGAGTGGTGGCCGGGGATGAGCGGTCGACGTCGGTCTCGTTGGTGGCGGTGGCTAAGGCGGAGGGGGCCGGAGGCGGCGGCGATCGCTCGCCGGAGGTGGAGCAGAACCGAAGTTCGAAAGGAGGGCGACGGCGCTCTGCTTTCGCTCGAGGAGGGCTCTGCTGGCGTGGGCTGAGTGCGGAGGTCGGAGGGGGTTTAAATAGGGGGTCGCCGGCGTGAAATGGGAAGGGGACCGGTGGAAATCCGAAAGGATTCCATCCTTGCGCCGGCGAGCTTCCATACTCACGGATAGGTTCCTAAAATGGCGATACCGCGTCGGGATTGGACGGAAGGTGATCACCGGAGGTAGGGGATTATGATCCCGGGCTCGGATCGTCGAGATCGGGTGGCTGGCGACGGAAAAATGGGAGGGGATCGCCGGGAAAGGAAAGGGGGAGATCCCCTTCCAAGGAGGAAGACGAATCTGACAGGTGGGCTCCACCTGTCAGTGGGCGAACGGAAAAGAAAAGGGGCTGACAGGCGGGGTCGAGCGGTCAGAGGGTGCTAGGAGGCTGACGCGTGGGGCCAGGCGGGGCGCGGGCGGGAGGAGAGAGGGGAGGCGTGCGCCGACAGGCGGGCCCCTCCTGTCAGTGGGTGGGTGGCAATGGGCTGGGCCAAGAAGGCCGTTGGGGGAAGTTTCGGGGTTGAGGCCCGTTAAGGATTTAAAATTGATTTTCGATTTAAAATAATTTCCAGAAAATCAAATATTTGATTAAGGGTTGAATCACTGTTGATAAAAATTTGTAAAAATTTCTAAAATTATATCTTGGGCTCTAGTTCATCTCATAAAAATTTCAGGTTCAAATTTTGAGTATTTCTCCCTGTTTGGCTTTATTTGGGCTCTTTGGTGATTTTTCTTTAATAATAAATTCAGAAAATATTTTCTTTTTATTTTATTCCTTTTAATTTCTGGGGTGTTACAGCGTTGCAGCGTGTGTTGTTCACGGCAACCGGTGCACAGCAACTAGCAGCCATCCGGCGTGAGGTCTCTCTTCCACACGCGGGCCCCACGACGGGAGCTGTTCTCCACGGCACGAGAATCGGCAAGGCGCGCGGCGACGGCGATGCAGGTCAGTATTTTTTAATCTGGTATTTTTCAGCTAGTTAATTAAATCAATAGTTATCTAGTTTTAATTAGCATACAAAATATAATCAATCTCATAGTTAATTTTTAATCTATTAAATTTTTATTACTTATCTCGTATTGTTTATTTAAGTGTTTTATTTAATCTGCTTATATAAAAAGAAAAATTTTATTAGTCGCAGCAATATTTTTATTCTAGTTTTTACATGCAATATTTTTGGTTTAATTCTGAATTAATTTTTAATGATCCATGTTTTATTCATTTGATTAGTATTTTATTTCTAGACTGAAATATTAATATTTTGAGATTTATCTAGGTGTTTTTATTTACCGCAGTAATTTTATTTGGCTTATCTTTAATATCATTTCAATTAAGACATCGGTCATTTTTAGACTAGACAACTTTAGTTCCAGTAATTTGCTCTACTAATATTGTGCCTGGTTAAGTTTGTTTGGGTGTTGGGACTAGTATATAGTTTAGCAAGAAATTTTTAGGCGCCCATTCACCCCCCCTCTGGTCGCTACTTTCGGTCCTACATCCCTGCCATGATTAGTAGTAGACAAGAAACATACAAATAATATGTATGCTCCTATTAACTACAAGATTGTGAGGCACAAAGCCACACTCGCTCAATCCTGTATCAAGCTCTTACAAGTTCTTACCAATGCAAGCATGAAGGTGTTGCACACCGACTTAACCACAAACACCACGGAGATTAGATGTATCGATGCTTTGGAAAACACTTGGTTGTACAAGTTGTAGTCAAATCTATGGAGCTCTAGGTAGGTTGAAATATGTAGCAAGGAAAACTAGAACCACATTAGCATAAGCAAATTGAGTAATTGTTCAACGTCGGTATTATGCTGATCCTAGGCTTGAACGTACTAGAGACGCGAGCCTAGAAACAAACGATACCACCAAGCCAACAAAGGTAGAACTAGCTTTCCTCCTCACTTTTGGTTTAAAGAATGTTGGTGCTACATATCAATGTGCTATGAACTTGATCTTTCATGACTTGCTAGGAGTCATGCTAGAAGTTTACATAGATGATGTTGTAGTTAAATCGGACGTTATGGGAAACCACCTAGCTGATTTGATAGTTGCCTTTGATAGGATGCGCCAATATGGCTTAAAAATGAACCCGCTCAAATGTGCTTTCGGCGTATCGGTAGACAAGTTCTTAGGATTCATGATTCATGAGAGAGGTATTGAAATTGATCACAAGAGACATGAAAAATTAGAAACTTTGCAGCGCTGACATGCAAAAGAGATGTGCAAAATTTGCTAGACAAGATGAATTATTTGCGTCGCTTTATATCTAACTTGTTTGGAAAAATTGATGCTTTTCTCCCTATACTTCGGCTAAAGAACAAGACCGAGTTCACCTGGGGGGCAAGTCAGCAAAGCGCTTTGAGAAGGTTAAAGAGTGCTTATCATCACCACCCATGGTGAGAGCACCAAAGGCTGGGATTTCGTTTCGGTTGTACATCGCTGCAGAAGATAGCGTGATAGGAGCCACACAAAAAATTACTTGAGATCCAAGCCTCTTTGAGCCTATTAGTAGTTCTGCTTAGTATTGGCTTTTTGAGTTTTTGGTTGCATTGTCATGTGAAGTTGTTGGTCTTAGTGTTTAGTTTGTTTAGAGTTTCGAGTTCTTGTCACGTTTTTACCACTGTGTTTTGGTCTGTTTTAGTCGGTTTGTTATTTTGGAATTCGGGTAGAATTCGGGCAGGTTGTGCAGGTGTTACTAAAACTATTATATATAGCCCATGCAAACTCAGATTGAAGAGTTTTAATACTTTTTGGTAAGCTTACAAGAGGAACTTTATTTTTTCTTTTAGAGTCATCTTCATTTTTGGTCGTTTGCTTTCTGTTTTGAAACGTACAAGGTTCGGGAGTCATGTACTAAGAGTCACCTTGTCCTTTGCTGTTCTTTAAAAAAGGAGAGAAAAAAGGCAGAAAGGTGCTCAAAAAAAGAAGAAAAAATATACATCATAACATTCTTGAGCCGCCGCCTGCTGGACGCCGAAACCAGGTACGAGTTTGTGGAGTGTTTGTGTTTATCACTCTATTACGCATGTACCAAATTACGCCACTATCTTCTTTCTAGCACATGTATTGTCACTTTCCAAACCGATGTCATAAAATACATGTTGCAAAAGCTGATTCTAAGTGGAAGAATCGGAAAGTGGGCTTATGCTTTGATTGAGTACGATTTGGCTTATGAACCTCTAAGAGCTATGAAAGGCCAAATTGTCGTTAATTTTATAGTTGATCACCACGTAGATGTCAATTGGAGTAATGATATTGCTCTAATTGAAGTAGTGTCATGGAAATTTTATTTTGATGGATTGTCTTGTAAGAATGACATGGGTATCAGGGTAGTTCTCATATCACCTAGCGGCACACGCTTCAAAACCTTGGCCCATTTAGAATTTCCTTCTACTAATAACCAAGCTGAATATGAAGCTTTGTTGCTAGGGCTTGAATTGCAAGAATCCATAGGTGCAAAACATGTCCCTGCGCATGGTGATTCTTTGTTAGTAGTACAACAAGTAGCTAAAAGTGCTCAATGTTTTAATGGCTTGCTAAATAGTTACTTGGATAAATGTTTAGACATAGCTGCTACTTCCGATGACTTTAAAATTTCTCACATGTCAAGAGAGGCCAACTCAATTGCAAATGATTTGGCTCAGCAAGCATCTGGCTATCAATTCAGGAAAGGAAAGTTTTCTATATAGAAAAAGACAATGCTTGGACTCACTGCTGAAGCCAGAAACTTCGGCGGGAGCGAGGCCCGCTGGACACTCCGGATCGTACCCCTCCGATCACCGAAGGGTGTGGTGTGCTGAAGTTATTATGCCGGAGCCCCTCATCCACCGAAGGGTCAGGCACGCCGGAGTCCTCGTGTCGGAGCCTTCTGGGGGACAGAAGTCTTCGCACGTTGGACTCCTCCGGTGGAAGGCTTCGGCCTGATGGGCTCCGCACGGCCGATCCAGCTAGCCTTCGGCGGAAGAAGGAAAGGCCTAGGGGCACTCCGAAGTTAGCAATTTAGATATTACTCTAGGAAAGGAGTTAGCAAACCCTCAGGATGTCCATAAAGATGATCGGAGAATTCCAATCATCCAGTATTTAAGAAATCCCAATCAAAGGGTTGATCATAAAGTTCGGTGACAAGCGTTTAAATTTGTGTTGCTAGATGACGTATTATACCGCCGAACTATTGATGGAGTACTTTTGAGATGCTTGGATGCTGATGTGACACCCCAAATTTTCAAAACAATAAAAATATTATTAAAATCAATTTCTTGGAATTTATATTTCTGAAAATACTTTAAATACCTCTTTATAGCCTTTTGAACTACAACATAGAGTAGATGGCCAAACTAGGAGGTGAAACTTTTTGTGTATGATCCTAAGACCAAAATATATTTTTGAGAATTTTTATAAATTTTTACCAAGCCTGGAAGTAGCCCTAATATTTCAATCCAATTCCTGGAATTATTTTTATTCAGAAAAGCTTTAAAACAGTAATGGGCTCCCCTCCCCTCTTCCCTCTCTCCCGGCCGGCCCAGCCCACTCCTCCTCGCGCGCGCCACCTGACAACCGGGTCCCACCCGTCAGTGACCCCCTCTCCTCTCTCGCGCGCACCCGACACCGCGGCCCCGCCTGTCAGTCCCCTCTCTCACGCGCGCTCGCACCCGCTGGTCAATGGCCCCCGCCTGTCAGCTTCACCTTCAACCTCCCGCCTCCGCCCCCAAATCCCGCCGGCCGACGACCCCGCCTCGGATCCGCCCCGCTGGCCCCTCCCGCATTCAATTGTCGCCGGTTTAATGCACCCCGAGCCCCCCTGCCCGTTTAATCGCGTTAAAGGGTGCGTTTAAGCCCCCGGGAACGCAGCGTCGTGCATGGCCGCGCCCTCGCCGGCGACTTCAACCCCTCCCTCGGTTTTCCTTGCATGCAAGCCCCCTCCGACGCCCTATTTAAACCCCCGGCCTCCGCCGCGTCCGACCCCCACGCCCACTCGCCTCGAGCACGATCAGAACGCACCCCACCCGGTTTTTAGCGCAACACCGCCACCTGTCCGCCAGCCGTCGATCGCCGTCGCCGGAGTGCCCCTCCGTTCTCGTCGACCGCACCTCCGTGACCGCAAAGACCACCTCTACCTCGGCCACACCTTCGTTGGCCAAGGAGATCGCCGGAACTCCATCGCCAACGAGGAGCCCGAACCACTCCGTCGTCTACCCTCGCCGCCGACCGCGCTCCGTCGACCCCTCGCCTCGCCTAAGGTACCATCGTGACCGCCGTAGTGCCCTCTTTCCATTTCTAGGCTTAGATAGGGCCGTCGTCGCTCGCCGTGGCCGCTGGCCCGCTCGCCGTCGCCGGAGGAGACGACCGGCACGGGTCGAGTACCCGTGCCGTGTCGGATCTGATCCCGACCGTGCGATCGCGATCGGACGACGCGCGTGTGCCCACGTACATGATCTAATCCGCACCATCGGATCTGGTCAAAGCGTTACGTTTTAATCTCGCGCGTTGATTTTCATTTAAACCCGGCATGCGATCTCGTGCGTCCACGTGGTACCCCTTCGAACGTTTTAATCCTGGCCGTCCGCGTTAACTTACGCGCCCCGCCTCGCCCTCACGAGTCGGATCTGGATCCGACGGTCCAGATCGACCCGGCGCACGCGCACAGTGCGCGGGTTCACCGTGAGCCTGGCTCACCGTGGACCCGAGGGATTTAAAATTTGAAAATAAATTCCAGAAAAGGTTTAAAACTTGTAAAATTCATATCTGGCGCATTTGAACTCTAAAAATTGCCATTCCAATTTCAGAAAATCCATAATAATATTCTCCACATGTTTATGCAATAAAACAGTAGGGTTACTTTCACTATTTCATGTTTAATTAAATGAACATTTAAATACCCTAGGGTTAAAAATGTAAGTTTAATTATTTAAATTCCAGTGAAGTTTATATTCATTTATTTTCTGTTGATAGGAACAAAACACTAAGTTTTCTATGAAGCTTTCATTTTAAATTTATTAGAGAACTTAAAAATGAGGATAACCCCTTTTAAAACCCCTTTCTAAAAAGGACTACTTTTTAAATTCCTTTAAAATTCATTTTTGAGATAAACCACAGAATCTTAACAATGGAAATTATTTTATTTTTAATCAAACCAACTGCAACTTATGTGCTTATAATGTATTGTTATATTATTTGATTGAATGTGTTCTTCTTGTTTTACTTTATTATATTAAAAAGACTACGACGTCGCCGAGGAGCCGGAATACTTCCCGGAAGTCCCTCCTTCGCCTTTCGCTGAACAAGGCAAGTCACCAAACCAATCTTTTGAGCATATTGAACCCATGTTTGATTAAACTATCGCTAAAACACATAGGTTATATGTGCATTAGTCAAATGAACCCTTACATTATATTTATTTAGGATCCCCCGACCTTGATGTGCAACCCAAGCCATGCTATCTCGCCTAACCTCCTTGTCACCATATGATCAATGATATTAGCTAGTGTCCAATGTATTGACACGATCGCTATAGGATAAAAATGAGTCGTAGCAAAATGGTTCTATTATATGATCCCCGTCACTTCTTATCCTTGGAAATTCTGTTGGTGATGAGTTATGGTTGTGAGTGTATGCATGGTGGGTTCCGGGTGCAAGCTAGGGTATTGGTCGGTAGCACCCGGGGCACTATAAGGACCGGTCTGAGGGATCCGTTGCAATACACTTACGTACTAACCACAAGTCTAGTGGGTAAGTCCTAACTAAGGTATGGGTTGTTCCAAAACGAGACCACCATTTGGAGATGGGTCAAGTTGCACCTACGGGTGACTTGTACCAATGTGGCGCAAAAGGGGGTGCGACGTTAGCCGGGATGCGGCCCGGCGCGCCGGCGAAACCTAGAGCGGGTGGTTATCGCTTGGAACATCTCATATTGAGGTTTTGGCACGAGTTCCCGTGAAATGGGTCATCTCGTTTGGGATGAGTGTGTGCCTTGTGGGTACAGTAGTACATCTCTGATCAGAGTCTTAAATCTTTTCGAAAAGCCGAGCCCACGGTCAAGGGCGGGTTGCGTGACATCCCCCAGTTAGTTTACTTTGAGTATGAATTTGCATGATGGATTGACATGTAAGGACCGTTGAGCGAGGTGGGGCTGACTGTACCCCTCGAGTTAGTTGATGTTGATGATGTTCATGTTTACTTTCCGCGTGATTAAAATTTGATTACACTAAATGCAATAACTGCAACTGCGCTTTTCCGCAATGCTAGCCATTATCCTTCCTTGTTTATTATCCTGCATTATTATTTGCATTTGCGGTGGCTTGTTGAGTACTTTTTGTACTCATACCCGTTGGACCCCACAGAGGATGCTTACTACGAAGACGGTCTGGAGTAGCGACCCAGTCGAGAAGAAAAATCCTGAAGAAGATGTTCGTCATGCCGTTTTCTAATTATTTTACTTTACTGTTTTATTAAAACAATGATGTAATAAATATGGTCTGCGTACCATGGATACTGTCGTATGTACGATTGTCGCATGATGAACCTCTTGTATTATTGTTTTTCTTATGAAATTCAATAATGTCTCGATTTGTTAAATCGGGGCGCTACAGCTGATCAGTCAAAGTAGCTACAGGAGAAGTCCATGAGGGGCTTTGTGGCACTCATCAGTCAGCCCAGAAAATGAGTTGGATGCTCAAAAGGGCAGGTTTCTACTAGCCGACTATGACCGAGGATTGCTTTAAATACTATAGAGGGTGTGAAGCATGTCAAAGGTTTGGTAATATTCAGTTAGCTCCTGCATCGCTATTTAATCCTATTATCAAGCCATGGCCGTTCCGAGGTTGGGGTTTAGACTTCATCGGCCAAATTCATCCTCCCTCTTCAAAAGGGCATCGATTCGTGCTGATGGCAACAGACTACTTCACCAAATGGACCGAATTCGTACCTCTCAAGAATATGACTCAAAATGAGGTAACTGATTTTATCTTGAAGCACATTATACATAGATTCGGTATTCCCCAAACTCTTACTACAGATCAGGGTACTTCATTTGTTACTAAAAAAGTGAGAGACTTTGTCGAATTTTATGGTATTAAGTTGATAAATTCTTCACCATACTATGCTCAGGCCAATTGTTAGGCTGAGTCTAGTAATAAAACTGTGATTAAACTCATTAAGAAGAAATTGAAGAGTTTCCTAAAAGGTGGCATGAAGTGCTTTCTGAGGCATTATGGGCTTGTAGAGTTGCAAAGCATGGTGCTACCAAAGTTAGTCCATATGAGTTAGTTTATGGACAAGAAGCTATTCTACCAATAGAGGTGGATCTTGGATCTTTAAGAATTCTTAAACAAGATGGCTTATCGGTCTATGAATATGAAACTCTTTTGAAAGATAATTTAGAAGAAGTGACCGATAAAAGGTTGTGGGATCGGAATGGCGACTAGAGGGGGTGAATAGGCGCCTCAACACTTTCTTTCGAATGTGAAGGCCTAATCAAATCACCCAACACACCTCTAAAACTCGGTTCCAAGTTTTAATCCAATCAGTACACAAATTGAGCTTCACAAGATTGAAAGCCACAAATCAGCTTAGTTTCAAAATTTTTAATCGGCAAATATCAAAACACTCACACAAGAGATCAATTCAACTTTGTAGTAATGAATCAGCTCGTTTCAATTCAATCTCAAATGAAATCTTTGTACTTCTGAAATTTGTCGGACGATGAATAGTAAGAGCGACTTTCAACAAAGTTCATTAGTCGTATTTTGGTTCTGTTTGCAGTGTTCAATTTCAGATTAATTTCAAATCAATACACAAGATTTGCTTCAGAATCAGAGATATTTGATTGAAGCTCAAATGCTGAAAACAGAATTACTTACTAGGACTAAAGTGAACTGAACAGCACTGTAGCTAATATGAAACACAAAATCAGAACACTGTTTCGATTCAGAAGTTTCTTCTCTCAGGATTTTGCTCTGAACTTTGATCGAAAAGATGAGCTGAATTTTGTTTTACAGATCACAAAACATTTTCAGTACATGATACCACATACATAATCTTCAAATCAGACCATTCTGACACAATTGCAATCACAATGAAGATACACTTATAGTTTGAAAATTTTGATGCTGAAAATGAATTTAGACCAACTAAGGCAATTCAGATTCAATGTGTTTTGACAATGAAAGAACTGAAGAATTGATTCTGTAATACTGAAAGCCTGTCTAAAACACACTCAGCTCAGATTAAAATTAGACTAGAATCAGAACAGAGCTCTTCTTAATCAAACAGCAAAACATACAGTTTGGAACAAGTTTGTTTACTCAAGAAGGCACCTAGCAATTCTACTGATCTAGCACTTCAATCATAGGATTAAATTCAGTACACAAAAACTCACTTCAGATATAGAAAACTTAGTCTAAGAACTGCTGAAGTGTTGTTTAATTCCAGAAAACAGACTCTGAAATTTGAATGTAACACAGATAAAACAGAGCATACTGTTTACAGATATATTGCTGATAAAATGAACTGAAACAGTATGACAAGATCAGCAAATCTGAAATGGTAATTTTGGGGTTCTAAGGATCAATCACCAGAAACATCACAAGATAACATATCTGAATCCATTTATAAATCAAACCAGACTCAACAACTCCACCTAAACTGAATGAAATTGGAACACACACCAGAACTAGAGACTAGAAATCTTGACAACCAGTTTTTCTAAAACAGTACACAAACTGAACTCAGGAGCTGAACATCCATCCTATAGAAATCATGATGATATAATAACGAGATGATATTTCAGTTTCTGAAGTATACCTTTAAGAATCTAGAAACAAAACAAACTGAACTCTGAACAAAAAACACTTCTAGAACTACTGCTTTTCTGAACAATAATAAACTTCAGATTCACAAGTTTAGCAGCAAAAACAATTCAGACTAAACTAAGAACTAAACACTTCTAGCATTTTCTGAAAAACTGAACAACATCTACTGGATTTTCATGAAAACAATGACCAGAAAGTCAGGATGAATTCAGATGAGAAAAACATATTAGTTAAATCACAGTAGGAAAAGGAACTTGATCCTCACATCAAAAATTCTGTTCATCCATCTATCATGAACTCACTCAAGAAACAACTCAAAGATAAGACAAAAACATGATGAACACTTCATGAAACATTTCATCAAACATGTGAAGTGCAATGTCAAAACAGAAAAACAGATCCAGAAAAATATTTCAGCACTGTGGTACCTACTTTGATCAGCAAAAGAAATACAAAGAAATCACAGAAATCCTTAGAAACTTTCAAAAATGGATCATTTAATTCATGCACAACAAAAGTTACTTGGACATCTAGATCAAGTTCTGCACTAGATTTTCCAGAAAACGCAGCACAAAATCGAATTCGACCACAGTTGCATACCTGCGCTGGAACAAAACTTACTGTGAATAGTCTTACTAAAAATCACTGTGCTTCATCCGAAAGTCCCATCCAATGCACTGTTCCTTGTCAAACACAATTCAAAACAAATTTTCTGCTATTTTTTCATCACAAACTGGCTGTCTAAAGTCTCCCCTTGGTTCAACCAACTTGGGGGGATAATATCCTACCAACTAATGTTCTAGAAGCCCCCATTTTACACATAGACCCTTAGTAATTTCAGATTTGGTAATTCTGAAAATTACCTTATAAAAACTAAAAGTAAAATTACAAATTGACTCTCCTTTTAATATAATTTCAGAGTAGAACCACTCTAAAAATTATACCAAGAGGTTACATTACAAAACTGAAAATTTAAACTAATACTAGACACAAATTTATTGAATTAATAAAAACATTAAATGTTTCAACGGTTTTTAGCAAAAACCGACAAAGCCTCTCAACCCTTCGACTTGTGACACCGCTTTGCGACTCCGAGCGCCAGCAAGCCACTTCTGCTCTCGATCCCCTCGAGCCACCTGAATGCTTGTCCTGGCCACCCTCTCACGAACTCGGTCGTCACGTCGTCGCAGTCAGCCGTCCGTCCAAGTCTCGCTCCGTCTCTTCGTGCACTCTTGAGATCTTCTCCAACTTCGCCCGACCTCCCTGATCCTCCAACATCAAGCTCCCCGCTCGACCCTCGATCACCCACCGTCGACAATCGGTCAGCATCTCCTCTCTGTACAAATAAGACAAGCCAAAACAAGAATGCGACGGACCGCCGAAACCCTCGGCAGCCAAACCTCCATTTCACATCGAAACCCTCGATGCACTCAACCCACTCTCAACCACTCATACGCTTAGATGCTCATCCTTGTCAATCACTCATCATCCAGACCGAAACCACCCTTGGTTTCTCAGAAGTTAAGAGCTCTAGAAGCTATAGAGAAAGACAAGATAAGAATATCTAGAGCCTACAATAAAAAGTTAAGCCAAAATCATTTCAAGTTGCTAACTTGGTTTGGAAGATGATTTTGCCCGTAGGCACTAAGTGCCCCAAATTTGGTAAATGGTCACCTAATTGGGAAGGCCCTTTTAAAATAGTCAAAATCGCTCCAGGTAATGCATACATGTTAGAATCTCTACAAGGAGAGCGGTTTCGAAGGGCTTTGAATGACAGGTATTTGAAAAAGTACTTCCCAAGTGTGTGGCAAAGCACTTGAAAGTGTCGAAAGGCCGATATGGAAGGTATTGTCCTTAGCTCATTATGTTTTTAGTTTACTTAGATCACTAAAAGGCAGGGGGCATGTGTTGATAGCAAAAAATGGCATTAATGGTCAAGATTGTCAAAATATCAATTTTGTTAATTTGGACCGAAAATACACAAGTCTTGAATCAGGCCGAAGCCTTACAGGGCCGAAGGCCTATTGAACATTGGGCTTCAGAGGCCTTTTAGCAGCCTGTTACCTTCGGCCCGAAGGCCCTTCGGAGGCCTGCCTCGTCGAAGCTTCGACCCGAGGAGCAGGCTTCGGTAGGCCCTACCGAAGGCTCACTTCATGTTGTTTTCAGAGATAGAGTTTGAGCCTAATTTTGGTTGTTTTTATCCCTAAACTTGATTAGGCTGAATCCTACCAGATTATCCTTAGAGATAAGAAGACTAGCCCCTATAAATATAGGAGTGAGGCCGGTTCATTAGCCCCCCAACACAAATCAACTTCAAACCCTAGTTTGAACCGTACCTTTTAGTTTTCCTTTACTTTCTGCACAACCTTCATGGGTTTGCCTAGAATCCCTCTGTCGGCCACGCCGAAATCGTGGTAAGCCTTGTTACTTCACCTATGAAGTATCCGTTAATCTACGTAACAGATTGATATCACCTTGTTACTTCACTTGTGAAGTATCCATTAATCAACGTAACATATTGCTACCTTTGTTTCTCTACCGCAACAATTAGTAAATTCGGTCTCCAGGCCGAATTGGCACTTGATCTCTGTTCTGTTGCAGGTTTCACCGCTCGGAGCCCCTTCGCTGGAGGTGTCTGAAGCCAAGAAACTGGTCTCGGAGGCTGCCAGAACGCCCTTCAGCGAGACCACTGCTTCGACCACCCGTGCCAGACCTGTCGTGCTATTGTCGATCTGACTAAGTCCCGCACGTTGCCTTAGGTTTCGTCAGGCCCACGCCCCGCACCGGACGAAGTCATGCCAACGCGTTGCGTTGGAGTGTTTTGTCGTGTTCGAGGCTTCGCACCGAGCCCTCGAGGCTTCGCACCGAGCCCTGTTGTTCGAAGATGATTTTATGTCAGAGATCTGTTCGGAGCCTGCCTTTGGCCAGATCGATCCGAACACCGAATACTATCTTCGGCGAGACCTTCACATCATACGCTGAAGGCCCCCTTTCGGTGAACCCTTCGCATGGTACCCTTCGAACTAGTTAGGCTCCATTCAGCTGGCTGGTTTATTTTATTTATATATTTCTTTTCGGCTAATTGGATTATTTCCTTGTGATCTGATTACCTGGTGACTCCAGCCCCCTTACCACTGTTAAGGGTAGTCGGAACACGATGTTAGTGTTGTGTTACACTTAGGCTTATCCCTAAGTATCCGCACACTTTTGGATCATCGAACTGACCTAAGTGTGGGGACACGTTTTCGTGTCAACACATACACTATTGGAGCCGTGAATCTAGCATCCTATGGCCTCAGATAGACTGCATAAAAAAACTGCCCATAATGCACACAAATATGACAATGTTACATTTCAGAAACCAGAATTTCCTGCACAAAAAATCCAATTTGAATCAAATCAACGATTTTCCATTACTACAGATCTATCTTTTCAGTACCCAACCAACTTCTCGATGCCTAGTTCATCCCTCATTTCTTTGCCTTGGAGAAACGAACGCAGTTGTACTTCTCCCCGCTAACTGTGATCTCAAGGGTGCCATCTTGGTTGTCTTGATTGGAGGCAGTGCTCATGAGCACGCTCTTCTCCTTCTCCAAGTTCTTCTCCATCTTCAGCCTTGCCTCCTGCCGTGGAATCTTAGCCTGTGAAACATGCAATTGAATCAGGTCATGAGATCACGCTGTAGGCCATGAAGCATGCTGTAATCACCACTCAGAGCCAATACTATCATTTCATTTGCAAAGGAAGAAATATGAGTGAATCCATCATGAACGCTTCATTTTCTATATGTGAAAAATGTTTGTTCAAGCTTGAAACCATAAGAGGAAATGTACGCCCAACTTATTCTTGCTCCTAACCTAGCAAATATTCAATTGTAATAGGTCATACTGCACTAATAAAGGGTCTAAAAGTACCAACATCTAGCATTTGGAATATCATTTATCCACCAGAACAACGATTAGAATCTGCCAAGCGTGTCACATCACAAGATATAACTGTGGAACTGCCTATATATTGTTGATATATCAATAGTAGTAATTAATTGGACCTATGACAGGGTTTCACCATTTTTTTGAATCACAAGATTGACAGACCGATAGATATCTACAATGTAACAACAACAACTAAACAAGAAACATGCCAAATGGGCGCAATAGGTAGTGGTTAAGTTAGCAGTGAGCATCAACATAATGCAAAAAAAGTACCAGACACACACATTCCAAGTGGTGGAGCACATTAACATAGGTGCTAAATTTGTTATACGCTTACATCAGTTCAGTTGGCATTTTGGAACAGAATCCAGTAATGAAAAAGGTTGCCAACTTTAAAAGAGAAAAGGTAACCATGACAAAAATACTAAAAAGGGTTACATAAATTGTTGGCATTGGCAACCATATTCTCACACAAAATAAATTCAGAAGACTGTACACATAAATTATAGATAACCTTTTGGCATTGACAAACTGAGTATTTCCATATTCCTGTGGCACTTACTTTATCATTTGTTCAGCAATTGGGTAGTTCAACAAATTCCCCATACCAAAATGGCAACATGTAGACATCATTCTAGTCTTGCGGTACAGGTGTCAAGGTTGAAATTTATAAATGAAAATACAGATGGCATACTATGAGTCTCTACTCTCTAGAAGACTATAACCCCATGCTGTTTATTCACAAACAATGCGTCGGTATATTTGATATCTTTCACTCAAAAATTTCGGCTGCCAAATTTAAAAGAGAAAAGGTACCTAGGACAAAAATACTTAAAAGGGTTGCATAAATTGTTGGCATTGGCAACCATATTCTCACAAAAAATTCAAAAGACTACACACAAAAATTATTACGAGATATTGGACAAGAATGAAATACATTGGTAAAGAATTGAGGTTAATAACACACACTTCTCTGTTAAGAAAAAAATGAAACCCGGCTTCACATTGCTCCCCAAAAAATTAGGGGAAAATCTACCCTAGACTGCCGCCTCCGACAGGGAACAAGACCACTGTGCAAACCTGAAACGTCTCTTCAGAAAGCAAATCATCTAATAGGAGAATAGATAAACTACCCCATGAGATCTTCATTAGGAACTCGGGAGCAAACTACCACAGGAAAGCCCAAGAAAGTAGGAGGAAACAGACCATGAGAATGGAGGAGGAGGAGGTACGGTAGGGAGCACCTACACGGCTAGGAGGGGTGACCGCAACCAGAAGAAGGTGGCGGCGGCAACAGAGGGTTAGTCGATGCTATTGGTGTTGGAAGACGATGTGTTGTTGTAGATCGACGAGTTTCTTGTGTTGGATCTACAGTGAAGTGGCGGCGCAGGAAGATTCCAGAGGGAAATATGCGCATGGACCGGTGGCGACCAGCAGCGGCGAGTTCACGGGGTGAAGGATATCGTGGCAGTTAGGGTTCAGAAGTGGGACGGGGGTAGCCGAATGGGGTACCGACGTTTTGGCTATGCAAGAGGCGGATGCAGCACAACGGGAGGTCATCGACACCGGCGGCTGCCAGCGGCGAACTATATGGGCGAGGGTTCAAGCGGGTAGTGCACATGGCGGCTAGGGATTGGGGATTGGGGACGGGGAGTTGGAGACAGAATGGGAGAGTGATCACACAGGGCTCTGGACCCCTGGAGGCTGACCGTTTTACAAAAAAGTCTTGTGTTTTGCAATATTAGAGCACAGTCTGATTTTACGATTTTTCTCTTCTTCACATAAAATATCAGGAAACAGGGGGCTTATATGTAAAAAACGCATCAAAGCAGAGAGTACGGCGTCAATCCTTTACGTAATTAGCGATAAACAGGAGTTTTTTTTGCAAAAATGGTGGCCATGCCCGGTGCAATGTGGCGACTCATGGAGGCAGCCACGCCAGCTAAAAGCATGGAACATAACAAATTACCCGAAAATCGGAGGGGTTTTTGCAAAACAGGCAACATGGATTACTGAGGTGAGAGCAAACGGAAGAGACTTTAAAGACGTTAGGATGTTACCCGAAGATATTTTTTTGTTTGCTCGGGTTAGAACGACTGGTGAAGGCCATTGATGAGCATGCATGCATCACCCGGTGTGATAGTTGGGTCTTACCCGCCTTTTGCTTTAAGCATTGGCGGACACCCAAATTTATCAATGGTAAATCATTTAGTAAAATGTATTTTTCTAATTAAGTAAATAATTATTAAATTTACACTGTAATTTAGTATACATACATTAAATAATATAATAAGTCTTAAATTAAAAGATTAAATTAGAAATTTACATAAATCTATCCTTACTATATAATAGGTAAGTTGAGACGATGGACCCATCACTTATCTGATAAATCTCAACCCTTGAATCGTTTCTCTTAAATCGTATCCCTTCATTCTTCTCCACACTATGGTCCCACCTTCTCCTCCACCCCAACCGTAATCCCTCCTAGGGATGACAATCATATCCGATTATCCATTTATCTACGGGTAAAAACCATATTAATGTTAGGTTTGTTCTCAAATTTATACCCGTGGGTATAATATTGGGTCAAATATTATACCTGATGGGTAAATAGGTACTATACGGGTATGAGTATTAAGTACTCATACCCACTTTACCTGTTTACCTGATAAATCTAAGTATATAAATCATTCCAAAATTTTCTAACCCTAACCCTACTGTTCATCCACTCCCCACTCCAACTGCCATCCAATCCCCATCTCTAACAGCTACCCACTCCCTAGCGGCCTAGCCACCCCTCTCCCAATTAGTCCATTCTCCACATCATCCCACACCGACGGCACTGGCCCCTCTCCTATCGATGTCCATCGCTGGCTGCATCGGCCAGACGGCCACCAGGCCCTAGGCACTAGCTGTGCTGACAGCAACCCAACCCGAGTACCTCACACCTTGATTTGCTTTGATTAATGTTTAATTTATGTTGATAAATAGATGATGCGTTGATTTCAAACTATGTTTTTGTTGATTGGTTTTATTTGTTCGTGGGTACATGACACCCGTGGGTATCAGATATGGGCACAATTTTTTATTCGTCGTGAGTAATGGGTACGAGTTTAGGTCCAATTTTTTTTCACGAGTACGGATATGAGTATGCTCTACCCATACCCGTAGCACCCGATTGCCATCCCTATGCACCAATCCCTCATCCTCCAAAACATGTACCACCGCTTGCGTCCTCCCAACCCATCGCTGCCTCCCAGCTCCACACCGCACTGCTTGTGCTCCCCCATGGCCCTTCCTTCTCCCCTAACCCACGTCGCACCGACCATCGCCATCTTCGGCTCCACTAATGTTTCCACTACCATGCCCTAGGGCGCTATCCGCGGCCTCAAGACCTTCTCCTAGCTTGCTTGGCAGGTGGCAGTGCCACCTCGAGTGGTGGTGAGGGCGCACGGCTAGGGCGCAACCATGCTCGAGTCGATGGCCATCTTATGATGGCCGGCGGTTGTGATGACAACGGCGGAGGAGAAGCGGGATAGAGCTGGGACATGGGTCGGGTCGGGCCGGCCTGGTCCGGGTCCTTGGGGCTAGGACCTGAAATGGGCCGGGCCTTTTCGGCCCGAAAAAATTAAGGGCCATGCCGGGCTGGCCCGAACCTATGTTTGCCAAGCCCAGGCACGGCCCAAAGTCCGACGGGCCTGGATGGGCCGGGCCGGCCCAAAAACGGCCCTAACTTTGTAACATTGTTAGATGGTCTCTTACCAGGGTTATGAAAATATTTATTTAATTTATCTTTGAATAATGAAAATTCTAGTTCACATAAAATAATAGAACAACCCAACAAATAGAGGAAAATGAGTTTTATTAATAATTTACACATGATACTAGTTCATTAATACTACTTTCTTTGCTCTTGAGCATATATATTTACATTTTGATTTGTCCTATGTATGAATGACTCAAATTTTGATTTGTCTTACAGATGATATAGAGCAAGGTATATTCAAATAGTAATTTGCAGACTTTTTTAATTTTTAATAGCATGTCTCCTCTTTGTACATATGAATTATTTACCCATGGGCTTTTTTTGGGCCGGGCCGGCCCAGGCACGGCCCACTTTAAGGGCCGTACCCGGGCCGCCCACCGGGCCTAACCTCTAGGCCCAAATCCAGCCCTTGTACGGCCGTGCCGGCCCGACCCATCCATGGGCCGTACCGAGCCGTGCTTTGCATGGGCCGGGCCTACATGCTTTGGGCCGGCCCATGCAAAGCACGGCCCAAGTCCCAGCTCTAAAGCGGGAGAGCAATTGTTGGTTTGCCATTAAAAATAAGGTTCTGTCGCCGCCCTCCGCTGTACTCCCCTCATCACGTGCCTCGTACTCCCCTCCGTGCACTGCTCGTTTCATCCCAAAGCGCGGAGCCAGTCAATGGCTGGTGGGCTACCATGCGGCAACGGTAGCCTGCCTTTCGGTGGCAATTCGAGCCATCACATGGCGGCGATTCAGTCGATAGAGCCATGCACATGCAGAGTGTGGATGGTGCGGTGGCCATAAATTGGTGGCCAGTGGTGCGGCATAGCTTGTGTGATTGATAGCTCCCTTCTACACATAGGCCACAACTCCCTCATCGACAAGAACCAGAAGTCTAGCCCCATGGCCGAGAGGCACTTTAGCATCCTCAATATGGAATTTACCCCCATCTAGGATCTCGGTCTCCTTTGACAATCAGAAGTCACTGTCGACCCCCATGCACCACTCAAGATGCTCATCAGTTGTGTCGACAACCTTCCCACTGGGTAAGCCTTGGATCTCTTATGTCTTATGTAAATTTTTTGATTTCTATGGTGTATGTGACACAAGAGTGTGTAAGTTTGTAATCGTGCATGTGACATGGTGCTTCTCTTCTGGGATGAATCAGATGGAAATTTCTAACGCTTTTTCAGGTTTTGATGTGGTATAAACGTGACATTGTTCTTCCAGTGTGTTGAGGTGGTGGTGTTCCATCTTGATACCATGCCTTCAGCTGGTTTAGAGCGTAGGTTAGATTTTGCAGTGATATTTTCTAATTGATTTTGGAAGAAAGATGAGAAAAAAATCTATTTCTCTTTTGGCCCAGTGGAATTTTGCTCTACAATTTTTCATCTGAGTGGAGATTTCTCATGGTTAGTGATTGCGGAAGTGGTCGACAAGATAGAAAGAATTATGCAATTAACTATTAGGTTTGGGGTCCTATAATCGTAACCAACTATTGACCACAATACCTATGTGTTCCATTTTGTATTTTTGGCATTCATGTCGAGCTTACCTTCAAGGAGTAAGGCATAATCGTTATTTGTTTGTACCATACAATTTTTTAGGGATTATTATGAAAATTTATGAATAAGTTTAGAGAAAATAAATGTTCAAGATTAAAACTAACTATAAATGGGTATCCATATACTTCTGGTTAAATGAAACATGTTGAGCGCTTGAGCTTACCACTTTATGATTTTATTGTTTCTTATGTGCAACTGTGCATGCCACTTTTGAACAGATGAGCACATGCTATTCTATGCGCTAGATCTTGGGGGGACCAATTTTCGTGTTATACGGATTCAGCTTGGAGGAAGAAAGCAGCTTGTTGTCACACAACAGTATGAAGAGGTTTCCATTCCACCTCACCTGATGGTTGGGGCTTCCATGGTTAGTGGCTCAGTGCTTTCAATTGTTCTTTTCAAGTCTCGTACGTGTTTGGCTTGACCTATTTTAAAACATGTGAAAACTTACTTTTAGATGTGATAAAAGGGACATAATGGCATGTCTTCATTCGTGCCAATTGTCAAGTACCACATAATTTGTTGTAAACTCTGCAACCAATTGTGTACTTATAATCTTATATGCTACAATGCATATATTTCTATTTAAAATAGCTATATCTTGTTATTCTGTCCTTTTTATTGAACATCCAAAAGAGCAATATAGACATCTTTTTTTGTCCTATTATTATGGTAATGTGTGGTCTCAACGTAAATGTGACATCAACACTTTCATATATCATTCTAATTGTATAGTGTTATACTCACGTAGTATTGATATAGACTATTGATTTCTATGAACTCAGGTGGGGGAGGATGTTGTGGCTTAATTGAGCAAGGCTATGGAAAGGCGAGAGCTTGATATTAAAGTTACAACTCTTGAGAGTGAACTTATTTGTTTATGACCATGCTAAACTGTTTATCATCTAAAACTTTTTCATGTCTTGTTTTTATGCTGAAGAGTAATGAAATTGGTATTTCTATGCATTAATTATGGTGTTGGAGTTTTTTCAATGTTTTGTGTCTGATGGCACACATAGTTTGATGCTTACTTTATCACCAAACTTTCAATGGAGTTTCAACATCAATACATATGTAAGAATCATCATAATGGGTACCCATGGATTCAGTTTTGGTATATATGTCTTTTGCTTCAATAATTGTAATCATCATATCTCTAATTTTCGCCGTAGATGTCTTGCTCTAAAACTTGTGGGCACTTCATTGTAAATATTATGCCATCATGTTTTTTGATTATTAATCTTTTCCGTACTTTGGATCGACTATTCTCGGCTTACTCTCTGTTCTGAATGACAAATCAACTTTATCCTATTGGTTTATAGAGAATGAATACATTAGTCTTATGTAATTGTGGATTTTAGTTGTGTGTTCCTTAGAGCATGCAACTGAACTGTCAGTAATTTTACTTTTATCAATGCTAGCACAAATTTTATTCATTTGAATTCTAGATGACCGATAAACCTTTAATTGAATATATGTATCTGACCAAATGATGCCAAAAGGCAGCCCATATTTGTGATCTTCTTGAACTTGTCGATTGTTGGGATGAATGTGAGCTTGATGTGGAACTCGGTGGGGTTTTATCAGGTTAGTGAATGTTCCAATAGCTAAATTCCATCATAGCATTAAGCTTTCAACAATTCTTTTCTCCTATTCAGATAGCAAAGCTATGCATGATACCTGCATCATGTCTCTTGGAGGTTGTCTTTCATTATGTAAATTATTCTCGACACACAAAGCTGATCATAATGGTTGTGCTTATAGAATGATGACAATAGTGTTTTATATCATGTTTTAGTTATTTATATAGTTCTACAGTAATAAGCTATTATTTTATCTATAACTGATTTTCTAAGCTTATCAAATATTTGGAAGTCTCGACCTCTTGGCTTCTATGTTTTGAGAAGATAGCTGATATATGTGTTTATGCAATATCTAAAATCAAAGTTATTCTGTATGAAGAATAACGTGCACCGGACCATAGTAAGTTGTGACTATCATGAATTATATCACATTGCTTATTATCATCGTAACATTATTAAGCGTGTGTATGAAAAAATATCATGCTCTAAATAGATTTTTATTAGATTTACTATCAATTAATTTTGGATTATCAGTCTATTATCCTCCGGGAGGTCTGAACCAGAACCTTGGCTCTTGTATTCTAGAGTCGACCATTAGGTTGAAAAACGTTGTGCTTCCCTTACACATATATAATCACTACCTTAGATATCCCATTAGGTGAACTGCCGGTGATTCACTAATAACAACCAAAGAAAAAAACTAAATTATATGATAATTAATGAGTCGCACTGGAGATTGAATTAGGCATCTCATCTCTATACCAAAGAGTCTTCTCAATTGGGCCACAGAGATGTTTTGCGAACCATTGGCGCTAATATCTACTTGTTAAATATGTTGGATCCTAGGGTATGCCTGGGTCCACCTAGTATATGCCTGGGTTTGCCCCTGGCTTCAACTAATGGCCAATAAACATCTTTGCATTTCATTTTCAGCATTAGTAATAGTTTGATTTTTCACCAACCTTAATTTTTAATTTAAAATCATAATTATTAATTAATAAGTTTATGGTAATTGTATTGTCTTAAATTCTAGATCTGTTATGCTTTTAGTGAGTATAAGAGCAGTCCTAATGCACTAGCTCAACAAGTTTCTTCAGCATTTAATCACATGCAACATAAGAAAAAAAGATGATATGGTATATGAATTAATGAAGAGGGAGAAACAGTGTGTTGGTGGAGAAACTAAGTCTACACAAAATCCAAAATTAGGAATCAAGCAAAATCATTGGATGTGTTAGTGCCTTCCATCTTTTTTTGGAAAAAAATTCCGTGCGAACCGGCCGCAACGTGCTGCAGTGCAAACCAGTCTAGATTGCTTACGCGTGGCAATCTGATCGGCCGGCTGGGTAGATGGTGCATGCAGGCCCACGCAAAACATCGCTTTCCACTCGACTTGGCTGGTAGGCGCAAGCGCAGCTTGGCTCGGCTCCGTTCACAGCTTCGTATTTCTCTCGTATAGAAACGAATCCACCGCTTTCGTCTACCAAACTAGAGACCCTTTGATCCTGCGCTGCCGCTCGTGCGATTCTAGTTCCAGCGGCTCCTTCGATCGTCTTCGTCGTCGTGGTGAGGCCCGCAGTCCACATCCCCCTCGGTAAAAAAGAATGTTCTCGTTTAATCATCTACTAATCTTCTTAGCCCTAGTAGTCATCATGGAGGTTGATTTATCTCTCGGTGAGGACGCTGCCCCGGCTGAAGATTGTGATGTCGTCGGACATGAGAATGTTGATTTCAACACATAGTCCTGTGTCATGGAATGTGTAGATGCAAGGATTCATGCAACTCATGAAGGGGATCACAAAACTTAGGTAAGGTGACGTAGTTTGTTTGATTGTTTTTTTTGTCAAATAGTAGATAATATATGACATGAGATTAAGTTATACTACAGGTGTCTGATAAATCTGGGCATATTTCAATCGCTCCTAAAGTTGGAATGGCTTTTGAATTTGAGGACAATGCTTATGAGATGTATAACAAGTATGCTGGCAAAATTGGGTTTAGCATTAGAAAGAGCACCTCAAAGCTCTGACCAGATGGTACTATATATCAAAAATATATAGTTTGCAGTGCCGAAGGACATGGGAAAACTGAGTCCTCAAAAGACATGACACGGACAGGTTGTGGTGCCTGCATTCAGCTTGTTGTCAGCAGAGAGGGAATTTGAACAGTCAATAAGGTTGTACTTGAGCATAATCATTATCTTGCTAGTCCAAATAAGAAGAAAAATCTAAGGTCCCAACGACGTGTCTCAGAAGCAGATAGAAAGCTAATAGGCCAGATACGGGAAGCTGGAATGAGGCCTGCCCAAGTATATGAGTTCATGAAAGAGTTCTATGGAGGAACCGACAAAGTGCCATAATCAAAGATGGATTGCAACAATGAGATTGGTCATGAACGCAAGAAGTACTTAGAATCCAATGACGCACAAACACTATGCAACTACTTGAAGAATAAGCAGCGTGAGGATCCAACATTTTTCTATGCGGTTGTTATAGATCAGGAAGATGGACCTGATAAAGGTCGAATAGTTAATTTCTTTTGGGCAGAAGATGGCTAGTCTATCATGGATTATGCCTGTTTTGGTGATGCTGTGTCATTCGACACCACGTTTCAAACTAATAAGTTTGAAATGCCTTTTGCTCCAATCCTTGGTACCAATCATCACAAGCAAACCATAATTTTTGGAGCTGCGTTGCTATTTGATGAAACAATACCATCATTTGTATGGCTATTTGAAACTTTTTAACAGCAATGTCTGGTAAGCACCCAAGCACAATTTTCACTGATCAAGACGCAGCCATGGCAGGTGCTATTGCTTATGCATTTCCAAACACAAGCCATCATCTTTGTATATGGCATATTTATCTTAATGCTGCTAAACATCTCGGACATGTAATTAGTAAGCATAAGGAGTTTCTGCCTATTTTTAAGAGTTGTGTCTATGAGGATAGATCAGAGTATTACTTCAATAAAAAGTGGCATGATTTGTTGCGGGAGTACGACCTTGAGGACAATGACTGGATGGCGAACCTTTATAACTTGAGGGCAAAATGGGCTATTATCTACCGTGACTCTTTTATAGCCGACATGACCTCTACTCAAAGGAGCGAAGGCATGAATAATGTCTTCAAGAAAAGGTTTCGTCGGAAACTGGGTCTTTCGGAACTCCTTGTACAATGTGAGAAGGTGTGCGCCAATCTTCGTGAAAACGAGGTGAATGCAGATTTTCATTCACGTTGTAAGATCCTGGTTACTTACAACCCAAATTTACCTATGTTGAAGAAGGCATATACAAGGAGAATGTACTTGGAGTTTGAAGCAGAATTCAAAGATCAATTTGTATTAACTGGTCAATTGTTAAAGACTGAGGGCTCGATCTTGACATATATGGTTACACATATACAATCAGACCAAGGGGCAACAGTTCTGTTCAACATTGAAAATATGACCATCACATGTTCTTGCAGAAAGTATGAATCTATAGGTATGTACAAAAATTCTGAACTATGATAATATTTTTATGATATAGTTTGATGAATAATGTCTCCCATATATGTCAGGTATATTATGCAAGTATGCCCTCAAAGTCTTCAACATAAAGGATATTTTTGATTTGCCATCAAAATATATACTCAACAGATGGACTAAATATGCGAAAAGAGAATTTTTTGTTGAGAAACATGGCATCAAGAAGGAGAATTTAACAACTCAAGTTGCACGTATCTCGTGAAAGGTGACATCTATTGCGTTGAAGTGTTCCTTATCTAAAGAGTTGCTTGATGATTTGGAGAACGCCATAGATAAACTAGACTTGGATGCAGATAACTCTATAATGAAGGTGCAAGAAAAAGACAATGAAGTGCCTCCAGTTTCAGCTTATTGTTGTTCAGATACATTAACATGTAAAATATCATTTAGAGTTCCTCGTGTAGTAAAAGGCCCAAAGAAAAAACAATCGACCACATTCCTCGAAAAGATAAAGGGAAAGAAAATTAGAAGTGCCAACAAAGACAAAGGTGTTGATCCAAAGCAGACGATGGTAAGACACATGCCTTGTATCAATTATATATTTCTATTGTACTTAACATGTAAGTTTAATGCATGATTTTATATCCTGTGACATAGGACCTTGATGCCAGTACAATTGAAGCTAATAGCATGCCACATGATATGTATGGCCAACCTTCAACTACGACAATTCCATCAATGCAGGCCACATCAATCCAGGTTTTAATATGCACATGACTTAGGGTGTGTTTGGTTGAGCTGTGGTTGTGGGAAAAAGATGCTGTGGGCTGTGGGCTGTGAAAAAGCTGCTGTGGGAAGTCAGCTATGGAAAAGCTGAAAGTCATTTGGCTGAAACGACTGTGGAGAAGCTGCTTTGAGCTGTAAGCTGTGTAAAAAATATGTAATGTCTGTTTGTACTTCAAATGTTGATTATATATAAAATGGTTATAAAATATTATGACAATAAATACATCACATATAAATAGGAATTTTAGAAAAGGAAATTAATTTCATTAGTTTTGCAGACACGTTGGATCACATATAAAATACATGGATCAGTTGGGCTAATAATCTACCATAATTCATCACGTTAGAGCTTGAGTCTTTGAGACCATAACAATTGGTGATCATCCATGTCAGAGCCACATTTCACCTAACTGTGGGTATCCCTTGATTAAACAAAGCTTCTAATTTCTGATTTCCTCAATCCTAATCGTTTGCATGAACAAAATAACCAAGATCATCAAGTTGCCAAATTTTAACAGATAAAAGGGATGCACAATCCTCTTACCATGCTTTGGGGAGCTTGTCAAAGAAACCGCCGCCATCACCTATGGCCGTAGCCGTGAGCATCGTCGGGCGGCCTAACACGATCAACTCAACAGGGGGCACGGGTCGGCGCCTGTAGCGGCGGGTCGGTGCCTGCAGCTGCAGTGGCGGGTTGGCGGCGTCGGAGGCAGCGGGAGGCGGCCGCGGGTCGGCCACGGCGGTGGCGGGTCAGCGACGGCGGCGGCGGGTCGGCGACGGCGGCGGCGGGAGGCGGCCACGGGTTGGAGGCGGATGCAGCTCACGAGATTTTTTGGATGGGAAGCTGCCAAAAGCAGGGTGGAATGGGCTTTCTATTTTATACTAAGTGAAAAGCTGCTTTTGAGAGAAGATGCTGTGAGTAGTACACCCCTTTGGTTGAGCTTCTAGCTTTTAGGAAGCAGAAGCTGCTTCCAAAAGCTCAACCAAAGGGAGCCTTATTCTGTGATGGATGCTCGTGGTATACAAGGAGGATACACCAATCTCTTATTTGGAGTTGATAAAGATGCTGCATCAGCTATTAGGCAATTACATTTTGATGGAGTGCTAGATAATGAAAATATATGACTGTACTCTTTGGTTTTTATTTTGTATAAGGACTCAAACATTCCAGATTATAGATGGGAATGCAAATTTCAAGTTTATTCTATTTTTATATTTGTAACATTGCTGATTTTCTCCGGCCAGAACTCTTATTTGTCATTTCATCGAACACTTAGCAGCCTGAGACATTACACATGAGTGCTGATAAAAGTAATGAAGTGGATTCAGACCTAGGGCAGGCCTCCTCGTTCCAGCTTCCCGTCTCATAGCTACACGCATCAGTCTGCGGCAACACCATCAATCTAGCCGCACATCTCCCCCAGCAGCAAAGCACCAAGCCACGATCCTTTTTATTTAGTCTTCACATTCCGAGCCGAGCATAGAGTGCAAAGCAGCGTTGTGCGTGCACCTGCATGCGCCTACCTAGCTGGCCGATCAGATTGCCACGCGTAAGCAATCTAGATTTTTCGCACTGCAGCACGTTGCAGCCGGTTCGCACGGAATTTTTTCCCTAGCTATTTTTTGTGTAGATCCGCTGTGCACCACCAGGTCCTCCCTGCGTCCGCTTCCCATCACACCGTGCCAGATCTCTCATGCCAGCTTGTGCACAGCTACAAAATCTCTAGCACAAGTGTACACCAATTTTTTTAAAAATATTTTTTAAAAAAATTTCAAAATTGCCAAATGATTTGAAAAAATTACAAATCTGGGCACCTGTCATTGCAACACCGGCCGAACTAGGCCACGTCAGCCTTGTTTGGTCATGGCCTAGTTTGGCCCGAGCGTTGCTGCAGGGCTTGACACATTTCAGCACTGGTTGGTGGAACTAGGCCACAGGGCTTAGTTCGGTTGACCATGCGCTGAACTAGACTGCCATCTCTTTTTTGGGGCATAGTCAGCCGAACTAGGGCCCGATGCCTAGTTCGGCCGATCAAGGGTTGAACCTCGTGAGGAGCTATGGTAAAAACAATGGGCCCCATGGCTCTTAGATGATGAGTGATTGTTAACGAAAGAGAAGAGAAGGAAACCCTACGAGGGAGGCACTTCGAAGGGGTGCTCTGAAGGGATCGAGGCACTTCAAAGGAAGATTACTTATCGTGGCTTGGTCGAGTGACTCAGGTACACATACGGGTGATCGCCGGGATGAAGGATCAGTGGGATTGTGCCGGTACAATCCAGGTACATGGCGCAAGGGTAGCAAGCGATTTGCCATGGTGTTGACCGGTGTGACTCAGGTAGACGGACGAGTGATTTCTAGACTGAGAGAGCTACGGGGTTGTGGTAGTCTAATTCGGGTACACGGTGCAAGGGCGGCAAGCGCTTTGATGGTTTCAACGCAAAATTGTCAACCACACATCCAACATCCAATGGACCCAATGCGAAGCTGTGGAAATCACGCAAGCATCGGAAAAATATTTATGAATAGTATTTTACCTTTTTCCCTTCAGACTTTGATTCTGTATTTTTACCCTATGGGCATTTCAGTAATTTGTCTTGAGTGCTCAGACTATATATAGGGATGTATCCCTTAGGGTTAGGGTTAACAACTTTTTGAACCCATTATTTTGAAAATCATTTTTTCTCTTGGGGAGGTGTTCCTGTCGCCGTCGGCAATATTTTTCACCGTGCGCCGCCAATGATTTATACCCTGCACCATCAGGGTTTTACCTCCGTGTGCATCTGGAAGCTACCGCTTGACCTCCTCCTTAGCGCACAATAGCTGACCAAGGCTACAACCAATGCGGCACGAGTACAAGTGTGAAAGAAATCTAGATCTGCACACCGATCAGTGCATTGTCGCTGTTTTTCCTCTAGGCTGCGTTGCACTGTTTTCCTCACCATTCTGTGCATTTTTCTGTCTGAACCGCGTGCATGCCCAAGGAAACACTCGACTGTAGGACCGAAAGTAGCGACCAGAGGGGGGGTGAATGGGCGCCTAAAAATTTCTTGCTAAACTATATTTTAATCCCACCACCCAAATAAACTTAACCAGACAAATAATATTTGCAAAGCAACTTTCAGAAATTAAAGTTGTCTAGCTTAATAATTACCGGTGTCCTAATTAAAATGATATTCAAGATAAACTAAATAAAATTTCCATAGAAAATAAAAACACCTAAATAAACACGAAATATTTATATTTCAATTTAGAAATAAAATACTAATCAAATGAATAAAACATGTGTCATTAAAAAAATTAATTCAGAATTAATTCGAAAATATTGCAGGTAAAAACTAGAATATAAATATAATTGCGACTAATAAATTTTTCTATTCTTTTATATGAGCAGATTAAACAAATATATTTAAATAAATAATACGATATAACAAATAAGCAAATTAAAGATTAATATCTAGCAGATAAAAGTATCCATGAAAATACCAAAAGCAATTTTACTGCTAATCAGAATAGATCAATATCTAGTTAACTAACTAGCAAAAAAATAGTAGATTAAATAACTTCCTCAATTTGCGTGCCTGGAAATTGCTTGCTTGCCATGCCGTGCAAAAACTTTGTGGGGCCCGCTGTCCTGCATGCCGGCCGGACTATAGCAAAAAGTTGCCGCCGGGAAGACTGTGGGCACGCACTGCTGTGCTGGCGCGTGCAACAGGAGGCGAAGGAAAAAATGAACCTGGGAGCGCTAGCCTGTTCGTCTGCTTTCGGCCAGTCTTCACGATGGCAGAAAAAGCCTCGACGGCGTTGCATTGACTTCACGCGCGCTCGCAGGAAATCAGCAGCTGAAAGCTGGCCGACGTGAGATGTGCGCTGCCGTGGGTCCCTCACCGTGAGAAGCCAACGGAGTGGGAAAAACAACCCCAAAGCACGCCGGAGTTGATCCGCCTGATATCACCGGTGGTAATTTTTTGCGACAAAACAAAACGAAAAGC
The DNA here is from genome assembly GCA_019279435.1 of Zizania palustris. Taxonomy (NCBI): domain Eukaryota; kingdom Viridiplantae; phylum Streptophyta; class Magnoliopsida; order Poales; family Poaceae; genus Zizania; species Zizania palustris. The sequence goes on from JAAALK010000079.1 coordinate 17,003,092, forward strand.
TTTCGGTGGTAGACAAAAAAAAATGAACGGAAAAATTTGACTGTAGATTGATCTATGAAAAGAACGGTCAACTATCCCCAAAGGGATAGGGGCCTATTTATAGGCAAATCCTAATACATGAAAAGACTACTTTATCCTTGGGTAAAATAAACCAACTCTAAAATAAATTCTGAAAACTACTAAAATATTCTTAGAAAAAATAACTGACTCGAATAAAAATATTCTAAACTTAAAAACTAAATATTAATATCCTAAAAACGAATTAAACATAGATCGTCAGTTTTACGCCGAAACTGACAAAGCGTCCACCGTCTTCGCACCGGGTACCCGGATTGGGCCGACCCGATCCCGCAGCTTCCTCAGCCCGGCAATCGCTCGCCGCCCGTGTACCTGAGTCAAACCCAGTCAACAGACCAGTGGATCATCTACCGCTCCTAGCCATGTACCCGGATTGGGCCAGCCCGACTCCGCGGCTCCTCTGCCTGGCCGTCGCTCACTCCATTGACTTCCGTTGACAATCACTCATCACATCTGGAATATCAAAACCATATTCTTCAACATGGTTTCTCAATCTCCCCCTTGATGAGTGCATTGTCAACACCCTTTCCAGCTCATCTCCAGAACCTACAAAACACGTGGAAACAGAAAAACAAAGACAAAAGAAAATGGAAGAAAGAAAATAAAAGTTTAACCCTAATGACAAAAGCCAAACAGAAGCAAGAAAAACGATCATTATGGTTAACCAAAAAATAAAGACTCAAAAACAAGTGCAAATCTCAAAATTATCAACAAGAATAAACCCCCCCTGAAATAAATCCCAGAGAAAGCCAAAAATATATCCAAAATTTCTCCCCCTTGTTGACAATTGGACTCATCAAGTGAGACTAAATGCACTTTAAAGAGACATAAACACAAACTCCCCCTGAAATGCAGCTCCTCCTCAAAATATGTCATGAATGCAGATGAGGTGCACGTGGAGTGTGAAAAGCATGCTTCTTAGATATGATTAACTGCAATAACAACATCTAACAAGTATAGCGAAAGATATACTGTCTAAGATACATGACATGATCAGTGCAATAGATGATATCTTAAGAAAGTCATTAGCACGCATTTTTCGATTTTTGCAAAACAAAAGCATCACCATATGTTGGGGGAATATATTTCCCTTACACAAGGGCCAAATGACGTCAGCCTCCGACAGCCTTCGGCCCAGAGCCAGGTTCTGTCGGAGCCTGTTTTCTTCGAGTATTATTTCCAGGTCCTAAGATGCTTCCCGAGGCCTGTAGCTTCGAAGCCCCCCAAGCCCGGAGGCCGCCCTCCGGAGTCCAGTTCGGAGGCCACCCTCCGGAAGCCAAGCCCGGAGGCCGCCCTCCGGAGTCCAGCCCGGAGGCCGCCCTCCGGAGTCCAGTTCGGAGGCCACCCTCCGGAAGCCAAGCCCGGAGGCCGCCCTCCGGAGTCCAGTTCGGAGGCCACCCTCCGGAAGCCAAGCCCGGAGGCCGCCCTCCAGAGTCCAGTTCGGAGGCCACCCTCCGGAAGCCAAGCCCGGAGGCCGCCCTCCAGAGTCCAGTTCGGAGGCCACCCTCCGGAAGCCAAGCCCGGAGGCCGCCCTCCGGAGTCCAGTTCGGAGGCCACCCTCCGGAAGCCAAGCCCGGAGGCCGCCCTCCGGAGTCCAGCTCGGAGGCCACCCTCCGGAGGCCACCTCCGGAACCAAGACCGGAGGCCACCCGCCGAAGCAGCGCTTCGGAGCCCCCCCCCTCGGGTGCACTCCGAAGCCCCCTCCGCTTCTAGCTTGTCGTTTAGTTGGTCAAAGGCTGGCGCAGCCTGACACGCCTGTAAAGCTGTAAAGCTGTCTGGTACCCGTGTACAGTAGCCAGCCTCCTTTCCCTGTTTACCCCTATGAGCCTAAGGGCCCATGGAGGGTATCTTGGTCTTTTCCTTAAGGCCTGCGTGCCTATAAAAGCAGGGCCAAGCCCTTGTAACGGGACAGGCTCCAGAGGGCGATGAGACCCCGGAGTTATCCTCTCCACATCAAGGCACACCATGCCAAATCCACCAAAAACTGGACGTAGGGTTATTATCCCCTAGGGGAGGCCCGAACCAGTATAAACCCCTTCTCCCTCTGAGGGAACCCATCGAGGTTCATTATCCACATCATACTCCACCATAGAAAAACCTGCTGGAACTAACGCCATTGTTCCAACACCATATTTTCTAGTTGACAAGCAAAGTAAAGCATAAGATGCAAAAGCTAACTGATATCTACCAAGATAAGCATTGTTCAAAACAAAGTGCTTCAACAAACTTGTCATCTTTTTTTAAAAAAATTTATTTCTGCCAGGGGTTATTTGCATGTCAAACCTTATGCTAACCGAACAAGTCAAGCCTAGGCCAGAACTGGACCATCTGAAGCTTAAGACATCGGTCTTGGCATACATTACACCGTCCTAGTTCATACCAAAGTGCTATGGTAAGCAGTCCAGAACAATGCAATGCGACAAAGCAAACCCACCTGGATCTTTTCTAATAATCACAAAAATGCATAAACTTTTCATTTTTCTGGATTTTTTTATCATTTTTATAGCACATTTTTCATATTTAAAGCATATAGATGTCCAAGTTGCATATCTGCATCTAAGTAAGGATCTAGCTACAAGGCATGTAAAAGATAGCGAAAGCATTCAGCCTACACATGCTAGTTACCAGAAGCAATGGTGATCATTTTTCAATTTTAAAGCATAAAAGCCATGCATATGACAAATATCAGATATATCATGTGAACTGAACCAGAACATGATCATTGACAAGTAATCAAAAACATATACTAGCTAGAGAAAGTAAAGCAGATTAATCATATAACAGAAGCAAGCTCAAAATGTGATTGATGATTATGCATGATATGAACGCACACGAAAAGACTAAAAAAAATAAAGAAGAAAAGAAAATCTGAATCAAAATATCCTAAAAATGGATACACAACTCCCAAATAAAGATCAATAATCATGAGTGGGACCAAACGGTCCAATGCCAGGTTTAGTAAAAGTGTTGAACCAGTGTCGAGCCATCTGCGCGTATGTAGGAAAGCAAAAGGAATCATATGAGTCTAGACTGAAGCGTGGATCAAAGCGCGGTCCTCTGTTCTTCCTAAAATCACGGTCACGAGGTCCAAAACCGTATTCATAACGATCTGGAACTCTGCCGGAACGGAAACCACCCTCCGGAGCACGATCATAAAAACCGTCTCCTCTACCACCACCTACACGACGTGGCCTGGCCTCTAGCCTCTCTCTACATCGAGGAACTCTCTGTCTACCACCCTGCTAGTAGAACTGCTCCTGCCTACCTCGAGCTCTCTCTGCTCGCTCAACCCGCTTCCTCCTGAAGCAAAACTCCTCTAGATGCCCGTCTCTCTGGCCGAACTCACAGTGATAGGTAGGCTTCTTGGGATGTGGTTGAGACTTGGGATTCTTAGGCTTGGTGGTGTTTGGTGTATCATCTTTGGTGTGAGAGGGTCCAGGTAAATAATCAAGAGAAGTGTGAAGACTTTTAGGCTTAGGAACCCAGATCTGCTTCTTAGGTGGAGCTTTAGGTTGTTCTTGGATCACTCCATCCTTGGGCTGACTATCCTTAAAGGACTCAGTGGAGTGAGTCTTGGGATATCTCTGTTCGGGAGTCATCTTACTCCACTCCACTGCACGGCTAATGGCGCTCTCAAAATCAGCCTTGGTATATGTGTAACCTACCCCAAAACCATCCTGTCTCTTGAACTGCTGGATCATCATGTCGAGTTGTGGCTCTTTAGCACTGATCCAACTCAGGATTGAACGGAGGTAAAAGTTCTCGTTCTGAACATCAGCTAGCTCCTCTCTCAAAGAAGCTAACACCTCCACCTGAGACAAGCATATCTCACACTCTTTATCAACTTCGACAGACTTCTCAGCTTTTAGCTTGATCAATTCCATTCTAATGGACAAGAAGTTCTCACAAACAGTGGGTGGAACTGACAAAGTCTCAAGCTCTAGCTTAGTCTGCTCCAACTCAACTCTCACTCCAGCTAACTCGCTCAACTGCTCATCACGCTTGGCTCTGAGCTCGGCTATACTAGCTAAATGAGATGGGCAGTCTACACAAGGTGCGACGACAGTGGCATGAGCATCTTTTAGCTCCTGCTGAGCGCTCTCAAGCTCAGTGGCCAAAGCGTCTCTCTCATCTACTCTCTCTGTGTACCTGGACTTGAGAGTCGTCAGGTCACACAACAGCACCTCACAGTTAGGGCACTCACCACTATCACCCAAGCAAGGGGAAGAAGACAGACTCTCAATCTTGCCATTTGCTGTGGCAAGCTCACTCTCAAGCTCATCTATCCTCTTCTTAGCCCCTCTAAGCAGTTTCTCCCTATACTTCAACTCCTGACTGTTCTGTTCTAGTAAATTAACAACTTCTTGTTCATAGGAAGATGCATTCTCATCGTCGTCATCGTCGGAGTCGTCGGAGGAGTCCTTCTCTTTCTTCTCCCCAAGAGCCATTGAGCAGAAGCTCTTGTGGGGTCTTCCGCTGTGAGGTGAGCGACTCTTCATCTTGTCCCCGAAGTCCATGAAACAGAGGCCCGCCGGATTGTCCCTATCCTTCCCCTTCCTGATCATGATATCTTCATCACTTGAACTTGAAGACGATGAGGAACACAAGGATCTCTTGGAGTATCTTTTCTCCATCTCGGCAAAGAAGGTCTCGTCTCGCTTCTTGTTCTCACGCCTGTAATCTTTCAGGGCCTTTCGAAAGAACCTTGTCTTGGGCTTGCCCTTCGTGGAGTTGTCGTACTTGCCAGAGTTGTAGGAGTTGTCGCCAGTTCCCTTCTTGTAATTCTTCTGCTTGGGACAGTCGGCGATAAAATGACCTGGGTCACCACACTCAAAGCATCCGGATTTTGTGCCGTGTCTCTTAAACATTCGCTTATCATAAACACGTCGCACTCGGTTGTTAAACAAGCACAAATCATCATCTCCTAGAGTATCAAGTTGTTCCTCGGAAATAGACATCAAGGAAAATGCAGTACAACTCATGGCATTAGGATCAGTAGATGGTGTCGCAAGCGCCAGAGTCTTTGATCCAGAACCAGTAAGATTTGATCTCAACTGGATATCGACCTCTGAGGCCTTGAGCTTACTAAAAAGCTCTACGATGGTCAAGGTATCATAAGATGTGCTCTCAACAATAGAAGAGACCTTGATCTCCCAGATCTTAGGGTCTTAAGGTAAATACCTTAAGCGCTTGTTCATGATCTGAGACCAGCTGATCACCATCGGCCTTGTTAACGCGTAGCTTGTTAATGATCGATTGAAAGCGACCAAACAAAGCCTCAACAGTCTCACCCGACTTCTGTGAGAAATTTTCATACTCACGCCGGTAGGTCTGATATAGTCTAGCCTTGACCTGAGCTGTCCCCTCATGGTGTGCCTGCAGCGTAGCCCAGATCTCTCTAGCAGTGGTGAGATGGCTAACACGCTCGAACTCATTAGGACCTAGACCAGAAAATAAAATGTTCACCGCCTTACTATTATTTTGATGCTGGGTAATTACATTTTCAGCAGTATCCGCAGCAATAGTTATTATGGTGAAACTAGGATGAACACAAATCTCCCATATGTCCGAGCTCTGGCTCATAAGGTATGCTCGCATGCGAGTCTTCCAATAAGTGTAGCCAAAAGCTTCTAGGGATGAGATTTTACCAGAAGACGTCATGGTTACTACCTAGGTTTTAGAATCGGTTAAGATATTAAAAAAAACCTAACCTCGCTCTGATACCACTTGTAGGACCGAAAGTAGCGACCAGAGGAGGGGTGAATGGACGCCTAAAAATTTCTTGCTAAACTATATTTTAATCCCACCACCCAAATAAACTTAACAAGACAAATAATATTTGCAAAGCAACTTTCAGAAATTAAAGTTGTCTAGCTTAATAATGACCGGTGTCCTAATTAAAATGATATTCAAGATAAACTAAATAAAATTTCCAAAGAAAATAAAAACACCTAAATAAACACGAAATATTTATATTTCAATTTAGAAATAAAATACTAATCAAATGAATAAAACATGTGTCATTAAAAAAATTAATTCAGAATTAATTCAAAAATATTGCAGGTAAAAACTAGAATATAAATATAATTGCGACTAATAAATTTTTCTATTCTTTTATATGAGCAGATTAAACAAATATATTTAAATAAATAATACGATATAACAAATAAGCAAATTAAAGATTAATATCTAGCAGATAAAAGTATCCATGAAAATACCAAAAGCAATTTTACCGCTAATCAGAATAGATCAATATCTAGTTAACTAACTAGCAAAAAATAGTAGATTAAATAACTTCCTCAATTTGCGTGCCTGGAAATTGCTTGCTTTCCATGCAGTGCAAAAACTTTGTGGGGCCCGCTGTCCTGCATGCCGGCCGGACTATAGCAAAAAGTTGCCGCCAGGAAGACTGTGGGCACGCACTGCTGTGCTGGCGCGTGCAATAGGAGGCGAAGGAAAAAATGAACCTGGGAGTGCTAGCCTGTTCGTCTGCTTTCGGCCAGTCTTCACGATGGCAGAAAAAGCCTCGACGGCGTTGCATTGACTTCACGCGCGCTCGCAGGAAATCAGCAGCTGAAAGCTGGCCGACGTGAGATGTGCGCTGCCATGGGTCCCTCACCGTGAGAAGCCAACGGAGCGGGAAAAACAACCCCAAAGCACGCCGGAGTTGATCCGCGTGATATCACCGGTGGTAATTTTTTGCGACAAAACAAAACGAAAAGCTTTCGGTGGTACAAAAAAAAAATGAACGGAAAAATTTGACTGTAGATTGATCTGTGAAAAGAACGGTCAACTATCCCCAAAGGGATAGGGGCCTATTTATAGGCAAATCCTAATACATGAAAAGACTACTTTACCCTCGGGTAAAATAAACTAACTCTAAAATAAATTCTGAAAATTACTAAAATATTCTTAGAAAAAATAACTGACTCGAATAAAACTATTTTAAACTTAAAAACTAAATATTAATATCCTAAAAACGAATTAAACATAGATCGTCAGTTTTACGCCGAAACTGACAAAGCGTCCACCGTCTTCGCACCGGGTACCCGGATTGGGCCGACCTGATCCCGCAGCTTCCTCAGCCCGGCAATCGCTCGCCGCCCGTGTACCTGAGTCAAACCCAGTCAACAGACCAGTGGATCATCTACCGCTCCTAGCCATGTACTCGGATTGGGCCAGCCCGACTCCGCGGCTCCTCTGCCTGGCCGTCGCTCACTGCCCGTGTATCTGAGTCACATGCGCCTCAGACTCGACAGGTCTTCATCTCTCCCTTCCATTGACTTCCGTTGACAATCACTCATCACATCTGGAATATCAAAACCATATTCTTCAACATGGTTTCTCATCGACCGACAGCCGAAGCCATACCACCTGAGGCACGCCTTCCAAGGCAGTGCCAAGCCTACCATCGGATGGTCAGTGTGCATCAACGCTTGTGCACTGCATCACTCAAGTAGGGAGCATCAGGCTAACAGTCTGCTCTTCACTCACGCGCGTGATCCAGTGCTCAAGGTTTGCGACTATTTTTCGCCACCACCATCCGTTCTTTTCACCTCAGGATGCGTGCAAGGATGGCTATCTTCGACCATTTGTGAGGACTGCCTTTCTCTTAGATTAGAGCTAGTTGAAAAAATGCTTAAATCAAAAAGCTAGATAAGTCTACCGAATGAGATGATTAGTGTGAGGTCTGCCTATCTTAGGTGGAGGTGCTAGCTTCTTTGAGAAAAAAGATAGCATGTGCTAAGAATGAGAACTCTTACCTCCGTCAGATCCTGAGTTTGGTGAGTGCCAAAGAGCCTCAGCTGGGGATACTAATCTAGCAGTTTAAGAGGGAAGATGGGTTCGGCGTTGGGTACACCTACACCAAGGCTGATTTTGAGAGTGCTTTGAACAAGGTTGTAGAGTGGAGTAAGGTGAGTCCAGAGCAGAGATATCGTAAGACCCACTCCACCGAGTTCTTCAAAACCATTCATCCCAAGGATGGTATGATTCAAGAAAAACCCAGAGCTCCACTCAAAAAGCCTTTCTAGACTCTAAAGCCGAAAGACCTGCACACTCCGCTTGATTCTTTACCAGGACCCTCCAACACCAAAAATCTTCCTCCAAAGGCCACCAAGCTCAAGAACCCATACTGTCAACCACATCCCACGAAAATGACTTATCATTATGAGTTCTACAAGAAAGATGGCTATCTTGAGGAATTTTGCTTCAGGAGGAAGCGGGTTGAGAGACCTAAGAGAGATAGAAGTAGGCAAGAGCACTTCTACCAGCAAGGTGGTGTTGAGAGCAGAAAATGTCATTAATGGTCAAAATTATCAAAATACCACTTTTTGGTAGTTTTACCAAAAATATGCTGTTGGGGGAAAATACTTCATCCCCAGAATCTTCAAGATTACGAGACAAAGACAACTCATAAGTTCTAAGTCCAAGATTTGTCTCCGCATTGACGAAGGGTTAAGGCTGGAGAGTCCATCCAGACTCCGGTCCAAAGATACCCTCCGAAGGCTCCACCTCCATAGTGGAAAACAGCCAGAAGGATGAGATGTTTGCCTTATCTACCTTCTTCAAGCATACTTTACCATTTTAGCCCCATTAGGGGTACCGAAATAGTTTCCACTATGTCGGTTGTAATTGAGGGGTAAAAAGGTCTTTTCCTTAGAGTTTTTACCTATAAATACCCCCATTCTCACCCTGTAATAGGCTTCGAATATTCAGATATTCAATACACAACTTCGAACTATTTCAAGCTATTATCCAATACGGAGGCTTGAGATAGCCCGCTCTTACAAACACTTTGTTTGTTAGTTCTTAATCCTAGAGAACCTATTAGCGTAATCTTTTACGCCAACAGTTGGCGCCGTTCGTGGGGAACCTAGTTGTTTATAGCAAAAAATGACATTAATGGTCAAATTAGGCAAATACTGAAAAATGGTATTTTTGACCGAAAATATGTCAAACCTGGCAAAGGCCGTTCTGACCGGCTATGGTAGACCGGTCCAATCGGCTAGGTCCGGTCAGACCGGACCCATGGGCTCAGTCAGACCGGCCAGGGTCCAGAATATGGATCCGAGGAGGATTCGAGGTATTTTCGCCCAAAACTTATCTCAACGGGGTTTTGGCTGCATCTAACTCTATCTCTAGCCAGTGATGACCAGCCCACCCCCTATAAATATTAGGGGCAAGGCCGATTCAAGCCCCCTCTCTCCAATCCGAAAATCCAAAGCCCTAGCTTTGAATCGTATTTATTTCCTTTACTTTCCGCATCTTCGTGGGTTTACTTGAAAGCCCTCCGCCTGCCATGTCCGTAATCATGGTAACCCTTGCTGGTTCGCTTTTGAACCTCCCGCTAATCCACATAACGGATTACTATCCTTTTTATCGGTTTTTATCGCCCTACTCAGCAATTCGGCCCTCTGGCCGAATTGTGTTTAATCTATTATCATCTTTGCAGATCAATTGTCCCTTGAACACCTCTGCAAAGTTTGGAGGCGATTGGATCTTGTTTGCTAGGCCACCCAGGTCCTAACAGATCGGATCTGCCGTCGCCGGTCCGACCGGGGGCACGGGGCTGGTCTGACCAGAGCCCCTTCATCAGGCTGTTGTCAGCAACAACCGGTCAGACCAATGGCACCCCGCCGGTCTGACCGGGCTCCTCCGCACCGTGCCAAAGCTTTTCACCGAATCCCCTCTCGCTGGAGTCCTTTGCGCCGGAGCTCGCACACTTCGAAGCCTGCCTCGCCGGTCTGACTGAGAGGGTTTCACCGGTCCGACCGGAGCCATTTGCACCGCGTCGGAGCCTACCTCGCAACTACCTCTAGGACGTGCTCCCGAAGCCACTTTGCACGTCTGGTCCGATCGAGGGCATACCGCCAGTCCGACCGGGCCTGAGGCCGAAGGTGCCCTAGGGACCCTTCGGACCAATCTCCGCTGTAACTCCGAATCGGCCTCCGAATTGGCCGATTCCAGGTATTCTGATCATTTTGTTACTGTTTACATTGTTAATAGTACTTTTCGGCCAATTGGATTAAAATGTCGATTATTTATCTGATTGCTTGGCGACTCCAAATCCCTTGTCACTATCTAGGGTAGTTAGAATGCGGCGTCAATATTGTTGCGATACTTTTGGACGTCGAACTGGCCCAAGTGCGGGGGTGTATTTCTGTGTCAACACACTTTTTGGCGACTCCGTTGGGGACAACGCCAACCATGACTACTACCTCTACATCGGCAGCGAGTACCTCTACTACGTCTACATCCACTACATCGCCGATGAACACTTTGGGGAGCACGGACATCGACGACCGCAACATTATGACACCCACCATGGTGGACATATCTGAGGAAGACCAAGCAAAGATCGAAGCGAAAAAGAAGGAACTCGAAGAACTGATGCTCAGAGATTGCATAAAGACATGCTCGGGCTTCGTCATGCGTGACAACCTCAACTTAACCGAGGTACGCCCGTCATCACCCCCTTTATCTGCCTCACAAGTCGACCGTAGAATAGCTGCGTTTGTTGATCAAGCGGTTAGCGCCTCGCTAGCCAATAAACTAGAACCCGCAGTTGTCTCGCAAGTGGTGACAGTGTTTAGAAGATTCGGTTTTACTGAGGCCAATTAACCAGCACCAATCACTAGTATTCCGCCATCACAGCATATTTATAGTAGAACCGACGGTAATACTAGAAAAACCATCACATTTCTGGCTACATCATCCACAGCCAAAACACATAATTACGCTTATGGCCAGGCCAACCCAGCTTATCAAGTACCACTACCGCCTGCGCCCATACCAGCTCTGCCGCCGCCGCTCGCACTGCACACTCCCACACTGCAGCATAGGCCAGAGCATGCCGATATACCGCCACGCATCCCACCACCACATGAAAGACGCGCGCAAGCATTAGACCATGACGATATCGAGGAACGTATTCGCGCGCTATTTAGGGAATGCACCGGCTTTGCGCCTCGGGATAGAGCTAGGATTTATTGAAAACCATATCCCGACCACTTTGACACCATTCCGTACCCTCGCGGTTATAGAGTCCCAGATTTCACAAAATTTGATGGCGAGGGTAGTAAATCCACATTAGAACACATTTGCCAATTTCTAGCACAATGTGGCGAAGCTAGCGGATCGGATGCATTAAAACTTAGGTTATTTCCCCTATCATTGTCCAGCACCGCGTTCACCTGGTTTTCGGCACTTCCGCCGAACTCCGTGTAGACGTGGGCTCAGCTAGAGCAAAAGTTTCATGATTATTTCTACACAGGCGAGACCGATCTTAGGCTATCACACCTCACGACGATTAAGCAAAAAACTGGCGAAAGTGTTTCTGAATACGTCAAGCGCTTTAGAGACACTAGGAATAAATGTTTTAGCCTAAACATATCAGAAAGGGACCTAGCATACCTCGCATTTAATGGCCTACAAACAGAAATTAGGGAACGAATGGATAATCAGAATCTGCTAGATGTTAGCCAAGTCTTGCAACAGGCTTTGGTCCAGGAAGGCCGGGCCAAAGATAAAAAATTCGTTAAAACTCTTAATAAACAAATGACTGAAATCCACACTATGGAGCACTCTGACGAGGGAGAATCCAAAGAGGAAGAAGATCCGGCCGACATGTACACGACCGAATGGACTTGGAACACGAAGTCTAAGCTCATCACCTGCTCCGAATTGCAGCCATCTCCCTCTAAGAGTCGGCCTAATGAAATTAGATATTCATTCAACGTAACTAAATGTGATAAGATATTTGATTTCCTATTAAAAAATCAACTTCTACGGCTGCTGAAAGGGCAAGTCATGCCATCCGCCGACGAATTAAAAAAGCGTCCCTACTTCAAGTGGCATGATTCACATTCTCACTACACTAATGATTGCAACGTTTTTCGTCGGTAGGTACAATCGGCCATAGAGGAAGGACGGTTGAAAATAGAGGCAAATCCAAAGATGAAATTAGATAGAGACCCTTTTCCTATGAACAACGTTGAGCTCGAGGGAAAGAAGGTGTTGATTCGGCTAGAGCAGGCCAAGTCAGCTAAAGGGAAAGCAATCGTCATAGGAGACACTCGCACATGCACACTCGTACCAAAGAATCCAGAGGTAGGGGTGTGGAAAGAAAATATTAAGCCATCATCTTCGGCCAGGCATCGCAGAAGGCCGAAGGTGACTTATAAGATGCTTTTGGACAAGCACCAGCGAAGGTCTGAGAGGAGAGGTGTTCACCCACGGGCTTCGGGACGGTTGAAGCTCCCTGGGAGAGCGAGCCCCACGAGGGTTGAGTTCAGACCTCATGGCCCGAACACCTCTTCAGAGTGGATACAGCCTCCGGCAGGGTTCGGGCCTTAGTGGCCGATCCCCCCTCCGGGTTGGTCCCAACCTCTGGCAGGGTTCGGACCTCAGTGGTCGAACCATCATCTGGCTTGGCCCTAGTTTCCAAGAGATTTCAGGCCTCAATGGTCGAACCCACCTCCTCTAGAGGGGTTCCAACCTCCGGGAGGGTTCGGACCTCAGTGGCTGGACACACCTACTCCGGGCAGGCTGTAGCCTCCGGATGGATTCGGCCTCCAGTGGCCGGGCCCGTCTCCTCCATGGGCTAGTTTACCTCCGGCTTGGCAGGACCCTTCACTGGTCTGGTTCGAGGTCCCTTCGCTAGAGCCTCCGATGCCACCACCCTACTGCTGGGCGATGGCTCCGACTTGGCCTCCACCGCCGGAGAACTTCGGGCAATGTCCGGCTACTAAAAGTCACATTCCTTCTAGTGTTTCCGAGTGGCAGGTTCAGGGGTCAGCATAGGATGACAATATTATTCACCACCTGTCCGTACTACCTCAGAACCGGGCTCTGCGAGACAGCACCAGAAGGGATGAACGTGAAGACACCTCGGAGGTTATAGTCATCAGGGTGGGATCCCAGGAGGTCCCAATCCCGTAGGGTGCCCCAATGGGACAGCACGAAGACCTGGCCGAAGCCCGGTTTGACCGGCCTATGGTGGCCGGTCCGACCAGCCTTACGATGGTTTTCGGCACAGACCAGTCCGACCGGCCTGCTATGGTCGGTCTGACCGACCAGCAGCAGGAGACCTCTCGTGGCAAGTGCAAAGTATCCGAGGCCGAGACAAACAAGTCCCCTTCGGCCAAAAATACTAGAAGCAAGACCGTGGCACCCGACACTCATCCTCAGCCATCGTGGGTGCCCTCAGGGATGTCCAAGTCACAAAAGAGGAGGTTGCAATGCTTGCGGGCACAACAGATACGAGAGGAGAAGGCCGAGGAGTCATGGGACACACTTTTTGAGGAAATCCTTGGCCTACTGTGAAGAAAGTCTGGAGACCCAGGCCGGTCATAGTTGATGACTCGACCCTCGTTGTTAGCTCTGATGAAGATGATTTGCTCGATGACAACTACACCCCCATCTCCGAGGTGCCCGCTCCTCAGGTGATGGACATCGGCGTCGTCATGTTGCCTTTCGAGTTCGCTCCACTACAGGAGGAGGTTGGGGTCACTTAGCTAGACCTTGGCCCACGTGACGCCGTATTCAAGAAGCCCAGAGACACGAGCCGTCACCTGAGACCTCTCTACATAAGGGGGCACATCGACGGGAAGCCTATCTCGAGGATGCTCATCGATGACGGTGCCACCGTGAACCTAATGCCATACTCCCTTCTAAAGAAGCTCGACAAGGACGATGATGACCTAAAGAAGACCAATGTCACCCTCAACAGCTTCAATGGCGACACGACAGAGGCTAGAGGCGTGCTGTCTCTGGAACTAACAGTAGGGAACAAGACGCTACCTACCGCCTTCTTCGTCGTCGATGTGCGAGGTAATTATAACGTATTGCTTGGGCATGATTGGATCCACGCAAACCAGTGTGTGTCATCTACCCTACACAAGCACCTAATACAATGGGATGGCGACAAAGTCGAGATAGTATACGCCAATACATCGGCCCATGATAGTCTGGCCGATGCGTCCGGCGACGCCACCCATGATGAGATAGAGTGCTTATTGGGACGGGACCTCTCGGACTACGACTTTGTCAGTGTATTAGAGGGGAGGTTCATTCCTATTTTCGTGAAGCCGGCCGGTGTGGCTCGGTTGTGTCTAAGATAGTAGAATGTCTAGCGCTAATCTTGATTGGCTAAAATCTCGCGTGGAGCAGTATCGGTCTTCTCAAGACGGTATCGCCGAAGCCATTGAAGATTTTAGCGAGGTAGAAAAATTAGGTCAAGGCTTCTCGTCGGCCGACCCTTTGGAACAAGTAGACATAGGAGATGGTAGTGTTTCGAGGCCGACATATGTAAATCAGAATTTGAATAATGATGTAAAGGTCGAAGTAATAAAATTGCTTCGATCGTATGTTGATTGCTTTGCATGGGACTACAGTGAGATGCCTGGGTTAAGCCGAGAGCTTGTTGAGCATCGACTCCCCATCAAACCCGGGTTTAGGCCTTATAAGTAGCTACCGCACCGCTTCAATTCGCCCATTTATGACCGAGTTAAAGAGGAGGTTGAACGTCTATTAGCGACAAGTTTTATTAGGCCATGCAGGTACACGGAATGGGTCGCTAACATCATGCCTGTTGAGAAGAAAGAGAGTGGCAAGATCCGCATCTGTGTCAACTTCAGGGACTTGAACAAAGCCACTCCGAAAGACGAGTACCCCATGCCAATAGCCGACATGTTGATCAACGATGCCTCGGGACACATGGTACTAAGTTTTCTTGACGACAACACTAGTTATAATCAAATATTTATGGCCAAAGAAGACATTTTTAGAACGACTTTTTGCTGCCTAGGTTTTGTCGGCTTGTTCGAGTGCGTAGTAATGATGTTTGGTTTAAAGAATGCTGGCGCCACATATTAGTGTGCCATGAACTTAATCTTTCATGACTTGATAGGGGTTATGTTAGAGATTTATATAGATGATGTTGTGGTCAAATTAGACGCTATGGAGAACAACCTCGCCAATTTAAGAGTTGCTTTCGAAAGAATGCGCCAGTGTGGCTTAAAAATGAACCCGCTCAAGTGTGCTTTCGGCGGGTAAGTTCTTGGGATTTATGATTCATGAAAGAGGCACTGAAATTGATCCTAAGAGGCTTGAGAAAATTAGAGGATGTGTAGTGCCGACATGTAAGAAAGATGTTCAGAAACTGTTAGGCAAGGTTAATTATATGCGACGCTTTATATCTAACTTGTCTAGCAAAATTGATGCTTTCGTCCCGATACTCCGGCTAAAAAATGAGGCCGAGTTCACTTGGGGGCAAGCTAGCAACGCGCATTTGAGAAAATCAAAGAGTGCTTATCGACGCCGCCAGTAGTAAGGGCACCGAAGGGCGGGATTCTGTTTCGGCTTTATATTGCCGCAGAGGAGAGTGTGATCGGAGCCGTATTAACTCAAGATATTGAACAAAGAGAGTACATCATCACCTTCTTGAGTCGTCGACTTCTGGACGCCGAGACAAGGTACGTGTTTGTGGAGCGTTTGTGTTTATCCCTCTATTATGCGTGTACCAAACTGCATCACTATCTTCTCCCTAGCACATGTGTTGTCACTTGCCAAACGGATGTTATAAAGTACATGTTGCAAAAGCCGATTCTAAGTGGTAGAATCGACAAGTGGGCGTATGCGTTAATTGAATATGATTTGGCTTATGAACCGTTGAGAGCTATGAAAGGCCAAGTTGTTGCTAATTTTATAGTGGATCACCATGTAGATGTCAATTGGGGTGATAAAGTCGCTTTGATTGAAGTATCACCATGGAAACTTTATTTCGATGGTTCGGCTTGCAAAAATGGCCAAGGGGTTGGAGTGGTGCTCGTATCACCAAGTGGTATGCACTTTGAAACCTCGGCTCGTTTGGAATTTCATTCAACTAATAATCAAGTTGAATATGAAGCCCTATTGCTAGGTCTTGAGTTGTAACTCCATGGGTGTGAAATATGTCCATGCATATGGCGATTCTTTATTAGTCGTGCAACAAGTAGCCAAGCTTGCTCAATGATTTAACGGTTTACTAAATAGCTACTTGGATAAGTGTTTAGACTTAATTTCTACCTTTAATGATTTTGAGATTACTCATGTGTCTAGAGAGGCCAACTCACTTGCAAATGACTTGGCTCAACAAGCATCAGTATATCAAATTAGGAGAGGTAAATTCTGCACACGGGAAAAGCCGATGTTTGAAGACAATGTAGCACTCGAGGGTACTGATGTCGGCCTGACCGGCCTTGTAAGCACGGTCAGACCACCCTTGCATTCCCGGTCCGACCGGCCATGTCAGGGCAGTCAGACCGAACCGTGCCAGACGACCGACAATAGTCGGTTGAACCGGGCCAACATGGCCGGTCCGACCGACTGTTGTCAAGAAGGTTTAGCCCTCGGGGGGCAGGTCCAAACAAAATATTTCGAGGCCAGTTCTAGTGGGAATTTGGCCATTGCTCCTTTGATCAGTAAGGACGATTGGAGGATCCTAATCGTTCAATATTTGAGAAATCCAAGCCAAAGGGTTGATCGAAAGGTTCGGCGACAGGCTTTCAAATTTGTTTTGCTCGACAATGTGTTGTATCGTCGGACTATTGATGGAGTACTTTTGAAGTGTCTGGACCCCGATCAAGCTAGAGTTGCTGTAGGTGAAGTACATGAAGGGCTTTGCGGTACTCATCAGTCGGCCCAAAAGATGAGTTGGATGCTCAATAGGGCGGGTTTTTACTGGCCTACTATGACTGAAGACTGTTTTAGATACTATAGAGGATGTGAAGCTTGTCAAAAGTTTGGCAATATTCAGTTAGCACCCGCATCACTGCTTAATCCTATTATCAAACCATGGCCGTTCCGAGGTTGGGGTTTAGACATCATCGGCCAAATTCATCCTCCATCTTCGAAAGGGCATCGGTTCGTGTTGATGGCAACAGATTACTTCACCAAATGGATCGAGGCCATGCTGCTCAAGAACATGACTCACAACGAGATAATTGATTTAATCTTGAAACACATTATACATAGATTCGGCATTCCCCAAACTCTCATTACAGACCAAGGTACTTTGTTTGTTGCTAAAGAGGTGAGGGACTTTGTCGAATACTATGGGATCAAATTGGTAAATTCTTCCCCATATTATGCTCAGGCCAATGGTCAGGCCGAGTCTAGTAACAACACTGTGATTAAACTAATCAAGAAAAGATTGAAGAGTTTCCAAAAAGGTGGCATGAGGTACTTTCCGAAGCTCTATGGTCTAGTAGAGTTGCAAGGCACGGGGCCACTAAAGTCAATCCAAATGAGTTAGTATATGGACAAGAAGCTGTTCTACCGGTAGAGGTGGATCTTGGCTCACTTAGATTTCTTAAGCAAGATGGCTTATCGGTCGACAAATATGAGACGCTTCTAAAGGATAATTTAGAAGAGGTGACCGATAAGAGGTTGAAGGCTCTAGAGGCAATAGAGAAAGATAAAAGAAGAGTCGCTATGGCCTACAACAAGAAGGTAAAGGCAAAATCATTTCAAATCAACAACTTGGTGTGGAAGACGATTTCGCCATTAGGCACTAGGAGTTCAAAATTTGGTAAATGGTCACCTAGTTGGGAAGGACCTTTTAAGGTAGTCGAAATCGCTCCGGGCAATGCATATGTCCTAGAATCCTTACAAGGAGAGCGGTTTCGAAGGACTTTGAATGGTAGATATTTGAAAAAGTACTTCCCAAGTTTTGACCGAAAATATGTCAAACATGGCAAAGGCCGGTCTGACCGGCTATGGTAGGCTAGTCCAACCGGCCAGGTATGGTCAGACCGGACCCATGGGCTCGGTCAGACCGGCTAGGGTCCAGAATATGGATCCGAGGAGGATTCGAGGTATTTTTGCCCAAAACTTATCTCAATGGGGTTTTGGCCGCATCTAACTCTATCTCTAGCTAGGGATGACCAGCCCACCCCCTATAAATATTAGGGGCAAGGCCGATTCAAGCCCTCTCTCTCCAATCCGAAAATCCAAATCCCTAGCTTTGAATTGTATTTATTTCCTTTACTTTCCGCATCTTCGTGGGTTTGCTTGAAAGCCCTATGTCTGCTGTGTCCGTAATCACTGTAACCCTTGCTGGTTCGCATTTGAACCTCCCGCTAATCCACATAATAGATTGCTATCCTTTTTATCGGTTTTTATCGCCCTACTCGGCAATTTGGCCCTCTGGCCGAATTGTGTTTAATCTATTATCATCTTTGCAGATCTATTGTCTCCCTGAACACCTCTGCAAAGTTTGGAGGCGACTGGATCTCGTTTGCTAGGCCACCCAGCTCCTAATAGATCGGATCTACCATCGCCAGTCCGACCGGGGCCATGGGGCCGGTCTGACCAGAGCCCCTTCGTCAGGTTGTTGTTGGCAACAGCCAGTCATACCAACGGCACCCCGCTGGTCCGACCGGGGTCCTCTGCACCGCGCCAAAGCTTTTCGCTGAAGCCCCTCTCACCGGAGTCCTACGCGCCGGAGCCCACACGCTTCAAAGCCTGCCTCGCCGATCTGACCAGGAAGGCTTTGCCGGTCTGACCAGAGCCATTTTCATCGCGCCAGAGCCTACCTCGCAGCTACCTCTGGGACATGCTCCCGAAGCCACTTCGCACATCCGGTCCGACCGAGGGCATACCACCAGTCCGACTGGGCTTGAGGCTGAAGGTGCCCTAGGGACCCTTCGGAGCAATCTCCGCTGTAACTCCGAATCGGCCTCTGAATTGGCCGATTCGAGGTATTCGGATCATTTTGTTACTGTTTACATTGTTACTAGTACTTTTCGGCCAATTGGATTAAAATATCGATTATTTATCTAATTGCCTAGTGACTCCAAATCCCTTGTCACTATCCAGGGTAATTGGAACGCGGCATCGGTATTGTTGCGATACTTTTGGAAGTCGAACAGGCCCAAGTGCGGGGGCGTATTTCTGCGTCAACACTAGTTCTAAAAGCTAATTCTCTGCCACTACCTGCACTTCAAAGAGCGCTTGCGGAGGGAGTTTCAGAGTCTAAACATTCCACGCACCCTTCGGTAAGGGGCTTCAAAGCGCAGTTCGAAGGCCTTTCCTCGCCTTCCAAATCGTTCGACGTCTCCAGTCTTCAGACATTAGCTTCGTAAGGCATGCCTCCCAAGCAGAGCCTAGCCACCAATCCTCCGTGAAGGGCCCCTCAAACCATCGGTGCAGGACCCTCAGCCATTCCACAAACTCACAAAGTGGTCATTAGACCTCGAGCACCCAGAGTCCCATCGGGCAGCTCCCTCGGTGCTTCGAACCGATTATACTGGTTCTCAAGACCCGGAGGTTCCCTCCAGAGGAAGCGAGGACCTTCTTGAGGATGCGCCTGCCCAAGTAGCGCAACTTCAGGAGGAGGTGGCAAGATGGAGGCAAGAGGCTGCAGATAGGCTTCGCCCTCAAGCTTTCCCTCTTGCTTCGGAAGTGCATCAAGACGGCGGTCCTGATGATTATTCTGAAGCTCCTCGAGTCCTAGAAGATGCCGAGAATGCATCCTTCGACAATGAATCCCCGCTACATCTGGACTTGTAGAAGGTGCCCTTGAACCCCAGGTTCAAAGCCTCGAAGTTGCACAAATACTCCGGAGGGTCCGACCCCAGAGAATTCTCTCGTTCTTATGCCCTGGCAATAGACGCCAGCGGAGGGGTGCATAATACAACGGATAAATGTTTCCCCCTCGTTTTGGAAGGTGTGGCTTTCTGTTGGTTCTGGTCTCTAAAGCCAAGATCAATCAGATCATGGTAGCAGCTAAAACGGAAGTTCGTGAGTAATTTCCAGGGGACGTTCGTAGCCCCGATGTCCATGAGAAGCCTCTTCCAGGTGAAGCAGCAAGCAAGAGAGACCCTTCGGGAGTACTTCACATGCTTCGCCCACACCAAGTCTCAGATAAAAGGCTTGTCTACCTCTTCGGTAGTGGACGCGGTGTGCGAAGGGGTGCTGAACCCAGACCTCCTCAACAAACTTCACAGGAAGCCGGTGTCATCTGTAGCACAGCTAATAGCATACTTCGAACAGTATGCCAAGGCAGAAGAAGGCTGCCTCCGAAGAATTATGGTGCTTGCATCAGCCCTCCTTCGATAAGTGAAGATGGAGCTAGAAGTACCGATTCCTGTGCAAGCCCCCTTCGACAATCACCTTAATGATCATAGAAGAGGAAAGAACCACTTTCGCTCTGAGGTATTAAATATTGCCCCCTCTGCCCCGAAAATTCCTATCAACTATCAACAAGCGCAAGTTAACAAGGCTAGTACCTCGAAGCCACAAGAGAAGCCAGTTGGCAGGCGCTAGACCCTCTTTTGTTCCGTACATTGTGAAAACAGAAGCCATGAGACAAAAGACTGTAAGTCCATATTGGCCCTTCGAGGCGAGTACTTAGGGAGAAGCTCAGGACGAGGTACTATAGATTGAGCCCCTCCGGCAATTCGTTCAGAGCCTGTGCAAGTTGTGGGGTGGGTCAGCAATCCTGAAGCACCGATGCATCTCCCAGTGGCCAATATTATGCCACCACAGAAGCAGGAGGATCCCCAAGATCACGGCAAGCGGGTGGTCCTGCTGTTGGGGAAGATAATCCCGACGGAGATTGGGAGCATGAAGGATGGGAGCACTATTCGAAGGAAGGGCTTCGTTAGCCGGAGGATGGACGCCCCCTTCCGGAGGGGTCGGAGGACCTAAAGACCGGAGGCCCGAGGCCTCGGAGCTGCGAAGCAGGCAAGAGGGGCCTCGGAGTTGCGAAGCAGGCAAGAGGCTGAAGCCATGTCCCCGGAAGGTGCGAAGGGTCTGACACCAGGACAGAAGACCAAGGACTTGTTTGGTCAAAGTGGTCTGGGGATAGGATCGCGATCGTCTGCGCAGCGTCTGGCACTGTTGCCATGCCCGGAACAGCTGATACGCTATCAGGGTTACACTTTTTGTCTGTACTATGGGGTTGCAATTCTTGTCTGTACTATAGGCCTGTGTTAGGCAGTACTACTGCCAAAGGGATTTTGGAATTATTGGGCCCCCAGCCGGGCTCCTCTATAAATACTTCCCTTCCCCCGGTTGTAAGGGACACGAGATCCAAGAATACAGCTTTGAACCTAGCTTCTCATTCCACACACATTCTCAAACATTTTGGTTTAGTCCGCTGCACCAACATTTGGCGCCATCCGTGGGGATCCTAGTCCAAGAAGCTAGCGTCCTCTAAATCCACCCAAGAAGAAACATGTCGGGTCGGAAGAGTGCGAGCACGGCCCCCCTCCAGAGATCAGCCCGCACCGTTGGGATCGAGCACATCCCAGCCATTGGGCCTGATCCTCCTGCGGTTCCCTCCATCGTCACCCCTGAGGTGCCAAGCATGGAGCCAGGCCAGGCCCCAGGAGTGGCGCCGGAGGTGCGGGATCCCGCCGGTTCAGTGGGGCCAGCCTCTGTGAACCCCCCAGTGTCTCAGGAGGGGCTCTTCGGGCTGCATCTTCCAGGCGGCCCCCTAGTCGTGGCCCTCCGGACCGACTATGTCCGCTCGTAGGACCCGGAGACTGCCTCTGGAGGTAGCGTGAGTCAAGCCAACGCCCTAGCCGCCGAGAATGCAAGGCTAAAGGCCGAGCTGGCCCAATGGTGCTAGGAGGCATCACTTCACCCCCCTGAGCCTTCCAGGGTGCTGGGGGTTGCAGCCGTCACGTTAAGTGATGATGAAGACCAAGGGGAGGAGGAGAATGCGTCTTATGATGAGGAGTCTCCATTGCACCCTGACCTGCAGAGGGTGTGGTTCGACTCCAAGTTCCGTGCCGCAAAGCTCCCCAAGTACTCCGGAGAATCTGACCCCGGAGAGTTCTCTCGCTCGTATTCCTTGGCGATAGAATCTTGCGAGGGGAGCCGCGATACCATGGCCAAGTGCTTCCCCTTGGTTCTCAAAGGATTTGCTCTCTGATGGTTCTGGTCATTGAGGCCAGAGACCATCAGGTCATGGGACCAGCTGAAGAAGAAGTTCGTCAACAATTTCCAGGGGACCTTCATAGCCCCGATGTCAACCAGGAGTCTCTTTCAAGTGAAGCAGTAGCCCGGAGAGATGCTGCAATAGTATTCTCAATGCTTCGCACACACCAAGGCACAAATCAAGGGACTGTCATCCTCCTCCGTCATTGATGCCACCTGGGAAGGCGTCACCAACCTGGGTCTCCTCGATAAGCTCCACCGGAAGCCGATATCTTCGGTGGCCTAGCTCATGACATACTTTGAGGAGTATGCTCGATCCGAAGAGGGCTAGCTGCATCGTTAGGTGATGATCGCCCCCGTCCGAGCCTCGAACGTCAAGGTGTACGAAGCACCCTCGGCCCCGCTTCGGATCTTCGCCATCGAGATTCTCGGCGAGGGCGGAAACACCTTCGTGGAGAAGTCCTCAGCATCACCTTGAAAGGTCCTACCAAGCATCTGCACACTGCTAGTGGAGGGTGCCCTACCGAAGCTAAAATGCCTGCAAGGGCGCTTCCGGGGGGAGCGACCTTCTACTGCAGTGTTCACGGCAAGAACCAGAGCCATGACACCGACTCCTGCCGTACTATCCTCGCCCTCCGGAATGACTACCTCGAGCAAAGATCTGGTCATGGCTCTTCTGACAAAACACCTCTGATGTCTCGTGCCGACGCCGTCCAGGTGGTTGGGTGCCAAGATGAGCCGGGGGCTTTGGGGCTTATTCCGGAGGTCGGTAGGTTCCCAGCCCCCAAACTCAAAGATGGGGCAGGCCGAGGGAAGCAGGTGGTCCTTTCTATTTCTAGAGGTGGAGCTTTGGGGGCTATGTCTAAGCGGGAGTGAAGGGAATATGTCCGGGAAGTTGGGCATATTGGGACTTCCAGCTTCACCCTGCTTCCCGAATGGTCCCATGTTCCCATCTCCTTCACTGCTGATGATGCTGCTGGCGTCAAGTTCCCACATGCTGATCCCCTCGTCATCTCGTCGGACATTGCTAGTGTCGAGGTGCGTCACATTCTAGTTGACAGAGGAAGTTCTACTGACATCATTTTCGTGCAGGCCTTCGATCAGCTATGCCTGTCTCGGAAGCATCTGTTGCCGGCCTCTCGGCCACTCCAGGGTTTCATAGGGCCACCCCTTGACGCCCTCGTCCAGATTGGGCTGGAGGTGATCTTCGAAGAAGACCCCCTGTCCCGCAGTGAAGAAATCATCTTCGACGTCGTCGATGCTTCGTACGCCTACAACGCCATCTTCGGGAGGGGGAAGCTCAACCTCTTCGGGGCCATCGCTCACCACAATTATTTGTGCCTCAAGAGGCCAACCCCTGGAGGGGTGCTCTCGGTCCTAGGCGATCAGGCTGTGGCTCGACGAGTGGAGTACGGTCACTCGGCGCCTCTGGAGCTGAGGCAAGTCCATAGTGTTCGCGGCAGCTCGAAGGGGGTCGAACTGCCGGGTGTCGATGACGTCCCCCTGCTCCGCGACACCCCCCAAGGGGCCCGCTGCCAAGCCTCTTCCGGAGGGGGAGGTCATCACGAGGATCCTGATCCAGGATGGGAAAGAGTACCCTATCTGGTTTGGAGGAGTCCTGGAATCAGAGGTGCTAAGACAGCTCGAAGAAATCATCCGGAGCATCCTGGACATCTTCGCATGGTCTGAAGAAGATATACCGGGCGTCGACTGCTCCATCATCGAGCACTCCCTGGCGGTCAACCCAAAGACTCGCCCGGTGCACCAGGGGCTCCGCAAGTTGTCCTCCGAACGAGCTGATCTCGCCAAGACCGAGTTGGAGAAGCTGCTCCGAGCTGGGGTCATTTGGGAAGTTAGTCATACAGAGTGGTTATCGAACCCCGTGTTCTTCTAGAAGAAAACATCTGACAAGTGGCGCATGTATATCGATTTTACATCTTGGCTCTCTAAGGGTGTTAAGGCAAGATGGCTTATCGGTCGACGAGTATGAAACTCTTTTGAAGGACAACCTAGAATAAGTGACCGATAGGAGATTGAAGGCTTTAGAAGCCATAGAAGTAGACAAGAGGAGAGTAGCTAAAGCCTACAATAAGAAGGTCAAACCAAAATCGTTTCAAGTGGGTGACTTGGTTTGAAAGACGATTTTACCTTTAGGCACTAAGAGTCCCAAGTTTGGTAAATGGTCACCTAGTTGGGAAGGCCCTTTCAAAATAGCCAAAATTGCTCCTGGCAATGCATATGTGTTAGAATCTCTACATGGAGAGCCGTTTCGAAGAGCTTTGAATGGTAGATACTTGAAAAGGTATTCCCCAAGTGTGTGGCAAACAACGTAAAAGGTGTCGAAAGGCCGATATGGAAGGTATCGTCTTTAGCTCGTTGTGCTTTTAGTTCACTTAGTTCACTAAAAGGCGGGGGCATGTGTTGATAGCAAAAAATGGCATCAATGGTTAAGATTGTCAAAATATCAATTTTGGTAATTTGGGCCGAAAATACACATGTCTCGGGTCAGGCCGAAGCCTTATAGGGCCGAAGGACCATTGGGCTATGGGCTCCAGAAGCTTCCATCCAGCCCACGGCCTTCGGCCAGGAATCCTTCGGAGGCCCACGCCACCAAAGCTTCGGCCCAAGGAGCAGGCTTCGACGGGCCTGGCTGAAGGCCCACTTTGGGCAGAGATAGAGTTGGACCCGATTCCAGCTAAGTTTTTATCTCTATTCAGTTGAATTATAGCAGATTAGATCAGAGGTGTAGCCCCTATAAATATAGAGGCGAAGCTAGTTCAGAGGCCCCCCAAACACAAATCAACCACAAAGCCCTAGCTTTGAATCACATTTATTTATATTTACTTTTCTGTATTCTTCGTGGGTTTGCCTGGAAGCCCTCCGATGGCCACTTCGGAACAGTGGTAATCCTTGTTACTTCGCTTGGGAAGTATCCGTTAATCTACGTAATAGATTGCTATCACCTTGTTACTTCGCCTGTGAAGTATCCACCAATCTGTGTAACAGATTGCTACCTTTGCCACTAGTGCAACACTTAGCAGAATTCAGTCTTCAGGCCGAATTGGTACTTCGAATCCACTCTGTTGTAGGTTTCCACGTTCGGAGCTACTTCGTCGGAGGTGTCTGGAGCTAAGAGATCGGTTTCGGAGGTTGCCAGAACACTCTTCGGCGAGACTGATTGCTTTGACCGCATGCTTCGCCAATAGACTTCGTCACGACAGGCCTCACCACGCTTGTACTCCGCTCCGGATGAAGTCACGCTTGTGCATTGCGCTCGAGTCATTACTTTGTAACTTACTGTATCGGAGACTTCATGGCCGAACCCCGCTATTCGAAGGTGATTGTCACGTCAAGATCCATTCGGAGTTCATCTTCGACCAGATCAGTTCGAACGCCGAAGGTACCCTTCGATGGGACACTTCGCATCAGGCGTCGAAGGTATACTTCGGTGACCCCCTTCGCACCATACTTCAAAGCAGACAGGCTCCGACCGGTTTGCTGGTTTATTCTGTTTAATATATTTATTTCGGCTAATTAGATTATTTTGTGTGATCTGATTGCCTAGCGACTTCACCTCCCTTACCACGGTTAAGGTTAGTCGGAACGCGACGTCGGTGTTGTGTTACGCTTAGGCTTGTCCCTAAGTATCCGCACACTTTTGGATCGTCGAACTGACCCAAGTGCGGGGGCACGTTTTTGTGTCAACACACTTTTTGGCGAATCCACTGGGGAAAAGCTACGCCAACATGACGGGTACATATAAATCGGCCACCGGTACATCTACAACGACTACTACATCTACACCACCGATGGACACCATTGGAGGCACGGATATCGATAACCGCAACATCCTAACACCTACTCTTGAAGATATTCCCACAGAAGACCGAGCAGAGATCGAGGCAAAGTTGAAGGTGCTCCAAGACATGATGCATGGAGGCTACGTCAGGACACGTGTAGGCTTCATCAAGTGCAACATCATTGCTCTCAACCTTGCTCGGATCCAGGTAACACCCGTATCACCTCGTTTACCTTCTTTAGAGATTGAGCAAAAAATAGCCACATCAGCAGATCAGGCCATTAGCGCTTCGCTAGCCAACCGTATAGATTCGGCAGTTAGCTCCCAAATAGAGGCAACTCTTAGAAGGTTTGGCTTCACTGAGGCCATACCACCAGTCCCTATTGCTAGTGCACCTCCGGTAAATCATGTGTATAACAGAACTGACGGTAACACTGGCAGGACCTTTATGTCTCCATCCTCAACACTTATGGCCGAGACTAATCATTATGCTTATGGCCAAACTAGAACTGCGTACCATGCACCACCACCATCTGCGCCGGTCCCAGCCCTGCCCGTGCCACATTCCCAGGCACCTGGGCTCGAGCACGTCATACAACTAGCGTGTAGGGAAGAGGCCCATGACCAACACGCCGATATCCCACCGCGTGTCGCGCCCCCGCACGAGAGACGTGCATAGGAAGCAGGCCAAGATGACCTAGAGGAGTGAATCCGCGCACTATTTAGGGAATGTGCCGGCTTCGTGCCTAAGGGCCGGGTTAGGGTTTATCGTAAGCCATATCCTGATCATTTCGATACGATACCCTACCCCCGCAGCTATAGAATCCCTGAATTCACTAAGTTCAACGGCGAGGGTAGCAAAACCACACTAGAGCATGTTATCCAATTTTTAGCACAGTGTGGAGAAGCTGGCGGGATAGACGCTCTAAAAATTAGACTATTTTCTCTCTCGCTATCTGACACCGCTTTCACTTGGTTTTTGGCACTCCTGCTGAACTCCGTCCAGACGTGGGAAGATTTGGAACGAAAATTCCATGATTACTTTTACATAGGCGAGACAAAACTTAGGCTTTAACACTTGACATCGGTTAGGCAGAAATCTAATGAGAGTGTCTCCGAGTACATCAAGCATTTTAGGGATACTAGAAACTGGTGTTTCAGCCTTAGTATTACAGAAAGGGATTTGGCAGAACTAGCTTTTAATGGGTTACTTTCTGAGATTAAAGAAAGATTAGACAACCAGAACTTTTTAGAGATTAGCCAAGTCCTGCAATAGGCTCTGGTCCAGGAAGGCCGAGCCAAAGATAAAAAGTTTATTAAAACGTTTAACAAGGTAGAGCTGAAATCCACGTCATGGAATGCTCCGATGAGGAGGAATCAAAAGAGGAGGATTCGGCCGACATGTACGCAGCCGAATGGGTTTGGAATGCTAAGAGTAAACCTATCACTTGTTCCGAATTACGGCCGTCTCCCACGAAGAATCAGCCTAGTGAGTTCAAGTACTCATTCGATATAAGTAAGTGTGATAAAATATTTGATTTTCTCTTAAAGAACCAGCTTCTCAGGTTGCCTAAAGGTCAAGTCATTCCCTTTGCCGATGAGTTGAAGAAACATCCATACTGTAAGTGGCATGATTCACATTCACATAATACTAATGACTGCAATGTTTTTCGACGGCAGGTTCAATCGGCCATAGAAGAAGGACGATTGAAAATAGACCACAATCTAAAGATGAAGCTGGACAAAGATCCTTTTCCCGTCAACGTCGTCGACCTCGGCGAGAAGAAGGTATTGATTTGGCCAGAACAGGCTGAGTCGACTAGAGGGAAGGATGTAATTGTTGGAGAGCCGAGCACACGCACACTCATACCAAAGAACCCCGAGGTGGGAGTGTCGAAATAGAATATTAACATCCCTTCGGCTAAGGCTCACAAGAGGCCAAAGGTAACATACAAGATGTTGTTGAACAAGCATCAAAGAAAATCTAAGGATGCAGGTCCCCGTGCTGAAAAACTAAGTCAGCCGAAGGGCCCAAGGCGTTCGGAGGGTGGCTTTGGACCACAGTGGCCGAGCCCTCCTCGTGATGGTTTTAGGCCACAATGGCCGGACCCTCCACTTGGGGACATCGGACCTCAATGGCCGAACCCCCCGTACAGTAGCTTCGGAACCCAGTGGCCGAACCCCATGCGGAGCGACTTTGGCCCCCAATGGCTAAAGCCCGCACCACTCTGGACGAACCCTCTGACATGAGGCTTCAGCCCGCACTGACCGAGCGTACCTCCGGCCTGGCAGGACCCCTCACTGATATGGTCCGAGACACTGTCGGCTATGCCAAACCCCCCCTCCGGGTAACGGGTTCGGCTCATAGTGGGCGAGGCCATTGGAGCCAC
Organism: Zizania palustris; assembly: GCA_019279435.1. Taxonomy (NCBI): domain Eukaryota; kingdom Viridiplantae; phylum Streptophyta; class Magnoliopsida; order Poales; family Poaceae; genus Zizania; species Zizania palustris. Next base: position 17,031,289 of record JAAALK010000079.1, read on the forward strand.
CGATGCCTCCACCGTACAACTGGGCGGGAACTCCGTGGGCTCCGTACGTATCACAGCCAGAGTACCCTCCGCAACCTAACACTATGCCTTGTTTTCCTTTAGAGTATTATGGATGGCAGGGACAAAGAGACGCAGCGGAGGGAGGCATCGTCCACAGACTCCGTGGTACCTCCGAATTGGCCCGCGCAGAGCGAAGTCGAAGGATACAGGCGCGAAGAGGCCGAGGATACGGAGTCCGAAGCTATCACAGTCAGAGTAGGGTCCCAGGAAGTCCCAATGCTAAACGCCTTATCGCTGAAGTCCGATGGAGGTGAGTCCCCTGCTTTGGCCAGAGCCCGCGCCGAAGCCTGGTCCGATCGGCCGAACAAGGCCGGTCTGACTGCCGGGGTCAGCAGTGAAGGCTCCTCCGAATACAGAGTGCACGAGGCCGAGGTGGGCAGTACCACTTCAGCTAAAGTTGACAGGAGCTAGGCAGTAGCACCTGGCACCAAGCCACAACCATCTTGGGCACCTCCAAGCATGTCCAAATCACAAAAGAGACGTCTGCAATGACTACGGGCACAAGAGATGCGCGAGAAGAAAGCCGAGGACGAGCACGACACTATTTTTGAAGAAATCCGACCTCGACCAACTACAAGATAGGTATGGAGGATGAAGCCGGTTGAGATGACCAACCCGACTCCTAGTCCGAGCGACGACGACGACAACATTCTCGACGACGACTACTCGCTCGTCTCCGAGGGGCCTACACCCAAGGCGATAGACATCAATGTCGTCATGCTACCCACCGAGTTTGCCCTACTATAGGACGAGGCTGAGGTCGCTCAGTCGAACCTCGGCCCGCACAACGCCATTTTTGAGAAGCCCGAGGACTTGGCTCGTCATCTGAAGCCTCTCTACGTCAGAGGTCACATTGACGGAAAGACGATTTCCCTGATGCTTGTTGATGGCGGCGCCACTGTTAACCTAATGCCTTACTCGCTATTGAAGAAACTTGGCAGGGACGAAGATGATCTGAAGGAGACCAACTTGATGCTCAACGGTTTCAACAGCGAGAGTTCCGAGGCCAAGGGCGTGCTCTCCATGGAGTTGACAGTGGGCAACAAGACGGTACCAACATCATTCTTCGTCATTGATGTACAAGGTAACTACAACGTACTGCTTGGGCGTGACTGGATTCACGCGAATTGGTGCGTTCCTTCTACTCTGCACCAGTGCCTAATTCAGTGGGACGGCGACGAAGTAGAAGTCATTCCCGCAGATACCTCGGCCCAGGTGGCATTGGCCGATGTATCAGTCGACGCCGTTCACAACAAGGTAGAGTGTCTGTCAGGTAGAGATCTTTCATATTACGATTTTACTAGCGTGTCCGGAGGATGTTTTGTACCGGTGTTTGTAAAGCCAACTGGTGTAGCACGGTTGTTTTTGTATTAGTAGTCATGTCTAGCAAGAGTAATCTACATTGGCTAAAGTCTCGTGTAGAGCAGTGTCGGTCTAATAAAGATGGTATTGACGAAGCCATCGAGGACTTTAGCGAAGTAGAGAAATTAGGACAAGGTTTTGCGTCGGTCAATCCCTTAGAAGAAGTTGACATATGTGATGGTAGCATCCCGAGGCCAACTTTTGTAAACCAACATTTACAGCCTGATGAAAAGGCCGAAGTAATAAAGTTGCTTTGGTCGTATGTCGATTGTTTCGCATGGGAGTATAGCAAGACGCCGGGACTAAGCCATGAGCTCGTAGAGCATCGGATACCTATCAAGTCCGGATTTAGGCCTTATAAACAGCCTCCTCGTCACTTTAACTCGGCCATCTATGACCGAGTTAAAGAAGAAGTAGAGCGACTGCTCAAAGCTGAATTTATTAGGACATGCAGGTACGCAGAATGGGTTGCTAACATTGTGCCTGTAGAGAAGAAAGAGAGTGGCAAGATACGAGTGTGTATTGATTTCAGGGATCTAAACAAGGCCACTCCGAAGGATAGGTATCCGATGCCGATAGCCGACATGCTAATCAATGATGCTTCAGGACACAAGGTACTAAGTTTTCTTGATGGCAATGCTGGTTATAATCAAATCTTTATTGCCGAAGAAGACATCTACAAGACTACCTTTCGATTCCCTAGTTTTGTTGGTTTGTTCGAGTGGGTCTTTATGTCTTTTAGTTTGAAAAACGCCGGCGCCACATATCAGTGTGCTATGAACTTGATCTTTCATGACTTGCTAGGAGTTATGTTAGAAGTTTACATTGATGATGTTGTAGTCAAATCGGACGCTATGGGAAACCATTTAGCCGATTTGAAAGTTGCTTTTGATAGTGTTGGACCGGAAACGGCGACCAGAGGGGGGGGTGAATGGGAGCTTATAAAAATTCGGGCTAAAAACTAGCCTTCGGTTTTGATACTGCCTTCTGCGGAACAGGCTTCGAACACTACCTTCGAAAGTGTGGTTCGGAGGTGTTTTGATAGCTCCAAACACAGGCTTCGCAGGAACAAAAGTTCGAAGCCAAGAAGACTTCGCTCCACTTACAACCCTCGAAAATCTACTCTGCTAAGTCAGTGCAGGCTCCGCACACAGGGTGCTTCGAGCAGACTTCGCACTTCACCCTTGACATGAGTGGACTACCCTCAGAGGACTTCGACCAGGTACTTGGCAGCAGCAACTGATGCTGGGCTTCGTACACCGAAGGTCTAAACGCACACTGACAGACTTCGCCAGGGGCTTCGACACAAGAAGCAAAACGGGCTACGGTCAGGGCTTCGCTAGTAAGCAGCGAGGTCTAGCCTCTTGTTACACAGAGCGAACGCACACTGAAAACACACTTCGCACAAAACACCCTTCGCCTAGACAGGCTTCGGTGCACTACAACTAGCGAGGTATGCAAACAAGCTCAAGCAGAAAGACAAAGAAGGAGGGCTTCGCCGCTTGAACAAGGAACACAATAAAATTGAACTCTGGATGAATACAACGAAGTGTGTGGCTAGTACAGGAGCTCAAAAGTAAATGCTCAAAGTGTTAAATGTTACCTACCGAGCCCCCATATTTATAGCCCACAGTTCACCCAAAGAAATTGACTACTTTACCCCTAGGGTTTACAATGGTTTTGTCTCTACAGAACTGAGGGGTACACAAGGTAGTCAACTTTATTGGAGGCTTCTCTGTCAGCCTTTGCAGAGGGGACAGCGCCAGCTTTTTGTAGAGTAGACACTATCAGACTTGCAGCCTTTGACCTTTCCGAAGCCCCCCTTCGTACGCGAGGGGTGCGGTAGCTTCGGTGAGAAGCCTTGAGCCAGATGGCCTTCGCTTCACCGAAGTCAGCCTTCGATACAGTGACGGTTTTGAGCCGAAGCCGTCAAAGCCCTTGGGCCTTCGCACCAACACCTCCGGAGTGGACCACCACGGCTTCGCAGCTTCCGCCCAGCTCGAACTCCGTCAGTCTGTGTACCGAAGCCATGCAGGCCGAAGCACCACAAGACAACCACACTCCGGAGCTAGCCTCGCTCCGAAGCCTTCCACACTCCGAAGCACCACCTTCGGAGTACCACCCTTCGAAGTCCCTCCTTCGTCCAAGGCTTCCGCATGAAGCATTCCATGAGCACTTCGTCGCAGTGTCTCTTCCCGAGCACACTCCTCAACGAGCCTCACCCGGACCATGCCTTCGATGCGCCTCGACTTCTGAGACCTTCGTCGGGCACCTTCGAATGTCTCCCTCCGGAGCACACTTCGAACTCCTTGCCTCCGCAGAGGACTTGATCCACCATACTCCGAAGTCACTCCATCCGGAGTACCTTCGAAGTGCCTCACCTCCGAGGACTTTGTCTCGGAGTACCTTCAGTCGGAGCCATGCTCCGCACTCTCTGCCTTCACCTGGCACACCTTGACCCGAGGACCGACCCGGATCTCCTTCGCAGCCACCGTGACGGAGCTCCCCGCTCCCCTGGCATCAAGGTTCACCTGCTACGTTCGTCCGTCGCCTCCGAAGTCCCTGCGCACCACCGACAAACAGACAAGTGTTTCCAGTACTCCGGAGACCTCTCCGGGTTAGCAACCTCCGGCACACACTCCGGTGTACCGCCCAAAGTACCGAAGCCTTCGGTACACACCCAGTCATCGTGTTCTGTCGGACCCCTTCGACAGGCACACTCCACTGCCACAGCTGCAGCAACCAACCACCGAACACCCTTCGGTGAAATCACCTCCGAACACCCTTCGGAGGTCCAACCTCCGAACCGAGGTTAAAAGCCTGTCAATCACTCATCACAAACACTGAAACCAACCCTTGGTTTCTCAATCTCCCCCTTGATGAGTGCATTGACAAACAACTTTAAGTTCACGAAATTTTTAAAAAATTTCAGCACACAAGTGACCATAAAAACTCAGATAAGAGCCAAATCATGTCACTTGACAAAAGAATTTTCCTCCCCCTTTTCAAAAGAGTAAAAGCCCCTTCGGCAAGTCTCCCCTTTCTCAAGATAAAAACTCCCCCTGAGTTAAGTTTTCCCCCTTTGGCAACAAAGAACCTTCTCCCTTTTATGTCAAATTTTCTCCCCCTTTGGCAATGCAATCATCAAGGAGCATGAAAAAGATGCATAGCTTGGAAATGAGCAGAATTGCAGAGACATATAAAGCAAAAATATGCCAACAATAACACCAATGATCATGGGCTCAGTTCCAATTAATATTCTCGAAAAACACGATGAAGCATGTGATTTGATCATTTTTGAAATAAAAGCATCACCACTTAGTCAAGGAAACTAGACAAGTAAAAGCAAGGACTGCGCAAAGCTAGTCAATTTCTACTCTAGACAGACAAGGCCAGTTCAAATGGAGCATGAAAAGCAACCTTGATGATCAATGAATTTTGTTGTTCTTTTCGTAGTGCCATGGGTTATTTGTTTGTCCACCTTATACTTTCCAATCCGGCCAAGCCTAGGCATGAAAGCCATTAGAAGCTTAAAGCAATGATTTTGGCATACACTACACTATTCCAGTTCAGACCAATGTGCAATGGTAAGCAGTCTAGAATAGGGTAGTGCGACAAACAAACCCACCTGGATCTTTTCACTTGAAGCATGCAAATCATGGAATTTTTGATTTTAACTAAGAGAACCAATTGTTTGGCATTTTATGAATATCCATGAAGATGTAGAACAATTTTTCAAGTTGCAATTTTTAGCATCCAATAAACAGTGCCTTGCTATCAAGCAGATAAAAGATAGCTAAAAGCAGTCCTGCCTAAACATGCTAGATTCAAGACTAAGCAGTGAGCACGATTTGATTTTAAAAAGAAAACATCATGCACATGAATGTTTCAGATAAATTAAAAGGAGCTGAGCTGACATGATTTCATGAATTATAAGCAGGCATATAACTGCAAAAGATGTAAATGCAATTTCAACACACAATTAGCAAATGCACATCCATCTAATACTGCTCCCCCTCACAAAATGCCGTAAGGGTGACAAACGCCAAGTTCCCCACGCAAGTAAGCAAATCGAGAAGCATCGAGGGGTTTTGTGAAAATATCGGCAAGCTGGTGTTGGGTATCAACATACTGAAGTTCAATATCACCCTTCTCATCGTGATCTCTGAGAAAATGATATCGCACATCAATGTGTTTGGTTCTGGAGTGCTGAACCGGGTTGTTTGCAATACAAATGGCACTAGTGTTATCACAGAACAGTGGAACACTCTTATAATCTAACCCGAAATCCCGCAAAGTGGAAACCATCCACAAAATCTGAGAGCAACAGCTAGCTGCAGCAACATATTCGGCCTCAGCCGTCGATTGTGCAACACTAGACTGTTTGCGAGAAGACCAGCAAACCAAGGAAGTACCCAGAAAATGACAAGTACCAGAGGTACTCTTCCTATCAATCCTACACCAAGCAAAATACGCATCGGAATAACCTCGAAGACATAAAGATGAAGATGCTGAATACCATATGCCAAATTCAAGGGTGTGTTTGAGATACCTTAAGATGCGCTTAACCGCTTGGCGGTGCGAAGCTCGTGGTGAAGCCTGAAAACGAGCGCACAGACACACTGCGAAGTGTATATCCGGCCTCGTAGCAGTCAAGTAGAGGAGGGAGCCGATCATGCTTCGGAACTCCTTCTGATCTACGGCTTCTCCATCTTCGTCAGGGTCCAATGCTACAGATGTAGCCATTGGAGTGGCGAGGGGCTTCGCATCGAACATGTTGAACTTCTTGAGCAGGTCCTTGGTGTACTTTGTCTGGTGAACGAAAGTACCTTGTTTGCTTTGCTTGATTTGCAAACCAAGGAAAAATGTGAGTTCACCCATCATCGACATTTCAAACTCCCTGCTCATGGTATCTGCAAACTCGGCAACTAAAGCATGAGAAGAGCCACCAAAGATGATATCATCCACATAAATCTGAACTAGGAGGAAATCTTTGCCATGTTTGAGAGTAAACAAAGTTTTATCAACAGAGCCCATCAAATACCCTCGCTCAAGCAGAAAAGACTTAAGTCTATCATACCAAGCCCGAGGGGCCTGCTTGAGTCCATAAAGAGCCTTATGAAGTTTAAGGACTTTATGTGGGTACTTGGGGTTTTCAAAACCAGGGGGTTGTTTTACATAAACATCTTCGCCTATGAAGCCATTAAGAAAAGCACTTTTGACATCCATTTGATAGAGTTTGAATCCCCGGGATGTCGCAAAGGCAAGCAAAATCCTAATGGCCTCAAGGCGAGCAACAGGTGCAAAAGTTTCAGTAAAATCAATCCCTTCTAGTTGAGAAAAGCCCTGAGCTACAAGTCTAGCCTTGTTTCTAACTATAGTCCCATCCTCCCCTTGTTTGTTTTTGAAAATCCATTTTGTTCCAATGAAATGAACATTTGGTGGAGGATCAACTAAAGTCCAGACTTGGTTTCTCTCAAAATTTTCAAGTTCCTCATGCATGGCATTGATCCAACTAGAATCAGAAAGTGCATGACTAACATCTAAAGGCTCGAAAGAAGCAACAAAAGCAGAATTAGTGAAATGAGCGTGAGAACGTGTTACCCTATGATCAAGCTCACCAATGATCTGCTCGGGAGGGTGCATCCTTTGAACATGATGTGGAGCCTCGCGGCGGGATGCAGTCTCCCCCTCAACTTGTGCGTTGGAGTGGTCCAAGATGACTGATGTTGAGGTAGTCGCTTCGGGACCTCGTGCCGAAGTAGTAGAAGCGGGGTCAGCTTCGGGGGTTGATGTCGAGGGAAGTAGGGGTTCATCCTCGAATTCTCCGGGATCTTCTTCATCGAATAAGGTATGTTCCATGTCGTGTTCATTCGCCTGTTCAAAAGCAGAACTAACAGAGGGGGTTGATTCATCAAAAGTCACATCACATGACTCGATGACAGCGTTAGTCTCTAAATTATAAACACGATAAGAATGACCATGAGTAGTATAACCCAAAAAGATCCCGTCAGAAGATCGCGACTCAAATTTATCCAAGTTACCATGTTTTAGGATAAAGCAGTGACAGCCAAAAACTCGAAGATGAGTAACCTTGGGCTGTCTCCCAAAACGCAGCTCATAAGATGTTAAATTTAAAATTGAGCGCAAGAATATTCGGTTTGAGATGTAACAAGCAGTGTTCATGGCCTCAGCCCAGAATTTTCTAGGAGTCCTATGCTCATCCAGCATCGTCTTAGCCATCTCAACCAAAGTGCGGTTCTTCCTCTCAACAACACCGTTCTGTTGAGGAACCCGCGGAGCAGAGAATTGATGTTCTATGCCATGCTCCATGCAAAAGTCAACAAAGAGACCATTTTTGAACTCGGTGCCATTATCACTTCGAATGAATTTCAATGCACCTGGGAGTTCAGTAAAAAGTCTCAAAGCCAAGCTCCAAAAGTGTGAAAACACTTCATCCTTGCTGGCAAGAAAGAAGACCCAAGAGTAACGAGAGAAATCGTCGACAATAACTAATACATACCACTTGCCGCCTAAAGAACTAACCCGAGAAGGACCTACAGTGTCCATGTGGAGAAGTTCTCCGGGCTGTTTAGTCATCACTGTGGTGACTGGCGAATGTGAAGCGGCGATCATTTTACCATGTCGACAAGGAGCGCAAACTAAATTCTTCTCAAACTTGAGCTTGGGCAATCCTCGGATCAGGCCTAGGGCGCTCAGACGAGCGAGCAACTCAAAGCTCATATGCCCTAGTCTCCTATGCCATTTCCAAAGCTCAGAAGTCGAATGTGCAACAAGACAATGAGAAGAACCAGATGACTCTGAAAAATCAGCTCCAAAAACTCTCCCTACTCTAAAGATCTTACACACCACAACGCCATCAGAATTGAGCACTTGCGAAGTATCGCGATGAAATCGCACTTCGAAGCCCTCATCAAGCAACTGAGATACAGACAGCAAATTGTATCCCAGGTTCTCAACCAAAGCAACATCTTTGAGAGTGAAATTCGAGTTAATTCTTACCACACCTTTACCTTTCACTCTACTCCTTCGATTGTTTCCGAAGGTGATATGTTCCCTTTGCTTGGTTGTGGTGAGGCTGGAGACCCCATGCTGCATCTCCGGTCATGTGGCGTGAACAACCGGAGTCCATGATCCATGTGCCCTCCAAGCCTCGATCTGTCGCCTACACATGATAAGAATATCTCGATCGCTCAGTGCTGGGGTGAGTGAAAAAATGACGAGGCATCCAGAACTGAGTGACACGAGTAGTAGGCACAGTAAAAGTAGACGGTCTACGCACAGGAAAATCGAAATGATGCAAAGTGCGAGGTCTACCTACATGTTGTGATCGAACAACATGTCGAGGTCTTCTACTCTGACGAGGTACAAAGCTACTCGCCCGGGGTCTAACACCATATGGAACATGGTGAACACCTTGAGGAGCAAAACCTCTCCGAGAAGCACGAGGAGCCTCGAAAACAGGACGAGAGTAGAACTCAGACTCATGCATTCCTAAAGATGGGTAATGCATGTCCTGGTAACTCATCGCCTGAGCGCGTTGCTCATCCTTGATCCGACGAAAACAGAACCCAACCAAATGACCCGCCCGCTGACAATAGGAACAATGAAACACTCTCCTCGGGGCACTCTCATGGGTCACAGGAGCAACTCTCACAGGCTCCTTGGGCTTCTGCTGAGTGGTTTTCTTGGGAGGATTTTTCTTGGCAGGAGGTGTGGTTTTCTTTGGTGGTCGGGTAGGCTTCTTGGCTGATGGAGTGTCTAACAGAGCTCTCTCTTTCTCTAAGGTAGTGGGAGAGGTAAAAACAGTTTTGGTCTTACTGTCTGAAGAAATCCTCTCAAAACCCAAACCTAGAGCTACCCCTGCTCTGTCAGCACACAACTTGGTCTTGGCCAAGAGCAAATCCATCCTACCCTTTCCCTCAGTGCATTTATTAACCACGGAAAGAAGGTATTCATTTTCTGACATGAGGTTTTCAGCTCGCTCTCTAACAGTGCCTAGCTGGTCCTTAAGGGTAATGCAAGTGTCACAAACAGGTTGCACATCCTTAGAACTACCGGCCCTCTCCAATCTAGCCTCCAAATCATGAACATGTTTATCACGTAAATTAATGCTCTCGCGTAATAAAGAACAGTTCATGCATTCAATAATATCATGAGGTCTAGAATCCACCTCCAAAAGCTGCTTCTGTGCAGTCTCAAGCTCAGATAGAGTTTGAGCATGAACAGAACGCAACTGAGCAAGCTCACCCATGACAACAGAACATGACTCACATTCAGCATCATTAAATTTAGACTTAAGCATGACATATTCAGTAGAAACAGATTCTAGCCTAAGTCTAAGGTCTTTTCTTTCTCTAGCGGCTTGCACAAGTAATCTATCCTGACCAAGAATTACTTCATTCAGCTCATCTAATTTAATTAATAGCTGGTCAGATGATAGTGGTACCTCAGATGAGTCAAGCTCATCGCCGCTGTGATCGCTGTCGGCCATGAAGCAAAGGCCGGTGAAGTCTCATCCCTTCTTGTCCTTCTTGTCCTCCTTCTTTGGGAACTCCTCCTCCTCAGAGCTCGACTCCTCAGTTGAGGAAGTGTCGATGTCGCTGAGAGCAGCAACAAAAGCCCTGGAAGCGGCCTTGGCTACTTTCTTAGCCATCTTGCCGCGCTTGCCCTTCACAAAGGGTTTCCTCTCCTTCTTGTGGTATTTAGGGCGCTCACTCTCATCTCTCTTTTTGAGTTTTGGGCAATTAGCCTTGATGTGAGAAGTGTCGCCACACTCAAAACAACCACTAAAACCACTTCTCTGATCCCGTCTCTCATGATAAAAACGGGTGAACCTCCGGGCAATGAGAGCAAGCTCATCATCATCTAGAGTGTCCACCTGCTCCTTTGTGACGGAGACCAGGGAGGACAAAGCAAAACCATCTGCAAGAACACAAGTACCAGATGTGCTTGGTTCTGCAGCGGTGCCACGGCTAGTGCTAGAAACCAATGCCAATGGCTGTGGCAAAGAGCTTCTGTGCACTGCAAGAGATGCCTTGGCAATCTCTGTGGACTTCAGCTTGCTAAAGAGCTCATCACAGGTCAATGTGTCATAACCTGCGGACTCCTCAATGCTGGATATCTTCACTTCCCATATGCTACGGTCAAGAGCATAGAGAAGCTTGATAGCCCTATCATGATCATTGTAAGCAAGCGTCCCGTTGGATCGCAAGTTACTCACTATCGCATCAAAGCGAGAAAACATGGCATCTATAGATTCACCAGGTGCCTGCACAAACAGCTGATACTGTTGATTGTATGTGTTTTGGCGCCTGGCCTTAATCTGTGTAGGGCCCTCATGAAAAATAGTGAGTGTTGTCCAAATCTCCCTAGCAGTCCTAAGGTGCTGCACCCTATCAAACTCACTCCGGCTCAAACCAATGAACAATATATTTCTTGCCTTGGAGTTAGCATTATACTGATCTTTTTCTGTTTGAGTGGTGCGAGTATCAGGGATGGAGTATTGTGAGTCCACAATCTCCCAAATTGCATTTCCTTGGCTTAACAAGTAAGCCTCCATGCGCACCTTCCAGTATGCAAAGTCTGTCCCATCGAACAGGGGAATTTTACTGCCTCTATCCATGTCGCCAAATGATCACAAAACCGGTTAAGGTCAACTGGTGATCTTAACATGGCTCTGATACCAATTGTTGGACCGGAAACGATGACCAGAGGGGGGGTGAATGGGAGCTTATAAAAATTCGGGCTAAAAACTAGCCTTCGGTTTTGATACTGCCTTCTGCGGAACAGGCTTCGAACACTACCTTCGAAGGTCTGGTTCGGAGGTGTTTTGATAGCTCCGAACACAGGCTTCGCAGGAACAAAAGTTCGAAGCCAAGAAGACTTCGCTCCACTTACAACCCTCGAAAATCTACTCTGCTAAGTCAGTGCAGGCTCCGCACACAGGGTGCTTCGAGCAGACTTCGCACTTCACCCTTCGCATGAGTGGACTACCCTCTGAGGACTTCGACCAGGTACTTGGCAGCAGCAACTGATGCTGGGCTTCATACACCGAAGGTCTAAACGCACACTGACAGACTTCGCCAGGGGCTTCGACACAAGAAGCAAAACGGGCTACGGTCAGGGCTTCGCTAGTAAGCAGCGAGGTCTAGCCTCTTGTTACACAGAGCGAATGCACACTGAAAACACACTTCGCACAAAACACCCTTCGCCTAGACAGGCTTCGGTGCACTACAACTAGCGAGGTATGCAAACAAGCTCAAGCAGAAAGACAAAGAAGCAGGGCTTCACCGCTTGAACAAGGAACACAATAAAATTGAACTCTAGATGAATACAACGAAGTGTGTGGCTAGTACAGGAGCTCAACAGTAAATGCTCAAAGTGTTAAATGTTACCTACCAAGCCCCCATATTTATAGCCCACAGTTCACCCAAAGAAATTGACTACTTTACCCCTAGGGTTTACAATGGTTTTGTCTCTATAGAACTGAGGGTTACAAAAGGTAGTCAACTTTATTGGAGGCTTCTCTGTCAGCCTTTGTAGAGGGGACAGCGCCAGCTTTTTGCAGAGCAGACACTGTCAGACTTGCAGCCTTCGACCTTTCCGAAGCCCCCTTCACACGCGAGGGGTGCGGTAGCTTCGGTGAGAAGCCTTGAGCCAGATGGCCTTCGCTTCACCGAAGTCAGCCTTCGATACAGTGACGGTTTTGAGCCGAAGCCGTCAAAGCCCTTGGGCCTTCGCACCAACACCTCCGGAGTGGACCACCACGGCTTCGCAGCTTCCGCCCAGCTCGAACTCCGTCAGTTCGTGTACCGAAGCCATGCAGGCCGAAGCACCACAAGACAACCACACTCCGGAGCTAGCCTCGCTCCGAAGCCTTCCACACTCCGAAGCCCCACCTTCGGAGTACCACCCTTCGAAGTCCCTCCTTCGTCCAAGGCTTCCGCATGAAGCATTCCATGAGCACTTCGTCGCAGTGTCTCTTCCCGAGCACACTCCTCAACGAGCCTCACCCGGACCATGCCTTCGATGCGCCTCGACTTCTGAGACCTTCGTCGGGCACCTTCGAATGTCTCCCTCCGGAGCACACTTCGAACTCCTTGCCTCCGTAGAGGACTTGATCCACCATACTCCGAAGTCACTCCATCCGGAGTACCTTCGAAGTGCCTCACCTCCGAGGAGTTTGTCTCGGAGTACCTTCAGTCGGAGCCACGCTCTGCACTCTCTGCCTTCACCTGGCGCACCTCGACCCGAGGACCGACCCGGACCTCCTTCGTAGCCACCGTGACGGAGCTCCCCGCTCCGCTGGCATCAATCCTCCCGCTTGACCCAGGTTCACCTGCTACGTTCGTCCGTCGCCTCCGAAGTCCCTGCGCACCACCGACAAACAGACAAGTGTTTCCAGTACTCCGGAGACCTCTCCGGGTTAGCAACCTCCGGCACACACTCCGGTGTACCGCCCAAAGTACCGAAGCCTTCGGTACACACCCAGTCATCGTGTACTGTCGGACCCCTTCGACAGGCACACTCCGCTGCCACAGCTGTAGCAACCAACCACCGAACACCCTTCGGTGAAATCACCTCCGAACACCCTTCGGAGGTCCAACCTCCGAACCGAGGTTAAAAGCCTGTCAATCACTCATCACAAACACTGAAACCAACCCTTCGTTTCTCAGATAGGATGCGGCAGTATGGTTTAAAGTTGAACCAACTCAAATGTGATTTTGGTGTGTCGGCCGGTAAGTTCTTAGGTTTCATGATTCATGAAAGAGGCATAGATATTGATCCTAAGAAGCTTGAGAAAATTAGAAATGTTACAGCGCCAACATGCAAAAGGGATGTACAAAATTTGCTAGGCAAGATGAATTATTTGCGTCGCTTTATATCCAACTTGTCTGGCAAGATTGATGCATTTGTCCCCATACTCCGGCTAAAGAACGAGGCCGAGTTAACTTGGGGGGCAAGACATCAAAGTGCCTTTGAGAAAATCAAGGAGTGCTTGTCATCACCACCCGTGGTGAGAGCACCCAAAGCCGGGATTCCGTTTCGGCTATACATCGCTGCTGAAGATAGCGTGATCGGGGCCGTGCTAACCCCGGAGGTAGAAGGAAAATAGTACATCATCACGTTCTTTAGCTGCCACCTGCTGGACGCCGAGACCAGGTACGTGTTTATGGAACGTTTGTGTTTATCACTTTACTACGCGTGCACCAAATTGCGCCACTATCTTCTCCCTACTACATGTGTTGTCGTTTGCCAAACCGATGTTATAAAACACATGTTGCAAAAGCTGATTCTAAGTGGAAGAATCGGAAAGTGGGCTTACGCTTTGATCGAGTATGATTTGACCTATGAACCCCTAAGAGCTATGAATGGCCAGATCGTAGCTAACTTTATAGTTGATCACCACGTAGACATCAGTTGGAGTGACAATGTTTCTTTGATTGAGGTAATACCATGGAAACTTTACTTTGATGGTTCAGCTTGCAAAAATGGCCAAGGTATTAGAGTGGTTCTCATATCACCTAGCGGAATGCACTTTGAGACCTCGGCTTATTTAGAGTTTCCTTCTATTAATAACCAAGTTGAATACGAGGCTTTACTGTTGGGGCTATAATTGTTAGATTCCATGGGTGTTAAACATGTCCATGCGCATGGTGATTCCCTGTTAATGGTACAACAAGTGGCTAAGAGTGCTCAATGTTTTAATGGCTTTCTAAACAGCTACTTGGATAAGTGCCTAGACATAGTTGCTACTTTTGATGACTTCAAAATTTCTCATGTGTTGAGAGAGGCCAATTCGGTTGCAAATGATTTGGCTCAGCAAGCATCTGGTTACCAAGACAAGAGAGGAAAAATTTGTTGTTAAAGTGTCTAGACCACGAACGATCCCTGGTGGCTACAGGAGAAGTCCATGAAGGACTTTGTGGCACTCATCACTCAGCCTAGAAAAGGAGTGGGATGCTCAAAAGAGAGGGTTTCTAATGGCCAACTATGACTGAGGATTGTAGTAAGTATTATAGAGGGTGTGAAGCATGTCAAAAGTTTGGCAATATTCCGTTAGCTCCTGCTTCATTACTCAACCCTATTGTCAAGCCATGGCCGTTCCGAGGTTGGGGTTTAGACTTCATCGGCCAAATTCACCCTCATTCCTCAAAAGGGCATTGGTTCGTGTTGATGGTGATGGATTACTTCACCAAGTGGACCGAGGCCGTGCCTCTCAAGAACATGACTCACAATGAGGTACTTGACTTTATCTTGAAGCACATCATACATAGATTCAGCATTCCTCAAACTCTCACTACAGATCAAGGTAGCTCATTTGTTGCTAAATAAGTGAGGGACTTCGCCGAATATTATGGTAATAAATTGATAAAATCTTCGCCCTACTATGCTCAGGCCAATGGTCAGGCCGAGTCTAGTAATAAAACCGTGATTAAGCTCATTAGGAAGAATATCGAAGAGTTCCCTAAGAGCTGGCATGAGGTGCTTTCCGAGGCGCTATGGTCTCGTAGGACTGCAAAGCACAGTGCTACCAAAGTTAGTCCATACGAGTTATTGTGTGGACAAGAAGCCGTTCTGCCTGTAGAAGTAGATCTTGGCTCTCTAAGGGTGTTAAGGCAAGGAGGCTTATCGGTCGATGAGTATGAAACTCTTTTGAAGGACAACCTAGAATAAGTGACCGATAGGAGATTGAAGGCTTTAGAAGCCATAGAAGTAGACAAGAGGAGAGTAGCTAAAGCCTACAATAAGAAGGTCAAACCAAAATCGTTTCAAGTGGGTGACTTGGTTTGGAAGACGATTTTACCTTTAGGCACTAAGAGTCCCAAGTTTGGTAAATGGTCACCTAGTTGGGAAGGCCCTTTAAAAATAGCCAAAATCGCTCCTAGCAATGAAGATGTGTTAGAATCTCTACATGAAGAGCGGTTTCGAAGAGCTTTGAATGGTAGATACTTGAAAAGGTATTTCCCAAGTGTGTGGCAAACAACACAAAAGGTGTTGAAAGGCCGATATGGAAGGTATTGTCTTTAGCTCATTGTGCTTTTAGTTCACTTAGTTCACTAAAATGCAGAGGGGCATGTGTTGATAGCAAAAAATGGCATCAATGGTTAAGATTGTCAAAATATCAATTTTGGTAATTTGGGCCAAAAATACACATGTCCCGGGTCAGGCCGAAGCCTTATAGGGCCGAAGGACCATTGGGCTATGGGTTCCGGAAGCTTCCAGCCAGCCCATGGCCTTCGGCCAGGAAGCCTTCGGAGGCCCACGCCGCCGAAGCTTTGGCCCGAGGAGCAGGCTTCGATGGGCCTGGCCAAAGGCCTACTCCGGGCAGAGATAGAGTTGGACCCGATTCCGGCTAAGTTTTTATCTCTATTCAGCCGAATTATAGCAGATTAGATCAGAGGTGTAGCCCCTATAAATATAGAGGCGAAGCCATTTTAGAGGCCCCCCAAACACAAATCAACCACAAAGCCCTAGCTTTGAATCACATTTATTTATCTTTACTTTTCTATATTCTTTGTGGGCTTTCCTAGAAGCCCTTTGATGGCCACTTCGGAACAGTGGTAATCCTTGTTACTTCGCTTGTGAAGTATCCGTTAATCTTCGTAATAGATTGCTATCACCTTGTTACTTTGCCTGTGAAGTATCCGCTAATCTGCGTAACAGATTGCTACCTTCGCCACTAGTGCAACACTTATCAGAATTCAGTCCTCAGGCCGAATTGGTACTTTGAATACACTCTGTTGCAGGTTTCCACATTCGGAGCTACTTTGTCGGAGGTGTCTGGAGCTGAGAGATCAGTTTCGGAGGTTGCCAGAACACCCTTCGGTGAGACTGATTGTTTCGACTGCACGCTTCACCAACAGACTTCATCACGACAGGCCTCACCACGCTTGTACTCCGCTGCGGACAAAGTCACGCTTGCGCATTGCGTTGAGTCATTACTCTGTATCTTACTGTATCGGAGACTTCACACCGAACCCCGCTGTTTGGAGGTGATTGTCGCGTCCAGATCTATTCGGAGTTCATCTTCGACTAGATCAATTCAAACGCCGAAGGTACCCTTCGGCGGGACACTTCGCATCAGACGCCGAAGGTATACTTCGGTGACCCCCTTCGCACCATACTTCGAAGCAGACAGGCTCCAACTGGTTTGCTGGTTTATTCTGTTTAATATATTTCTTTCGGCTAATTGGATTATTTTGTGTGATCTAATTGCCTGGCGACTCCACCCCCCTTACCACGGGTAAGGGTAGTCGGAACGAGACGTCAGTGTTGTGTTACGCTTAGGCTTGTCCCTAAGTATCCGCACACTTTTGGATCGTCGAACTGACCCAAGTGCGGGGGCACGTTTTCGTGTCAACAGTCGTCCTACAGTAGGTACGCTTCCAGCTTCTTTGCCATCTGCACATTCGAATATCTCTCTTCTGACTCGTCTGAAGAGGAGCTCCGAATGGTGAGCGAGGATGGAG
Source organism: Zizania palustris (assembly GCA_019279435.1). NCBI lineage: Eukaryota > Viridiplantae > Streptophyta > Magnoliopsida > Poales > Poaceae > Zizania > Zizania palustris. The sequence goes on from JAAALK010000079.1 coordinate 17,048,208, forward strand.
ATGACGAAGGTCTTTTTCCCTCTTTTGATGGGAGTATTGGCAGCCTTCTTGAAGTCCCGGCGGTGGTTTTTCTCTTCTGGGAGACTGCTCCCATCGAGTCGAAGTCCGGCAGGGGAGGAGGCTCCATCCAAAGGGCACTCTACACTCGGTTGGAGCACTCCGAGCTCCCAACCAGCTCTACCCTCCGCAGTTTCTCTGCTACAGTAGGTGCTCCGAGCACCCGTTATGTAGCCCTGGCTATCTGCTCCAGAGCTAATGCTAGCGGAGCCGCTAAAAACAGGTAATAATCTATTAAGCATATTATTTGCTCTCTAATCAATGTTAATGCAGAAGATGTGAAGGCTTACCCAGGCTTCGAAGTTCACCTTCCGAAGCATTTTGAAATGCAATCGGCCATTCCGCTCCGAGAGGAGGAATTCGGAGAGCGATGAATTCCTTGGCCAAGTCCTGCATGCTCATGCTCTTAGCCACCGAAGAAAGTAACCCAATTCGTGTTGATAGCAGGCTTGGGTCTGGAGTTACTTCGGCTTCCTTCCGGTACCATATCTCCTGTAGGGCCCCGCAAGGCTGGAGTCCTCTCCAACTTCAGCGTAAAACCACCAGAGTATCCAGTTGGTGTACCACCGGTTGTTGATTGTAGGACCGAAAGTAGCGACCAGAGGGGGGGTGAATGGGCGCCTTAAAAATTCTTTCGAATATATGGCCTGTTCCCAATACCCAACGCACCTCAAAAGACTAAGCAGCAGGAAATGAACAAATAGCCTAAGTCTAAAGGTATCTATCCTAGAAGCAACTGAAGTTAAACAGAGAACTACCAAAGCAGTGCTATTAGGCAGATAAACAAAGTATACTAGACATGTCAGGCCAAGCTTCTCAATGAAATGATCTAAGTATATATAAAGTGAGATGAGAAGTTACTGTTCAGATTTGTCTCCTGTTCGGAACTTGGCGAAGCCTGCTCCACTGTGTCGAAGCCTGCTTCGGAGGTCTGTGACGAAGCCTGCTTCGGAGGTTAGTGATGAAGCCTGCTTCGGAGGTCAGTGCCGAAGCCTGCTTTGGAGGTCAGTGACGAAGCCTGCTTCGGAGGTCAGTGTCGAAGCCTGTCGAAGGCTGTTGCGAAAATGCCGAAGGTGTTTTTGGTCTAGCCTAGTTCGAAGTGGCAGGGAGCGAAGTATGCTTCGAAGCGAAGTATGAGAATATCGAAGCTTGCTTCGAACAAAGTACTTCGAAGCCTAGACTTCGAATAGAGGTTCGAACAGGCTCACAGAAAAGCAACCTTCGAAGGAAAAAGTGAAGCCTAACACACGGCAGCAAATTAAATTCGAAGCCTACACGACTACGTTCGAAGCTAGCACTAGCGAGGTAGAACCTTCGAACCACAGGCCAGCTTCGAACCTAATTCCGAAGCTTGTCGAAGTATGAACTTCGAATAGCCAAAGTTGGAGTTCACCTTCGTAAATACAATCGAAGTATGACAAGACAACAGACTAAGTGCAACACATACTTCGAAGCTAGATTCACAGGACAAGAGCGAAGTCGAAGTTCAAGCGAAGCCTTCGAGTATATCAGATCGAAGCCTGCCTCACGGAGCTGAGGGGCTTCGAACAGAGAGGGTGGCTTCACCAGAAAACAGTTAGAAAAGGTACTCAGTTCTGTCAACTTCGATCAAAAAGCTGTGCAGAAAAGCAAGCTAGAGTACTAGTGTACTGTTGCTACAGGAAGTAGTACTACTTGCTACAGTGCGCAAGAACTAGTATTCCTCGTGAAGAACAAGTAGCAACAGTGGCATAAATGATGTAGAAATAAACTAGCTGCGCCAAAATGAATCCATAAACAACTGCAGAATCTCTGCAACTTGAAGTGACAGAAGAATAGAATAGAAGTTCACAGATTCAAGAAGAACATGCAAGAATAAACATGGGAATGCAATAGCCTGGCGGCACACAGACAGGAACAAGGAACAAAAAAGTGACCCAAATGATTGAAAGTGAGTTCTAGAAGGGATGACCTAACCCTAGGGATTGGGGTCCTATTTATAGGCTGCCCAACACTAGGAATATTCCACCAACCCCTTAGGGTTTTTTACAGACACAGGAATAAAGGAAAAGACTCTACTACCCTTAGGAATTTTTACAGACATGACCGACTGACTGGATACAGATGACTTATCCGGAAGCTAAGTTTTTGTAGCGACTACGGCTTCTCTTATGGACAGTTGGATACAAGATCAACGGTTGTCAGTTTTGCGCCGAAACTGACAAAGCCTCCACCGACTTTGCACCAGGTACCTGGATTGGGCCGGCCCGATTCCGCAGCTCTCTCAGCCCGGCAATCACTCATCGCCCGTGTACCTGAGTCAACCCTGGTCAACAGTCCAGTGGGTCTTCTGCTGCTCCTGGCCCATGTAACCGGATTGGGCCAGCCAGACTTCGCAGCCTCCTCTGCCCGACAGTCGCTTGCCGCCCGTGTACCCGAGTCACACGTGGCCCATGAAACAACAGATCTCTTCTTCTTTTGTCCTCTTTGACTATCGTTGACAATGACTCATCTCTTCTGGAGCCATGAGGCCCACGCTATTCAGCATGGCTCCTCAATCTCCCCCTTGATGAGTGCATTGCCAACACTCCTCTTTTTCAGCTCTTCAGCACCTGCGAGCAAATGTGGAAACACAAAAACAAAGTACAAGAAAAAACAAAGAAGAAGAAAAATAAGGTAAAAAGTTTAACCCTAATGACCAAAAGCCGAACAAAAGCAAGAAGGGGTCATTATGGTTAACCAAAACGTAAAAGCTCAAAATGAGTGCGATTGCAGAACAACAAGGATATTAAACCCCTTAAACTCTGATCCCAAATTTTCTCCCCCTTGTTGACAAGTGAACTCATCAAGCACTCAAAAGAGACACAGACTCCCCCTGAAACACAACTCCCCCTCAAAATATGCAGTGAACACAATTGGGGTGCAGGTGGAGTGAATAAAGCATGCTTCTCAGATATGATTGACTGCAATTACAATATCTAACAAGTAGAGCAAACAAGATATTGTCTAAGATGCATGGCATGATCAGTGCAACAGATGATATCTAAAGAAGGTCATTAGCACGCATTTTTCAGTTTTTGCAAACAAAAGCATCACCACATTTTCCAGTTTACAAGCAAGGTAAAGCATGAGATGCAAAAGCTAACTGATATCTACCAAGATAAGCATTGTACAAAACAAAGTGCTTCAGCAAACTTGTTGTCATTTCAATTTTCAAGCTTTTTCTTTTCTCTTTCTCATTTATGCCAGGGGTTATTTGCGTGTCAAACCTTATGCTGACCGACCAAGTCAAGCCTAGGCCAGAACTGGACCATCAGAAGCTTAAGACATTGGTCTTGGCATACACTACATTGTCCTAGTTCATACCAAAGTGCTATGGTACGCAGTCCAGAACAATGTAATGCGACAAAACAAACCCACCTGGATCTTTTCAAGTTATGCATAAAAAGGCATGGAATTTTCATTTTTCTTGATTTTTATAGCACATTTCCATGTTATAAAGCAGAAAGATGTCCAAGTTGCATGTTTGCATCTAAGTCAGGAACTAGCTACAAGGCATGTAACAGATAGCAAGAACATTCAGCCTACACATGCTAGTTACCAGAAGCAATGGTGATCATTTTTCAAATTGTAAAGCATAGAAGCCATGCATATGACAGATATCAGACATATCAAGTGAACTGAACCAAGGCATGATCAAAAACAAGTATTCAAAAGCATGTACCAGCTAGATTAAGTAAAGCAGTTCAATCATATAACAGAAGCAGCTCTAAAGTGTAATATGTGAATATGCAAGTTATGAACACACACAAAAAGACTCAAGAAAAGAGTAAAGAAGAAAGAAAACTGACGCAAAATATCCTAGAAAGGATACACAACACCCAAATCCCCTCGTAAACGCTCAAAGGTAGACTGATCTAGGGGTTTGGTGAAAATGTCAGCCAACTGATGATGGGTATCAACATGAACAAGGTCAATGACACCTTTCTCATATTGATCCCGTAGAAAATGAAAGCGCACATCAATGTGTTTGGTTTTTGAATGGAGACATGGGTTTTTCCCTAGACTAATTGCACTGGTGCTGTCGCAAAACAAAGGAACTCTGGTAGGAAAGAACAACCCAAAATCTCGTAGAGTGGAAATCATCCAAACCAACTGTGAGCAGCAGCTAGCAGCAGCTACGTACTCAGCCTCTGTGGTCGAAAGAGCAACTCCAGAATGCTTTCGAGAAGACCAAGAAACAAGGGAAGAACCAAGAAACTGGCAAGTACCGGAAGTCGACTTGCGATCCAACCGGCACCCACCAAAGTCGGCATCCGAAAATCCAGATAAATCGAGAGAAGATGATGCTGAATAGAAAAGACCAAGATCAGGCGCATAAGTGAGATACCTGAAGATGCGCTTGACAGCCTGCCGATGAGACGCGCGTGGTGAAAACTGGAAACGCGCGCAGAGTCCCACGGCGAACTGTATGTCCGGTCTTGTTGCCGTCAAGTACAACAACGAACCGATCATCCCTCGAATCTCCCTTTCATTGACCCTGACGCCGCTCTCATCCTTGTCCAGACCCCCAGAAGTGCCCATCGGCGTCATCTGCGGCTTCAATTCACCACCAAAGTCAAATTTCTTTAACATATCATGAGTGTACTTGGTGGATGAAGGTGTCGTCCTTGGTCTGCTTGATCTGGAGCCCTAAGAAGTACTTGAGCTCACCCATGAGGCTCATCTCAAACTCGCTGTGCATCTGCTCAGAAAACTTGGACACAAGATCATTAGTAGTACCGCTAAAGATAATATCGTCCACATAAATCTGAGCGACTAAGAAGTCTGAAGCGACTCTGAGCAAAAAGAGAGTTTTGTCCACAGAACCCATCACAAAGCCCTTCCCCAACAAAAATTGCTTTAACCGGTCATACCAAGCCCTGGGGGCTTGCTTCAACCCGTATAAAGCTTTGTACTGCTTAAAAACATGTCGAGGAAACTTGGGGTTCTCAAAACCGGGGGGCTACCTAAGATAAACTTCCTCCTCTATGAACCCGTTCAGAAAAGCACTCTTAATGTCCATTTGAAAAAGCTTAAAACCCTTCGAAGCGGCAAAAGCTAATAGAATACGAATGGACTCAAGACGGGCAACAGGAGCGAAAGTTTCTTCAAAATCAATACCCTCTTTTTGGCAAAAACCCTGGGCAACTAGTCGAGCTTTGTTGCGCACCACAACCCCATCTTCACCTTGTTTGTTCTTGAACACCCACTTGGTGCCTATGGGGTTGCATCCTGGTGGCGGCTCAACTAGTGTCCAAACCCGATTACGGACAAAGTTCTCAAGCTCTTCTTGCATATCATTAATCCAATTTGAATCATAAAGAGCATGAGAAACATCTCTGGGCTCAAAAGATGCAATAAAAGCAGATTCAGCAAACACAGCAAGAGAGGCAGAAGAACGCAAAGTTCTCTCAGTCAAATCACCAATGATGAGCTCTGAGGGGTGATCACGCTGAACTGCTCGGGTTCCCTGGTGATCAGAAGTCACCTCACCGGAGTCAGCAGCTGGCACCTCTGGACTCGACTGAGGGGGACCGATCGTAGTGGAAGAAGTGATCAGAGGTCCACCCTCATCCTCAATCGAAGTCTCAGAAGGTGTGGGCTCTGCTGGGGGTGCAGAAGGCCCACCCTCATCAGTAGCTGGAGTATCCTCATCTTCCTCGAAGATGGACTCTCCGAGCTCATCATCACCAGAAGGCTCAAAAGAAGGAGTCAAAGAAGGCAAGGACTCATCAAATGAAACTTCGCAAGTCTCGACAAGCTGCTGGGTTTCGAGTTTCCAAACACGGAAACCTCGAGAATGTAATGCATAACCAAGAAAAATACCATCCCAGCAACGAGACTCAAACTTGTCCAAATGCCCTCCCTTCTTGAGCACAAAGCACTTGCAGCCAAACGCTCGCAAGTGGCTCACCTTGGGCTGTCTGCCAAACCGCAGTTCATATGATGTCTTACCAAGGTAAGCTCTAAGAAAGATGCGGTTGGCCAAATAGCAAGCCGTTTTCATGGCTTCAGCCCAAAAACGCCTAGGAGTCCTGTGCTCATCGAGCATCGTCCTGGCCATCTCGACTAGCGTGCGGTTCTTTCGTTCCACAACGCCGTTCTGTGGGGGAGTGTAAGGAGAAGAAAACTGATGGTCAAGACCTTGATCACTACAGAAGCTGACGAACTGAGAGTTCTTGAACTCAGAGCCATTGTCAGAGTGAATTGCTCGCATCCGACCATTGTTCTCATTCTTCAGCTTCAAAATCAAGTCATGAACAAACTGAAACGTCTCATCCTTAGACTCCAAAAAGAAAACCCACAAGAATCGAGAAAAGTCGTCAACAATCACAAGTGCGTACCACTTCCCACCGACTGAACGTACCCGAGCTGGACCAACAGTGTCCAAGTGTAAAAGCTTGCCCAGATACGAAGTCATCACCTGAGTCACAGGTGAGTGAGAAGCGGCAACCATTTTCCCATGACGACAGGGATGACAAACTAGATCCTTCTCCAACTTAAGCTTGGGCAATCCTCGGATGAGGTCCATAGAGCTCAACCTGACTAGCAGATCAAAACTCAAATGACCTAACCTCCTATGCCACTTCTAGAGCTCATAGGAGGATCCAGCAATCAAACAGCGAGAAGAGCCAAAAGAACTAGAGAAGTCAATTCGAAAAACTTTACCGAATGGTAAAATCTGGCAAATCAAAGACCCTCTAGAATCAAACACCGAAGAATTGCCCTTCTTAAAACGCACTTCCAAACCATCCTCAAGAAGTTGCAAAACAGAAATCAATTTGAAGTTCAAATTTTTAACCAAAGCAACATTCTTCAAAGAGAAATGATCTGAAATGCGAATTGAGCCAATGCCACTTACTTTCCCTTGACCACTGTTCCCGAAGGTGATGTATTCTTTGGAGCTCGGGGGAGTGAGACTGGAGAACCATCTGCGATGTCCCGTCATGTGGCGAGAACATCCTGAGTCCATGATCCAAACATCCTCCAGTCCCCGATCCTGCACAATCAGTGGCTGTAAGTGGGAGCAAATGATCCGGCACCAGGTTTAGCAAAAGAGCTAAACCAGTGTCGAGCCATCTGCTCAAAAGATGGAAAGAAAAAACCATCAAAAGAGTTTGGACCAAAACGCGGCTCAAAGCGCGGTCCACGGTTCTCCCTAGAACCTCGGCCACGAGGTCCAGGACCATAGCCAAAATGGCCTGGAACTCTGCTGGAACGGACACCACCAACTGGAGCACGGGCAAGAAAGTTGTCTCCTCTACCACCACCTACACGACGCGGCCTGGCCTGGCCTCCAGCCTCTCCCCGTGTCGAGGAACACGCAGTCTACCACCCTGCTAGTAGAACTGCTCTTGATCACCATGAGCTCTCTCTGCTCTCTCAACCCGCTTCCTCCTAAAGCAAAACTCCGCAAGATGCCCATCTCTCTGACAATACTCACAATGGTAGGTGGGCTTCTTGGGATGTGGTTGAGGCTTGGGATGGTTGGGCTTGATGGTGTTAGGTGTAGTCTTCTTGGGTTGAGAAGGTCCAGGAAGAGAGTCTAGAGAAGAGTGGATGTGTTTGGGCTTTGGAACCCAGATAGGCTTCTTGGGTGGAGCTTTGGGTGGTTCATGAATTACTCCATCCTTGGGCTGACAAGCCTGGGAAGACTAAGTGGAGTGAGTCTTGGGATACCTCTGCTCTGGAGTCATTTTACTCCACTCCACTGCCCGGCTAATGGCACTCTCAAAGTCAGCCTTGGTGTAGGTATAACCTACTCCAAACCCATCCTACCTCTTGAACTGCTGGATCATCATGCCGAGCTGAGGCTCTCTGGCACTGATCCAACTCAGGATAGAATGGAGGTAAAAGTTCTCATTCTGAGAATCTGCTAGCTCCTCTCTCAAGGAAGCTAGAACCTCCACCTGAGACAAGCAGGTCTCACACTCACTCTCTACTTGGACAGACTTCTCGGCTTTTAGCTTGATCAACTAAAGTCTAAGAGACAGGTAGTTCTCACAGACAGTGGGTGGAACTGACAATGTCTCAAGCTCTAGCCTAGTCTGCGCAAGCTTAGCTCTCAACCTCTCCAAATCACCCAAATGTTCATCGCCCTTGGATTTCAGCTCAGCTAAGGCAGCTAGATGAGATGGGCAATCAACACAGGGTGTGACGACAGTGGCTTGAGCATCTTTCAGCTCCAGCTGAGCGCTTTCAAGCTCAGTGGCCAAAGCGTCCCTCTCACTTCGGGCACACAGAAGCACCTCACACTTCGGGCACTCACTGCTATCACCCAAGCAAGGGGAAGAAGATAGACTCTCAATTCTGCCGTTGGCTACGGCAAGCTCACTCTCTAACTCATCTATCCTCTTCTTAGCCCCCCTAAGCAGTTTTTCCCGATACTTTAACTCCTCACGATTGCTCTCAAGTAAATCAACAATTTCACACTCATAGGATGATACATTTTCATTGTAGTCGTCGTCGGAGTCATCGGAGGAGCTCTTTTCTTCCTTATCCCCAAGAGCCATTGAACAGAAGCTCTTGCGGGATCTTCGGTGCTGGTGTGAGCGGCTCTTCGGCTTGTCTCCGAAGGCCATGAAGCAGAGGCCCACCGGATCATCCTTGTCCTTCCCCTTCCTGATGGTGATCTCCTCATCGCTTGAGCTCGATGAAGAGGAAGAAGACGTGGACCGCTTGGAGTAGCTCTTCTCCATCTCGGCGAAGAAGGCCTTGTCGCGCTTCTTGTTCTCTCGTCGGTAGTCCTTCAGGGCCTTCTTGAAGAATCTGGTCTTCGGCTTGCCCTTGTTGAAGGAAGAGCTATCGTGCTTGTCGGAGTCGTGGAAGCCACCACCACTGCCTTTCTTGTGACCATTTTGCTTGGGGCAGTCAGCGATGAAGTGTCCTGGATCCCCACACTCAAAGCACCCGGATTTTGTGCCGTGTCTTTTGAACATTCTCTTATCATAGACACGACGCACCCGGTTGTTAAACAGACACAAATCATCATCTCCCAACAACTCAAGTTGGTCCTCAGTGATAGACATCAAAGAGAACCCAGCACAGCTCACAGAAAAGGGATCAATAGAAGGTGTAGCAAGGGCTAGAGATTTCGATCCAGAACTAGTGAGATTTGATCTCAACTAGAGATCAACCTCAGTAGCCTTCAGCTTGCTAAACAACTCAGAAATGGTCAAGGTATCATAAGAAGTACTCTCAATGATAGAAGATACCTTGATCTCCCAGATCTTTGGGTCCAAGGTATGGAGAACCTTGAGCGCCTGCTCATGATCTGAGACTAACTGAGCACCCTCAGCCTTGTTGTCCCGAAGCTTGTTTATGATCGACTGAAAAGGACCAAACAAAGCCTCAACAGATTCACCCGGCTTCTGTGTGAAATTTTCATATTCACGCCGGTAGGTCTGATAGAGCCGAGCCTTGACCTGTGCTGTTCCCTCATGGTGTGCCTTGAGGGTAGCCCAGATCTCTCTTGTAGTGGAGAGATGGCTCACACGCTCAAACTCAGTGGGACCTAAACCAGAGAAAAGAATGTTCAAAGCCTTACTGTTTCTTAGATGCTGAGCAATGATACTAGCAGTACCATGCTCAGCGACTGGCAATATGACAAATGTGGTGTGAACGCAAATGTCCCAAATGTCCGAACCCTGGCTCATGAGATAGGCTCGCATGCGAGTCTTCCAATAGTTATAGCCATAGGCTTCCAAGGACGGGACCTTGCCAGGAGACGTCATGGTCACTACTGGGGTTTAGAACCGGTTAAGGTATGGAAAAACCCTAACCTCGCTCTAATACCACTCGTAGGACCGAAAGTAGCGACCAGAGGGGGATTGAATGGGCGCCTTAAAAATTCTTTCGAATATATGGCCTATTCCCAATACCCAACGCACCTCAAAAGACTAAGCAGCAGGAAATGAACAGATAGCCTAAGTCTAAAGATATCTATCCTAGAAGCAACTGAAGTTAAACAGAAAACTACCAAAGCAGTGCTACTAGGTAGATAAACAAAGTATACTAGACATGTCAAGCCAAGCTTCTCAATGAAATGATCTAAGTATATATAAAGTGAGATGAGAAGTTACTGTTCAGATTTGTCTCCTGTTTGGAACTTGGCGAAGCCTGCTCCACTGTGACGAAGCCTGCTTCAGAGGTTAGTGACGAAGCCTGCTTCGGAGGTCAGTGTCGAAGCCTGCTTCGGAGGTCAGTGACGAAGCCTGCTTCGGAGGTCAGTGTCGAAGCCTGTCGAAGGCTGTTGCGAAAATGCCGAAGGTGTTTTTGGTCTAGCCTAGTTCGAAGTGGCAGGGAGCTTAGTATGCTTCGAAGCGAAGTATGAGAATATCGAAGCTTGTTTCGAACAAAGTACTTCGAAGCCTAGACTTCGAATAGAGGTTCGAACAGGCTCACAGAAAAGCAACCTTCGAAGGAAAAAGCGAAGCCTGACACACGGCAGCAAATTAAATTCGAAGCCTACACGACTACGTTCGAAGCTAGCACTAGCGAGGTAGAACCTTTGAACCACAGGCCAGCTTCGAACCTAATTCCGAAGCTTGTCGAAGTATGAACTTCGAATAGCCAAAGTCAGAGTTCACCTTCGTAAAGACAATCGAAGTATGACAAGACAACAGACTAATTGCAACACATACTTCGAAGCTAGATTCACAGGACAAGAGCAAAGTCAAAGTTCAAGCGAAGCCTTCGAGTATATCAGATCGAAGCCTGCCTCACGGAGCTGAGGGGCTTCGAACAAAGAGGGTGGCTTCGCCAGAAAACAGTCAAAAAATGTACTCAGTTCTGTCAACTTCGATCAAAAAGCTGCGCAGAAAAGCAAGCTAGAGTACTAGTGTATTGTTGCTACAGGAAGTAGTACTACTTGCTACAGTGCGCAAGAACTAGTATTCCTCGTGAAGAACAAGTAGAAACAGTGGCATAAATGCTGTAGAAATAAACTAGCTGCACCAAAATGAATCCATAAACAACTGCAGAATCTCTGCAACTTGAAGTGACAGAAGAATAGAATAGAAGTTCACAGATTCAAGAAGAACATGCAAGAATAAACATGGGAATGCAATAGCCTGGCGGCGCACAGACAGGAACAAGGAACAAAAAAGTGACCCAAATGATTGAAAGTGAGTTCTAGAAGGGGTGACCTAACCCTAGGGATTGGGGTCCTATTTATAGGCTGCCCAACACTAGGAATATTCCACCAGCCCCTTAGGGTTTTTTACAGACGCATGAATAAAGGAAAAGACTCTACTGCCCTTAGGAATTTTTACAGACACGACCGCTGACTGTGGGCCTAGAGATACAGATGACTTATCCGGAAGCTAAGTTTTTGTAGCGACTACAACTTCTCTTATGGACAGTCGGATACAAGATCAATGGTTGTCAGTTTTGCGCCGAAACTGACAAAGCCTCCACCGACTTTGCACCAGGTACCCGGATTGGGCCGGCCCGATTCCGCAGCTCTCTCAGCCCGGCAATCACTCACCGCCCGTGTACCTGAGTCAACCCTGGTCAACAGCCCAGTGGGTCTTCTGCTTCTCCTGGCCCATGTACCCGGATTGGGCCAGCTCGACTTCGTAGCCTCCTCTGCCCGACAGTCACTTGCCGCCTGTGTACCTGAGTCACACGTGGCCCATGAAACAGCAGATCTCTTCTTCTTTTGTCCTCTTTGACTATCGTTGACAATGACTCATCACTTCTGGAGCCATGAGGCCCACGCTATTCAGCATGGCTCCTCATTGATTGCCTTTGCTAGAAAGTTTTTCAAGTGCTCCTTCCGGAGCTGGAAGTAGACACTTCTGAAGGCCACCAACACTTTGGAGTCCCCGAGCCCATCTTGCGGCTTTGGCTGGCAGGAGGCTTCGTGGGTAGCAACGAAGATCTCTGACTTCCCTTCACACCCTTCAGCCCGAAGAGCCCATTCAAAGACAACCAATCTGGCGATGGCGTTCGGAGACAGCTGCGGCAAAGTAACATGGAACATGTCTAGTACCTCAGCCAAGAAATCAATCACCAGAAGGCCCAACCCCGCTTCGAAGAAGGCTTCGAAGACCACCACTTCTACCGCTCCATGGCGTCGGGGTCGCTTCTGTTCCTGGGACTTGAGTCCTCATCCCCAGACCCAGCTTTCTGTTCACCACCTCCTCGATGGATTCCGCCGTGCTCATCGACTGTCCGAGGAAGAAGCTTTGCTTCAATGGCTTCTTTGACGGCGGGCGGAGCTGCAACGGATTTTTAGGCTAAGAACCCCCCGGGGCTCCCGCCATTGCCGCTGCTGCCGATGCAGCCCAGGCCTGCCTCTACACCAAGGTTCCTGCCATGGCTGGCATCGTCGCACTGGTCCTCACCATTGGATTGGTTGCTCAAGAAATTTGGGGAAGTTTTGAAGGTTAGAAAAAGGAGGCTTAGAACCAAAGCTCTGTAAAGGTTTCCGCTGCGGTTCAATTCCCCTTTTTATAACCCCCTCGCCTTCAATTGCTATGGTTCGCACATGTATTCACATTGCAGGTTTGACTTCTACCACTGATAGGTGGGGCCAGAAGGTAAAAGGGTGTCAACCCGTAGTTAAAATTGTATCCGTTACTTTCTCGAAAGAGCCTAACGGCTACCTGAGGGGTAATGAACCAAAATTAACGGCTCCTTGTGATGCTTCACCTTCGTAATGGTCCATTTCCCTGCGAAGCTTTCACACGAGAATTCAAGTTTGAGGCTTCCGTAAGATATACTTCCGATGTCGAAGATACTTTGAATGGCTATAGTACCTTGAATTTTTTCTAAGTCCCTAGGCATGAAAATATTTCTTGCGTACACTGCTCTCCTTACCATACAGGTTATTCGGAGAATCGTATTCGAGGGGCTACTGTTGGGGGAAAATACTTCATCCCTAGAATCTTCAAGATTACAAGACAAAGACAACTCATAAGTTCTAAGTCCAAGATTTGTCTCCGCACTGAAGAAGGGTTAAGGCCAAAGAGTCCATCCAAACTCCGGTCCGAAGATACCCTCCGAAGGCTCCACCTCTGCAGTGGAAAACAGCCAGAAGGATGGGACGTCTGTCTTATCTACCTTCTTCGGGCATACTTTACAATTTTAGCCCTATTAGGGGTACCGAAATAGTTTCCACTATGTTGGTTGTAATTGAGGGGTAAAAAGGTATTTTCCTTAGAGTTTTTACCTATAAATACCCCCATTCTAACCCTTTAATAGGCATCGCATATTCAGATATTCAATAAACAACTTCGAACTACTTCAAGCTATTATCCAATACGAAGGCTTGAGATAGTCTGCTCTTACAAACACTTTGTTTGTTAGTTCTTAATCTTAGAGAACCTGTTAGCGTAATCTTTTACGCCAATATATGCAGAGACCTGGCACAGGCCGGTCCAACTGGCAATGTAGGCCCGGTCAGAGTGGCCAAGTCTGTGTCTGAGTCCAATTAAATGATTCTGGGGTATTTTTTATCCCTAATTTATTTTTGATGACTTGGACTCATGCACAACTCCATTTAGAAGCCTAGGACATCAAGGCCGATTCAAGGAGACCCCCCAAAAAACCCTAATACATCCAATCAATTATTTACCTTGAATCGCATTTACTTTCCTTGCCCAAGGTTTAGTTTAGCACATACATCTTTGCTGGTTTGAGCTAGAAACCATCCATCCGCCGTGTCTTAATCATGGTAAGTCCTAGTCGGTTCGCTCGTGAATCATCTGTTTCATCCACGTAACGGATTTCTATCGGTTTTATCGGTATCTATTGTTGATTTGATCTCCTGGCCGAATTACTTTGATCTCTTAGTAGTTTTTGCAATGTGTCATCTATCCCATCTTCTCCAAGAATTTTGGTTTCCATCCATCCACGGGAAGACGTCGCCGGAGCCCCAGAGATCACTGCCCAGGGACTGTTGGTCTGACCGGCCGTATTGCCCCGGTCCGACCGGCCTATGTCGTGTTGTCACCTGACGCGCCGGCATGTTGTGGTTTGGCCGGCAGCCTAAGGCCGGTCTGACTAAGCTTCGCAGGAGGCCCCGGGCACCCCTCGCACCGAAGGTATTATCAACGCCGAAGCCCATCTTCGCAGTGGCTTCAAGACCTCCGAAGGCCCTTCGGTCCGATCGGGGTTAAACCCTCAGTCCAACCGGCTGATAGGCCGAGGGCCCCTTCGGGATACCTTCGGGCCCCTTCGCACCCGTACGCCGAAGGTCCCTTCGGCGAAGACCTCGCACTGCTAGTCAGACCGGCCATGTACCTTAGGTCTGACCAGACTTCTTTGGCCGGTCTGACCGCTTAGTAGGATTCGGTCCAACCGGCCCTGTTCTAGCAGGTTCGGTTTAGTTAGGTTTTTTATTACTTTTAGTTATTTTCTAACACTCAAGTTAATTGAATAATTTTAGATTAATTTTTGGATCGTCGAACCGGCCAGAGTGCGGGGTCACGTTTTCGTGTCAACACACTTTTTGTCGACTCCGCTGGGGACAAACATGCCAAGCACTTGTACATCGGCGACAGGTACAACTACCACCTCTACGTCAACGGGACCCTCAACGCCAATGAATATAGTGGGGAGCTTAGAGATCGATGATGAAAACATCATCGTCCCCACCCTTGATGACCTCTCCGAGGGGGATAGAGCAGATATTGAGGCCAGGACAAGGGAACTTCACACTCTTTTTCTTGGCCGCTTCAGCAAGACCCGTGGGGGCTTCATCAAGCGCGACGGAGACATCCCTAATCTCTCTGGGGCTAAGGTAACACCATCGCCTCCTCAAATGTCCTCCTAGAACCTAAAGGAAAAACTAGCCAACACCATTGACCAGGACGTTAGCACTACCATTGCAAACCGCGTAGAAGACATGGTTGACTCGAAATTGGATACAACGATGGAAGCGATGTTTAGGAGATTCTACTTTTTCGAGGCCATTTCCTCCACTCCGATAGCTAGTGTACCCCTGTTCATCTCATATATAGTAGAATCGACGAGAGTACCAGAAAAGTTGTCGTATCTTCGGCTACACCATCCATGGTCGAATCCCTGCATGACCCTGTCGGTTAGACCAGCCCTTGGGCTAGTCAGACCAGCATGTGTCAGAATCAGCAGATGGCAATAGTCGGTCTGACCAACCATCAAGCCGGTCAAACCGGTCATTATGCCCTCGGTCATACTGGCCCTATGGCCGGTCAGATCGCCCCTACCACATTTTATGTGCCGCCACTACTCGCGCCTGCACTACCTCTCCCCGCGCTGCCCGCACCTCTAGCTCCCGCACACCCGCATAGGCCCGATCACATCCCGTATCGTGAGCCACCACGAGAGGAGGAGTTGCATGGCCGACACCATGATATACCACCACGTGTTGCGCCCCAACATGAGAGACACGCATAGGCATTAGGTGTAGATGACCTTGATGAGCATATTCATGCACTATTTAGAGAGGTTGTAGGATGGACACCTAGAGGATGGGGTAGTGTTGGCGTAAAAGATTACGCTAACAGGCTAAAGAATGAAGTCAAATTCACTTGGGGGGCAAATCAGCAACACGCTTTTGAGAAGATTAAAGAGTGCTTGTCATCACCATCTATGGTAAGTGCACCAAAAGTTGGGATCCCATTTCGGCTATATGTCGCTGCAGAAGATAGCGTGTTAGGAGTTGTGCTAACTTAGGAAGTTGAAGGGAAAAAGTACATTATCACATTCTTGAGTCGCCGCCTATTGGATACTGAGACAAGGTATGTGTTTTTAGAGCATTTATGTTTGTCACTCTACTATGCATGTACCAAACTCTGCCACTATCTCCTATCTAGCACATGTAATGTTACTTGTCAAACTGATGTTATAAAGTACATGTTGCAAAAGCCGATTCTAAGTGGGAGAATCGGAAAGTGGGCTTACGCTTTGATTGAATACGATTTGGCTTATGAACCCCAAAAGGTATGAAAGGCCAATTCATTGCAAATTTTATAGTTGATCACCATGTAGATGTCAATTGGAGTAGTGATATTGCTTTGATTGAGGTAATGCCATGGAAACTTTACTTTGATGGTTCGTCTTGCAAAAATGGCCAGGGTGTTGGAGTTGTACTCATATCACCCAATGGTATGAGTTCGAGACCTTGGCCCAGTTAGAGTTTCCTTGTACTAATAATCAAGTCGAATACGAAGCTTTGTTGCTAGGACTTGAATTGTTAAGCTCCATGGGTGTTAAATATGTTCATGCATATGGTGATTCGCTGTTAGTAGTACAACAAGTAGCTAAACTTTCTAAATGTTTTAATGGTTTTCTAAATAGCTACTTGGATAAATGTCTAGACATAATTGCTACTCTTGATGATTTTGATATTTCTCATGTGTCTAGAGAAGTCAATTCAGTAGCAAATGACTTGGCTCAGCAAGCATCTGGTTACCAAATTAAAAGAGTTAATTTTTTCGCACAAGAAAAACTGGTGCTTGACTTTATTCAAGTACATGAGTCAAAACACATCGGTCTGACCGGCCTGACATGGCCGGTCTGACCCTAGGTGTCTAGTCAGTCGCCCCGTGTTAGCTGACTGAAAACAGTCAGTCTGACCGCCCTCCTTATGGCCGGTCTGATCGACCTACATTAGGAAAGTTTAGGGCATGGGGGGCAAGCCGAGGTTTGTAATTTAAATGCCAATTCAAGCAAAGATTCGGCGAGTACTTCAAGAAGTCATGGGGATGATTGGAGGACTCCAATTATTCAATATTTGAGAGATCCTAGCAAGCAGGATGATCGGAAAGTTCGGCAGCAAGCGTTTAAATTTGTGTTACTCAATGATGAGTTGTATTGCCGAACCGTTGATTGAGTACTTTTGAGATGTTTGAATGCCGATCAGTCTAGACTTGTTGTGGGTGAAGTACATGAAGGTCTTTGTGGTACTCATCAGTCAGCCCAGAAAATGAGCTGGATGCTCAAAAGAGCAGGGTTTTATTGGCCGACTATGACTAAGGATTGTTTTAAGTACTATAGAGGATGTGGAGCTTGTCAAAGGTTTGGTGATATTCAGCTTGCTCGTACATCTTTACTTAATCCTATTATCAAACCATGGCCATTCCGAGGTTGGGCCTTGGACTTGATCGGCCAAATTTATCCTTCCTCTTCAAAAGGGCATCGGTTCGTGTTGATGGCTACAGACTACTTCACCAAGTGGACCGAGGTCGTGCCTCTCAAGAACATGACTTGGTTTGGAATATGATTTTGCCTTTAGGCACCAAGAGCCCAAAATTTGGCAAATGGTCGCCTAGTTGGGAAGATCCTTTTAGAGTTGCTAAAATCGCTCCAAGCAATCCATATTTGTTAGAGTCACTTGAAGAGAGCGATTTCGTAGAGCATTGAATGGTAGGTATTTGAAAAAGTACTTCCCAAGTGTGTGGCAAAACGCTTAAAGTGTCGAAAGGTCGATATAAAGCATATCGCTCTTAGCTCGTTGTGCTTTTGGCTCACTAAAGTTTGCCAAAACGCAGGGGACATGTGTTGATAGCAAAAAATGGCATTAATGGTAAAAATTATAAAAATATCACTTTTTGTAGTTTTACCGAAAATATGTTGAGACCTGGCACAGGCGGGTCCAATCGGCCATGTAGGCTCGGTCAAACCGACCAAGTCTGTGTCCGAGTCCAATTAAATGATTCCGGGGTATTTTTATCCCTAATTGATTTTGGATGACTTGGACTCGTGCACAACTCCATTTAGAAGCCCAGGACATCATGCCCAACCTCTATAAATAGAGGCAAGACCGATTCAAGGAGACCCCCCAAAAAACCCTAATAGATCCAATCTATTATTTACCTTGAATACATTTACTTTCCTTGCCCTACGTTTAGTTTAGCACATACATCTTTGCTGGTTTGCACTGGAAACCATCCGTCTGCCGTGTCGTAATCACAGTAAGGCCCTTTCGGTTCGCTCATGAATCGTCCGCTTCATCCACATAACGGATTCCTATCGGTTTCTATTGGTGATTCGGTCTCCTGGCCGAATTACTTTGATCTCTTGGTATTTTTTGTAGTGTTTCATCTATCCCATCTTCTCCAAGAATTTTGGATGCCATCCATCCACGGGAAGACATCGCCGGAGCCCCAGAGATCACTTCCCAAGGACTATCGGTCTAACCGGCCGTATTTCCCCAGTCCGATCGGCCTATTCCACATCGTCACCTAACGCGCCGGCATGCCGCGGTCCAACTGGCAGCCTAAGGCCGGTCTGATCAGGCTTTGCAGGAGGCCCTGGGAACCCCTTGCACCGATGGTATCATCAACATCAGAGCCCATCTTCGCAGCGGCTTTGGGACCTCCGAAAGCCCTTCGGTTCGACCAGGGTTAAACCCTCAGTCCGACCGGCTGATAGGCCGAGGGCCCTTCAAGATAACTTTGGGCCCCTTCGCAATCGTACGCCAAAAGTCCGTCGGTGAGGACCTCACACTACCGGTCAGACCGGCCGTGTACCTTCGGTCCGACCAGATTTCTTTGGTCGGTCTGACCACCTAGTAGGATTCGTTCCAACCGGCCCTGTTCTGGCTGGTTCGGTTTAGTTAGGTTTTTATTACTTTTAGTTATTTTCCAACACTTCGGTTAATTGAATAATTTTAGATTAATATTTTTTGATTGCTTGGTGACTCCGTTATTTCCTTACCACTGTTTAAGGATTGTCGGAACGTGACGTCAACATCCTGCGACATTTTTGGATCGCTGAACCGGCCCAAGTGCGGGGGCACATTTTCGTGTCAACAGGTGGTAAACTGAGGGTTCCTCGATGCGGTGGGAGGCGAGATTCCAAGGTGCATCATGTAGGTAGTGGTAGGGGAGATGACTTTCGTGCCGGTGCTCTGGAGGGTGGATATTGTTCCAGCAGAGCTCCAGGTCGTTCTTGATATGACATTGGATCTCGTAGCCATGATCTTAGGCAGTTTAGTGGACTGCTCTTTGAGAGAGAGCCGCACTTTGGTCCTAACTGCTATGCTTCTTTTGGTTTTCCTACAAATGGTTTAGAGTCTTGTCCTGGTTTTAACCATTTTACACCTTTTGGTTTTCCCACTTTTGAGCAGATGGCTCGACACTTGTTCAATTTTTTTGCTAACCCTAGTGTCGGATAGTTTGCTCGTCATTTTTACCCTTGATTTTGTAGGATCAGAGCTTGGAGGACATGTGGATCATGGACATGCAGATGGTTCTCCAGCCTCAACCCTATGAGCTTCAATCAGTACATCATTTTTGGGGACAACATTCAAGGTAAGGGATTTTGTGTTTTGTTTATCCTTTTTGAGTTGGATACCTTGAGATTTTTTTCATTCTCTTGCTTTCTCTTTGCATTTCTGTGTCCATATAATGATTTGTTGCATTCATACACTTGCACGACCTTCTGTTATATGATTAACCACTTTTACATTCACTTGCTTGTATATGTTTTTGGATTGTTGTCTATGATCATGTTGAATTAGGTCATAAGAATATATCTGATTCTGTCATAAGCATGGCTTTTATGTCTTTAAAAATCTAAAATATGATCAATGCTCAGTTTGTTAACTAGCATGTGTAGGTTGATTGCTTTTGCTATCTTTTACATACCTTGTAGCTAAGTTCTTTTCATTGGATGCAAATATGGAACTTGAAAATCTATATGCTTTTCATGGAAATTTTGCTCTGAAACTGATAAAAAATATGAAAAAGATTGATGCCCTTTTGTGCTAAAATGAAAAGATCTCGGTGGGTTTGCCTTGTCGCATTGCTTTTGTTCTAAACTGCTTACCAAAGCATTTTGGTATGAATTGGGACATTGCAGTGTATGCCAAGACCAATGCTTTAAGCTTCTAGTGGTTTTTCTTGACCTAGGCTTAGCTTGGTCGGTTACCATAAGTTTGACAAGCAAATAACCTTGACACTAAATAAAGATGAAAAATGAATCAAAAAGCTTAAAATTATTGGATAACAAGTTTACTGAAGCTCCATGTTTTGGGATATGCTTACCTGGGTAGATATGTGCTAGATTTTGCACTTCATATCTTATCATGTGTATTCAGTGAAGGAACAGTCCCCAAGAAAATTCCGGTTGAATCAGATGTTACGATTATTTTCTGAATTGGAAATAGAGAGCTCAAATCGGAAGTTCCAATATGGCATCGAAAGTTCCGATAATTTATTATTTACGAAACAGAGAGCTCAAATTGGAAGTTCCGATATGGTATTGGAAGTTCCAATAATTTCTAATTTAAAGATAGTGAGTTAAAATTGTAAGTTTCAATGCATATTGGAAAAAATTGCACTGATCGAAAGTTCCAATAGGGGTATCGGAAGCTCCGATGATTCCTGGAATTGTGAACCAAGAGCCTTGATCCGAAGTTCTAAGGTGGGCGTAACAGATTGGATATGTTGGGTCTCACATTGTTTGAGACCAGGGCTCTCACCTCTATATAAAGAGAGGAGGAGGAGGTATTGGAAATAGTGTTATTCATAGTTTAGATCAGATCTAAACCCTAGCCACCAAGAACTGATGTCCCTTTCTTGATCTCAAGAGTTGTGATTGAGATCTCTCCCAGTTCTCATGAGCGGTGCTAGCACGCCGGCTTGGGAGCAATCATATCCCTGTACATGCGGACTCCGTGGAGGCATTGATCTAATAGTGATGCTCATCGTTTTCTTCTCGTGCTAGAAGGTACCAATTCATGATCCCTCACGTGCATGGTTCTTGGGCTTTGGGGCGAAAATTTTGAATTTGCCGGCTAGCGTAGCTTCTCTATTCCCCAATAGTGGTATTAGAGCCTACGTCCGTAGTTTTCAATCTGGATCCCTCATGTACAGAGATACATGGCAGAAAAATAGATTAGATATATTTTCTGTTCGTAGAAAATCGGAAGTTCAAATGCCGGATCGGAAGTTACGATCTTTGTTGGATAAGAAGTTCTGATACTTGATCAGAAGTTTCAATATTGAATATGATTCAATATAGATAGCAATTTTGCTAATCAGAGTTCTGATATTGGATCGAAAGTTTCGATGTCGGTTATTAATCGATATAGAGAGCAATATTGTAGTCAAAAGTTTCGATTTGGAATCGGAAGTTCATATCTAGTTCAATCACTTGTAGATTCTTCGCCTAACTTTGTTTTGCAGAGAATGTTGTGACTGGTATGGCCTTGACAAATGTGATGTATGAGATGAATGCAATGAATGTAAATTAAATATGGCCTACATGTCATGACTATTTATAGCCATGGATGGTGTACATTTGTGACTTGTATGTCGAGTATTGATGCTTTGGCTCATGTAACTAGTATAGGTGCTATAGTGATACGCTAGTACAATTCTTAAAGGCGAGAAGCACACACTCAATGATGGGAGCCATAGAGATGGAGATCTCCATGTGAAGAGGACATACTCTATCATAGTCATTATGATTGTTTCTGGTGCTTACTTATGTTCCTGTTATACTATTCTTGCATGTTTGAGTGCCAGGGACATAACCTTTCAAGAATAGTTTTTCCTCAGCAAATTAAGTGTTGATACTCTTTCTAATAGCTGCACCCACCAAGGATATCGATTATCGATAGTGGGTCTGCCAAAGCAGGGTGCTCTTTCTAAACTGACGGGAAAGTCCAAGTCAGGTCTAGCTGGCTCTGATATGTGCCACCATTGCCACAAGCCTGGACGTTTGGAAGCGCAATTGCAATGTGTACTTGGAAGAGGAAAACAAAGTGTGACTTCCACTTTAGGTATTAATGTTATTGAAATTAATGTTGCTACTCATCCAAATGATTCATGGGTATTTGATATCAGTTCGAATATTCATACTTGCAAATCATTGTAGGGTCTAAGTAGGACAAGAAAGTGTGCTAGTGGTGAGTTGGATGTATGCGTCGGAAATGGTGCAAAAGTTATAGCGTTGGCCATCGGCGTTTATTCACTGTCACTACCTTCAGAACTAGTTTTGGAGTTGAATAATTGTTATTTCATGTGATGATGCACATGTTTAGATGCTAAGGAGAGTATTAGGAAATGCCAATTCATGTGATGATGGTTTAGAAGGAGAGAAAAAGAGAAAGAGGAAGGGCAAGGCTAAGACTATAGATTTGTTCTCTAACGCGAAGCCTAAATTGACTGGAAAGTCCAAGTCAGGTCCTGCTAGCTCTGATGTGTGCCACCATTGCCACAAGTCTGGGCAATAATTGGAAGCTCAACTACAAGGTGTATCTAGAAGAATAGAAGAACAAGAAGGGAAGTGTGACTTCTGCTTTAGGTATTAATGTTATTGAAATTTTCTTGCTATTCGTCCAAATGATTCATGGGTATTGGATACCAATTCGATGATTCATACATGTAAATTGATGCAGGAGCTGAGTAGAGTAAGAAAGTGTGCTAGTGGCAAGTTGGATGTCCGCGTCGAGAATGGTGCAAAAGTTGCAGTGTAGGTCGTCGACATTTATACACTCTGACTACCTTCATGACTAGTTTTGGAGTTGAATAAATGTTATTTCATTCTTGCCTTAGGTAGAAACATTATCTCTTCTTCATGTTTATAAGAAGATGGTTTTGAATTCGTATTAAAGAACAAGTGTTGTTCAATATTTTCGAATGGCATGCTCTATGTGTTTGTCCATTAGTGAATGGATTATATATTTGAGTCTTGAAGATGCACACATTTATAACATTAGTACTAAGAAACAATAGCTCAATGATTTGAATCCTACCTACGTCTGACATTGTTGTTTGGGTCATATAAATGAGAAGCATGTGCAGAAGCTCCATAGTGATGGACTTTTTGAGTCATTTGATTTTGAATCATATGACACATGTGAGTCTTGCTAACTTGGTAAAATGACAAAGACGTCTTTCACCGGTCAAAGTGAGAGGCCAAGTGAGCTATTGGCCATAGTACATACTAATGTGTGTAGACGAATGAGCCATGTCGTAAGAGGTGGTTTTCAGTACTTCATCATTTTTACCGATGACTTTAGTAGATATGGTTATGCCTACTTGATGAGGCATAAGTGGGAGTCCTTCGAAAAGTTCAAGGAGTTCCAAAATGAAGTACAAAATCATACGTGCAAGACAATTAAATGTGTACGATTTGATCACGGAGGTGAATATTTGAGCCATGAGTTTAGTGATCATCTGGAGCAGTGTGGAATTGTTCCACAAGTTACTCCACCCAGCCCGCCTAATGGAATGGAGTGTCTGAGGGGAAAAACCACACCTTGTTGGACATGGTTCGGTCTATGATGAGTTATGCTGATCTTCCATTATCTTTTCGGGGACTCGCTCTAGAAACTGCCGCTATCACGATAAATAAAGTTCCATCTAAGTTAGTAGAGAAGACTCCATATGAGATGTGGTCTGGTAGAGGACACACACTTTTAACCCGATGTTATGCGTTCGATCCTTAGTCGCTGCAGTTTTTTTGGATTTTTTACATGTTTTATGCAGATGCTATTCTTTTTTTGTAAATTTCATGAAATTTAGTGTATACTAACTAAAAATGTACTCAAAATTTTGAATATGATTATTCTATGAATTTTTGTTATTCAATGATTTTTGACATGTTTTATGCAGATGATATTCTTTTTATTTTTTTGAAAATTTCATGAAATTTACTGTATACTAACTAAAAATATACCCAAAATTTTTTAATAGATCATTTGCACTTTTGATTCTGGTCTGAAAGCCATAGTTATAGCAGACAACTACTCTGATGATGGCTTTCATCTAGAAACACTACATGACACGAAGGTGATGTATTAACAGGTAAAATTAAGAATGTGAATAAAAATAGCTTCATGGTTTACTTAACATGCAAGTCTAGTAAAATGAGGAGAAGACCATTCTCCAGGAGTAATCATGACCCATATTTTTATGAACAAGACATGACTTCTCAGAATGAACAACATAAGCTTCGTAAACAAAATGAATTAGAAAATAAGCATTGCAAGCCCTCAATGATTGTCCATACAGATCATATTATGTTTTGTGCTCTCTTTCTTTCACTTGTTCTGTATTAAAATCTACTATATACACTTTTAAAACATTTCTTTACAAGTAGTAGAATTACAGCACACAACTCAAATTAGCAGCATTAACATCAACAGAACAACTCAAAACAGCAGCATCAACATCAACAGAACAACTAAAATCAGCAGCATCAACATCAGCAGAATTGCCATTCAACATATAATTTTCCAATAAGATATTTACTATAATGTCTCATACCAAATCAGTAGAATCAACAGAATTGCCATTCAATAATCTAGTCTTATCTTCTTTCAACTTGTTAACTGGAAAACTATAAAATTGAAAACTGAAAATGGCAACGCTGAAAACTGAAAAAATAAAACGTAATATCAGTTTGTACAATCTAATCCATTTTATCTGCCAACAATTCAACACCCATGTCAAAATTATCACGTGGTATAACTCTCACGACGGTGTGCCATGCTTCAGCTCTTGGATCTTGGACATAAAAGGCTTGTTGCACTTGTGAAGAGAAGATAAAAGAATCATTCTCTAATTTTTCTCCTGTGTGTATCTTTCGAGAAAAATTAACAAGGTTGAATCCAAACTCATCTTGTCGTAACCTAGCTTGATGATGAACATCATACCATTCACCTTTGAAAATCACTACCTTGTACTCTACATATGACAATTCAATTATATCTGACAATCTACCATAATAATTCACACCATCATGTGCGATGTTCACTATACCACTTTTTTGTGTTAAGCATGCAGCCTCATGGCTCATAGTGTAGAACCTAAAACCATTAATATTGAATCTGCTGCATCTCACACCAAATCTGCTAGGTTTTGCAGCCAATGCTCTAACCTTTGTCGTGATGCTTGTTCCATCCCCTAGGATAACATGTTTGTACAATGAATTATATTATATCAATTTCATCTATTAATGGTGTACCTAAAATGCATTAATTTAAGATGTACACACCTTTTCCTCTAACCAATCAGGAAAGTGTTCATCGGCTCAACTTTTCAATGGAACAAGGTGTCAATTTTTTGATGGCTCCAGTTTGCTTTTCTCCACTTCCAAGAATTCTCTACAACAATCAGATCAATGTCATGTCATCAATAAGTTACTACAAAATAAACATAACATGGAGCACTATAAGAACAAACCTACGTAAATCCTCAAGTTCATCGAAATGTCGCAAGACATATCGGTGTGCCTGAACAAGAAGATGCTTATCAACGTTGACCACGGTACACTTTCCAATTGGTTCACCAGCACTATCAAACAAGTACAAGCTTTTTTTCATGAGAAGATTCTGGATTTCTAGATGGCCTAGTAAAATGTGTAGTTCCTTCTAAAAATCTCGAACAAAAGTCCAAGCATTCCTCCATGCAATATCCTTCAACAATTGATCCTTCTAGGTGAGCTCTATTCTTCACAAGTGCCTTTAGCCGAACAAAAAATCTATATGCAAATATGCAATTATGGACATATGTAAGTTGTGAAAATTATTTATTGACAATGACAGTGCAAACTAAATGTAGTTGCATACCTTTTCATGCGGTACATCCATCGGTACTAAACAGGGCCACCATGTTTAACTTCTTCTACCAAATGCATCATCAAATGCACACTCACAGTAAAACAATGATGGCAAGAAAGTTCTCTCCATATCACATAGTGTCATCACAATACTCTCTTGAAGATTTCCCAACTAATCCACATCTATCACTTTAGAGCACAACATCCTGATGAAATTAGATAATTCAATAACTATCCTCATAACATCTTTGCTAGGGTAACAGAATCGGAGCGCCACTAGTAGAATGTCATGTAGTAAAACATGATTGTCATCACTCTTCAGTCCACTTAATGTAAAGTCTTTCATGTTGACACACCTAGATATGTTTGATGCATATCCATCAGGAGTCTTATGTTTTTAATTACTGAGCAAAGAATTTCCTTTTTCTCTCTAGACATGGTAAAAGGTGCATCAGGAAGGGACTGCCTTCCATCATTATGTACAACAGGATGAAGATCCTCTTGAATTCTAAGTTTAACTGTTGGATAGAAGATAAACATTCCATAGCGTTGAACCTTGCATTTAATCTTTTGTAGATCATGACACCACCTACTACTGTTAAGACCACTCCAGTTTTTAATTTGTGATCTATTCTTGAATGAGATAAACTGTCTGGAAAAATTTTATGGACTGGTACAGAAACTTGAGAATTGTTCTCAAGCAAGAGAAAAAGGATTATGTTCTAGAGGAACCTCACCCTAATGAACCAGGAGAGGATGCTTCTGCAGCAGATAAGCGTGCTTATGAGAAGCATGCTAGTGATTCCGTGGATGTCAGCTGCCTGATGCTTGCCTGCATGTCCTCTCGGTTTCAGAAATAGTATGAGGAACGTGATGCTTACGATATTATCATAGGGCTTAAGGGCATGTTTCAGGACCCAGTGAGCCCTCACGTGATCAAGATGATTGGTTGCGTAGAGACTCTAGAGAGGCTGGGCACTTCACTGATCTTTGAGCCATTAATCATGAACTATAACATGGTTGGACTGGAGAAGACTTAAGCTGAGTTGCATGGGATGCTAAAAGCTGGTGAGGAAAGTATCAGGAAGACTCCAAACCATGTGATGGTTGTTTAGAAGAAGGGCAAAAAGATAAGGAGGAAAAGGGCTAAGTCTACAGATTTGATCTCTAGTACTAAGCCGACTGGAAAGTCTAGGTCAAGTCCTTCCAACTCTGATGAGTGCCACCATTGCCACAAGCCTAGGCATTGGAAGCACAACTGCAAGGTATACCTGGAAGAGCACAAAAAGAGGAGAAGTACGACTTCCGCTTCAGGTATTAACGGTTAAACTTGCTACTCGTCCCAATGATTCATAGGTAAATGATATCGGTTCGATGATTCATACTTGCAAATTGTTGCAGGGGCTGAGTAGGTCAAGGAAGTATGCTAGTAGCGAGATGGATGTCCACGTCAGAAATGGTGCAAGTGTTGCAGTGTTGGCCGTCGGTGTTTATTCACTACCACTACTATCAAGACTATTTAGGAATTGAATAATTGTTATTTCATTCCTGCCTTAGGCAAAGACATAATCTCTTCTTCATGTTTAGGAGAAGATATTTTTAATTCGTAATAAAGAACAAGAGTTGTTCGATATTCTCGAATGGTTTGCTTTATGGCGTTTGTCCATTAGTGAATGGACTATACATTCTGAGTCTTGAAAAAGCGCATGTTTATAACATTAGTACAAAGAAACGACGACTCAATGATTTGAATCCTACACACATCTGGCATTTGTCGCTTAGGTCATATAAATGAGAGGCGCACGCAGAAGCTTCATAGTGATGGACTTTTGAAGTCATTTGATTTTGAATCATATGACACATGTGAATCTTATCTACTTGACAAGATGACCTGAGGCGACTTTCACTAAGTGTTAGTGGGAGGGCAAGTGAGCTATTGGACATTGTACATACTGATGTGTATGGTCCAATGAGTCACATGGCTAGGAATGGGTTTTGGTACTTTATCACTTTTTCGACAACTTTAAGTAGATGTGTCTACCTGTAAGACGTAAGTGGGAGTCCTTTGAAATGTTCAAGGAGATCTTAAGTGAAGTACAAAATCATATGGGCAAGATAATTAAATTTCTACGATCTGATCGTGGAGATGAATATTTGAGCCATGAGTTGACACACTGATCTTTCAATATCCTTTTGAGGTCAAACTATAGAAACTAAACGCTCTCATTTTAAATAGAGTTCCGTCTAAGAGAGAGATGAGGATAAACTCTGAAAATGGTTTGGAACCATTAAAATCCGAATTAAAACAGATTGGATCTATTTTTGTTTGCAGAACTTCGGAAGTTCTGATAGAGATCGGAAGTTCTGATATTTGCCGGGTCAGAAGTTCTGATGTTGATAGGAAGTTCCGATGTCAGATAGAGTTTGCAACAGAGGAGTTAGATCGGAATTTTCGATGTCATATCGGAAGTTTCGATCCATATAGATTGGAGTCCATATAAGGAAACCAAGTTTGGAACTTGGTGGATCCACCCGATGGCGTAAAACTATTGAGTGAAGATGAACTTTAAGGAGAAAGACATTGATGGAAATTTTCACATACATTAGGGACGATTGGAGGCGAAAAGTTTCAAAATATTCAAAGTGTTGATTATGATGAAACGGTTTTTGCTCATCATTAAGCTTACGTCTGTTTGGATTGTTGTAGCAATTGTCGCATTTTATGTTTATGAGATATGGCAATTTTATCAGAGTTGGAGTCTTTGTTTTGATGAGGTAGTCAAAATGATTGACTCCATCGAGATTAAAGAAGAGTCTTTTGTTTGCAAAAGGGCTAGTGGGAGCACACTTGTATTTCTGATTCTATGTGTGGATGACATATAGGAGATCAGAAATGACATTCCTTTGTGAAATGTTGTCAAGACCTTATTGAAAAATGATTTCTCAATGAAGGACCTTGGAGACACAGCATGCACTTTGGCCATAAAGATATATGGATATAGAACGAAATGGCTAATTGGATTAGGCCGGGATGAAGTACATTGACAAGGTTTTGAAACAGTTTCAAAATGCTGAATATGAGTGTGATCTCGTATGCCTTCGTGATCGGATCAATCATATGTGCCATGTACACACCCAAACGTGCAGATACCAGTCAAACCTAGGTGAGAGTCACTGGGTAGTCGTAAAATTGATCCTCATGTGCTTGAGAAGAATTGAGGATATGTTCCTAGGAGACGGTAGCGAAGAGGAGCTCGATGTAAGGAGTTACACCGATGTTAGCCTTCGGACCGATAAAAGATAATTCTTGATCCTAATCTGGGTTTGTGTTCTGCCTTAATGGAGGCGAAGTGAGTTGGAAAGTTTCCAAGCAATAGGTGGTGGCCGATTCTACAATAGTAGCTGAGTATATTGCAGCTTTGGAAGCTGTGAAGGAGGTTGTTTGGATCAGAAAGTTTGTTTCTGAGTTGAGCGTGGTTTCTAGTGCGTCCAATCCAGTGGACCTTTATTATGGTAATAGTGGTGCCATTGCGTAAGCCAAGGATCCTAGATAACACCAGAAGTTCAAACGTGTACTTTAGCTGTATCACCTAATCCGAGTGATCATAGAGAGAGGTGATATGAATATTTGCAAGGTGCACACGGATTTGTACATAGCGGATCCGTTGACAAAGCCGCTTCCATAGCCCAAGCATAAGGCGCATATGTGCTGCATGGGTATGGGATACTTGCATGAGTCAAGTGTTTGTGGGAGTTGCTAGTGATGTCTATGCTAATGTATGAGGATAATTGTTATCTTGTTCCTTGAATAAATATCATTTGCATTTAATTAATGAGTACGACTTGTTATGTGAAACTTTTTGCTTTATGACGATGTTATTCAGAAGGGTCCCTAATCTTGTCATCATGTGGGATAGTGATGATACATGGATTAGTACATCCGACTGATTGATGATTGTGTTTCACAGATCATAGACATAGAGATGTCAAATCAGTGATGTGGATACATGTTAGTGAACATGGTGTTGGACAGACCCACTTGAGATACTGCTGAGATTGTTATGTGCCAACAGTTGTAATCTCAAACGGTGTACCTGCAGAGTCCTTGGACCTGAGATCATCATTTGATCCCAGAATACGTAGTGACACACTTAGATGCTTCCTAACGCTATTCCGTAACAGGGTAGTAATAAGGGTTGTTTTCACGTGTGTTGTGAAACATGTCTTGGGATGTGAGCGGTCAAGATGGAATTTACCCCTCCTAATAATAGGGAGAGTCGTCTCTGGGCCCCTCAGGTATTGGATTGGAAAAGTGCATGGCCATGCCACTATGACTAAGGAGTTAGTCATGATTTGAATTTGATGCTTGATCAAGTGAAATGTTGAGCTAACCAACAAGGGTGGCACGTATCTCGCCTTGAGCTTGACTGACGGCATATGGTAAAGGGACTGGTGTGTGAGTATATCAAGGTTCATGAAAATTTGATTTTGTACGCTTTCAGGGGTCAATATGTGCTGCTAGGTACCGCTATTGAACAGTGAGTCAGAAACGGTTTTCGGTGAACAACCGTTAGTGTAAGAACCTATCGGGTCACACACTTAAGGGGATGGATTAAAAACATGCAAAGAATTGGTTCTTATGCAAGTGGGAGATTGAAGGATATGCCCAAGAAAATTCCATAGATCAGAAGTTCCGATAGGTAGTTGTTGACACAGAAATGTGCCCCCACACTTGGGTCAGTTTGATGATCCAAAAGTGTACAGATACTTAGGGACAAGCCTAAGCGTAACACAACATCGACGTCACATTCTAACTACCCTTAGCCGTGGTAAGGGGGTGGAATTGCCAGGTAATCAGATCACACAAAATAATCCAATTAGCTGAAAGAAATATATTAAATAGAAAAAATCAGCAAACCAAGCGGAGCCTGACTGATTCGAAGTATATTACGAAGGGTGTCACTGAAGGGTACCTTCGGCGTCTGGTGCGAAGTGTCCCGCCGAAGGGTACCTTCGGTGTTCAGACTGGTCTGGCCGAAGATGAACTCCGAACAGATCTGGACACGACAATCACCTCTGAATAGTGTGGTTCGGTGTGAAGTGTCCGATATAGTAAGATACAGAATAATGACTTAGGCGCAACGCATGGTTGCAACTTCATCAGACGTAGGGTGCGAGCGTGGCGAAGCCTGTCATGATGAAGCCTGTTGCGGAGAGTGTCGACATGCGGGACTTGGTCAAACCGACAACAGCGTGACTATTGGAACTGAAGGGTTGACTGTTGGAGCCTCCCTTGGAGCAACAGCTACCACTTCGTTCGGGACCGAAGCTTGTTCAATTGTAACTTCGACTCTGCCTTCAGTAACAGGGGCTTCTTGATGTAGAAAGTCAGGATGGACGCTTGAGGTCCCGGCCTGTTCGGAGCTACCTGGAGCATTTGGCACGTTTGCTGCGTCGCCAGTGTCTACGACGACATTTCCCTGTGCTTCATCTTCGGTAATTAGGTCCACGAGGACCCTTTGCATTTCTCTAACTCCTTCATCTTCAGATGAATCGGAGGGCGAAGCCACGGGTCTTGAAGGAGCCACATTCTTCAGCTTTCGGGCTAGTTTTTTCACCGGGGTCTTGGCCAGAGCCAAAGTCCCAGCATCCGCTTTCCTCTTCTTTGGCCCTTGCTCAGAAGGCACCCAGTCCGGAAGAGGGAGGCTGCAACTCCGAGTACGCCCCATACTTGGTTGAGTCGCTCCCAACTGCCCACTAGCTTTTTTCTCCACTCCTTTTCGGCCGGAGTTGGAGCTCCCAGAATCTTCTCCAAAGCTCGAACAACTTGCTCCGAAGTCATAGGGGCTTGAGAAGCTGAAAGATAAGTTTGCATTAGTCATTTCATCAAACAATCGTATATAAAACATGTTGTTTTCAAAGCTACCTACAGGGCCCGAGTTCGAAGAAATTTTTCGGAGTCCACCCTCCGGATCTTCTTCGAAGGTGATGGGCTAGTTGGCCATCAGAGGTGGAATTTGGATCCCGATGAACTCCTCTGCTAAGTCCCGCATGCTCATGTGGTGACTAATCCTTTGGAGCAGGCTAAGGCGAGCTTCGAGCTGGCCGGGGTCTGGGTGAACTTGGGCTTCTCTTCGAAAGTATATATCTTGCAGAGGTCCGGCCAGACGGCTGCCTGCTCCAACTTTGGCATAGAACCACCAGAGAATCCAATCTGTGTACCATCTGGCGTTGATGGCCTTCGCTGGAAATCGCAATTGGAATTCATCCCAGAGTCTGAAGTTGATACTGCCGAAGGCTACTACGATTTTCTCTCCCCCGGAGCCTTGGTAAGTTTTTGGCTGGCAAGATGCCTGGTGCAGTGCTGCAAAAATTTCTGCTCTTCCTTCGCAGCCTTTAGCTCGTAGCGCCCATTCAAAGATGGCCAAGCGCGCTATTGCATTCGGAGACAGTTGAGGAAGGTAACATGAAACAGATCCAATACCTCCGATAGGAAGTCCACCGCCGGGAGTCCTAACCCCGCTTCGAAAAAAGCTTCGAATACCACAACTTCTCCAGGCCACGGCGAAGGGATGGCCTCCTTTCCAGGTTTCTGGATGTTGATCTCTGATCCAATCTTTCCCTCTACCACCGCTACGATTGTCTTCCTCTTATAGGTGGATGGCCCCAGTTTGTAAGACTGGTCATGATACTTCGAAGAAGCCAGGAGGAGATCGTGAGGACCGATCTGTTGGGGATTCCCCGCCGAAGCCGCCACCGCCACTGCTGCTGCCGCCGCCACTGCTGCTGCTGCTGCCACAGCCGCAGCTTGTTGCCGGGCTAGGGTTGAAGTTGCCCCAGGAGCCTTGAAGCTTGTTTTCGCCATTGATCCGAAGTCGAAGGCTTGAAGTTAGAGTTTGGACGCTAAAGGTTGGTTGCGCAAAGACGGTGAGAAAGGTGTTTGAGAAGTATTTGGGTCCTCTATTTATAGCCCAGGTTCATAATTTTTTACCGTTCACATTTGCCGTTTCGCATTCTTGACCGTTACTATTTACAAAGTTAATGCACCGCGTAGCTTCTTCTAAAAGGAAAAGGCTAACGGCTATTTCTTCTGAGTCTAAAAGGCTTTCTGACTTCTTAAGTTGATTCTGGGATTGTTCAGATGTAACTTCCTTAGGAATCAATTCGAAGTTGTTATTCTTCATGTATTTCGAAGGTTGATTAAATCCGTTAACCCCTACGCATGATTATTTTTCTTGCGTATACTGCTCTCCTAACTTTACAGATCTAGCGGAGAAGCGTATTTGAGGGGCTACTGTTGGGGAAAATACTTCATCGTCAGGGTTACTATTATAACAAGACGAAGACAGGCTATTTAGCTGAAGCTCTTTAGCATCTAACTCCGGCTTCATACTGGGACAAGTTCGAAGGATCGAGGCGAACTCTAGTTCGGAGTATATCTTCGAACGTAGACTCTTCAGAGAACCTCCTTGCCAGCTAAGATGGAAGGCTTATCTTCTTTCTTATTAAATTAGTCTTTTACCATTTTAGCCCTATTAAGGGTATCGAATAGTTTCCACTATGTCGGTTGTAACAAAGGGGTAAAAAGGTCTTTTACTTAAGGCTTTGGCCTATAAATACCCCTCATTTTACCCTGTAATGATCATCGAATACGGAGTTATTCAATACACATCTTCGAACTGTTTTGAGCTATTATCCATTTCGGAGGCTTGAAATAGTTTACTTCGCAAACACTTCGTTTGTTAGTTTCTATTCTTCAGAAACCTATTAGTGTAATCTTTTACGCCAACATCCTCATTAGTGTCCTTGGGCATCAGAGACCCTTGTAGCAACTCCAGTATTAGTTGTTGCCATCAGAGGTCGAGGCGCTTCACAATTAGTAAAACGGAAGCAGAAATCGTTCACATCATATCAACCATAACTTTTGGCAGTAATACTTCCGTAAGAGAGCTATCATAAATCTATATGTATATTGTCGACGAGCACGCACTGCAAATCATACGGGTTTATAAGATAATTAACCTAATAGAGTAAAATAATACGTGTCACAAAAGGTAAGGATTTATATGTTCTCTAAACCAAGTGATTAAACTTGGCCCTCCATTTATTCCTTCTTGACACAGCTAATCTAATTGCTTCTTTGTTGATTGATGACCAGGCGTTGAGTATTTCAAATCAAACATACTGTCATTGTAAACGAATAGGTAAACAAACAAGCTATGAACCATCGTTAGTATAATATAAAATTAAAAATCATTCACTCACGTGAAATATTGATTCATCTCTTCCATGTTTGAGTACATGTAGAGCAAGGCATATGTCCGTTCTTCCTGAGTTACATAATATGTCATGGAGACACCAACAGTTATGCCCTTCCACTAAAAAATTTGAAGGTCACTATAAGGATCGTCTTCATCCACATGGTACTGCATAGTAGGTGTGTTCACATTGTGATGCTCATCAAAATATACACTAGTGAAGTATGTTATTTCTTTCAATTTAAATTCTTTCGTGATGCAACCTTCAACTCTGGCTTTATTGCCAACCATCGCTCTAACCTTCTTTAGGAATCTTTCAATGTAATACATCCACCTATATTGCACAGGGCCACCTACCTTAGCTTCATATGGAAGATGAACCAGTAAATGTTGCATTGGATTGAAGAATCCTGAAGGGAATATTTTTTCCAATTTACATAAAAGCATTGGTGCCTCTTTCTCCAACTTCTCCGTCATCTCTTTCTTAATTTCATTAGCACAAAGTTGTCTATAAAAATTTTTGTATTACTGGTCATGGTGACTTGTTTGATTCTTGAGATGATTAAATACATGATCAAATAATGTAGTTTCTAGTTCTCTGATTTCATCTTGATGTGCATGAAAAGCAAGTGTTGTTGTGAGTATATTCTTTGACATCATTGAATCAAAATCCCCAAGTGCACTGTAGTGTTTAATTTTCTGAAGAGTGTATTCTGTAGTAAAGGATGTTTTGCCTAAAGAAAATTTGTTCAATCACAAAGCATTGTCCTGTTGATCGAGAATATCACTTCATCTGAAGTCCTTAGTTGGATGTTTGTGTGTGTGTGTTTCATCAGGGCTTCAGATAATACAAGTTCTGTGATATGGATCATATATACCTTGTAAGTTTCTGATCTGGTGTCCTTTAATTCAATCAAGTATTGCTGATTTGTGTTGCTGCTGTTTAACTGAAATGCTAGCACAGGACTAAAGTTCACTATCTTCAGTTTACTCTTGTGTAAAAGAACTTTCTGCCTTAAGTTGCCATATTATTCTTCAAGTTTTATAACTCTCTGATTTTGGATTTGGTTGATATTGTTCTTCTTTGCATTTCACTCAACTAAAACAATTCTGTGCACTTTAGGAATGGAAATCATATAGAAAAATCAATTCTCTTCAAGCTATTTTGGAATTTTTCATACGTCTCTTATTCCTCATCAAGGTTATGTTGTTGTGCATGTGTATATCAGAAATGGGATTTCAGATACTCTACAGTAATGTCTGAAACAGATCAGGTGCACTTTGTCTGTATTGAAAAGGAACTTTAGTTTACTGCTGAAAAATTTGTTAAAAGGTTGTTGTGAGTTCTGTTGTATCTAAAGTGTTTTTATCAGAATCATTAATTTGTTGCTGAATAGAACTGTTGAAAGTAGATGAGTTAGTGCTAAGTATTTCTGCAATCTGTGTTTTGATAATCTGAAATAGTACTAGAGACAGTTTTATGTGCTTGAATTGATATTGTACATATGCATGTGTATTCTGTCATTTCATTGCAGTGTTGTGTAGCAACTACATATAAGAATCTGTTTAACTACTGTTGAATATTGAATTCAGGTTGGAACTGATCAGAATATCAAGTAATCTGTACAAACTTTGTTTCTTGCCATTATGATCTAAAGCTAAATGACTTGGTACTGTTCAACATCTAGCTATTATCAGAATCTATCTTGAACTCATTTTTCAGTATTTTGCAAATCTGTATTGTGGTTGAATTTTCTCAATTCTAAAATCTTAATTTGAATCACATTTCAAATAGCAAGTATCACATATAGTACATGATCTTGGTCAATTAGAGCTAAATTTGATCAATCATTTTATCAAGTTTTGGCTCAAAGTGACAAGTGCAGGTGGTAAAAGTGTTTTCTGAATTTCTGGTCTTTGTTGGAGTTTCAGATACCGATTTACATCTGTCGACCATCCAGTTGCCGATTTGTTCACTATTTTTCGGAATACCAATTGTCGACAAAGTACTTTAGTACTTCAAACTCCAAACAAGACTGTACTTTGAATTTGAAATGAGTTTGTTGCTCTGATTTGTATTGATTGGTTCAAATTTGAATCTAAAATTTATAGAGGTGCATTGGGTGGTCTGAATAGGCCATCTAATTCATGAGAATTTTTTGAGGCGTCTATTCACCCCCTCCCCCTCTAGTCTCCATTCCGATCCCACAAGTTATGTTAGGTTCTGAATCCTACAAATACATTTACTTTGGGAGGTGGATTCTAGTCCTTGTGTCATCAATGAATGCTTGAATTTTTCTTTACTTGTTGAAAGCATTAATTTAAGAGATAAGCATGTTGATGAGCTTAAGGCTAGATTGGAGAGTGCTGAGTGTTCTAAGGATGTGCAGCCGTCATGTTCCACCTGCATCATCCTAAAGGACCAACTCAACTTCGCTAGAGAGCAAGTCAAAAAACTCAAGTGTGAGAATGATTATCTTATTTCCATGGTAGACAAATGCACTGAAGGGAAGGGTAAAATGGATTTGCTTTTGGATAAAACAAAAATATGTGCTAACAGGACAGGGTTAGCTCTTGGGTTAGGCTATCAGAGAACTTCACTAAATACCCCAAGAAAAATTTTGTTCACTCTACCTACTACCCTTAAGAAAGAGAGAGCCCAGTTAGACACTCCTCACAAAGACAAAAATCCTACCCAACCTAAAAGGATAATCATTCCACCACCCAAGACACACTCCAAGCAAAAACCAAGAAAAATTATGAGGTTTGCACCTAAAACCTATGAACCTACACACAAGAAAGTATATCATTGCTCTTATTGTCATCTTGTAGGTCATTTGATTGGTTTTTGTTATCGTCGTATGAAGGATGAACGTCGTGCTCATGCTTTGAACTTTCATAATTATCCATCATTTGATTTGCATGAATATGGTT
Source organism: Zizania palustris (assembly GCA_019279435.1). NCBI lineage: Eukaryota > Viridiplantae > Streptophyta > Magnoliopsida > Poales > Poaceae > Zizania > Zizania palustris. The sequence continues at coordinate 17,084,984 of JAAALK010000079.1, forward strand.
ATCATACTTATTCTGATTATGAGGCTCCACATAGTTATATGAGTGACTTTGCCCATCGTGGTTTATATCATGCTTCTTATGATGTTAGACCACGTAGGGGTTTTGGTCCAAATCATTTTAGGATACCTAAACACTTTGCAAGAAGACCTCGTGTTTAGTATGATTCTAATCCTACATAGTCTCTTGCTTTACCTAACTCTCGAGTAGTTCAGTGCTGGATACCTAGGCACTTTATTTCTAAACCCAGCACTGAGTACTCGAGGTCTTCCGTCTCTACTTAGGGGAGGCATGGAAGGCTGGAGGACAAGTGGATTATTGATTCCGGCTATTCACGCCACATGACCGGAAAGTCATAATGGTTCTCCAACTTCACCTTAGCCAAGCAATGAGAAAACATCACTTTTGGAAACAATCGCAAAAGTATAGTGAAAGGCCAAGGTATGATCAAAATGAATGAAAATTTCTCTCACTAATATTTTTTTGGTTGAGGACTTAGGCTATAATTTACTTTTTGTTTATTAATTGCTTGATGAGTGTTGGAACAATTGCGTTAGTTCCAGCAGGTTTTTGTGTGGTGGAGTGTGATGTGGAGAATGAGCCTCGAAGGGCTCTAACAGAGGGAGAAAAAGGTTTATACTGGTTCGGGCCTCTCCGGGGAGATAATAACCCTACGTCCAGTTGTGGTGGATTTAGCATGGTATGCCCTAGTATGGAGTAATGATTCCAGGGTCTCTTGGCTCCCTGGAGCGTGTCCCCCGTTAAAAGGGCTTGGCCCTGCTTTTATAGGCGCACAGGCCAAAGGAAAAGACCGGGATGCCCCCTATGAGCCCTAGGCTTACAGGGGCAGAGAGGGGAAAAGGGCTAGCTACGGTACAAAGGTACTTTGCAGCTTTACAGCTTTACAGGCGTGTCGGACTGCGCCAGGCTTTGACCAGCTAAACGACATACCAAGGGCAACGGGGCCCCCGGTACGACCTACACTTAGATATTTCCTGGGCTCGAAGTAGGGGCCGGAGCCTTCCTGCAGAGGCTGTGAAGAGGGCTCCGAGGTGCACCCCGAAGGGGGCTTCGAAGCATGCCCCGAGCAAGGCTCCGAACAAGGCTCCGAACTGGAAGGCCTCCGAACCGGGTTCGCCGAACCGAGGCCTCGAACTGGGCTCCCGGAGGGCGGCCTCCGGCATCCTTCGCCCGGAGGGTGGCCTCCGGCACTCTGCGCCCGGAGGGTGGCCTTCGGCGTCCTTTGCCCGGAGGGTGGCCTCTGGCATCCTGCGCCCGGAGGGTGGCCTCCGGCATCCTTTGCTCGGAGGGTGGCCTCCGGCGCCTTTGCCCGGAGGGTGGCCTCCAGCGTCCTTTGCCCGGAGGGTGGCCTCCAGCGCCTTGCGCCCGGAGGGTGGGCCCGAACTGGGGGCTCCGAGCCGGACCCCCCGATCTGAGGGCTCCGAAGCTACAGGCTCCGAAAGGCACCTTGGGACCTAAAAACAACACTTAGAGAGAAAACAGGCTCCGACAGTGCTGGGCTCTGGGCCGAAGACTGTCGGAAGCTGACGTCATTTGGCCCCTGTTCAAGGGAAATATATTCCCCCAACAGTAGCCCCTCGCGTGTAGGCCTTCGGGACGAAGGGATGCGCGCGCCCTTAGGGCAAATGACCTGCAAAATACAACCTCGGATAAAACATGCCTTCGGAGCTTGGACCGAAGGTGACCTCGAAAACTGTAGGAAATAAATGCCTGGGCTAGCTTGTCAGAAAGACCTCAGGAGCCTAAACGGCTCCGCAACGGTTAGAAAGTTACCGTTACCCTGCGCTGGGCCGCTTCGCCTTCGCTGGAGGCCCACTTGGCGGTGGGTTCGGCCCACGACTGTTGGAATTCTTACCGCGCCTATAAATAAGGGTTACCGCGTGCAGCTTCGGTACGCTTTCATTTGCTTCCTTCTCAGTGCCTTACAGCCTTCGCTCTCTTCTTCTTTCTAGCTTCGCGCAGAGCCCCCTTCGCTAGTTTTAGCCCTTCGCCAGCTTTTAGCCCTTCGCACCGGAGGTCCGCCGAGATGCCGAAGAAGGCCGTGGCAAAGTCTTTGGCTTTGGGCCCAAGCTCGAGCTCTGCCCAACTGCAAGCGGTAGCGGCCGCAGCGGCGAAGCCTCCGCCCAGGCGGCTGGGGCCGAGGGACCTTCAGACACCCTCCGACAAGTTCGAGCAGACCTTGGAGATGAGGGCTTCGATCTCGACGGAGGAGTCGGTCCGGAGGGCCTGCGAAGGGAGGGTCGCAGCGAAGATCCAGCTTCGGGTCCCGGAGAAGTCGGAGGCCGTGCCGAGGCCTCGGGCTGACGAAGTGGTGGTCTTCGAAGCCGGCCTTGGGCTGCCAGTAGTGGGGATGCTGAGCGAAGTCCTCAAGGCTTACAACCTTGAGCTTCCTCAACTTTCGCCTAACGCAGTGGCGAGGTTGGCTGTCTTCGAATGGGCCATGAGGGCCGAGGGCTGCGAGGGCCGCGCGGATGTCTTCGTCGCCCTCCATGACGCCAACTGCCAGCCGAAGCCGAGGGAGGGGACAGACCACGTCAAGAGGGCGCTGGCCTTCGGCAGCGCCAACTTCCAGCTCCGGAAGGAGTTCCAGGACGCCTTCCCGGCAAGGGCCGTAAACAACAAGTGGTACTCGAGGTGGGATCAGGAGTGGTTCTATGCCTCCGTCGGCGCGAACTCCCCCCTTCGGAGTACTAACGCCCACATCTTTTACCGACGCGAAGGGGTGGTGAAGACCAGTGAAGACATCCTTCGCTCGAGGATCTTGCTGCTCCGGAGAGTGGCGGCGAAGATGAGTATGAGGGATCTTGCGGAGGAGTTCATTACCCTCCAGCTCAGCCCCCTCGCGCGCTCCTGGCCGGAAGGGCTCTTCCAGGCTTCGGGTCGAGGGGAACTTAGTGAGTTGGCCTCCGACCGCTTCTGTAAGTCTTCGCAATCTCTTCGCCTTTTATGCTTTGTAGATCTTCACTTCTGACTTAGATCTTCCGTGAAGCCGACCTTGAAATGAGGACCCCGGAGGAGGCCATCGCGGCGGCGGATCGAGTCGTCGGGACTCCGACCCCCGAGGAGCAGACCCAGCGCCTCGTGCTGGTGGGGTCCTGGGAGCGCTGGAACAGAGTATGGACCGCGCTCGACCTCGGAGGGCTCCCTGCTCTGCCAGACTTCGCCCACCTGACTACCTCGTCGGCCGAAGCCAAGAGGAAGAGGGGGGACGAGGATGAACCGGATGCTCCGGGGCCTCGGCTGGAGGTCTCCGCGGCCGAAGTCTCTAGCCTGGGGGAGGTTGCGGCGGAGCCCGCAACTACCCCGGCCTCCAAGAAGGCGGCGAAGCCTTCGGCGGTGGAGGCCGACGCGCATACTCCGGCCGCCAAGGAGGCCACGGATGCTCCGGTGGAACCAACTTTGGGCGCGGAGGTGGATGCGCCAGCTTCGCAGCGAAGGAGCTGGAGGGCACACTTAGCCCCATCTTCCTTCCAAGAAATCTCCGACGATGGTAAACCCCTTTTTGCATGCTTCGCTTCAATATACGGATCTTGAATTGGCTCCCTGCAGAGGATGAAGATGATGTGAGGCCCGCCGTGGCGGAGCCGGTAGGCGGAGGTGGACCGAAGCCCACCGACGCGAAGCCCACCGAAGCTTCGAGCAGCAGCGGCAGCGATTCGGAGTCCGAGAGTACTTCGTCCGACGACGAAGGCAGCAGAGGCCGCGAGGTCCCTCGAAGCAAAGAAGATGTCGACGTGGTGGGCTTGAGCCCCGCCTCGCCGAAGCTCGCGGAGGCGACCGTGGCGGTGGTTCACCCTTTCAAGCCGAGGGAGGGCGTGACAGCGGCGGCGATCCACGGTTTCCGCGAGGCTTGTGCTTCTGCGGAGGGGGGGGACTTGGTGGCCCAACTTAGCCACCTGGACCCCACGGATCTCTTCGTCAGCTCGAACGAAGTCCTTATACGGGTGAGAGAAGCCCCTTGGAACTTCGAACTATATGCTAGCCTTTTGTTAGTACTTATGATTTCTTGAATTTCTGCAGGCCTTCGCACTGAATGCGGCGGCTTTGACTTCTGCAGACAGGTGGATGGAGCGCCTCGCGGAGGAGAAGGAAGCCCTTCGCCGCGAAGTCTCGGAGGAAGCCGAGAAGCGGAGGCAAGCCGAGGCTTCGGCTGCTGAGGCGAAGGCTGACGCCGACAAAGCTAAGGAAGCTTTGGCTTCGGAGACGGCTCGGCTCCGCGCAGAGCTCCAGGCTTCGAGGGACGCCAAAGCTCGGCAGGCGAAGGAGAATGCTTCGCTCCGCCAACGGGCCCGGGGTCTTGAAGACTTCGTCGTGGCCAATCTTGGCGAAGCCACCCAGAGCCTGACCGAGGTCCTTGAGAAAATAGGGACCGAGTGCCGAGCTCCGGACTTTGGCGATCGGGACCCGATTGGGGACCGCGTCGACTTCTTGAAGACTGCGGCTTCGATAGCGGAGGAAGCGCTGACGGGCTTCGCCCTTATGGCCGGTCGAGTCGCGGGCCAGGGGGTATTGCAGATGCTCCATGACGCGGGGTGTGACCACCTTCGGGCGGCAACCTCCGTGACCCCAGTGGCCTTCGGGGGTCCGCACTTGGTGACGCCTCCGGCTGAAGTTCGCGGAGCCTGGCGGCGGCTGTAGGAACCCTGGAAGGAGCAAGGCTGCGAAGCAGTCCTCAACCTCCAGAAGGTCCTTCGACACCGCCGATCCAAAGCGCCTACTGCGCCTGATCAGCCTTTGACTTCGACACCTCCGCCTCCGAAGGTGTAGATCTCCTTAGGCCTTTTGTAATACTTAGCTGCAGGCTTGTAAAAACTCTATCAGCTTATTAATATGAATGCGGGGGTTCTTTTATACCTGCCCAGGCTCAGCCTCCGAGTGTAGACCTCGAAGTGCTCGAGGACTCCGAAGACCTTCGACAGTTGTGGGCAGTCCTCGAAGTAGCTAGGTCCGAAGATCCCCCTCGGTTTAAGCTTCTGAGGGGGCCTAGCGGCGAAGCCATCTCCGACGTAGCTCAGGATTTGCTAGCCGCTGTGAAGACGGAGTTCCTTCAGAGTTCTTTGTTTTTACCTTCGCGGACGGCCTTAGCAGGCGACGAAGCCTTAGACTTCTCTGCCTTCGATACGGCGCCGCCTGCTTCGCAAACTTGGAGCGACCTGCAAAGTGGAAGACGAGGTCCGCGGGTGTCGGAGCCTGGACGAGCCGGACGTGGGAGAGCGGGCTCCGACGAGGCTTCGTTCAGCCGAGGGGGCCGTGGCCGAAAGAGAGGCAAGCGAGGGTTGGGGCCTCGCACACGATTCTTCTTAGGCTTAGACACAGACTACTCATAGTTTGCTCTCGAAGTATGTTTGTAACACACTTCTCAATATATAATGAATGGAGTTTGTTATATTTGCATACTTCGTCTGTATGCTTCGCATTGTTTGGCTTCGAACGTTTTAGCTTGTCGCGCTCGTACTGCGTATTACATTCGCACACCTCGCATACATGCTTCCCCCCTTTGCTCGTGGCAGCTAGGGACTTAGCCGTTGCTGGTGCGGGCAAAAAATAAAAGATGCGAAGGGTGCGCCTTTCGGCGGCTTCGACGCATGAAATTTCATTTGAGCGAAGACCTCTTTTGGGCTCCGAATGCATTAATTTGGTGCGAAGCAAGGCTTTCGCATCACCAAATTGAGCGAAGCACGCTTCGGCATGCTGGGATTTGGATGCTGTGCGTGAGCGAGGCTCTGAAACGCACTTAGATTTTCATGCGAAGTATGACTTCGACATGCTTAGGCGTACATTAGATTTTGACACGCGAAGCAAGGCTTCGGAGCGTGTCTGGATAACGAAGCAAGGCTTCTAAGCTCGATTCTGTAATCAAAATGGATGTTTGGTGTGGATTCACCGAACCTGTGATAATGTGAGCCACCTTCGGTTCTGAGCCACCTTCGGTTCTGAGCCACCTTCGGTTCTGAGCCACCTTCGGCTCTGGGTCACCTACGACCCTGGGCCACCTTCGAGCCTGGGATGCTTCGGGTACGGAGCCCGGAATCCCTGGACGCATCGGGCCATGGCCCGGAGTCCCTATTACTGCTACGGGCCCGGAGGCGCTGTGTAGCCTTCGGAGGGGTGCTCCGGATTTGCTACGGGCTCGGAGGCGCTGTGTAGCCTTCGGAGGGGTGCTCCGGATTTGCTACGGGCCCGGAGGCGCTGTGTAGCCTTCGGAGGGGTGCTTCGGATTTGCTACGGGCCCGGAGGCACTGTGTAGCCTTCGGAGGGGTGCTCCGGATTTGCTACAGGCCCGGAGGCGATGTGTAGCCTTCGGAGGGGTGCTCCGGATTTGCTACGGGCCCGGAGGCGCTGTGTAGCCTTCGGAGGGGTGCTCCGAATTTGTTACAGGCCCGGAGGCACTGTGTAGCCTTCGGAGGGGTGCTCCGGATTTGCTACGGGCCTGGAGGCGCTGTGTAGCCTTCGGAGGGGTGCTCCGGATTTGCTACGGGCCCGGAGGCGCTGTGTAGCCTTCGGAGGGGTGCTCCGGATTTGTTACAGGCCCGGAGGCACTGTGTAGCCTTCGGAGGGGTGCTCCGGATTTGCTACGGGCCTGGAGGCGCTGTGTAGCCTTCGGAGGGGTGCTCCGGATTTGCTACGGGCCCGGAGGCGCTGTGTAGCCTTCGGAGGGGTGCTCCGGATTTGCTACAGGCCCGGAGGCGCTGTGTAGCCTTCGGAGGGGTGCTCCGGATTTGCTACGGGCCCGGAGGCGCTGTGTAGCCTTCGGAGGGGTGCTCCGGATTTGCTACGGGCCCGGAGGCGCTGTGTAGCCTTCGGAGGGGTGATCCGGATTTGCTACGGGCCCGGAGGCGCTGTGTAGCCTTCGGAGGGGTGCTCCAGATTTGCTACAGGCCCGGAGGCGCTGTGTACCCTTCGGAGGGGTGCTCCGGATTTGCTACGGGCCCGGAGGCGCTGTGTAGCCTTCGGAGGGGTGCTCCGGATTTGCTACGGGCCCGGAGGCGCTGTGTAGCCTTAGGAGGGGTGCTCCGGATTTGCTACAGGCCTGGAGGTGCTGTGTAGCCTTCGGAGGGGTGCTCCGGATTTGTTAAAGTGAAGCAAGGCTTCGGATTTTAAATAAGGTGAAGCAAAGCTTCGTGTTTTTGATAAGGCGAAGCAAGGCTTCGGGTTTTTTCAATAAGACGCGGCAGAAATTGCTTTAGAGGCGAAGCAGGGCTTCGAATTCAGTGCGAAGCAGGGCTTCGAATATCAAAGTGACTGCTAAATTGTACATCGAAGTGGTACTTCGGATAGTGGACGTACCTCGTAAGGTGACTGAAGGTTGGCCTCGTAGCCCCTGGGGCTTCGACGACCTTCGACGCGTGGAGCGGAGCCCCTTGCCGGAGGGCGGTCTCCTGTATGCGAAGGATAAGGGAAGGCGAAGATGGCCTTCGGACTAGACCTGAAGCCCCTTGCCGAAGGGTGCGCGAAGCACGAAGCCTCGAAGCTCCCCCCTCAAGCGTACTTCAGGTTGCAGACAATGGCAGAGCACTTAGCTTTTTGTACTAAGGTTCCCACAGACGGCGCCAACTGTTGGAACAATTGCGTTAGTTCCAGCAGGTTTTTGTGTGGTGGAGTGTGATGTGGAGAATGAGCCTCGAAGGGCTCTAACAGAGGGAGAAAAAGGTTTATACTGGTTCGGGCCTCTCCGGGGAGATAATAACCCTACGTCCAGTTGTGGTGGATTTAGCATGGTATGCCCTAGTATGGAGTAATGATTCCAGGGTCTCTTGGCTCCCTAGAGCGTGTCCCCCGTTACAAGGGCTTGGCCCTGCTTTTATAGGGGCACAGGCCAAAGGAAAAGACCGGGATGCCCCCTATGAGCCCTAGGCTTACAGGGGCAGAGAGGGGAAAAGGGCTAGCTACGGTACAATGGTACTTTGCAGCTTTACAGCTTTACAGGCGTGTCAGACTGCGCCAGGCTTTGACCAGCTAAACGACATACCAGGGGCGACGGGGCCCCTGGTACGACCTACACTTAGATATTTCCTGGGCTCGAAGTAGGGGCCGAAGCCTTCCTGCAGAGGCTGCGAAGAGGGCTCCGAGGTGCACCCCGAAGGGGGCTTCGAAGCATGCCCCGAGCAAGGCTCCGAACAAGGCTCCGAACTGGAAGGCCTCCGAACCGGGTTCGCCGAACCGAGGCCTCGAACTGGGCTCCCGGAGGGCGGCCTCCGGCATCCTTCGCCCGGAGGGTGGCCTCCGGCACTCTGCGCCCGGAGGGTGGCCTCCGGCATCCTTCGCTCGGAGGGTGGCCTCCAGTGCCTTTGCCCGGAGGGTGGGCCCGAACTGGGGGCTCCGAGCCGGACCCCCCGATCTGAGGGCTCCGAAGCTACAAGCTCCAAAAGGCACCTTGGGACCTGAAAACAACACTTAGAGAGAAAACAGGCTCCGACAGTGCTGGGCTCTGGGCCAAAGACTATCGGAAGCTGACGTCATTTGGCCCCTGTTCAAGGGAAATATATTCCCCCAAAAATGAGGGGTGCTCCAGATTTGCTACAGGCCCGGAGGCGCTGTGTACCCTTCGGAGGGGTGCTCCGGATTTGCTACGGGCCCGGAGGCGCTGTGTAGCCTTCGGAGGGGTGCTCCGGATTTGCTACGGGCCCGGAGGCGCTGTGTAGCCTTAGGAGGGGTGCTCCGGATTTGCTACAGGCCTGGAGGTGCTGTGTAGCCTTCGGAGGGGTGCTCCGGATTTGTTAAAGTGAAGCAAGGCTTCGGATTTTAAATAAGGCGAAGCAAAGCTTCGTGTTTTTGATAAGGCGAAGCAAGGCTTCGGGTTTTTTCAATAAGACGCGGCAGAAATTGCTTTAGAGGCGAAGCAGGGCTTCGAATTCAGTGCGAAGCAGGGCTTCGAATATCAAAGTGACTGCTAAATTGTACATCGAAGTGGTACTTCGGATAGTGGACGTACCTCGTAAGGTGACTGAAGGTTGGCCTCGTAGCCCCTGGGGCTTCGACGACCTTCGACGCGTGGAGCGGAGCCCCTTGCCGGAGGGCGGTCTCCTGTATGCGAAGGATAAGGGAAGGCGAAGATGGCCTTCGGACTAGACCTGAAGCCCCTTGCCGAAGGGTGCGCGAAGCACGAAGCCTCGAAGCTCCCCCCTCAAGCGTACTTCAGGTTGCAGACAATGGCAGAGCACTTAGCTTTTTGTACTAAGGTTCCCACAGACGGCGCCAACTGTTGGAACAATTGCGTTAGTTCCAGCAGGTTTTTGTGTGGTGGAGTGTGATGTGGAGAATGAGCCTCGAAGGGCTCTAACAGAGGGAGAAAAAGGTTTATACTGGTTCGGGCCTCTCCGGGGAGATAATAACCCTACGTCCAGTTGTGGTGGATTTAGCATGGTATGCCCTAGTATGGAGTAATGATTCCAGGGTCTCTTGGCTCCCTAGAGCGTGTCCCCCGTTACAAGGGCTTGGCCCTGCTTTTATAGGGGCACAGGCCAAAGGAAAAGACCGGGATGCCCCCTATGAGCCCTAGGCTTACAGGGGCAGAGAGGGGAAAAGGGCTAGCTACGGTACAAAGGTACTTTGCAGCTTTACAGCTTTACAGGCGTGTCAGACTGCGCCAGGCTTTGACCAGCTAAACGACATACCAGGGGCGACGGGGCCCCCGGTACGACCTACACTTAGATATTTCCTGGGCTCGAAGTAGGGGCCGAAGCCTTCCTGCAGAGGCTGCGAAGAGGGCTCCGAGGTGCACCCCGAAGGGGGCTTCGAAGCATGCCCCGAGCAAGGCTCCGAACAAGGCTCCAAACTGGAAGGCCTCCGAACCGGGTTCGCCGAACCGAGGCCTCGAACTGGGCTCCCGGAGGGCGGCCTCCGGCATCCTTCGCCCGGAGGGTGGCCTCCGGCATCCTTCGCTCGGAGGGTGGCCTCCGGCGCCTTTGCCCGGAGGGTGGCCTCCAGTGCCTTTGCCCGGAGGGTGGGCCCGAACTGGGGGCTCCGAGCCGGACCCCCCGATCTGAGGGCTCCGAAGCTACAAGCTCCAAAAGGCACCTTGGGACCTGAAAACAACACTTAGAGAGAAAACAGGCTCCGACAGTGCTGGGCTCTGGGCCAAAGACTATCAGAAGCTGACGTCATTTGGCCCCTGTTCAAGGGAAATATATTCCCCCAACAATGAGGGTTTTGAGGTTCACTTTGGTCGTCATGCCTCTCATGTGCTTGATTCTTCTGGTGCTTTCATTTGCAAAATCTTGAGAGTAGGGAGAGTGTTTGGGGCTAACTTTTCTAAATCATTTGGATCTTCTCATTACCTTTTAGCTGAACTTTCATCTGAGCTTTGGATGTGGCATAGGAGACTAGGGCACATGAGCTTTGATCTTCTTGCGAGATTGAGTGCCCTAGGACTCATCCGAGGATTGCCCAAGCTCAAATTTGAGAAGAACCTGATTTGTGCTCCATGTCATCTTGGAAAATGGTTGTCGCCTCACATTCACCCGTAAACATGATAATGACTGAGCGACCCAGTGAATTTCTTCATATGGATATTGGCAGTCCATCCCGGGTTAGCTCATTAGGCGAAAAATGGCACGTTCTTCTTGTTGTTGATGATTACTCTCGTTACTCTTGGGTTTTCTTTCTTGTGAGCAAGGATGAAGTGTTCATACACTTTCGGAGCTTAGCATTGAGGCTATTCAATGAACTCCCCATTGCAATAAAAGCTATTCGAAGTGACAATGGCACCGAGTTCAAGAATAGTTGCTTTGCAGATTTTTGCCTTGAACATGGAAGTGAACATCAATTTTTTGCACCTAGAGTCCCTCAACAAAATGGTGTTGTTGAGAGGAAAAATCGCACACTTGTGGAGATGGCTAGGACGATGCTCAACGAGCATAGGACTCCTAGAAAATTTTGGGCTGAAACCATGAGTACAGTATGCTACATCTCCAATAGGATCTTTTTGTGCTCTTTGTTGAATGTGACTTCATATGAACTTCGTTTTGGGAGGAAGCCCAAGGTCACTTACTTAAGAGTATTTGGATGTCGTTGCTTCATACTAAAGCGAGGTAATTTGGACAAATTTGAATCATGCACATCTGATGGGATCTTTTTGGGATATTCTTTACATGGTCACTCATATCGTGTTTTCAATCTTGAATCTAACACTATAGTTGAATCTTGTGATGTGTCTTTTGATGAAACCTTGCCATGTGTTAGTTCTGATTTGGAACTTGCAAATGAACACGATATGAGTGAAACTCTTTTTGAGGAAGAAGTTCCATCAGATGGTGAAGATCTTGATGATGTACCACTACCTCCCTCTATGGCATCTCCAGAAACTTCGTCTACTTCAACAAGAGGACCTGAAGATTCTACTTCTGGAAGCTTGGAGCAAACTTCGGCAAGAGTTGAGGGGGAGATTTTGTCACAAAGAGAAGAACCGCTTCGTATTTGTAGGACCGAAAGTAGCGACTAGAGGGGGGTGAATGGGTGCCTAAAAAATTCTTTCGAATCAATGGCCTGCTCCCAACACCCAACGCACCTCGACTAACAACCAGTTGAAGCTAACAGATCTAAACCAAGAAAATAATCTAGCCTAAAAACAACCGGTGTCCTAAGCGAGAAGACACCAACACAGTGTTCGAAGGCAGATTAAAAAAACATTCAGGACATGAGCATTTTAATCACCATCAAAATAAACATCACAATCAGTATGCTCAAATGCACGCAAAACGAGAAGGATTTTCACTGTTCAAAATTTTCTGATTCGAAGTCTGTAAAACAAAATTCGAAGTGTATGATCGAAGCCTGAAAGATGACCAATGAAGCCTACTTCGAATGACCTCAACGAAGTCCTAGTGAGATCAGAACTTTGTCTTGCCGAAGTCAGATAACCGAAGCTTTTGAGCCTGGCTTCCGAGGTCTGTGCAGAAGACTACTGAAGTCCCTACGAAGTCTACTGAAGCCCAAAATCTGCAGCCTTGGTGAAGTCGTAATCGGAGGGTGACTCTGCACTAAACAACAGAAAATAGAAACAGTGAAGCAAGCTTCGACAGAACCAAAACTGAAACCGTGTCAGCAGCGAAGACCTCAACCCTACGCAAGGACAAACGAAGCTAGAAAATCGCAGGGCTAGGACTTTAGCAACTGAGACTGAGATACTTTGAACGGACCTCGCTGAGTACTTCAAATAGATTACTCCGAGCGTGTCGGAGCACAAAGAAAAATCCAGGCGAGATCACTTCACCAAAAAACGTGCATGATTCAATGGAGCTTCGAAGTGCGTCTTACGGATTTTGCTGAGATCACCAAACACAAAACAGCTCTAGACACGCTTACCCGTGTGAAATGTTGTGGCCGCTACAAAATACAAAAGCAAGAGCTAGCCGCAGGCTAGTTTCGCTAGCCATGCCATGCACATGCCAGCAGCTGCTGCAGACTAAAACTTAGGTGAAGACAGCCTATGTACTACTATGTGATGTGACCAGACAACACAACTACCACGAGAAAAACCTTAGAAAAATCTCACCTGCAGCATGGTACACAAAGAGCTGCTGCCAAGCACAGGAAATAAGAGAAAAACTAGCACAAGCTAGCCATGGAATAGATGATTCTAGGTGGCAGCAAACCACTGCACCTTCAAGATGACTAAACTGCTACAAGTAACTGCATACAGCAGACAAGGCCAGCAAGAGAGAACCGTGCCTAAAATAAAATATTATTCAGCACACAAAAACGAAAAGCATAACTTAAGTCATCGCCCACAGATGAACACACTAGGCACACAAACCGAGGTAACGATTTAAATAAATCCATAGCGACTCTTGATTACTGAGAAACAGAAGGATTAAACCTGATGAAGCGATTTCTTGACGTGTGTGCGATGAATAGTGACGGCGAAGGAAAGCATGACGGCGCTCATAGGAAGATGATTAAGGAAAAACCAAAAAGTGACCCAATCTTTTGGTTTAGTAAAGTGATTTCAGAAAGGGTGACCCTAACCCTAGGGATTGGGGCCCTATTTATATACCAAAAGACTCTTAGGGTTTTTACAGACGCTGAAATAAAATGGAAAAGACCAAAATGCCCTTAGGATATTTTTACAGACTCGACTGACTGACTGTGGGCCTAAAGGCAAAATAGTAAACTCCTAAATATAGATGACTTATCCTGAAGTGGAGATTTCGTAGCGGCTACGACTTTGCCTCAAAACGGTCAGATCCGAGATCAGCGGTTGTCAGTTTTGCGCCAAAACTGACAAAGCATCCACCGTCTTCGCACCGGGTACCCGGATTGGGCCGGCCCGATTCCGCGGCTCTCTCAGCCCGGCAATCGCTCGCACTCGTGTACCTGAGTCAATCCCGGTCAACAGCCTAGTGGATCCTCTGCTGCTCCTAGCCCATGTACCCGGATTGGGCCAGCCCAACTTTGCGCCTCCTCTACCCGACAGTCGCTCGTTGCCCGTGTACCTGAGTCACATGCGGCCCAGACACAGCAGGTCTTCTCTTCTCTTCATGTACTCTTTGACTTCCGTTGACAATCACTCATCACATCTAGAGCCATGAGGCACATACTCTTCAGCATGGCTCCTTAGTATTTAAAGAATGCATCCTCCTGAACAGATCATCGGCGAGCTAAATGAATGAGTAACCCGATCTCATACTCGTTTCGTTGATTCTACTTTTGTCGCAAATTTTGAACCATTGGATGTTAGTCATGCTTTGTATGATGTGAGTTGGATCAACGCCATGCATGAGGAACTTGAAAATTTTGATAGAAATCAAGTTTGGATTCTTGGTGATCCACCTCCTAACATTCATATCATTGGAACAAAATGGATTTTCAAAAACAAACAGGGGGAGGATGGGGCTATAGTGAGAAACAAGACTAGGCTTGTGGCTCAAGGGTATACTCAAGTTGAGGGGGTTGATTTTGGTGAAACTTTTGCTCCGGTAGCTCGACTTGATGCCACTAGGATCTTGCTTGCTTTTGCATCATCTCGTGGCTTTAAACTTTTTCAAATGGATGTAAAAAGCAATGTCCTTAATGGCTTCATAGGAGATGATGTGTATGTCAAGCAGCCTCCTGGCTTTGAAAATCCCAAGTACCCCATAGAGTCTTTAAACTTCACAAAGCTCTGTATGGGCTCAAGCAAGCTCCGAGAGCTTGGTACGACCGCCTTAGGACCTTCTTGATTGAGCACAGGTACAAAATGGGCTTTATTGACAATACCTTGTACACTCTCATGCATGGCAAAGATTTCTTACTCATTTAGATTTATGTTGATGACATAATCTTTGGTGGTTCATCTCATACTCTTGTGGCCAAGTTTGCTGAATCCATCAGCAGAGAATTTGAGATGTCGATGATGGGTGAGCTGACTTTCTTCCTTGGTTTGCAAATCAAGCAAAGCAAACAAGGAACTTTTGTTCATCAAACAAAATACACTAAAGACATGCTAAAACGCTTTGACATGTCAGATGCAAAACCACTTGCTACCCCAATGGGTACCTCTGTTGCACTTGATCCAGATGAAGACAGAGAAGAAGTGGACCAGAAGGAGTTTCGAAGCATGATCGGCTCCCTCCTTTACTTGATGGCTACGAGGCCGAACATACACTTTGTTGTGTGTCTGTGCGCTCGTTATCAGGCTTCTCCCAGGACTTCACATCGTCAAGCTTTCAAGCACATTCTAAGGTACCTCAAGCACACTCTTGAATTTGGCATTTGGTATTTTGCATCATCTTCATTATGCTTGAGAGGTTTTTCTGACGCTGACTTTGCTGGATACCATATTGATCGCAAGAGTACTTCTAGGACGTGTCATTTTCTGGGTTCTTCTCTTGTGTGTTGGTCTTCTCGCAAACAGTCTGTCGTTGCACCGTATACAACCGAGGCTGAATATGTAGCTTCCGCTAGTTGTTGCGCACAGATTTTGTGGATGGTTTCTACTTTGCGGGACTTTGGGTTGGATTTTACAAGACTTCCATTGTTTTGCGACAACACGAGTGCAATTAGCTTAGCAAACAACCCAGTACAGTATTCTAGGACCAAACACATTGACGTGTGTTATCATTTATTAAGAGATCACAATAAAAAGGGGATATTGAATTGCGCTTTGTCAATACCCAGAATCAGCTTGCAGATATTTTCACCAAGCCTCTCGATACTTCTCGATTTGCATTTTTGAGGGGGGAGCTTGGCATTTGTCATCCTTATGGCATCATGTGAGGGGGAGTTATGTACTTTTGCATATGCTTATGTAATATGATTAATTGCTTTCACATGTCCATGCTTTATTGTGTCATTTACATTTCTGTCTTATACTCTTGTTGATTATGCTTAGATTGAATACATCTAACTATACATCTTGAGCATGGCTTTTATTTGTGAAAATTTGAAAATGGTCACTACTAAGTCTGGAAACTAGCATGAATAGGCTAGGGTGCTTTTGCTATTCATTACATACTTGATAGCTTTATCCTTTTCACTTGGATGCTAATACGCAACTTGATCTTGTTATGCTCAATTTTTTAAAAAAACAAAAATTTGAAATTGAAAAATGAGAATGATGAATGATGAAAATGAAACAAAAAATATTGATGTTGCGATAAAATTGAAAAGATCCAGGTGGGTTTGCGTAGTCGCACTACTTTGTTCTAGACTGCTTACCATTGCACTTTGGTTTGAACTGAGACATTGAAGTGTATACCATGATCATTGCCTTAAGCTTCTGATGGTTTATCCTAGGCTTGGCTTGGTCGGTTAGCATAAGGTTGACTTGCAAATAACCCCTAGCACTTAAAAAGAGAGAATAAAAAGTTTAATTTCCTCGCATATCAAGTTTGTTGTAGCTCCTTGTAGTGGGATGTGCTTATCTAGTTTGTTTTTGACTAGCTTTTGTATCTCTTACCTTGCCATGTCTAGTATGCTAGTCTGAGTAGTGATGCTTTTGTTTGCTAAAACATCAAATGCTTGCTCATTCTGATATTTAGATTGTATACATTTGAGATTATCATACAGTTGGTTAGGACAGTTTGTGAGGCACAAGGATTGTGTGTACTGTAATTGGACTTAATTATATTCCGGAAGCATTGCATGTACACTTTACTCTCACAACTCACGGAGCTATCTTGATGTCTGCATTGCCAAAGGGGAGAGTTCATGAACTTTTTGTTGATTTTTCTGTTCATTGAGTTTTTAAGGTAGTTTTTGTTCTATCATCCATCATTTTCAAGTAACATGTCTCTTATTTTTGATCTTTCTAGAGCTTTCATGGTCACTTGTGTGCTGAACTTGTGTTTTTAAACTTCTTTTGATCTTGAATTGTCAATGCACTCATCAAGGGGGAGATTGATTCTTGAGATGATTAAATACATGACCAAATATTGTAGCTTCTAGTTCTCTGATTTCATCTTGATGTGCATGAAAAGCAAGTGGTGCTATGAGTATTTTCTTTGACATCATTGAATCAAAATCCCCAAGTGCACTGCAGTGTTCAATCACAAAGCACTGTCCTGTTGATCTAGAATGTCACTTCATCTGAAGTCCTTCGTTGGATGTTTGTGTGTGTGTTTCATCAGGGCTTCAGATAATACAAGTTCTATGATATGGATCTGTTGGACCGGAAACGGCGACCAGAGTGGGGTGAATGAGAGCTTTTCAAATTTCAGGCTAAAAATAGCCTTCTGTTTTAATTCAGTCTACTGCGGAACAGGCTTCGAACACAACCTTCGAAGTTCTGGTTCGGAGGTATATGACGGCTCCGAACACAGGCTTCGCAAGGGGCAAAAGTTTGAAGCCAAGAAGACTTCGCTCCACTCACAACCCCAGAAAACCAACTCTGCTAAGTCATTGCAGGCTCCGCACACAGGGTGCTTCGAGCAGGCTTCGCACTTCACCCTTCGCAAGAGTGGACTACCCTCTGAGGACTTCGACCAAGTACTTAGCGACAGCAACTGGTGCTGGGCTTCGTACACCGAAGGTCTAAACGCACACTAACAGACTTCGCTAGGAGCTTAGACACGATAGAAAACACGGGCTTCGATCAGGGCTTTGCTAGTAAGCAGCGAGGTCTAGCCTCCTGTTACACAGAGTGAACGCACTGAAAAACACACTTCGCACAAAACACCCTTCGCCTAGACAGGCTTCGGTGCACTACTACTAGCGAGGTATGCAAACAAGCTCAAGCAGAAACACAACACAGAAATAGGGCTTCCCTGCTTGAACAAGGAACATTAAAAATGAACTCACTAGATGAATACAAAGAGTGGTGGCTAGTACAGGAGCTCAATAGTAAATGCTCAAAGTATTAAATGTTACCTACCCAGCCCCCATATTTATAGCCACTATTCACCCATTGGAATTGACTACTTTACGCCTAGGGTTTACATTGGTTTTGTCTCTACAGAACAGAGGGGTACAAAAGGTAGTCAACTTTATTCTGTAGGCTTCTCTGTCAGCTTTGCAGAGGGGACAGCGTCAGCTTTTTGCAGAGCAGACAATGTCAGCCTTTGCAGTCTTTGACTTTTCTGAAGCCCCCCTTCGCACGTGAGGGGTGCGGTACCTTCGGTGAGATGTCTTGAGCCTGACGGCCTTCGCTTCACCGAAGTCAGCCTCCGATACAGTGACGGTTTTGAGCCGAAGCCGTCAAAGCCCTTGAGCCTTCGCACCACCACCTTCGGAGTGGACCACCATGGCTTCGCAGCTACTCCCAGCTCGAACTCCATCAGTTCGTGTACCGATGCCATGCATGGCCGAAGTACCACAAGTCATCCTCACTCCGGAGCTAGCCTCGCTCCGAAGGCTGCTTCACTCTGAAGCCCCACCTTCGGAGTACCACCCTTCGAAGTCCCTTCTTTGTCCAAGGCCTCCGCATGAAGCATTCCATGAGCCCTTCGTCGCAGTGTCTCTCCCCGAGCACACTCCTCGACGAGCCTCACCCGGACCATGCCTTCAATGCGCCTAGACTTCTGAGACCTTCGTCGGGTATTCTTCGAGTGTCTCCCTCCGGAGCACACCTCGAACACTTTGCCTTTGCTGAGGACTTGATCCACAAAACTCCGAAGTCACTCCTTCCGGAATACCCTTCGAAGTGCCTCGCCCCCGAGGACTTCGTCTCGGAGTACCTTCACCCAAAGTCATGCTCTGCATTTACTGCCTTCTCCTGGTGCACCTCGACCCGATGTCTGACCTAGACCCCTTCGCGGCCTTCGTGACGGAGCTCCCCGCTCCACTGGCATCAAGCCTCCTACTTGACCCAGGTTCACCTGCTACGAACCGTCCGTCACCTCTGCAGTCCCCTGCGCACCATAGACAAGCAGACAAGTGTATCCAGTACTCCGGCGACCTCTCCAGGTTAGCAACCTTCGGCACACACTTTGGTGTACCGTCCAAAGTACCGAGACCTCTGGTACAAACCCAGTCATCGTGTACTGTCGGACCCCTCCGACAGACACACTCCGCTGCAACAGCTGCAGCAACCTCCGAACACCTTCGGAGATCCAACCTTCGAACCCCTTCGAAACAGAGGTTAAACACAGTCAATCACTCATCACAGACTCCGAAACCAATCCTTGGTTTCTCAGGATCATACAGACCTTGTAAGTTTTTGATCTGGTGTCCTTTAATTCAATCAAGTACTGCTGATTTGGGTTGCTGCTGTTTAAATGAAATGCTAGCACATGACTGAAGTTCACTATCTTCAGTTTACTCTTGTGTAAAAGCACTTTCTGCCTTAAGTTGCCATATTATTCTTCAAGTTTTATAACTCTCTGGTTTTGGATTTGGTTGATATTGTTCTTCTCTGCATTTCACTCAACTAAAACAATTTTGTGATCTTTCTCTAATTTTCCTGTTCATTGTCAGTTGCAACAATGAATATGCTGATCTATGTTTTTGCTATTGTGGTTACTCTATTCTTGGACTGTTTGGTTTGACTTTTTAGAGTCATTTAGCATTTTTTTCATAGCTGTGGAATATCAACTTGTCATAAGCATATCTAGGTTGATTCAGTTTTGAAGGTTTTTGGCTAATCTTGAGGAATGGATAGCATATAGAAAAATCAATTCTCTTCAAGTTGTTTTGGAATTTTTCATACTTCTCTTATTCCTCATCAAGGTTCTGTTGTTGTGCATGTGTATTTCAGAAATGGTATTTTAGATACTCTACAGTATTGTCTGAAACAGATCAAGTGCACTTTGTCTGTATTGAAAAGGAACTTTAGTTTACTACTGAAAAATTTGTTAAAAGGTTCTTGTGAGTTCTATTGTGTCTAAAGTGTTTTTATCAGAATCATTAATTTGTTGCTGAATAGAACTGCTGGAAGTACATGAGTTAGTGCTAAGTATTTCTGCAATCTGTGTTTTGATAATCTGAAACAGTACTAGAGACAGTTTTATGTGCTTGAATTGATACTGTACCTATGCATGTGTATTCTGTCATTTCATTGCAGTGTTGTGTAGCAACTTCATACAAGAATCTGTTTAACTACTGTTGAATACTGAATTCAAGATGGAACTGATCAGAATATCAAGTAATCTGTACAAACTTTGTTTCTTGCCATTATGATCTAAAGCTAAATGACTTGGTACTGTTCAACATCCAGCTATTATCAGAATCTGTCTTGAACTCATTTTTCAGTATTTTGCAAATCTGTATTGTGGTTGAATTTGGTCAATTATGAAATCTTAATCTGAATCACATTTCAAATAGCAAGTATCACATATAGTACAAGATCTTGGTCAATTAGAGCTAAATTTGATCAATCATTTTATCAAGTTTTGGCTCAAAGTGACAAGTGCAGGTGGTAAAAGTGTTTTCTGAATTTCTGGTCTTTGTCGGAGTTTCAGATACCGATTTACTTCTATCGACCATCTAGTTGCCGATTTGTTCACTATTTTTCGGAATACCAATTGTCGACAAAGTACTTCAGTACTTCAAACTCCGAACAAGACTGTACTTTGAATTTGAAATGAGTTTGTTGCTCTGATTTGTACTTATTGGTTCAAATTTGAATCTAAAATTTATGGAGGTGCGTTGGGTGATCTGAATAGGCCATCTAATTCACGAGAATTTGTTGAGGCGTCTATTCACCCCCTCTAGTTGCCATTCCGATCCCACAAGTTATGTTAGGTTCTGAATCCTACAAATACATCCCTATTTTAATTAAGGACCAACTCATTCAGCATATCAGCAATCTCAAGACCGTTTAAACGTCTTGGCTGTCCCTTTACAACAACATTGTCCTTCTTGAAAGTGTTCCTCTGCAACCTAAATGGGTGATTCATGGGCAAAAAGCATCTATAACAATCAAAGTATCAAATCTCCTCCCGAAGTTAAGACGGAAACAATCTGTGTCCATACCACATATCAGACATGTCAGCCTTCCATGACAACTCCAACCAGAAAAAATATTGTATGCCATAAAATCGTGGACCGACCACAGATATGCAGCTTGAAGATTGAATTTTTGCTTCTGGTCATAGTCATATGCTTCAACTCCTTTCCACAATTATTTCAACTCCTCAATTAAGGGCTTCAGCATCACATTTAGGCGTGTTTCAGGATGCTCTGGACCAGGTATAATGAGACATAGGAACATAAATTCATATTACATACAAAACGAAGGTGGAAGGTTGTATGGAATAGCAAAGACATGCTAACAAGAGTATGACGATGCGATTACATTGAAAGACGTGAATGCATTTGTTGCCAACCCGATGTGGACATTCCTCGCATCCCTAGCAAAGTCTGTGTCAAAATCATCTAGAGCCTTCCATGCCTCACCATTAGATGAGTGCACCATTACTTAGTCGGTCCCACGTACACCTTCCTTATGCCATATTATATGCCTAGCGGTTTTCTTTGAGAGAAACAATCATTTCACCTGAGGTGTAAGAGGCATGTAACGAAATTGCTTATGAGCAACCTGTGTCATCACCTTTTCACTGTCTTGATTTACGATCTCTACGAACCACGTTTTACCATATTTTAATCACTACATCTCATTCTTATATTCTTTCTAGAAAAGCATAGAGTTATCTTGGCACACATAAATCTTCTCATACTCCATACCAAGAGCAGAAAGAAATTTTTTGGTTGGTACATGTCTTTCGACATCTTATGGTTCATAGGAAGGACATCGCTGATCAGGTTCATGAGCTCGTTATAACAATTGTTGGATAATACAAACTTCGACTTAATGGCCATAAGACGGGTCACGAAAACGAGTACGCTTATTGTGGTGTGCTCATGCAATGACTCTTCTGAAGCTCTAAGGATGTCGAAAAACTTTTGAACCTCTGGTGTAGGAGGATTCTCAAGGTTTGTTTCAAACTCCGGTCATATAGCATCAAGCATCTCATCCATCCTATCGTTAGTCGTGCTATCATCTTCTTCCATTACTAATATCGTTTTTTCACGAAATGTCTCGCCGTGGTACACCAAAACTTCATAACCTGGCAAGAAACCATACTTGCAAATGTGTAGTGACAACGTTCTCTTGTCTTGCCAACGAGAATTTTTGCACTTCATGCATAGGCACCTCGCGCCACTTGTTTTTGTCAAAGCGAATGCACGTTCAATAAATTTCACAGTGTTGATCATCCACTCCTTCGAGTGAGCTCCACTTTTATTCCAACCACTATACATCCACTGTCGGTCCTCAGCCATTCTAGAGGCAAAACATTCATTCAATCAAGAATGCATCATAAGTACTAGACGTTTGTATATACCACGGTCCTATGTCTATAGGAAAAGATATGTCCTAAACCCACCCAAGAGTGACCGACAGAACGTGGTATTTATAATGAGCCATGAGTCCGAACGAAATTTCAGCAGCATAACCCCGTTGTTCTCCAATTGCATGCTTGATAATGGTGTAATGGAGAACAACAAGGTTATGACACTGAAATCTCATTCGGACTCCTAGCTCATCATAAATACCACGTTTTGTCGCCCACTTCGAGGCTGTCCAAAAAGGAACAATTCTGGAACTACACATCTCACACGTGTGAGACATGTTTGTCTAAAACGGATGACGCATAGGTTTCATTACACCACTTACGTTTTTGTCTCATAAAAAATTGTATACGAAAAAAATATATAAGAATATATATAATACTAATCACCCTAATGAAATCATCAACAAACTACAAATTAATACAAGAATAAAATTAATAGCACATATATATATAATATCACAACATATATTGCATATGAAAAAAATAACATCGTATATGAAACATATGTAAAAGCACAATATTAATACATGAACAAATATAACAACATACCCTAATGAAATCATCACATATATAAAAACACACTAATTATCAAGTTTTCACCCTAATGAAATCATCACAAATATAATAACGCACTAATTATCAAGTCGTCACAAATATATAAAATCACGTCCGTCGGCTTTAATGTTGGCCGACGGAAGTTAAAGGTTTTTACGGGGCAGGATAATTTTTTGATAAATATTCATATCCAATAATATTTATTTCCTTATCCATATCTATAATATCCGAATCAAAAAAATTACGAAAAATGATATAATATCACACATATCAGTCCGTATTTGATCTGTTTTCATCCCTAGACTCATTGGGCACTAGCTCTATGCAGCGTTGGGCTGTCTGGGCTGTCTCCAAGAGACGTGAAACCATACTACGGATAAAAATCATAGACCGAATGGCAAGGGTGTAGTACTACTGCTGAAGTTTATCAATTTTGTTCTAATATCGGTCGAAATAGACTTTATGTATTTTTTTATCATTCAAAATAGTATATATCAAATTACACGTATTGTTTTGGTTTCAATACCGGTTCCATACCGGCCAATACTGACCATTTTGGTCAAAATTATATTTTGAATTTTTTGATATATATGTTACCCCGTATTACTTATATCAAGTTATAGTATATTGTATTCAAGTTGTGTATTATATTTAAGATATCAATATATTCAAATATATCATAATTAATCATATTAATATATGTTTTAAATATATTTAAATCGTTTTATTAGATCCTAAAAAATGGTACACTTGTATCAATCGGCAACGAAACATTTTATTCTAATAGTCAAATTGAAATAGTCATCGGAATGAAATTAACAAGCTTACTCCTACTCGGCAGACGCTGTTGTTTCTTCTTGGTATTATTATAATATAATATACATTAATAATTATAACAAGGTGTTTTACAATAATTGTAAAAAGATAAATTATGAAGTATACATATTAGATTATGTTTATTGAAAAAATATTATAATACCATTAAAGTGTTCGGATAAAGAGAAGCTAACATTTGTGTACAGGATGATAGTCTGTATTTTTACCAAAGTATATTACAATCTAAATTACATATTACAATAAGGTACCTCATACTTTCAACCAATAAAGTGAACTGAAACAAAATGACATTAATTGCAATTATTCCAACGTAGGCAGTGCCACTATACATATACATGTGTTGGGGGAAATTACTTCATTTCCAGGACATAAAGGTTAACCCTCCGTGGGCTCTAAGAAGATCCCGAAGATGGCGGACTAATGTTCGAAGCATACGTCAGCACGGTCGGAGGGTGTCACGATGCGAAGTCACAAAGGACCCTCCGAAGGGAAGGAGGAGGCTTCGAAGCAGGAAGACGTGACTGATTGGATGTCTTGTTTATCCATCTACCCTACGGCACTTTACCATGTATAACTTTGTTTATAATATTGGAGGTCAGTTGTAATATAGGGGTAAATAGGTCTATTCCTTAAGCCTTTTTCCCTATAAATACCCCCCATTGTACCTTGTAAGAAGGATCCAGAACCAGTGGTTCAAACACATACATTCGGACCTCTTGAGTTGTTATCCTTTACGGAGGCTCAAGTCTGTCCTAAAAGCACAAACCTCTTGTTTGTTTGTTCTTGACTACTAAGAACCTGTTGGTGTAACTTTTACGCCAACAGTTGGCGCCGTCCGTGGGGATCCAAGTTCTAAAAGCTTGTTCTCTACTGCTGACTGCACTCTGAAGAAAACTTACGGGGGGAGCCTCGGAATCCTGAGATTCCACGCACCCTTCAGTTAAGAGCTTCTTAGTGCAGCCCGAAGGCCTTCTCTCGACCCCCTCGAGTCGTTCGAAGCCTTCCATTCCCAAGACACCTCATCGACTAACCATGCCTCCGAAGCGTGGTCAAGCTTCGGGTCCCCTTCGAAGGTCCCCTCGGACCAACGGAGCCGGACCCTCAGCTAATCTGACGGTTCCTGCCGGAACCGATGGGCGTCGAGCGCCCCGGGGCCCTCTACCCCCTCCTACAATGCTTCAGACCGACTACGCAGCAAGCCAAGACCCTGAAGTTCCCTCCGACGAAGACGAAGGCCCTCCCGAAACCGAGGCTACGCAGCTAGCCAGGCTTCAGGAGGAGGTATCCAAATGGAGGCAGGAGGCCGCCGACCGGCTCCGCACTCAAGCTTCCACCGAAACTCCAAGGGGGCCTCAAGACGATGGAGCCCGCAACCCCCCAGAAGTTATACAAGTCCAAGAGGAGGCCGAGAATGCGTCCTTCGACAATGAGTCTCCGTTGCACCCTGATCTGCAGAGAGTGCCTTTCGACCCCAAGTTCAAGGCCTCGAAGCTGCACAAGTACTCCGGGGGGTCGGACCCCGGAGAGTTCGCCCGCTCGTACGCCCTGGCTATAGAAGCAAGCGGAGGGGTACGAAGCACCATGGCAAAATGCTTCCCACTCGCTCTCGAAGGCGTGGCGCTCCGATGGTTCTGGTCCCTAAAACCAGGATCGATCAAGTCATGGGAGCTACTCAAAAAGAAGTTCGTGAGCAACTTCCAAGGCACTTTCGTGGCCCCAATGTCCACAGGAAGTTTGTTCCAGGTAAAGCAGCGGGAGGGGGAAACCCTCCGAGAGTACTTCACACGCTTCGCCCACACCAAGTCACAGATCAAGGGCCTTACTACCTCTTCGGTAGTTGATGCTGCCCGCGAAGGGGTGCTGAACCCCGATCTCCTCAGCAAACTCCATCGGAAGCCGATAACATCCGTAGCGCAGCTCATGGCATACTTCGAGCAATATGCCAAGGCAGAGGAAGGATGTCTTCGACGAGCTGAGGCAGCATTACCCACCCTCCGGGAAGTCAAAAGGGAGCCAGAAGCCACCGCTCCACCGCAACCTCCACAAGACAGCCGCCCTAGCGAGTACAGGCGAGGGAAGAAGCATTTCCGTTCGGAAGTGCTAAACATTACACCTTCAGCTTCGAAGGCACCTGCCAATCTCCCGCAGGGGAAAAGTTTCA
Source organism: Zizania palustris (assembly GCA_019279435.1). Classification (NCBI taxonomy): domain Eukaryota; kingdom Viridiplantae; phylum Streptophyta; class Magnoliopsida; order Poales; family Poaceae; genus Zizania; species Zizania palustris. Next base: position 17,110,262 of record JAAALK010000079.1, read on the forward strand.
AGGCTGGGCCTCCTGGACCTCAAGAAAGGGTGCCTGGAAGGCGCCAGAGTCATTTCTGCTGCGTGCATGGCGATAATAGAAGCCATGACACAAGAGACTGCAAGACGATATTAACCCTTCGGGGTGAGTACATTGACCAAAATACCAGGAGGGGTACTTCGGACCGAGCTCCACCCACGACACGATCGGAGCCTGTTCAAGCTGTGGCCCGAGCCGGTGCCCTCGAAGCCCCCATACGGCTACCGGTGGCCAGTATTATGCCACCGCCAAGGCACGAAGATCCACAAGACCGCGGCAAGAGAGTGGTCCTACCCATCTCCGGAGGGGGGACCCTCGGCAGCATGTCCAAGAGACAGCGCCGCGAGTACGTCCGCGAAGTTGGGCACATTGGGACTTCAAGTTCCGCTGAGGGGATGCCAGAATGGTCCCGTGTGCCCATCTCATTCACAGCCAGCGATGCAGTAGGGGTGAAGTTTCCCCATGCTGACCCATTAGTCATCTCTGCCGATATAGCAGGGGCTGATGTTCGGAGGATCCTGGTGGACGGTGGAAGCTCCGCAGACATACTCTTCGTCCAAGCCTTCGACCAAATGTGTATACCCCGGAAGCATCTACTCCCTGCAGCCCGGCCACTTCAAGGGTTCTCAGGACCGCCTCTCGATGCCCTCGGCCAAATAGGCCTCGAGGTTGCCTTCGGAGAGGGGCCGCTGGCCCGAGTAGAGGAGGTGATTTTCGACGTGGTGGATGCCCCTTACGCTTACAATGCTATCTTCGGTCGAGGGATGTTAAACCAATTCGAGGCTATAGCGCATCACAACTACCTTTGTCTCAAAATGCCCACACAAGGTGGAGTGCTCACTATTTCAGGAGACCAGGCTGTAGCCAGAAGGACGGAATATGGCCACGGGCAGCCATTAGACCCTCGACAAGTGCATAATGTGGCGGAGAGCGCCAAAGAAGTACCGGAGGCCTTGAGCCCCCCGAAGGGATCCTCACTCAAACCAAGCCCGGAGGGTGATGTCGAGACAAGAATAATCTCAGAAGACGGCAAAGAATACCCAATAAAATTCGGCAAGGGGCTATCTCCGGAGATAACCGCCTCATTAGAAGAAGTCGTCAAGAAGAATCTAGACATGTTTGCTTGGACCGACGAAGATATCACGGGGGTCGACCGAAGCATCATCGAGCACAGTCTGCTCGTCAACCCGAAGGCCAAGCCGGTGCGCCAGGGGCTCCGAAAGCTATCAACAGAAAGAGCAAATCTAGCCAAGGTCGAAGTGGAAAAGTTGTTAAAAGCTGGCATTATCAGGGAGGTGGCCCATACCGAGTGGTTGGCCAACCCTGTTTTTGTAAGAAAGAAGGATTCCAGCAAATGGCGCATGTGTATTGACTTCACATCATTAAATAAAGCATGCCCGCGAGACCCCTACCCAATGCCCCGAATAGATCAATTAATAGATTCCACAGCCGGCTCCGAATTATTAAGCTTCCTCGATGCCTACTCCGGGTACCATCAAGTATGGCTAAAACGCGAAGACGAGGCCAAGACAAGTTTCATAACTCCTTCGGGAGTATTCTGCTATGTAAGAATGCCTTTTGGTTTGCGGAATGCCGGAGCCACATTTTCTCGTTTAATAGCTAAGGCTTTAGGTCATCAGATAGGCCGCAATGTCGAGGCCTACATGGACGATATTGTAATAAAAAGTGCTCAAAAGCACCAGCATAGCATAGATTTAGATGAAACTTTCGAGAGCCTCCGAGCATGTGGAGTACGCCTCAATCCCGAAAAATGTATATTCGGAGCACAAGCAGGGAAGCTGCTAGGGTACTTAGTTTCGAGCAGGGGGATCGAAGCCAGCCCAACGCAAATAAGTGCACTACAAAGAATGGCTCCACCCGAGAATTTGAAGCAAGTACAGAAACTAGCAGGAAGGCTAGCAGCACTCAGCAGGTTCCTGTCCAGATCGGCAGAGCGAAGCCTCCCAATTTTCAAGGCACTCAAAGGCTCCGAAAGCTTCAGCTGGACGCCGGAGTGCCAAAAGAGCTTCGAAGAAATAAAAGCATACCTCAGAACATTATCAACCTTAACCGTTCCTCTTCCAGGGGAAACATTGCTTTTATACCTTGCAGCAACAGGATCAGCAGTAAGCGCAGTACTGGTCCGAGAAGTCGAGCTTAAAGAGAAGCTGGTGCAAAACCCAGTTTATTTTGTCTCGGAGGCATTATCAGGAGCCAAGATCAGATACTCTGAGCTTGAAAAGTTTGCTTATGCTTTAGTGATGGCCTCGCGAAAGCTAAGGCATTATTTCTTGGCGCATAACCTTATTGTCCCTACATCGTATCCTCTTGGGGATATGCTCCGAAACAAAGATTCCACAGGCAGGGTTGGAAAGTGGGCAGTCGAGCTGGCACCCTTCGAAATCTCCTTCACAGCAAGGACGGCCGTTAAATCTCAAATTATAGCAGATTTCGTAGCAGAGTGGACTCCATCTGCAGTATGGACTCCGGAAGAACCCTCCGACGGTTTCTGGACAATATTCTCAGACGGAGCCTATCAAGCATCAGGTGCCGGAGCAGGGGCAGTAATCTTGTCACCATCAGGGCAAAAGGCAATGTATTCAGCAAGGCTTAACTTTCGAACCACTAATAACGTCGCCGAGTATGAAGGAATCTTGCTAGGCCTCCGAAAGGCTAAAGCACTCGGAGCTACAAGGATAGTGATCAAAACAGATTCCCAAGTCGTCGCGGGGCATATTGACAAAAGCTTCCAAGCAAAAAACCCACATCTCGCGCAATACCTTCAAGAAATCCGCAAGGCAGAAGCAGCATTCAAAGGGTTTACAGTTCGAAGCATACCACGAGCAGAAAATCAACTTGCAGATATCCTGGCAAAGGCTGCAGCAGGAGCAGTGGACCTCCCAGAGGGCGCTTTCTACGAAGAGTTAGAGCAGCCAGCAGCTGACCAAATACCCTCATCAGAAGTAATGTGTATTCAAGCTACGGATTGGCGAACCCCGATAATAACTATGTTGCAAGGTAACAATGACCTTCCGGAAGGCCCAGAAGCTCGAAGATTGCAATCAAGAGCTCGAAATTACAAACTTATTGGGGAAATACTATATAAGGCCGGAGTATGCTCACCACTGCTTCGATGCATCTCTCAACCTGAAGGACAAGACATACTTCGAGGCATCCACGAAGGGCTATGCGGAGGACATCTAGCTCCTAGAGCGCTAGCAGGCAAGACGCTTCGGCAAGGTTTTTATTGGCCAACAATCGTCAGAGACGCCGAAGACCTAGTTCGAACATGCCAAGGCTGCCAATGGATGGGCAGAAGGAGCCATCGCCCACCAACTCAACTTCAAGTTATTGCCCCGGTATGGCCGATGGCTAGATGGGGCATGGACCTCATAGGCCCTTTCCCACCAGCAAAGGGCGGTTTGAAATTTGCGGTCGTAGCAATAGAATACTTCTCAAAATGGGTGGAAGCAGAGCCGCTAACAGCCATCACATCGAAGAACATGCAAAGGTTCTTCTGGCAGAATATTATATGCAGGTTCGGAGTCCCCAGAGAATTAACGGTGGATAACGGAACCCAGTTCGAAGCTGATACCTTCCAAACATTCTGTGAAGAACTGGGTATTAAGCTATGCTTCGCAGCAGTGCGACACCCGCAATCCAACGGAGCTGTCGAACGAGCCAACGGGAATATCCTCTCCGGGTTAAATCGCCGAATTGTGGGATTGGCCAAGGGCCTATGGGTCGAAGAGCTACCTAAAATTTTATGGTCTATCCGAACCACGCAAACTAGATCAACTGGCTTCACGCCATTCAGGTTGCTCTTCGGAGACGAAGCCATGACCCCTACGGAGCTCAAAGGGGAGTCACTTCGCGTAATTCAACACGAAGACGAAGATGATCGGAGTGCTTCAATAGACTTGTCAGAAGAAACAAGGCTTCGGGCTGTCGCCAACCTGACGAAGTACCAATAGCACACAAAGACATGGTATGACCCGAAAGTCAAGTTAACTGAGTTAAAGCCAGGTCATCTAGTATTGCGAAATGTAATAGCTCCGGGGAAGCTAGGAAACAAATGGGAAGGACCATATGTTATCTTACGCTCAGGACGCCCCGGATCGTTTAAATTAGCTAATTTAGAAGGAGAAGAGTTGAAACATGCGTGGCATGCGGAGCACCTTAAGAGATATTACGCTTAAGGCTTCCTTGTAATCACTTGTAACACTCCTTTTATAAATAAAGCTAAGGGTTGAGATTTGTTTTGCCCTTCGAACATCCCACCCTCCGGATGGACGCATTCGAAGGTCGGTGATGCTAGCAGAGCCAAGCATTTTTCGAAAAAACCCAAGGGGCTGGCTACGAACCATTGGTTCAGTGGCTCCGCCAACCTACGGATTCCAGGCTCCGGCTTGTTAGGATCCGTAGAAGAGTCTAAGGACTTTAAACAGAACAGAATTTCAAGCCTCCAGGTGCGAAGTATCTGTAAAAGAGCCGTAGGTGGCCAACCTATGGATTCCAGGCTCCGGCTTGTTAGGATCCGTAGAAGAGTCTAAGGACTTTAAACAGAACAGAATTTCAAGCCTCCGGGTGCGAAGTATCTGTAAAAGAGCCGTAGGTGGCCAACCTACGGATTCCAGGCTTCGGCTTGTTAGGATCCGTAGAAGAGTCTAAGGACTTTAAACAGGACAGAATTTCAAGCCTTCGAGTGCGAAGTATCTGTAAAAGAGCCGTAGGTGGCCAACCTACGGATTCCAGGCTCCGGCTTGTTAGGATCCGTAGAAGAGTCTAAGGACTTTAAACAGGACAGAATTTCAAGCCTTCGGGTGCGAAGTATCTGTAAAAGAGCCGTAGGTGGCCAACCTACGGATTCCAGGCTCCGGCTTGTTAGGATCCGTAGAAGAGTCTAAGGACTTTAAATTTGTTATTTTATCGGTGGTGACATGTGCAAAATTCGAAGCATGCAGGTGTTCGGACAATCATTGTGCCTAGCGAACCCTTATATATGATAAAAGCTCCGCCACCCACAAGGGGGGTAGGAGGATAGGAGTCACACAGCATACGGTCGAAGCATCCCACATTAAAATATTATACTCATACATCAGGAAAAATTGTTATCTAAACCCAAATAAAAACGGAGACCCTTTCGACCCCTAGAGCTACCCCTGCGGCTACTTTGCCCTTCGGAGATTGAAGTCTTTTTAGGCCGGGAACTTCTCTTTTTTCTCGAGGCTCGCAGTTTCTTCTGCTCCTCCTGAAGTTCGGCCCACGTCAAGAGCCTTTCGGTGCCGGCCTCGGCAAGGTTTTCAGCTTGATACTCCGAGTCAGACCAGTCGACAGGCTCGGAAGACGAAGACCCCTCTTTCTTTTCTTCCTCTTTAATGTAAGACAAAACGTCCCTTCGTACTTCAAGGGTAACTTCCCCCCGTCTCCGCGAGGAACAGAAAAGCGGGAGCGGCGATAAGGTCTCAAACTCTCAAGAACTGCCCACTCCTTTCGAAGCTCGGCAGTAGGTTCCAAAAGTACGAAGTCAGGGCTCGAAGGGCAGGACAGAACCTAAAAAAGAGCAGAGCACCCAAGACAAGTACTGTTTATAACTTTCTCATTAATTAAACAAAGTTTACAAGACCACAGGTACACAACAACCCTAAGCGGCTAGACCTGCGGGTTGGTTGGCGGAGCTGGGACCGAAGGCGCTGGCGAAGTTGGGAGTGGTGGCTTCGCTTGAGCTTGCTTTTGCCGACGGGCCTCGTCGATCCAAGCCTTAGCAGCAACCTTATGGTCCGCCTTCCATACTGATCGGAAAGCTTCCCAAGCCGAAGCCACCTCCGAAGACGACCGCAGCAGGTCATCATCCGCGAAGCCTCCAGGAGACGAACCACTAACCGAATCGAAGGGAATCAAAAGAGATTCGAGGTGGCGAAGAACCCCGATGCCGGCGCACTGTCCGGAGATCTCTCCGTACCGGACTCCGGAGTTCTTCATCAGCGACGAAGCTACCTGGATCCTCGTCAGCTTCCGGTCGAGCGGCTCGGAGGTTGCAGCAGAGGTTGAAGGGCACATGGTGCCAAAGTACTCTAACGTACCCTGAAGAGCTTCCAAGGTACGGTCAGCAGTACTGGAATTCTTTCTCTCTGCTACTTCCAGGCTTGCAACAGTTGCATCCAACGCGGCCACCCGAAGCATCAAGGAACTCTTCTGAGCCATTACCTGGCTGAGAGCCCCTTGAAGTTCCACCAGACGACCGTTCGAAGCAGCCGCATCCTGGCGAAGCTTTTCGACCTCCGCACGGAGGACCACTCGTTCAGCCTCGGCTTCTTGGGCATGAGAGCGGAGGGCTTCAAGGGCTTCGTCAGACGCTGCCTTAGCTTTCCGTTCTTCCAAAATTTCTTCATTCAGCCTGAGAGACCTCCCGGTGGAGTCATCAAGAGCTGTTTGAAGGGCGGTGACCTTCCGGTTAAGTCGATTAATTTCGACCTCGCTGGAAGTCGCTGCCGCTCTAGCAAGGGCGAATTGCTGCAAGGAAAACAAGGTAAGTGCTAAAGAAGTTTTGACCACTAAAATACAGCAACTGTGGCGTCTTTTTCATACCTGAAGGGCAGCCCTTTCGAGGGCCGTGTTGAGGCTCGAAGCCCTAACTTCGCTCAAAGCGGAGATCAACTCCGAATTGGCAATGTCCTGGCTTTTCTCAGCCAGGGGCTCCAGGAGCCTTCGAAGGCCGCTCCGATGCTCCAAGAAAGGAGCCAGAAGAGGGAGCCAAGACAAGGCTCGGGCGTCGTCCTCTGCAGCCTCGTCCTCTGAGTTGCCAACGGAGGGCGCAGCTTGGTCAACCCGAAGGCCCAGGCTAGAAATACTCTTACCCCTCCCCGGCACGAAAGGGGGAGAGGCAAGAACATTCCGACCCTCAGCCGCCACATCTCCGGCCGGAACCACGTTGTCGGAGGCGCCTTCAGTAGTCGAGGTCGCCACGGCCGGAGCCAACTCCGTTCCAGGGAGCACATCGTCCGCTCCGAAGGATACGTTCTCCACCACCGGGCTCGGAGCCCCCAGGGGAGCCGGAGGGTCCGCTCGGTTGACCGTCTCCGAAGAAGCGGGGACGTCGGGCGCCACCAAGGCTTCGATACCCGAAGAGGTACCTATTTCAAATACCAAGATTAATTAACATATTCTACAGATAGCAAGCGAATGCCGACGAAAAAAGAAAGAGCTCCGGGAAAATACCTCTAAGAGCCGCTTGAGGAAGGATCGCCGGATCCTCCAGGACTTCGTACATCTGGAGGATATTGTCAAAGTCATCCCCCGAAGTCCTACCCTCGGTTTCGTCCGTCGGGGCCACGACCTCCGCAGGAACCCCTTCGGGCGCAGGCAAGTCGGAGGTAGAATGTGACTCCACTTGCACGTTGACGGGTGCAGGAGGAGCCAATGGAGTTACACTAACACCCTCCCTGTCGGAGAGGTTTGGGGGGACCTCCTCCATATCTTCGTCAATCAAAAGGTAGTCTTCGAAGGCCTTCGCTGTAGCACCTCCGGAGTCTTCTGCCTCTTCGGGAGTCGGGCTCCGCTCATCCGGCGACGAAGAAGATGAAGCGGGCGTCAAGTGCGGAGGCTGCTTCGCCGCCTTCTTCTGAAGAGGTTGCTTGCCAGCTTTTTTAGAGGGCTCAGCCGCTGCTTTCCTCTTGCGAGCCGCCGCTCCAGCTGGGGCGAAGTCGAGAAGCTGCGGAGGCTCCATGCCGAGGGCTCTCCACACCCTGTTCGAGCGCTCCCAACTTCCCACCAGCTCCAGCCTCCTCTGCCTCTCGGCCACCGAAGGGGCTCCGAGAATTCGTTCGGTAGCCCGGACTATGTCGTCCGGAGCTAAGGCCAGAGGCGCCGCTGAAAAGAAAAAGGTATAAGAAGCATAAGTATAATTCATGTGTTCATATAAAATGATGCCGCAGGAGAAAGACGTACCTATGTTTCGGAGGTCCCCCTCCGAGGCTTGCGGGATGGAGATTGGCCAACTGGCTCCGAGGGGTGAGATCCGAAGGCCGACGAACTCCTCGGCCAGGTCGCGCATGCTCATGCGACGAGCCACTGAAGCCAGCAACCCTAGCCTCGTCGTGAGCAAGCTAGGGTTCGGGGAGATGTCCGCCTCCTTCCGGAACCAGATTTCTTGAAGAGGGCCCGAAAGGGGGGAGTCTTCTCCTACTTCGGCGTAAAACCATCGAAGTATCCAATTTGTATACCATCGGTCGTTTATGGCCTTCGCAGGGAAATGGAGAGCGTGCTCCCGCCGTAGCTGGAAGTTAACGCTGCCGAAGGCCACCGTCACCTTCGAGTCCCCAGGCCCATCTTGAGGCTTCGGCTGGCAGATGGCTTCGTGGGTCGCTGCGAAGATCTCGGAGCGCCCTTCGCACCCCTCCGCTCGAAGAGCCCACTCGAAGACAGCCAGGCGGACGATTGCGTTGGGGGACAATTGAGGCAGGGTTATGTGGAACAAGTCCAGTACCTCTGCCAGAAAATCCACGGCTGGTAGCCCTAGACCCGCTTCGAAGAACGCCTCGAAGACCACCACTTCTCCGCTCCGAGGCCGTGGAGTCGACTCTGTCCCGGGAACTCGAGTCCTCATTCCGGCTCCCAGCTTCCCGTCTACTGCCTCTTCAATGGACTCCGCGGTGCTCATGGACTGACCGATGACAAAGCTCTGAGCCATCTTCTTCTTGGAGGGCGGGCGGAGCGCTCGAGGGTTCTTGGGCCAAGCACCGCCCGGACCCCCCGCCATTGCCGTGGCTGCCGATGCGGCCCACGCCTGCCGCTGCGCCAGAGTGTTGGCCGCCAAGGGAGTTGTGTGGCTGGTTCTCGCCATTGCGCTCAAATGCTCAAAGGTGCGGAAGATTGAAGGAAAAGGTGAATTGCAGGAACGGTGAATGCGGTAAAAAACTTCCAGTAATCCCTATTCCCCCCTTTTATAACCGCACAACCTATACTGCTCTTCGAGAAGTTTCACATTGCAGGTTCGGCTTCCGTCACCGACAGGTGGGGCTGGTAATTGGAACGGCGTGCAACCGCTGAAGAAATCGACTGTTACTACTTTTTTACAGAGGGTAACGGCTATTTGCGCCGTAACGGTCATATTGACGGTACCCCACGACGGTCACACTCCGTAACCGTCTCCACGACGAAAGACACTTCGTAACCGCTTTCACGACGTTCATACTCCGAAACCGTTCTAGTCCCTGGGAGTTTTCTCACTATGCCAGAACTCGGAGACGAATGCTTTAAAATATTGGGCCCAATATTCTGGGCTAAATCATAACATCTTCGCATTCCCTTTAAGCCTCAGAAACTAAAAATGTTCCTTTCGTATACTGCCTTCTTTCTAAAAATAGGTTATCTACAGAAAGGCGTATTCGAGGGGCTACTGTTAGGGGAAATTACTTCATTTCCAGGACTTAAAGGTTAACCCTCCGTGGGCTCTAAGAAGATCCCGAAGATGGCGGACTAATGTTCGAAGCATACGTCAGCACGGTCGGAGGGTGTCACGATGCGAAGTCACAAAGGACCCTCCGAAGGGAAGGAGGAGGCTTCGAAGCAGGAAGACGTGACTGATTGGATGTCTTGTTTATCCATCTACCCTACGGCACTTTACCATGTATAACTTTGTTTATAATATTGGAGGTCAGTTGTAATATAGGGGTAAATAGGTCTATTCCTTAAGCTTTTTTCCCTATAAATACCCCCCATTGTACCTTGTAAGAAGGATCCAGAACCAGTGGTTCAAACACATACATTCGGACCTCTTGAGTTGTTATCCTTTACGGAGGCTCAAGTCTGTCCTAAAAGCACAAACCTCTTGTTTGTTTGTTCTTGACTACTAAGAACCTGTTGGTGTAACTTTTACGCCAACAACATGTATATGCATATAGTTCACAATCAATCCAAGTTATCATGATTAGTGATTACACGTAATTAATTATGGTTGTGAATCACTAAAATAGGCTTTCACACTAAAATAGGCTTGGTAAATCTTGCGGCGACCGTCTTGGGTTGACACCTCGTTACTCGTCGGCAGCCACGGTTTCTACGTTTGTCGCTATGGCAGTCACCAATCACCATCACCCTTCATGACATCCGCGGTCGAAAGCGGAAAGCCCTACTTCGGGTGAATACCGGAAATTGACTACACAGCACAAATTAAATCTTTGCCCCGAACGAGGACTTCCAATTCTAAGCGCGATTAAACAGTTGCTGGGAAAAAAAACTAAATATGGAAAATATTACTCCTTTTTTCGATCAAAAATATATTCCATATAAATTTTTGCATGATTTTAACATAGAACATTAACTATTGTTTTTTTTCAAATACATCGTTAAAAGTTGTAAAATTAACATAAAACAAAATTATTTTTACACGTGAATAACATAGAAATCCATAATTTTATCTTAATTATTAGTTAAATGTTAAAATTATTTTTAAATATGTGTAGGACTTATATATATGGGAGCGCTATTCTATACCACGTGTGTAAAATAGTTATTCTACACCGAATACTTTCAGTAGTAGATTTTCTCAGTAGAATAACAATTGAGTACTGTTTTTTTCTCAGTAGTAAATTTCTCGATAGAATAGCTGTTCTATACCCGTGGTGTAGGATAACATTTATATATATATATAACGCAGTTGGCGAATGAGAAGAGGATGAAAAAGACACGATTCTTAATGCCTTCGTTTTAAAAAGAAAAAAAAGTAACGTGTCTTTTTAAAACGAAGGCAGAGGAAGCCTGTAGGTCTCGAGTCTTACGTTTTCCCTACCTCCCTCTCTCGAAGACCCGAACCAGTCCACCTTGACACGCGCGACTGCGCGATCGCCGAGCGGAGGAAGAAAGCGAACCAGACCGGCTGAGTCCGACCTTCTTCTTCCTCTACTCCCTCCACCGCTTCCAGTCGTCATCACGGCGCGCCACTACCCAAACCAGCGATGCGCTCCATTTTGCTCCCCTCCCTCTCCGCACGCGCGGCACCGGCCTCTCCACGCCCCTTCTGATCCGGAGAGATGATGGGGAGCAGAAACAGCGGTGGCTCCGCTGCGAGGGCGAGGGCGAGGCCGCGGAGCGATCCCGGGGATAGCCTCGACGTCTCCCGCGTCTCCGTCGCCACCACGGAGTCGTACAACTCCGAAAGGTCCGTGGGAAGTGCCGGGCGCGGGATCCCCTTCCTCGACGCCTTCCGGTCCTGCTTCGTCTCCGGGGAGGCGCGTTCGCCGGAGACCTCCTTGTCCGACAACTTCCATCCCTCCCAACAACGTGAGTCGCGCAAACTCATGTTCCTTCTCTTCTTCTCTCTTTCACCGCAGCTATTAGTGTTCTTTTCTTTTTAAAAAAAATTAAGACGATACTTTTGTCGGCCAAACTAGTCCTTTTTCGTGTGTGTGATGAAGATATCTTGTCCATCAACTCTTGGTCAACGCCTACTATAGTACGGTGCCTTAACTGAGAGTATAATACCAGGATTTGCACAGGTAGTGTACTAATAACAGAAAAAATCTCCTCCTGCGATGATAACTTTTTTTAGAAATTTTCTTTTCCGCACTTCGTTTATTGCGAAGTCTTGTTTTTTATTCTCCCACTGTTAATTTCTCTTGGAATATATTATTGTTTACGATGAAATCTGAAACCAACCTCGTATCGAAGTTCATCCAAGTATTAATCTAATAATAATAATAATTTTAGATCGCTAAACATATATGTTATTAGACTAATTATTAGTTAAAATTTATAAAGTTTGAGCTTTAAATATCGCGTGGGCATATGTTTTGAAAAGTACGGTATTAGATTGATTTTTGCTTGTATGCGACTGTAGCGTGTGTGCACCAGGATGGTGCCTTCTCGTCTGCCATCTTTAGTTTAATCAGACGTGTGTAACACTCTCGAATTTCTTGTTCTTTGTTACTTTTGATTTGTTTCTTTTAGATTTGTCTCCATATTGATCAAGGCCTGGACCCATCTTGGTCAAAATTGACCGACCATAGTCAATACTCCATTTGTTAATCCCCTCTCTGATGGAAGGAGAATTTCGAGGTCTAGAAATATTGATGAATCATGCATTCTCCGTTCAACAAGTTGCTCTGAAATATCCTAGTGACGCAGACAAAGTTACGATGCTCAAGTTAATAATGTTCTTGAATACATTGAAAAATGTGAATGCCATTTTTTACCAATTCACAGTAATAATTATCATCGTTATGTTTTTCCACCTAGTTCAGATACTTATGTGGGTTAAATAAACAGTATCACAGTCGATGAGCTCACGAGGTTCCAGCAGTGGGAGCACTTTTGAGAGGAGATCGGTTAAAGGACTGTACAGCCCCATGCAAAGGAATTCTTCAGATAGAGATATCCCTGGAAGCACAAAGTTCTCGTTGCCAGAAATCCAGAAAGCAACCAAGAACTTCTCGCCGAACCTGAAAATTGGGCAGGGTGGTTCTGGGCCGGTATACAAAGGTCAGCTTCATGACGGCACTCTAATTGCCGTCAAGCGGGCCAAGAAGGTTTGGGCTTATTTCTTATGAATGTTCAGTTTGCAGTTGCATAAGCTAGTGAATACTGAATTACTGATTACTACCTGAGGCTTAGGTTTGTCGCCTTCCTTTTCAGAATGTGTATGACAAGCATATGGGTCGTGAATTCCGGAACGAGATTGAGACGTTGCGATGCATCGAGCACCTTAATTTGGTGAGGTTTCATGGGTACCTGGAGTTTGGTGGTGAGCAATTGATCATTGTGGAGTATGTTGCTAATGGGAATCTCCGAGAGCATCTTGATTGTAAGAATCCCATAATCCTGTCAGTTCCCCCCCTTTGCTAGAAAAAAAATGCAAGGGTTTGTGCTAATTGTCTTACATGAGGGTAGTCGTATACAGGTGTCAATGGAAAAACTCTCGAGTTCTCTCTAAGATTGGATATTGCAATCGATGTGGCTCATGCCATTACTTATCTTCACACCTACTCAGGTATATATAGTCCTATGTGCTTCCAAATTTGTCAAATTATGTGATTTTGTTCTTGGATGGGAAAGGTTCAGCAAACGGTATTTCAAACGTACTGCCTATTTGTGCATTCAGAATTGATAATCCATAGTTACAACAAGTACTATATTAGATTCTGGAATTGATATCACAACAGCAATTTTTCAAAAGAACAAACATTTGAAATGTTCGTGTCCCTAAAACAATGAACATTTAGGAAGCACGGTGTCTTTACTTTTTAGCTGCTTCTTTTAATGTCCCTCCGTACAAAGTAACAAAATTTTGTTGTCTCAAAATTTATAAAATCCAATATCTGTGTATCCATCTTCCCTTTTTTCCCATCAAATTGATTCTCTACGTGAGCAATATTTGTTGGTAGCCTGCACTGATGCAGTAATATTTCTGTGGCATATCTATACTTTGATTAGAATTTTTTTACTTTAATGCATCACACATATTGGGTCAAACCACTAGGGGTCATTAGCAACTAAATTGTAACCCGCGTATATGATCCATGCAGATCACGCAGTCATCCACAGGGACATCAAATCGTCAAACATTCTTCTCACAAACAATTGTCGAGCAAAGGTTGCTGACTTTGGATTTGCCAAACTAGCTCCGACGGATGCTAGCCACGTCTCAACTCAAGTCAAAGGAACTGCAGGTTATCTTGATCCGGAATATCTGAGAACATACCAGCTCAATGAGAAGAGTGATGTCTACTCCTTTGGAGTGCTGTTGGTGGAGTTGGTAACCGCGAGGCGCCCGATAGAACCAAAGAGGCCGATCGTCGAACGTATTACTGCAAAATGGGTTGGTTTCATGCTGTTGTAATCCTCACCGCTGCATCTCCAATGGTTTCCATTACCCAATTAAACAAACCGTACGCTTTGTGCAGGCAATGGAAAAATTTGTGGAGGGCAATGCGATACAAACACTCGATCCAAATCTTGAAGCAACTGATGCGATCAATCTGGCTGTCGAGAAGATGTACGAACTGGCCCTGCCGTGCTTGGCTACAACTAAGAGGAACAGGCCAAGCATGAAGCGATGCGCGGAGATCCTATGGAGCATACGCAAAGATTACAGGGAGTTAGATCTACCAACCTCGCCCACGAATTGAGTCAGTTCACCTGGAGCAATCAAGAAAGGCTACACTCCAATTTGTCTCTCTTCAAAGCATGGTGGTATGAATCACCCCATTGCTCATCCACAAATCTATTCCTTCGGTTATGATCAAAGTAGTTGTGAACGGGACTGCTGACTCTCCTAGAAACTGTGTTTACCAGCTAGCAACTACGAAGAGTTGCATACAAAGTTCTGTACATGGTGTATAAATTGTTGATGTTGAGCAAGGCAGAATGATATATTGGTCAATAATGCAGTTTTTGTGTCCTGGGGCATCGGTGTCCACATTATGAAATCCTCCATGTTGTAATGATTTCAAGATTTTCAAAAAGAACTCGGGAGTGTATACACATAAAGTTATAAAAAACAGAAAATTCAAGTTATGTACTTCGGTACTTACAGGGGTGTTTTGTGCCTCATCGCAGCACAACAGAACAGCAGAACTCACTTCTGGAGTGCTCTGTTTAGCAGAGAAATCACACACCTGACAGATTCGTATTTAGATAAATACGAACGTGGATATATGTAAATCTACAGGCGATTCGTTAAGATCGCACATAAAAATGCAATATTTTCATATTTTCATATTATGTGGCAGTGACTGGCCAAATGTCTATAAAAACTGAATTTGTTCCACATGTAAAAATGATTTTCATGGCAGTATATGGGTATGCGCCATGTTTTACTCTCTTAGAAGCGGCGTGCACGATCCATGCACACAGAACGCCACGAATCCTATGCCACATTATACTCCTCTTCCTCTCCCAAAGGAAATATGCCATGAACGTGGCTGACTATGGTTCCGGAGTCAGAGATTAAACAGAGTAAAAACATAATCTAATACTTAAATACACAAAATGATACTATCTACGTACTACAAATACTTTTTTTAGATAACATTGATAAATTAGTAATAAGAATAAAAGACCAAAGTACACCTTATTAAACGAAAAATAGTATTGTAAAATGATACACAATATACTGAGTACTGTACTGAAGGAATAAAAATTCATGATTTGTGAACTTTAGGTAAGAGATAGAAATGTAAGTCTTTTGGGACAAAATTAAAGGGCTATAAAGTAATTAATAGTGCTATCATGCAAAAGGATTGTATTACTGTCTTATCATCGTCCGCCCATGAAACCAATTGAACAGTGCTTAAAAAAATCTAATTACCTGAGCCCCAATAATTGGGTCAAGTCACATCATGGGAATGTTTGTCGACATTGTTTATACCGTGGATGCATTAGAGATAATTGACGTACTAAGGTATAAGGTACTAAGCCATGTTTATATCATGCTTTGGATTATACTAATCTAGCTTATGAACATAAGCTGTAACAAACATGTCAACTTATTATGTCAGTTTATTATAATCCAAAGTACAGATTATAACAATATAATAAGCTGATAGAACCTAGTTTTTTTTCTATAAACAGAATTACTACAATACCAAGCTAAAACAAACTGTCCTAATTAACACTAATAAGTATTACTACTAGGAGACACACAAACGAATAGTCATCAGAAAGTAACGGTCAGACAGCATAGGTCCAAACATGAATTTGAGACCAAACACAGAAGCCAACTACAGAACATAGGGCCAAAAGAAGGGAACCAACCATAAGATGTCAATTCGTACAACTTGAAGCGTCATAATTAATTTCGTAATACACGGAAGCATCAACTGCAGAACCCCGCGCAATCCAAAATACACATTGACAAAATTTTAGGCATCTTGAACTCGAAACTATCGAAAGCAGGAAAATCATATGGCATGCTCATTTTTAATACTACTCGCTAACAAGATAAATTAGAATTTTATGTTGAGAGCAAATTTGGTGGGTGCACGTGTCAGAATCCTAAGTAGAATACAGACCCCCAGCAACAGTTCGGCACACACGCTCAGTAGAACATAGCATTAGACCTCAAAACTTACACCATATTGCATAATTCTAGTTTTTAAAGAAGCAGATAAACAAAGAAATCATTTCCTTGCACCTGCTCTTTCTCAATTACACAGCCTATAGCAGCTGCAGTAATTAATGGGTCAATTAATACCATTCCATTACTTTATGATATTGTATGTAGTATTCTGGAAATGCATATGAGAATTGAGAAGTACTAAAAGACCATTGTGGTATTTAAGTTTCAGAGCTCACCATGAAAAAAATGCATTTATTAGATCGAACAACACAAAGGCTTATTGGGCAACCAAAAATAAGCTTCAATGGCTCAACATAAGCAGAGGTATCAAAATAAACAAGTTTATGTTGTACTTTGATCCAAACATAATAAACAGGTCAATGCTAAGCAGGAGATATTATCATAAAACCAATTTAAAAGAAGTGAACAAAATAAGCTATGTATACAAATTTATGTCACAGAGTAGATGTATCACTCACTATAATGGACAAACATAGTGGATATTATTAGCGGGCCTTTTAGAATGTATACCGATATTTGAGAAACACACATTCAAAATTTCCGAACTACATATTCTAAATTTTCTGAACACAGTAACAAACAATCCTGCTATAAGTCGTTAGAACAATTTGAGAGAAAGATCACCCAGCAAATTAATAAAAGCATCTACAGTAGTAAGCACTGGATTTACTCCTATCCTAAACCTGTAGTATCACACAAGCTTTTACCTCTGAGGTTTGCACCTCCTCTTATGCCGGGTGAAGTCCGAAACAAACTTGTATATTTTTCTGCACCCAGGCGTTGTGCATTTATAGGGCCTTTTGCCAGTATGAACTTGGAAATGCTCACCCCGATCCCATGACCACTTGAATGCCATACTGCAACCCTCCCATGGGCACTTGTATGGCATATCATCATTGTGAATGCTCTGGTGGCGCCTCAGATACTTGTGGGATCTGAAATGTCTACCGCATGACTTGACGGTGCAAGTGTTTTTTCTGTGAACGGAAAGCTCATCCCATGTCTTGAATGTCATGTGGCAATAATCAATTTCACATTCAAATCGTTGGCCCTTCTTCTTTTTACCCTTTCTGGCAGTTGAATTATCTTCAAGTTCTCTCTTTATGTCAGCAATTTTAATCTCTACAGATACAGCAGTTGATGTCACACTCTCGCAGGGATCAGTTCTTTCCAATGCCAGCTTTTCCTCATATTGATCATAGATAGCACTATCATCCATCTCAACATTTTCTCCCTTCATATCCACCATTTTCAGCCTCCTTTTGCCTCGGCGCCTAGCATAACATATGATATCTGTTCTTCCTGATTTACCGATGCTTCTAGCAACAATGTCAGATACACAAGAAACACTGGGTATATCAATACATCCACCAAGTTGTGCTACTTCCTCTGCAGTTGGGCTCTTGGCTCTAACATGATCATTGCTTGTTGAGTTAATGGAATCACCAAGACCTGCTGCAATGGCTCTACAAGGGTGCACTTTGCTGGCAACTGACTCTCCTGCATTTCCAACCTGAACATTGCCAACCTCTGAATCACAATCAGGAGGCTGTGGTTCATCTAAAGCAATGTCACCATGCCCACTACAAGCAGAAGCTCTGTCAATAACATCTGGCTCTGCCACAACTCTGGTAAAGACATGTACTCCTCCCTTAACTTCCAGCTCAGTAGCTCTATTTACAAGAGAAGCGCTTCCTGTGACTTCTGGTTCCACAGCTCCATCATTACCAAGGGAAGCAGCCCATGTAATATCCATGCCACTGAATGCAACTCCTAGCTCAGTTAGACCTTCGCCGACAAGAGAAACTCTATCTGCAAGTTCTGGACCACCATTAGGAGGAGCTCCTGGTTCAGAAACTCTATCTGTAGCTTCTGGCATAGAAATTTCAGCTCCTGGTTCAGTTGCTGCTTCATGCACAAGATAAGCTCTCCCTGAAATTCTTGGATCAGTGACAGCTATGTTAGCAAGTGAAGCCCCCCTTAAAACATTTGGTTCAGCGATAGTTCCATTCACTAGAGATGCTACCCAAGTAGTGACCAGCTCAGCAGCTGATTCATTCACAGGACAAATTGCCCCTCTAACTTCCTGCGCACTAACAGCTCCATTAGCAACAGAAGTTTCTTGTCTAACTAGCGGTTCAGTAGCAGTAGCAGCTCCAGTAACAAGAGAAGTATTTCCTGAACCTTCCTGCCTCAGCGTAGCATCACTAAAACCACAAGCTCCCTTTGTAGCCTGCACTCCGGTGACAGTTTTTTTCACAAGAGGTCCAGCGTCTATATTGCATCCTTGGTCTGCAATCGTCAGTGGAACACCAGATAGAAGACAAATTTGGAACATCAGAAAGCCATTTCCCTAGTACATTCAGCTACTCAAGTGATCCCAAGAGTGGCAGCACAGTACGCACCTTGAGGAACAGGAGGTCGCTGAGCTAGGCCGACGCACACATCGCTCCTGAGCTCGGCTTCCGGCACCCGACCGGCAATGTGCCCTTTCTGCTTGATTGCGTCCGGTGCCACCTGCGGTTCGGCCGAACAACCCAGAGCCGGCCATTAGAACCCCTCCCACTCGAGGCGAAACAACTCCTCTCAGAGCGACGCGGCGGAGCCCGGGGGCAATGCGGGGACGAGGAGCGGGGAGTGGGAACGAAGGTACCTGCGGGGAGGAGCGGCTGAGCTCGCAGATGGCGCAATCGTCCGCGCCGGCGTGGCACCAGGCTGCGGCGGGCTGCGGCGGCTGTGAGGAGGGGGCGGTGGAGGTGGAGGAGGCGAGGAGGCGCGCGGCATATCGGCGGATGCGCATGGCGGTGGCCGTAGTTCGGGGTGGGGGTACGACGACGGACGCGGTGGTCGGGACGGTCGGACGCGGAGGGGAAATTTGGGCGCTCCTGCGGAGGAATTTTCTGGTAGCGTGGTGTGGCTTTCGGGTCCGGCCTCCTCGTGTTCCCAGCTCGCTTGGCTCTGTCGGGTCTAGGGTTGCCGCCACCGCTCTGGCTGTGCCTCTCTGCACTTCAGCAGTTGGTAGGACCGGGAAAAATATCGAAGATGTGAGTCCGCGTCTCGGTGAGCTAAATTTTAGGCCTATATCGTATATAAGAATCATCTTAAACTCTATTTTTTTTAAAAAATAATTAATCTATAACAGTTTTTTTATAATCTCAATCTTTATTTTTAAATTCTACAAATATGGTATATAATATATAATAATTTTGTGTAAAACTATAATATATTTAAATATATGTATCATTTAACTTATAACAACACATATGGGGAAAAATAATACACATATAAGAAAAAATATGTACAAATGAAAACAGAGATTTGCTAAACTAATCTTATATTTGAGAGAGTTGAATAATGATTTAGGGAATGAATTAGGAAAGGGGCTCATTTAGAGAAACTCTTAGAGCTTTATTTTTCACAAAAATACTTAAATTCAAATTTAAGTAGCCATATGGTAATCTCTTGGAGATGCTCTTAAGCTTGTTTTACACAAGACTATCGCACAATTCTATTCCTAATGCTTATGCAATCTATATTTACTCTGTATCTGTATTTATAGAAACTTAGTAATTTATTGGTTGATAATACTTACTCTCTGATTTTTTATAAGTCGTTTTGACTTTGTGCATACTAATTAAGAAATTAGTTTAAATGATTTTGTCATTTCTTATTTATTATGCTTTAAAAAAAGATGATTCCTTTATTTGTGAGAGAGTAGTATTTATTTAACAAGTGCAAACATATAGTTCTAAAATGGTGCTTTTTTTGAAAAAATTAAGAACTCCTTTGAACGCATAAATTTTACAGAATTTTCATAGTAATTGTATTAAATCTTCTAAATTCCTTTGAAAATACTACATTCCAAAGGAGCCCTAAGAAGGCTAAAACAAATTGGAGGTAACATTTTAGCTCATTAGCCCAAGTTGTAGATTCGTAAAAGAGAACCAGAGTACATGTACTACAAAAGGTAGCTAGCCAATAAAAATAAGTGAAAAGAATATAGTACTTTTGTATTGACCTCGGGGCTCCCGGTTGTTTTGGCGTGCCCTACCCTACTGTTAGTGTTGGCGTAAAGGATTACACCGACAGGTTTGAGTGAAAAGGCTTTCTTTGGGCAGAGCCCTCGGAAGGATATTAACCCTGCCGCAAAGCTGTATTTCTTGCTTGGAAAAAGATGATCCTTGTACAACACAATGGGAGGTATTTATAGGAAGGGCCCTCATAGGACAAATACCCTTTTACCCCCAAGTTTTATGCGTCATTACAGACCCTGTACTTCTACCTCAGTAGGGGTATTACGGTACCAATTCTATACACT
The DNA here is from genome assembly GCA_019279435.1 of Zizania palustris. NCBI lineage: Eukaryota > Viridiplantae > Streptophyta > Magnoliopsida > Poales > Poaceae > Zizania > Zizania palustris. Next base: position 17,130,673 of record JAAALK010000079.1, read on the forward strand.
CGTCTGAGTAGAGCTAGCATATGGTTGGTGGGATGACGCGCGCATAGTCTTGTCGTACACCTAGTCATGACCATATTGCTACAGGGCCCTTATGTTCCATTCAACAGGAGTCATTTGGCACTGTAGTCGTCACATCCTTACTTTAGTGGTTGTCGTTCGGAGGTCACTAGGGTCAAGGGGCCTTCATCCGGTCTTCGGTGGTGTTCCCCATGTGGCTACCTTCGGCTTGCCTGCAGGGATCCTAGACCCCGACGGCCCCTCGTCTGGCGGAGAGCACTTCCTGTATCGTGGGGGCGACCGTTCTGTGGCACGACTTTGGCGGTGGGGGACTTCATAAGCACGGGCTTCGCAATCGTCCTTGGGATCCATGATCCCACCACTACTGCTGATGGGATTATTTCCCCCCAACAGTAGCCCCTCGCATGTGCCCATTCGAATGACCTACAAGTGATAAAGGGGGGATGCGCCAGAAATAATGTCGTAATGAAATTTTTGAAGGATGAACGGACCTCTCATATGACTTTGGAATGACTTGACAGCTAGGAGACTTGAATCGACGAGATTTGGCGACGAGGCACCTTGCTGCTTGGGTTTCCGCCCGTAGGCTCGGGTTCCCAGAGCGCCCTTCTAGACGCGCTCTATCATGGCCCCACTCATCGGCCCTAGGAGAATGCGAATCAGCGGTCGGCCTTAGGAGAAATGCACGAGGATAGCTGCCAGCCCAAGAAGCGGTACAATCCGGACGGTTCTACCATGCTTCTGGCGTACGGGAGCATCAACTTCTAGCTCCGGAAGGAGTACGAAGATTCCTTCCCCGCGAAGGCCATCAATGACCGGTGGTACTCCGACTAGATCCACCGGTGGTACTCTGACTAGATCCACTGCTAGTTCTATGTGGCGGTGGGTCCGGACTTTGGGCTGATTGGGCCCCTTCGCTAGATTTTGTACCAGAGGGAGGCCGACGTCTCAGCAGACGCGGGCTCGGTCCAAGCCCGTATCTGGCTCCTACACATCGTAGCTCAGCGGATGAGCATGCAGGACTTGGCCGAGGAGTTCCTCTCACTCTAGATCCCACCTCTGAAGGTGACGTGGCCCTCACCTTTAGGAGCGTCGAGGACGGGACGCTTCTGGAGACGCCCTCTAGCCTATTGGGTACGCTCTAGCTTCTTTGCTCCTGCAAGGGTTAGCATTTTTTTCTTGGATGATGAGCATTTACTAAGAGTACTTCGAATCTGCAGGGGCACGCGTGTAGGACCGAAAGTAGCGACCAGAGGGGGGGTGAATGGGCGCCTAAAAAATTCTTTTGAATCAATGGTCTTCTCCCAACACCCAACGCACCTCAACAGACAATTAGCAGAACCAAAATAAATCACAAGCTCTAAAATAATCTAGTCTAAAAACGACTGGTATCCTAATCAAAAAGACACCATCAAAGTGCTTAAAGGCATATTAACAACTCATTTAAATCACAGGCATTCCAAACATCACTAGTATAATCATCAACAATTTACAGGCATTTAATCAGACAGAATAAATGTTGATGAAAAATTGTGCTCACAGATGATTCAGAATGCACTAAGGATACAAAGATATATTAACAAAAATCCTATCTAAAGGTAACTTGTCCTGATGTAGAGCTTTCGTAGTAGCTACGGCTTCACTTCAGGACTGTCGGATCACCGATGGGTGGTCTTGAGTGGTTGCGTCGATTTTATGCCGAGACTGACAAAGTGTCCGCTGTCTTCACACCGGGTACCCGGATTGGCTGGCCCGATTCCATGGCTCCCTCAGCATGGCAATCGCTCGTCGCTCGTTTACTTGGGTCAAACCCGGTCAACAGACCAACAGATTCCCTATCGTTCTTGGCCCATGTACCCGGATTGGGCTGGCCCGACTCCACAGCCCCTCTGCCCAGCAGTCGCTCGCCGCTCGTGTACCTGAGTCACACGCGGCCCAAGACACGATAGGTCTCGTCTCATCTTCGTATACTCTCTCTTTGACTTCCGTTGACAATCACTCATCACTTCTGGAGCCATGAGGCCCATGATCTTAAACATGGCTCCTCAATCTCCCCCTTGATGAGTGCATTGTCAACACTCTCTTCATCATCGCTTTAGAACCTACAAAACATGTGGAAACACAAAAACAAAACACAAGAAAACAAAAATAAGAAAATAAAATAAAAGGTTTAACCCTAATGACCAAAAGCCGAACAAAAGCCAGAAAACGGTCATTATGGTTAAACAAACATAAAAACTCAAATGAGTGCAATCTCTAAATTATCAACGAGGATATCCAAAAAGTAAAGACAAAAGAGACTAAAACTCCCCTGAAACAAATCCCAGAGAAAACCAAAACTCCCCCTAAACTCTTCTAAAAGATCAAGTAACCCAAAATTTCTCCCCCTTGTTGGTAATCGGACTCATCAAGTGAGACTAAATGCACTAAAAAAACACAACCTCAAACTCCCCCGGAAATGCAGCTCCCCCTCAAAATATGCAATGAATGCAACTGGGGTGCAAGTGAAGTGTAAAAAGCATGCTTCTCAGATATGATTGACTGCAATTACAACATCTAGCAAGTATAGCACAAAATACTGTCTAAGACACATGGCATGATCAATGCAATAGATGATATCCAAAGAAAGTCATTAGCACACATTTTTAGATTTTTGCAAATAAAAGCATCACCATATTTTCTAGTCGACAAGCAAGGTAAAACATGATATGCAAAAGCTAGCTGATATCTACCAAGATAAGCATTGTCCATAACAAAGAGCTTCAGCAAACTTGTTATCTTTTTAATTTTTAGCCTTTTTCTTTTCCTTTTTCATTTTTGCTAGGGGTTATTTGCATATCAACCTTATGCTAACCGACCAACTCAAGCCTAGGCCAAGACAGGACCATCAGAAGCTTAAGACATTGGTCTTGGCATACATTACAATGTCCTAGTTCATACCAAAGTGCTATGGTAAGCAGTCTAGAACAATGCAATGCGACAAAGTAAACCCACCTGGATCTTTTCAATTAAGCATAAAAGGCATGGATTTTTTATTTTTCTGATTTTTATCATTTTATAGCATATTTTCCATGTTAAAGCATATAGATGTCCAAGTTGCATATATGCATCTAAGTAAGGAACTAGCTACCACGCATGCAAAAGATAGCAAAAGCATTCAACCTACACATGCTAGTTACTAGAAGCAATGGTGATCATTTTTCAATTTTAAAGCATAAAAGCCATGCATATGACAGATATCAGATATATCATGTGAACTGAAGCAAAGCATGATCATCGACAAATATTCAAAAGCATATACTAGCTAAAATAAGTAAAGCAATTCAATCATATAATAGAATCAAGCTCAAAGTGTGATAAATGAATGTGCATGGTCTGAACTCACACGAAAAGACTCAATAAAAGAGTAAAGAAGAAAGAAAAGAATCAAAAATATCTTAAAAAGGATACACAACTCCCAAATCCCTTCGCAAACGCTCAAATGTAGACTGATTTAGGGGTTTGGTGAGAATGTTAGCCAACTGATGATGGGTATCAACATGAACAAGGTCAATTACACCTTTCTCATATTGATCTCTCAAAAAGTGAAAGCGCACATCAATATGTTTGATTTTCGAATGAAGACATGGGTTTTTCCCTACACTAATCGCGCTGGTGCTATCACAAAACAAATGCACTCTAGCAGGGAAAGACAACCCAAAATCTTTCAAAGTTGAAATCATCCAAACTAACTATGAGCAGCAGCTAGCAGCAGCTACGTACTCAGCCTCTATGGTAGAAAGCACAACTCCAGATTGTTTTCGAGAAGACCAAGAAACAAGCGAAGAACCGAGAAACTGTCAAGTACCAGAAGTCGACTTGCGATCCAGCCGACACCCAACAAAATCAGCGTCGGAAAAACCAGACAACTCAAGAGATGATGATGCTGAATAATAAAGACCGAGATCAGACGCATAGGTAAGATACCTGAAAATACGCTTGACATCCTGCCGATGAGATGCGCGTGGTGAAGACTGGAAGCGCGCGCACAATCCCACAACAAACTGAATGTCCGGTCTCGTCGCCGTTAGGTACAGCAGCGATCCGATCATCCCTCTATACTCTCTCTCATTAACCTTGACGCCGCTCTCGTCCTTATCCAGGCCCCCATATGTACCCATGGGGGTCATCTGAGGCTTCAGTTCTCTACCGAATTCGAACTTCTTCAGCATGTCCCGCGTGTACTTGCTCTGGTGGATGAAGATGCCGTCCTTGGTCTGCTTGATCTAGAGCCCTAAGAAGTACTTGAGCTCGCCCATGAGGCTCATCTCGAACTCAATGTGCATCTGCTCAGAAAACTTGGACACAAGCTCATTAGTAGAACCACCAAAAATAATGTCGTCCACGTAAATCTGATCAATCAAGAAATCTGAGCCAACTCTGAGCAAGAAAAGAGTTTTGTCCACAGAACCCATCACAAAGTCATTCCCCAATAAAAACTGCTTTAAACAATCATACCAAGCCCTGGGGGCTTGCTTTAGACCATATAAAGCTTTCTGCAACTTGAAAACATGTCGAGGAAACTTAGAGTTTTCAAAACCAGGGGCTGCCTAACATAGACCTCCTCCTCTATGTACCCGTTTAGAAAAGCACTCTTGACATCCATTTGAAAAAGCTTAAAACCTTTAGAAGCAGGGAATGCCAAAAGTATGCGAATAGACTCAAGACAGGCAACAGGGGCGAAAGTCTCCTCAAAATCAAGGCCCTCTTTCTGGCAAAAACCCTGGGCAACTAATCAAGCTTTGTTGCGCACCACAACCCCATCTTCACCTTGCTTGTTCTTAAATACCCACTTGGTGCCTATGGGGTTGCAACCTGGTGGTATCTCAACTAGTGTCCAAACCCGATTGCGAACAAAGTTTTCAAGCTCTTCTTGCATGGCGTTTATCCAATTTGCATCAGATAAAGCGTGAGCAACATCCCTAGGCTCAAAAGTGGAAACAAAAGCAGACTCAACAAAAACAGCGAGTGAGCCAGCCTAAGAATGCAAGGATCTCGTAGAGAGATCACTGATGATGAGCTCTAAGGGGTGATCATGCTGAACTGCTCGGGATCCTAGGTGATCAGATGTCACCTCACCGAAGTCAGCAGCTAGCACCTCTAGACTCGACTGAGGGGGCTTGATCAAAGTGGAAGTTGTAATTAGAGGTCCATCCTCATCCTCAGTCGAAATCTTAGAAGGTGTGGGGTCTGCAGGCTGTGTAGAAGGCCCACCCTCATCAACAATAGGAGTCTCATCATCTTCCTCAAAAATGGACTCTCCAAGCTCATCATCACCAGAAAGCTCAAAAGAAGGAGTAAGCGAAGGCATGGACTCATCGAAAGAAACCTCACACATCTCGACAAGCTGCTGGGAGTCGAGGTTCCAATCACGGAAGCTTCGAGAATGCAGAGCGTAACCAAGAAAAACTCCATCCCAACAACGAGACTCAAACTTGTCCAAATGCCCTCCCTTCTTGAGCACAAAGCACTTGCAGCCAAATGCTCGCAAGTGACTCACCTTGGGTTGTCTATCAAACTGCAACTCATATGAAGTCTTACCTAAGTAAGCTCTAAGAAAAATGCAGTTGGCCAGATAACAAGCCGTGTTCATGGCTTCAGTCCAAAAGCGCCTAGGAGTCCTATGCTCATCGAGCATCGTCCTAGCCATCTCGACCAGCGTGCGGTTCTTTTGTTCCAAAACGTCATTCTGTGGGGGAGTGTAAGGAGCAGAAAACTAGTGCTCAAGACCCTAATCACTATAGAAGCTGACGAACTGAGAGTTCTTGAACTCAGAGCCATTGTCAGAGCGAATTGCTCGCATCTGACCATTGTTCTCATTCTTGAGCTTCAGGATCAGATCATGAACAAACTAGAATGCCTCATCCTTAGACTCCCAAAAGAAAACCCACGAGAATCGAGAAAAGTCATCAACAACCACAAGCGCGTACCACTTCCCACCGACTGAACGTACCCGAGCTGGACCAACAATATCCATGTGTAAAATCTCTCCCAGGTACGAAGTCATCACCTGAGTCACAAGTGCGTGAGAAGCGGCAACCATCTTCCCATGATGATAGGGATGGCAAACTAGATCCTTCTCCATCTTAAGCTTGGGGAATCCTCGAATAAGGTCCATAGAGCTCAATCTGACTAACAGATCAAATCTCAAATGACCTAACCTCCTATGCCACCTCCAGAGCTCAGAAGAGGATCCAACAATTAGACAACGAGAAAGGCCAAAAGAACTAGAGAAATCAATCCGAAAAACATTACCGAAGGGTAAGATCTGACAAGTCAAAGGTCCTCTAGAATCAACAATAGAAGACATGCCCTTCTTAAAGCAAACCTCTAAACCATCCTCAAGAAGTTGCGAAACAGAGACCAAATTAAAACTCAAGTTTCCAACCAAAGCAACATTCTTCAAAGAGAAATGCTCAGAGATTCAAATTGAACCAATGCCATGTACCTTCCCTTGACCATTGTTCCTGAATGTGATGTACTCCTTGGAGCTCGGGGAAGTGACACTGGAGAACCATCTGTGATGTCTCATCACGTGGCGAGAGCATCCTGAATCTATGATCCATACGTCCTCCAGGCCTCGATCCTACAAAATCAATGGTCATAAGGGGGAGCAAACGGTCCGACACCAGGTTTAGCAAAAGAGCTAAACCAGTGTTGAGACATCTGCTCAAAAGAAGGAAAGCAGAAAGAATCATAAGTGTCTAGACCAAAATGCATCTCGAAGTGCGGTCCTCTGTTCTGCCTAAAGTCTCGTCCACGAGGTCCAAAGCCGTATCCAGAATGACTTGGAGCTCTACCGGAGTGAAAACCACCCTCTGGAGCACGGGCACGGAAGCCGTCTCCTCTACCACCACCTACACGACGCGCCCTGGCCTCTAGCATCTCTCCGCGTCGAGGGACTCTCTATCTACCACCCTGTTGGTAGAACTGCTCCTGCCCACCTAGAGCTCTCCCTGCTCTCTCAACCCGCTTGCTCTTGAAGCAAAACTCTTCAAGATGCCCATCTCTCTGACAAAACTCACAATGATAGGTAGGCTTCTTGGGATGTGGTTGAGGCTTGGGTTTCTTGGGCTTGGTGGTGTTGGGTGTATGTTCTTTAGTGTGAGAGGGTCCAGGTAGAGAGTCAAGAGAAGTGTGGAGCTACTTTGGCTTTGGGATCCAGATAGGCTTCTTGGGTGAAGCTTTAGGTTGTTCTTGGAATACTCCATCCTTGGGCTGACAGGCCTAAAAAGACTCAGTGGAGTGAGTCTTGGGATATCTCTGCTCTGGAGCCATCTTACTCCACTCCACTGCACGACTCAGGGCACTCTCAAAGTCAGCCTTGGTGTAGGTGTAACCTACTCCAAACCCATCCTGCCTCTTGAACTGCTGGATCATCATGCCGAGATGTGGCTCTTTGGCACTCACCCAACTCAGGATCTGACGGAGGTAAGAGTTCTCGTTCTGAGCATCAGCTAGCTCCTCTCTCAAGGAAGCTAGCACCTCTACTTAAGACAAGCAGATCTCACACTCTCCATCAACTTGGACAGACTTCTTAGCTTTTAGCTTGATGAGTTCCAATCTCAGGGACAAGCAGTTCTCACAAATAGTGGGTGGAACTGACAATGTCTCAAGCTCAAGCTTAGTTTGCTCCAGCTTAGCCCTGACTCTCTCTAACTCGCCCAACTGCTCATCTCTCTTTGCTCTCAACTCAGCTAGATCAGATAAGTGGGATGGGTAGTCTGTACAGGGCACGACGACAGTGGCATGAGCATCTTTCAGCTCCAACTGAGTGCTCTCAAGCTTAGTGGCCAAAGCGTCTTTCTCATCTACCCTTTCTATGTACCTGGACTTCAGAGTCATCAGGTCACACAACAGCACCTCGCAGTTAGGGCACTCACTGCTATCACCCAGGCAAGGGAAAGAAGATAGACTCTCAATCTTGCCATTGGACATGGCAAGCTCACTCTCAAGCTCATCTATCCTCTTCTTAGCCCCTCTAAGTAGTTTCTCCCGATATCTTAACTCCTGATAGTTCTCTTCAAGTAATTCAATGACTTCTTGTTCATAGAAAGATACCTTGTCATCGTCATCGTCATCGGAGTTGTCAGGGGAGCCCTTATCTTCCTTATCCCCAAGAGCCATTGAACAAACACTCTTGCAGGATCTTCGGTTGTGGTGCGAGCGGCTCTTCGACTTGTCCCCTAAGGCCATGAAGCAGAGGCCCACTGGATCATCCTTGTCCTTCCCCTTCTTTATCATGATCTCCTCATCGCTTGAGCTTGATGAAGAGGAAGAAGATGATGATCTCTTAGAGTAGCTTCTCTCCATCTCGGCGAAGAAGGCCTTGTCTCACTTCTTGTTCTCACACCGATAGTCCTTCATGGCCATTCAAAAGAACCTCGTCTTGGACTTTCCCTTTGTGAAGGTGGAGCTATTGTGCTTGTTGGAGTCGTAGGAGCCACCGCCGGTGCCCTTCTTGTGTGTGTTCCGCTTGGGGTAGTCGGTGATGAAATGACCTGGATCACCACACTCAAAGCAACCATGTTTTGTACCATGCCGTTTGAAAATTCTCTTATCATAGACATGACGAACACGGCTATTGAACAGACAAAGGTCATCATCTCCTAGCAAATCCAATTGGTCCTTAGTGATAGACATCAAGGAGGACAAAGCACAACTCAAAGTAGTAGGATCAGCAGAAGGTGTCACAAGGGCCAGGGTTTTTTAGCCAGAACCAGATAGATTTTATCTCAACTGGATATCAACCTCTGAGGCCTTGAGTTTACTAAAAAGCTCTGTGACAGTCAAGGTATCTGTTGGACCGGAAACGGCGACTAGAGGGGGGGGGGTGAATGGGAGCTTTTAAAAACTCGGGCTAAAACAGCCTTTGGTTTTAATTCTGTCTACTGCGGAACAGGCTTCGAACACCAACCTTCGAAGGTCTGGTTCGAAGGTATTTGACAGCTCCGAACACAGACTTCGCAAGGGGTAAACGACCAAAGCCAAGAAGACTTCGCTCCACCTACAACCCCAAAAACAACTCTGCTAAGTCAGTGCAGGCTCCGCACACAAGGTGCTTTGAGCAGGCTTCGCACTTCACCCTTCGCACGAGTGGACTACCCTCTGAGGACTTCGACCTATAACTTAGCGACAGCAACAGATGCTGGGCTTCGTACAGCGAAGGTCTAAACGCACACTATGTGGACTTCGCTAAGGGCTTAGACATGAGAAGCAAAACGGGCTTCGATCAGGGCTTCGCTAGTAAGCAGCGAGGTCTAGCCTCCTGTTACACAGAGCGAAAGCACACTGAAAAGCACACTTCGCACAAGACACACTTCACCTAGACAGGCTTCGGTGCACTACTACTAGCGAGGTATGCAAACAAGCTCAAGCAGAAAAATGAACATAGAAGCAGAGCTTCGCTGCTTGAACAAGGAACACTAAAAAGAACTCACTGGATGAATACAAAGAGTGTGAAGGCTAGTACAGGAGCTCAACAGTAAATGCTCAAAGTGTTAAATGTTACCTACCCAGCCCCCATATTTATAGCCACTATTCACCCAAGTGAAATGACTACTTTACCCCTAGGGTTTACACCAGTTTTGTCTCTACAGAATAGAGGGGTACAAAAGGTAGTCAACTTTATTTGGAGGCTTCTCTGTCAGCTTTGCAGAGGGGACAGCATCAGCTTTTTGCAGAGCAAACAATGTCAGCCTTTGCAGTCTTTGACCTTTCTGAAGCCCCCCTTCGCACGCGAGGGGTGCGGTGGCTTCGACGAGAAGCCTTGAGCCTGACGACCTTCGCTTCACCGAAGTCAGCCTTCGATACAGTGACGGTTTTGAGCCGAAGCCGTCAAAGCCCTTGGGCCTTCGCACCACCACCTCCGGAGTGGACCACCACGGCTTTGCAGCTACTCCCAGCTCGAACTCCGTTAGTCCGTGTACCGAAGCCATGCATGACCGAAGCACCACAAGTCAACCTCGCTCCAGAGCTAGCCTCGCTCCGAAGCCTGCGTCACTCCGAAGCCCTCCTTCGGAGTACCACCCTTCGAAGTCCCTCCTTTGTCCAAGGCCTCCGCACGAAGCATTCCATGAGCACTTCGTCGCAGTGTCTCTCCCCGAGCACACTTTTCGACGAGCCTCACCCGGACCATGCCTTCGATGCACCTTGACTTTTGAGACCTTCGTCGAGTAACCTTCGAGTGTCTCCCTCCGGAGCACACCTCGAACACTTTGCCTCCGCAGAGGACTTGATCCACCATACCCCGAATTCACTCCATCCGGAGTACCCTTCGAAGTGCCTCGCCTCCGAGGACTTTGTCTCGGAGTACCTTCACCCGGAGTCACGCTCCGCAATTACTGCCTTCTTCTGGTGCACCTCGACCCGAGGACCGACCTAGACCCCTTCGCAGCCACCGTGACGGAGCTCCCTGCTCCCCTGGCATCAAGCCTCCCGCTTGACCCAGGTTCACCTGCTACGAACCGACCGTCGCCTCCGAAGTCCCCTGCACACCACAGACAAGCAGACAAGTGTATCCAGTACTCCGGAGACCTCTCCGGGTTAGCAACCTTCGGCACACACTCTGGTGTACCGCCCAAAGTACCGAGACCTTCGGTACAAACCCAGTCATCGTGTACTGTCGAACCCCTCCGACAGGCACACTCCGCTGCAACAGCTGCAGCAACCAAACCAACCTCCGAACACCTTCGGAGATCCAACCTCTGAACCCCCTTCGGAGGTACCCCTTCGAACCAGAGGTTAGACTCTGTCAATCACTCATCACACTCCAAAACCAACCCTTGGTTTCTCAGTATCATAGGAAGCGCTCTCAACAATAGAGGATACCTTGATCTCCCAGATCTTAGGGTACAAGGTATGAAGAACCTTGAGCGCCTATTCATGATTTGAGACCAGCTGATCTCGATCGGCCTTGTTGGACCGAAGCTTGTTAATGATCGACTGAAAGCGACCAAACAAAGCTTCAACAGTTTCACCCGGCTTCTGTGAGAAGTTTTCGTATTCTCACCGGTAGGTCTGATAGAGCCTAGCCTTGACCTAAGTTGTCCCCTCATGGTGTGCCTGGAGGTTAGCACCGATATCTCGAGCAGTGTTGAGATGGCTAACACGCTCAAACTCGCTGGGACCTAAACTAGAAAACAATATGTTCACTGCTTTGTTTTGCAGGTCATGCAGAGTGATTATCTCAGGAGTAGTATGCTCTGCAGCCGGAAGCACAGTAAAAGTAGCATGAACACACATATCCCATATCCCTGAGCTCTAGATCAATAGATAGTCTCGCATGGGAGTCTTTCAATAGTTGTAGCCAAAAACCTCAAGGGACGGAACATTGCCAGAAGAAGTCATGATCACTACCTTGGGTTACAACTGGTTAAGGTATGGAAAAACCCTAACCAAGATCTGATACCACTTGTAGGGCCGAAAGTAGCGACCAGAGGGGGGGGGGGGGCGAATGGGCGCCTAAAAAATTCTTTCGAATCAATGGTCTTCTCCCAATACCCAACGCACCTTAACAGACAATTAGTAGAACCAAAATAAATCACAAGCTCTAAAATAATCTAGCCTAAAAACGACCAGTGTCCTAATCGAAAAGACACCATCAAAGTGCTTAAAGGCAGATTAACAACTCATTTAAATCACATGCATTCCAAACATCACTAGTATAATCATCAACAATTTACAGGCATTTAATCAGACATAATAAATGTTGATGAAAAACTGTGCTCACAGATGATTCAAAATGCACTAAGGATACAAAGATATATTAACAAAAATTCATAGTGCAATCTAAAAATAAAGTGCTTGCTACAATTTTAATCTATCATAGTATATTCAGAAAATAAATGCTGCAATGCACACAAATCAAGAATTGAGATTACTATTTTAAGGTTGTCTCTAGTTCATGCATTCTACCGAACGGCTTGTGTTCATGCTTGCTCTTCTCCAATGCGGCTTTGTCTCCTGGGAAACAGCAGTCCGACCAGAGCTCTGAACACCTAGCGCATGCGTCGTTGACTCCCATCGCTACCTCGATCCAGCACTCAGACTCCACTGGACCAAAGACTCCCCAGGAAAAAAACCAATCTGGTTTTTGAGACAAGAAACGAACCGGCCGTGAACCAGGCTTATGCGAGTTACTGTATCACTATAGCAATTGTGCTGGGGTCCGGCGAGGTAGCGCCATTGTCTCTGCGCCACTTCTGCCATGTGCCTAGGCCCTTGTGTCCCTGCGGCTTCAGCTCGCTCGTACAGATAAAAAATGAAGCCGGTGGCGGATGGAAGGATGAACAGGAGAAGAAGATTGGAAAAGTAATTGGTAAAGTGAACTCAAGATTTTTTCAATTGATTGAGTTAAGAAACCCTAGGGGGATTGGGGCTCTATTTATATGCAGCCCAATAAATTAGGAAAATCCTAATATACCCTTAGGATTTTTATAGACGCTGAAATAAAACAGAAACGACCAAAATGCACTTAGGATTTTATAGACTCGACTAACACAGACTGTGGGCCTAAAAGGCAAAATAGTAAAATCCTATCTAAAGGTAACATGTCCTGATGTGGAGCTTTCGTAGCAGCTACGGCTGTGCTTCAGGACTATCGGATCCATGATGGGCAGTTTTTAGTGGTTGCGTCGGTTTTACGCCGAAACCGACAAAGCGTCTGCTGTCTTCGCACTGGGTACCCGGATTGGACTGGCCCAATTCCTGGCTCCCTCAACCTGGCAATCGCTCGCCGCCCGTTTACCTGGGTCAAACCCAGTCAACAGACCAATGGATCCCTTGTCATTCCTGGCCCATGTACCCGGATTGGGCCGGCCCGACTCCGCAACCCCTCTGCCCGGCAGTCGCTCGCCGCCCGTGTACTTGAGTCACTCGCGGCCCAAGACACGACATGTCTCGTCTCATCTTCGTCTCCTCTCTCTTTGACTTCTGTTGACAATCACTCATCACTTCTGGAGCCATGAGGCCCACGATCTTCAGCATGGCTCCTCAACGCGTAGCCATGACCCTAGAACACATGATCCAGGTGGTTGAGAAGGTCTTCGGGGCCCCCTCTCTGGTTGAGAAGAAGCATAGAATGGAGTTTTGGGGGGCCTGGGAGCGACACAACCGTGTATGGAGCGGCTTAGGGGTTGAGCCCCCAACGCTTACGGACATCGACATCTCCGACCTGGCTTCGAAGAAGAGGAAGGCGGAGGCAGACTCGACCGTCCCTTGAGACCTCCTTCAAAGAAGATGACTCTCAGGCCTAAAGGCCTTTCCGTCGGCACCACACGTGTTGACTCTTTAGAGGAGAGGTTCGAGCGGAGAGCTGGCTGCCAAACCCGAGGCCTCAGTTTCGGACCCTGTCGTAGACAAGGACACGGCCGGGGGCGCGGTGGCTGGCGAAGTGCCGTCCATTGTCACGCCCTGATTTAATAAATCGGGACCTTTATTGAAATTCCATAGAAAATCAATAAACCAAGATGTTCATCATGCGACCACGTACAATACGAGCAATCATTCACGGTTCGTAGACCGTATTAGTACAAAAGTGAATAAAGATGAAGAGAAACTAATAAAACAAAGGGTCCTAGATGAACGCCTCCTTCCAGTCTCGCCTTGACCGGGTCGCTACTCCAGACCTTCATCCTCCTCGTAGTAGACGAGCTCTGGTGGTGTAAGTCAACGGGGTGAGTACAAACGTACTCAGCAAGCCACTGGATGCAAATATAATGTAGAGTAATAACAAGGGAGATAGTGGCTTATTTTGCGAAAAAGCATAATTGTGAGGCAATTAAATGTGATCAATTTATTAATACTGAAAGGTAAACATGAGTATGCATCATCATCTTCTAACTCGAGGGGTACAGTCAGCCCCACCTCGCTCAACAATCCTTACATGCCATGAATATCTCAACCATTCAAACAATTGTAAACTAACTGCGAGTAGTCACACAACCCGCCCTTGACCGTGGGCTCGGCTTTTTGAAAAGATTAAATACTCTGATCAGAGGTGTACCACTGTACCCACAAGGCACACACTCATCACTTACACCAAAGTGTAACGAGATGACCCATTCCACGGGAACTCGTGCCAAAACCTTCCATATGGTCTGCCTCGACCCGACAACACCCTCTTATGGGTTTCATATGGTGTCCCGACGCGTCGAGCCTCACCATACCCCCCTTGAGCCACGTCGGTACAAGTCATCCGCAGGTTGCCCCTTGCCCCCTCCACTATGGTGCATCGAGTCGGATTGTTCCATACTTTCAGTTAGGACTTACCCATTAGACTTGTGGTTGGTACGGAAGTGCTTTGTAACAGATCTCGCAGACCGGTCCTTATAGTGCCCCGGGTGCGACCAACCAATTCCCTAGCTTGCACCCAGAACCCACCATACTTATAACATAGCCAACTCCAACAGAGTCCAGAGACAAGAATAACGGGGAAATTTCATATAGTAGAATCCATCTATCTACGACTCATTCTTTTTATCTTATAGCAGTTGTGCCGGTACATTGGGCACTAGCTAATACTTTTATAGTAGAGTGACAAGGAGTTAAGGCTCAATAAGCATGACTTGGGTTTGCACACAAGGACGGGGATCTAATAAATATAAGTGTAGGGCTTGATATTTGGCTAATGCAATATTAACCTATGAGTTATAGCGATAATTTATTAAAACATGGGCTCAATGATGATCAAAATGGGGGTTGTGACTTGCCTTGATCAGCAAAAGGTGAAGGTGGAACCTCGGGATAGAACTCCGGCTCCTCGACGATCTCGTATCTTCTTGATACGGAAAAAGTAAATGAAACATTCAATAAAGCATCACAAAACATAAACATACAAGTTTTATGATTTAATTATGTTATTTGAGCTTTATTATACTGAAGTTATAGTGAATAATATCAAAGGTTAAAGTTTTGGGGTTTCTCCTAATTTATTTCATGAATTATCCATTTATCCCTAAGGGGTTTTTATTTATTTAATTAATAAGATTATTTTGGGCTAAGGTAACATACTGTTTTTATGGCATTAATGTGTAGAGAATAAAATGATGAATTTAAAAAATTGGAATGGTGAAATTTGGAGTTAAATTGAGCAAGTTATGAATTTTGGAAGTTTAAACATTTTTCTGGAATTTTATTTAAACAGGAAATGGGCTTTAGTCCACGGTGAGCCAAGCCCACGGTGGACAGGCACACTGTGCGCATGAACCGGATCGCCCTGAGCCGTTGGATCTGGATCTGGCGATCAGGCGCGAGGCGGGAGGCTTAAGTGATTTTGGACGACCACGATTAAAAAGCGCGAAATGGTATAACGTGGATGCACGAGATTGAGTCACGATTTTAAAGAGCGATCAACGACCCAGATGCCTTGATGCCGTTTTGACCAGATCAAGGGCCAGGATTAAATCCCGAAGGGACTTAATCTGGGCCCTCCGATCGGGATCGCACGGCCAGAGTGCCGTCCGGAATGGCACGGGCGTAAGGGGGCACGTACCCCCTTCGCCTCCAGTGATGGTGGCCTCGGGTGCGGCGACGACGGTGGTGGCGGGGGCCTACAAGCCTAGATCTCGCCGGAAATGGAGAGAGGGGAAGATGGCAGTCACGATGGTACCTTCGACGGCGGCGGCGAGCGGCGGATGGAGACCGATGATGAGGGTAGACGAAGGAGGGTCTTCGGGAGCTCGACGGCGACGGCGATCCGACGGTCCTCTCGGCCGATGGAGGTGTGGCCGAGGACAGGTGGGCTTCGGCGGTCTCGACGGTGGTGGTGGCTAGGACGGAGGGGGCTTGTGACGGCAGTGGGAGGTCGCTGGAGTCGAAGCAGAACTGAAGGCCCCAAATGAGGGTGGCGGCGCTCTGTTTCGCTCTAGCACGGCTACGGTGGTGTGGGCTGAGCGCGGTGAGGGCGAGGGTATTTATAGGGTCACTGGCGGTGGCCAGACGGAAGGAAACTGTTCCTTCTCCGGCGAGGGTTCCATTTGCATGGGCTAGCTTCCATACTGGTGAAAACGCGTGGCCTATAGATGGAAGGGGGTCGCGGTGATCCAAGGAAGGTAGTCCGGGGTCCATCAGGCGAAATCGGGCGGCCGGTGACGAGAATCCGGAAGGGGATCGCCGGGAAAGGAAGGGGGGATCCCCTTCCACGAAGAAGATGAAGCTGACAGGTGGCTCCCACCTGTCAGCGGGCGAAGCAGAAAAGAAAGGGCCGACAGGCGAGGCAGGTTGGTCAGAGAGAGAGAGGGGCACCGGGGTGGCTGCCAGGCGGGGCCAAGCGGGGCGCGGGCGGGAGAGAGAGACGGGAGTTGGCGCCGACAGATGGGTCCCACTCGTCAGTGACTAGCGGTTTGGACTGGGCTGGGCTCGGAGACTTTGAGAGTTGAGGCCCATTTATAATTATAAATGTTTTCTGATTTAAAATAAATCCAATAATTCATTTATTTGATTAAGGGTTGAATCACTGTTGATAAAAATTTGTAAAAATTCCTAAAATTATGTCTTGGCCTCTGGTTTATTCAATAAATTTTCCAAGTCCAAATTGTTAATATTTCTCCCTGTTTGGCTTTAATAGGGCTTTTTTAGGATTTCTATTAATAGTTAATTTCAAAAAAATGCTTTGAATAATAATTTCCTTTATTTTATTTCTTTTTAAATCTTGGGGTGTTACAATCCTATCCCCTTACAGAGAATCTCGTCCTCGAGATTCGGATCAATCCTTGAATAACTTAGGATGCTGGGCCTTGAGTTCTTCCTCTTTTTCCCACGTAGCTTCCTCTATGGGGTGATTGCTCCACTGAACCTTGCAGAAGCAGATGACGTGACTTCTGGTGGTCCTTTCCTTTACTTCCAAGATCTTGACGGGCTTTTCCACATAGGTCAAATCCTCTTGAACATCCAACTGCTGCAGGTCTACTTGCTTTGTTAGGACTCGAAGACACTTCTTTAGTTGGGATACATGGAACACGTCATGTACCCCAGTCAACGAGGGTGGTAGCTCCAACTGATAAGCGACTTCACCTTGGCGTCGAACAATAGGAAAAGGTCCAACATATCGAGGTGCCAACTTTCCTCTCATGTTAAACCGTTGAGTGCCACGAAGAGGGGTAACTCGAAGGTAGACGTGATCTCCCTCTTCAAAGGCTAGATCTCGACGACGATTGTCCGCATAGCTCTTCTATCGAGATTGGGCTGTCTTGAGTCAGTCTCTGTAACAGCCCCAAAATTAAAAGGGAATACAATAAAGGAAAAATAATATTAAATGAATTTCTGAATTTTATTATTAAAGAAAACTCCTAAAAGAGCCTTATTAAAGCCAAACAGAGACAAATATTCAAAATTTGGACTTGAAAATTTTATGGGATAAACTAGAGGCCAAGAAATATTTTTGAGATTTTTTACAAAATTTTATCAACAGTGCTTCAAGCCTTAAACAAATAAACCAATTTCTGGAATTAAATTAATTAGAAAAAGAATTTAAATTCTTATTGGGCCGAAACCCTCAATTCTCCTCCAAAGGCCTTTCGGCCCAGCCCAACGCAGCCTCTCTCGCTGACAGGCGGGGCCAGCCTGTCGGCACCGACCCCCGCCTCTCTCCTCTCCCGCGCCTCGGTCGGCCCCACCTGGCAGCCACCGCGCGCGTGTGCTCCTCCCACTGCCAACCCTGGCCCACCTGCCGGCCTCTTCCCTTCCGCTCGCAGCCGCTGACAGGTGGGGGCCACCTGTCAGCTTCGTCTTCAACAATGGAAGGGGATCTCCCCTTCCATTTCCGTCGGCCCCCTCCCCGATCTCGCCGCCGGCCGCTCGGATCCACCAAATTGAGCCCGGGATCCCCTTCCCCTCTCGCCGGAGATTTCATTCCCCCTAGGATCAACGCGTTTTCTCCGTTTTTGGCAAGCATCCGAGAGATTGGAAAGCTCACCGGAGCAACCTTGGAATCCCATCGGATCCCCTCCGATCTCCTGCCATTCCTCGCCGCCGGTAACCCCTATAAAAGCCCTCGTCCTCACCGCTCTTCGCCCACGCCACCAGAGCCCCAATCCACGCAAACCCGAGGGCCGCAGCCTCTTTCCTTTGGTTTTCCCCTGATTCCACTCCGGTCGACGATCACCGGCGCTCCGGGCCACCGTCACCCTCGCCGTCACCTCCACCGGGCCGGATCACCGCCGGATCTCGCTGCCGCCGTCGATCCCAAAAAGAACCGCCGCCCTCTCCTCGACGCCGGCCACCACCACGACTCCATCGTCATCGCCACCGGTATGCCGGGAACCTCCTTGAGCCCCTATTTCCATTTTTGGCCTTGGCCGCATCTTGGGACGTCACTATCGCCGGGGATCCACAGCCGTTGCTTCGCCGGAGCCGGAGAAGAAGGGTACGTACCCCCTTCCCGTGCGTGCCGTGCCGGATGGCGTCTGGACCGTTCAATCTTGAACGGAGGGCGCAGATTAAATCCCCACCAGATTTAATATGGGCCCTCGATCCTAATTGAACCGGTACGGGCTCATTTGAGCCGTCGGTTTTATTTTAAAATCTCCCCCTCGCGATCACCCGTCGATCTGGATCAGACGGTCCAGATCCAATCGGCCCACGCGCACAGTGCGCGGGTCCATGGTGGACCTGGCTCACCGTGGACCCAAGCCTGTTTTCTGGTTTAAATAAAATTCAGAAAAATAGTTTAAACTTTAAAAATTCATATCTTGCTCAAATTAACTCCAAATTTCACCATTTTAATTCTGGAAAATTTGTCTTTCTATCCTCTACACTTTTATGCAATAAAAACAATATGTTTATTTGGCACATAATAATCTTATTAAATAATAAAGAAAAGACCCCTTTTAGGATTTAATTAATATCCCATTTAAATAATACAGAAAAACTCTTAGAAATTTATATAATAATTTTAGATGATCTATTGACTCCAGTACACTGTTTATAAGCCAATAAAGATATGATAATTCATTTTGCTCATTTTAATCTACTAAACCACATTTCCAAGGCCCTTTAAAATAAAAAATTAACTCATATAATAAAAAATGCAACACTTAACAAAAATATCATAATAAACTCAGAGAACTTAATTCCACTGTTAGTAATACAATAAAAATAGAATATTCACTTTGTCCACTTTATTCCATTTAATGATATTGCAAAAGCCCTTTTAGGATATTTAATTAATTCATGTAGTAAAGATCCATGCTTTATGAAATTATCTTGAAGCTATATAATCAACCTCAGAAGACTTAATAATTTAAAGTCACTATTGTTGATACCATAAAAACATCAAGGCTAATTTATACCTCTTTAGCTCATCTCTAAAAAGGGAAAATAAAAACCTCTAGGAAAAATAAATTACATCGAGTCATAAATTCAGAGATCTCATTAGGAATCAATCTTAAATATTTAAGTAACAATTCCCTAGAATTTAAGACTCTATCTCCTTTACTTAAATCCAACAACAACTTGTATGCTTGTATGCTTGATTTTGGATTGTTTATTAATGTGGTGTTTACTTTTCCGTATCGAGAAGACTACGACGTCGTCGAAGATCCGAAGTTCTATCCCGAGGTTCCTCCTTCACCCTTTGCTGATCAAGGCAAGTCATCGACCACCTCTGTGGAAACAGTTGATCATATTGAGCCCATGTTTTAATAAATTATCGCTATAACTCATAGGTTAATATTGCATTAGTCAAAGATCAAGCCCTACACTTATATTTATTAGATCCCCGTCCTTGTGTGCAAACCCAAGCCATGCTTATTGAGCCTTAACTCCTTGTCACTCTACAAATATTATATTAGCTAGTGCCCAATGTACCGGCACAACCGCTACAGGATATAAAGAATGAGTCGTAGATAGCTGGATTCTGATATATGAAAATCCCCGTTATTCTCGTCTCTGGACTCTGTTGGAGTTGGCTAAGTTATAAGTATGGTGGGTTCCGGGTGCAAGCTCGGAAACTGGTTGGTCGCACCCGGGGCACTATAAGGACCGGTCTGCGGGATCTGTTGCAAAGCACTTCCGTACCAACCACAAGTCTAATGGGTAAGTCCTAACTGGAAGTGTGGAACACTCCGGCTCTATGCACCATAGTGGAGGGGTACAAGGGGCAAGCCTGCGAGCGACTTGTACCAAAGAAGGCTCAAGGGGGGGTATGGTGAGCACTCGACATGTCGAGACACGATACGAAACCCATAAGAGGGTGTTGTGGAGTCGGAGGGAACCATATGGAAGGTTTTGGCACGAGTTCCCGTGAAATGGGTCATCTCGTTACACTTTGGTGTAAGTGATGAGTGCGTGCCTTGTGGGTACAGTGGTACATCTCTGATCAGAGTAAAATCAATCTTTTCGAAAAGCCGAGCCCACGGTCAAGGGCGGGTTGTGTGACTACTCGCAGTTAGTTTAATATTGTGTGAATGGTTGAGTTATTCATGGCATGTAAGGACTGTTGAGCGAGGTGGGGCTGACTGTACCCCTCGAGTTAGAAGAGGATGATGCATACACATGTTTACGTTTCAGTACTAATAAATTGTTCACATTTAATTGCATTACAAATTACGCGCTTCCGCAAAATTAGCCACTATCTCCCTTGTTATTATCTTGCATTATACTTGCATTCGGTGGCTTGCTGAGTACATCTGTACTCACCCCGTTGACTTACACCATCAGAGTCCGTCTACTACGAGGAGGATGAAGGTCTGGAGTAGCGACCCAGTCAAGGCGATACTGGAAGGAGGCGTTCATCTAGGACCCTTGATTTTATTAGTTTCTCTTCACCTTTATTCACTTTTGTATTAATGCGGTCTACGAACCGTGAATGATTGCCCGTATTGTACGAGGTCGCATGATGAACGTCTTGTTTTATTAATTTTCTATGGAATTTCAATAAAGTCCTGATTTATTAAATCGGGGCGCGACAAGATGGTATCAGAGCCGACTTGACTGTAGGAAGCCAAACAGACCTGACCCTAGGACTTATATTAACCATATTTTCTTACAAACTGCTTACCTTCTTATCTTCTGAAGTTTTCACAAAAATTTCTCTCTTTTGTAGATGCCAGTCCATACCATGAGCGGGACTCTTCGTGATGAGGCCGGATTCATCCGCGAGCTTCGCGCGCTCGTCGACTTCTTGGGGTTTCCCCATGAGCCTGCGTTCCACGGGATCTTTCTCGATGCGAACGAGAGCTACTACGAGGTCACGGTTGTTATCCGCCCCTCCTCCACGCAGCCACCCTTCTACACCCATGGAGTCGGAGGACCTTCGTTCGTGGTGGCCAGCCAGCGAACCGCTCTTCAGTCCTTCGCCGAGCTTCGACTGGTCTATGACTGCCACCTTCGCGACACCATCTACCGCTTCATGCCCATGCGCACACCCGGGAGTCACCGCAGCATCTACATCAACTCCCTCCCTCAGGACAACTCCGCCATCGCCCGCACCATGATACTCTTGGAGGCTATGGACAACCTTCACACGGAGGCCGTCCTCGACGCAGATAGTCAGCACGACACCATCGACTTCTACCGCCACACTTCGGAGAACCTGACCCGCGAGAATGCAGAGCTCCGTCGACAGCTTTAGCAGAACCCCTAGTTGACCCTCGAGGTGGAGGAATTGAGGCGCCAGAACGAGCTCCTACGCCAGGGCGCCATGGTCAATATCCAGCTCCGCCAACAGATCAAGGAACTAAAGAAGGATCTCGAGGAGATCGCCCCTCTTCCGCCTCGCCAGCGGAAATCGCTTCGGTTTCCCACAGTGAAGCCCAAGAGGATCTCCCACAGTGCTCCACCCGCCGGACCGTCAAGTTCCTCGACCCCGACCGTCTCTCGCGAGCCCGTGATCGAGTCGTCCCCTGAGCTACCGTAGACGTAGTTTTACGCTTGATTATTTTCTTTTACTTGTTTGTATGGCCACTCATGTCAGATATAAGACATGAGTGAAGAAATTAAATAAAAGAAAATAAATGTAATCGCAAGAACGATACATTTTGAAATAAAGCTTAAAATCATTTTCCCTCTTCCTCCTAGACCCATAATCTCAATCTAAAGAAGAGAATCTATCTCTAAGTTTTAACTCTATATGATTCGTTCGTCGCCGTTCTGTGAGATCAACTCCAATCATGAAGTCAAGGCAAGTTGTCAAGAAAGCCCTAACTTAGCCAAGCTCAATCTATGAAAATGCAGACTTGAAGCCTATCTTTAACCTTCTACTTCTAGCCTTTCCGAATCTCGGGACGAGATTCTTGTTAAGGAAGTTAGGATTGTAACACCTCGATTTTCGTGAGGCATTAAAAATAAACTTCCCCTTAATAAATAAATTTCAAGAAAAGGATTTAGTATAAATCAAGAAAGAGGAAAGCTAAAATGTGGGCCTAAAAATTTCATTTAAAATTAGCTAGAGTATTTTTCCTAAAAATTCTCCTAAGCTTCAAATTGTGTTCCAAAATTTTTTCTGGAATTTTGGTACCAAAGAATTCAATAAGATATAATCAACATCACTTCATCTTAAACCTCTAACACAAATTAATAAAATACATGAATGTTGAGTGAATAAAATACATGATAAATCATTTATATTAAAAATAATATAAGGCATGAGTGTGAAAAATGATAAGGAACTAAAATAAAATATGTAAGCATTTAGGTCAATTTATTTATCTTAGGCAATAAAATCAGTAATAATTTCCCTTAATGTGGGCACCTTCTTTTTGAACCCTTCAACTTCAGGATGGCCAATAACCAAGAATCAGAAGCTCCACACGATGGAAACACCTCAGGCAATCTGCCTCAGTGGGGTGCACCTAGACACCAGCAGACCCCTGTTGTCTATCATCCCACACTTGCGGAGATGATGACAAAACAGAACCAACTGATCGCCACACTGCTTGCCCAGATGCAACAACAACAAAAGCAAATGCAAGAGCAGCAGGCACAGTTGTTCCGTCTCCAACAACACCAACACGAGCTCTCCCTTCAACTAATCTACGGGAACTTCGCCAACCTTCAGAGATTGGTGAATGAAGCAATTATACCAGAAACCAGAGTGATTCCACCTCAAGCCCCAACCCCTGCCAAGCCACGAACCACCCCCGGAGGGCCAAGCATAGACATCCCACCCCAAGCACCGCCAGCCGGAAGGACACCAGCGCAAGCTACCGGATACAAGAGGGACAGGAACGGCAAGCCGATTGTGTGCTACAACTGCCGCCAAGGAGGCCACTACGCCAACAAGTGCCCCTACCCCAAACGGGTGCCATCCTCCATTCCAAACCCAGAGGGACATACCCTAGATCACCACAAAGAGAACCCAGATACAACCAAAGACACTCCCAAATTGGTCTCAACCAACCCAGATCTGGAGATCACTTTGCCTATTTCTGATGTAGCACCATCTCCTAATCCGGAGCACCAGTAAAACTCCATCCCTTAGTTTTCCCGAGGTTCGCTTCGAATCTCGAGGACGAGATTCTTTGTAAGGGGGATAGGATTGTAACAGCCCCAAAATTAAAAGGGAATACAACAAAGGAAAAATAATATTAAATGAATTTCTGAATTTTATTATTAAAGAAAACTCCTAAAAGAGCCTTATTAAAGCCAAACAGAGACAAATATTCAAAATTTGGACTTGAAAATTTTATGGGATAAACTAGAGGCCAAGAAATATTTTTGAGAATTTTTACAAAATTTTATCAACAGTGCTTCAAGCCTTAAACAAATAAACCAATTTCTGGAATTAAATTAATTAGAAAAAGAATTTAAATTCTTATTGGGCCGAAACCCTCAATTCTCCTCCAAAGGCCTTTCGGCCCAGCCCAACGCAGCCTCTCTCGCTAACAGGCGGGGCCAGCCTGTCGGCACCGACCCCCGCCTC
The DNA here is from genome assembly GCA_019279435.1 of Zizania palustris. NCBI lineage: Eukaryota > Viridiplantae > Streptophyta > Magnoliopsida > Poales > Poaceae > Zizania > Zizania palustris. Next base: position 17,154,590 of record JAAALK010000079.1, read on the forward strand.
TCTCCTCTCCCGCGCCTCGGTCGGCCCCACCTGGCAGCCACCGCGCGCGTGTGCTCCTCCCACTGCCAACCCTGGCCCACCTGCCGGCCTCTTCCCTTCCGCTCGCAGCCGCTGACAGGTGGGGGCCACCTGTCAGCTTCATCTTCAACAATGGAAGGGGATCTCCCCTTCCATTTCCGTCGGCCCCCTCCCCGATCTCGCCGCCGGCCGCTCGGATCCACCAAATTGAGCCCGGGATCCCCTTCCCCTCTCGCCGGAGATTTCATTCCCCCTAGGATCAACGCGTTTTCTCCGTTTTTGGCAAGGATCCGAGAGATTGGAAAGCTCACCGGAGCAACCTTGGAATCCCATCGGATCCCCTCCGATCTCCTGCCATTCCTCGCCGCCGGTAACCCCTATAAAAGCCCTCGTCCTCACCGCTCTTCGCCCACGCCACCAGAGCCCCAATCCACGCAAACCCGAGGGCCGCAGCCTCTTTCCTTCGGTTTTCCCCTGATTCCACTCCGGTCGACGATCACCGGCGCTCCGGGCCACCGTCGCCCTCGCCGTCACCTCCGCCGGGACCGTCGACGCGCCCTCTGCCTCGGCATCGCCTCCGCCGGGCCGGATCACCGCCGGATCTCGCTGCCGCCGTCGATCCCGAAAAGAACCGCCGCCCTCTCCTCGATGCCGGCCACCGCCACGACTCCATCGTCATCGCCACCGGTATGCCGGGAACCTCCTTGAGCCCCTATTTCCATTTTTGGCCTTGGCCGCATCTTGGGACGTCACTATCGCCGGGGATCCACCGCCGTTGCTTCGCCGGAGCCGGAGAAGAAGGGTACGTACCCCCTTCCCGTGCGTGCCGTGCCGGACGGCGTCTGGACCGTTCAATCTTGAACGGAGGGCGCAGATTAAATCCCCACCAGATTTAATCTGGGCCCTCGATCCTAATTGAACCGGTACGGGCTCATCTGAGCCGTCGGTTTTATTTTAAAATCTCCCCCTCGCGATCACCCGTGGATCTGGATCAGACGGTCCAGATCCAATCGGCCCACGCGCACAGTGCGCGGGTCCATGGTGGACCTGGCTCACCGTGGACCCAAGCCTGTTTTCTGGTTTAAATAAAATTCAGAAAAATAGTTTAAACTTTAAAAATTCATATCTTGCTCAAATTAACTCCAAATTTCACCATTTTAATTCTGGAAAATTTGTCTTTCTATCCTCTACACTTTTATGCAATAAAAACAATATGTTTATTTGGCACACAATAATCTTATTAAATAATAAAGAAAAGACCCCTTTTAGGATTTAATTAATATCCCATTTAAATAATACAGAAAAACTCTTAGAAATTTATATAATAATTTTAGATGATCTATTGACTCCAGTACACTGTTTATAAGCCAATAAAGATATGATAATTCATTTTGCTCATTTTAATCTACTAAACCACATTTCCAAGGCCCTTTAAAATAAATGATTAACTCATATAATAAAAAATGCAACACTTAACAAAAATATCATAATAAACTCAGAGAACTTAATTCCACTGTTAGTAATACAATAAAAATAGAATATTCACTTTGTCCACTTTATTCCATTTAATGATATTGCAAAAGCCCTTTTAGGATATTTAATTAATTCATGTAGTAAAGATCCATGCTTTATGAAATTATCTTGAAGCTATATAATCAACCTCAGAAGACTTAATAATTTAAAGTCACTATTGTTGATACCATAAAAACATCAAGGCTAATTTATACCTCTTTAGCTCATCTCTAAAAAGGGAAAATAAAAACCCCTAGGAAAAATAAATTACATCGAGTCATAAATTCAAAGATCTCATTAGGAATCAATCTTAAATATTTAAGTAACAATTCCCTAGAATTTAAGACTCTATCTCCTTTACTTAAATCCAACAACAACTTGTATGCTTGTATGCTTGATTTTGGATTGTTTATTAATGTGGTGTTTACTTTTCCGTATCGAGAAGACTACGACGTCGTCGAAGATCCGAAGTTCTATCCCGAGGTTCCTCCTTCACCCTTTGCTGATCAAGGCAAGTCATCGACCACCTCTGTGGAAACAGTTGATCATATTGAGCCCATGTTTTAATAAATTATCGCTATAACTCATAGGTTAATATTGCATTAGTCAAAGATCAAGCCCTACACTTATATTTATTAGATCCCCGTCCTTGTGTGCAAACCCAAGCCATGCTTATTGAGCCTTAACTCCTTGTCACTCTACAAATATTATATTAGCTAGTGCCCAATGTACCGGCACAACCGCTACAGGATATAAAGAATGAGTCGTAGATAGCTGGATTCTGATATATGAAAATCCCCGTTATTCTCGTCTCTGGACTCTGTTGGAGTTGGCTAAGTTATAAGTATGGTGGGTTCCGGGTGCAAGCTCGGAAACTGGTTGGTCGCACCCGGGGCACTATAAGGACCGGTCTGCGGGATCTGTTGCAAAGCACTTCCGTACCAACCACAAGTCTAATGGGTAAGTCCTAACTGGAAGTGTGGAACACTCCGGCTCTATGCACCATAGTGGAGGGGTACAAGGGGCAAGCCTGCGGGCGACTTGTACCAAAGAAGGCTCAAGGGGGGGTATGGTGAGCACTCGACATGTCGAGACACGATACGAAACCCATAAGAGGGTGTTGTGGAGTCGGAGGGAACCATATGGAAGGTTTTGGCACGAGTTCCCGTGAAATGGGTCATCTCGTTACACTTTGGTGTAAGTGATGAGTGCGTGCCTTGTGGGTACAGTGGTACATCTCTGATCAGAGTAAAATCAATCTTTTCGAAAAGCCGAGCCCACGGTCAAGGGCGGGTTGTGTGACTACTCGCAGTTAGTTTAATATTGTGTGAATGGTTGAGTTATTCATGGCATGTAAGGACTGTTGAGCGAGGTGGGGCTGACTGTACCCCTCGAGTTAGAAGAGGATGATGCATACACATGTTTACGTTTCAGTACTAATAAATTGTTCACATTTAATTGCATTACAAATTACGCGCTTCCGCAAAATTAGCCACTATCTCCCTTGTTATTATCTTGCATTATACTTGCATTCGGTGGCTTGCTGAGTACATCTGTACTCACCCCGTTGACTTACACCATCAGAGTCCGTCTACTACGAGGAGGATGAAGGTCTGGAGTAGCGACCCAGTCAAGGCGAGACTGGAAGGAGGCGTTCATCTAGGACCCTTGATTTTATTAGTTTCTCTTCACCTTTATTCACTTTTGTATTAATGCGGTCTACGAACCGTGAATGATTGCCCGTATTGTATGAGGTCGCATGATGAACATCTTGTTTTATTGATTTTCTATGGAATTTCAATAAAGTCCTGATTTATTAAATCAGGGCGCGACAGTCTCTGATGATCGGTACCTTCTCTTCAGCTTTCCGAAGGATATCTGTTCCAAATACCTGGGATTCACCAGTTTGATCCCAAAGTAGAGGCGTCCTGCACTTACGTCCATATAGGGCTTCGAACGGGGACATCTGAAGGCTGGCTTGATAACTGTTGTTGTACGAAAACTTGGTGTACGGTAAACTCTTGTCCCAAGTTCCTCCAAAATCCAAGACGCATGCCCGTAGCATATCCTCCAATATCTGATTCACCCTTTCAGTTTGTCCATCTGTCTGAGGGTGGTATGCGGTGCTGAAGTTTAGTCTCGTTCCCATCTCTTCCTGAAGGTTTTTCCAAAATCGGGACTTAAACTGACTTCCTCTATCGGAGACTATCTTCTTGGGCACTCCATGAAGGCACACGATGCGGGCCATATACAACTCTGCTAGCTTAGGGCCACTGAAGGTTGTTTTGATAGCTATGAAGTGAGCTACTTTGGTTAGCCGGTCAATGATTACCCATATGGAATCATATCCAAGTTGGGTTTTTGGGAGTCCGGTGATAAAGTCCATATCGATCTCTTCCCATTTCCATTCAGGCACTTTAAGTGGCTGTAACAGCCCTACGGGTCTCTGATGTTCTGCTTTCACTCGTCGGCAGGTGTCACATTCTGCGACAAACTGAGCAATCTCTTTCTTCATGCTAACCCACCAATAATGTTCTTTTAGGTCCTGGTACATCTTGGTGCTCCCGGGATGTATGGAGTACAAAGTATCATGGGCTTCCCTTAGAATAAAGGTTTTTATTTCCGGTTTATCCGGCACACAGATCCTGGTTCCAAACCATATGGTGCCATTTTCGTCCTCAGAGAATCCCGGGGCCTTACCTTGTCTCATGTTCTTCTTGATGGCGGCTATATCCGGGTCTTCTAACTGAGCTTCTCGGATTTGCTCGAACAAGACAGGTCGGGTCTCAAGGGTAGCCAGATATGCTCCTGTGGTTAACCCGAGGTTTAACTTTTCCATTTCCTTATATAGCAAAGGCGCGTGATCCTGAATCACGATGGTGGCGCAGTATCCTTTACGACTTAATGCGTCAGCTACCACGTTTTCTTTTCCGGGATGGTAGTGAATACATAAGTCATAATCCTTTATTAATTCCAACAATCGCCTTTGCCTCAGGTTGAGATCCGGCTGCGTGAAGATATACTTCAGGCTCTTGTTATCCGTAAAGATTTCGCAGCGGTTTTCGACCAAATAATGTCTCCATATCTTAAGGGCATGCACAACAGCGGCCAATTCCAAATCATGTGTAGGGTAGTTGAGCTCATGAGGTCTCAACTGACGGGAGGCGTATGAAACAACCTTTCCGTCTTGCATGAGAACACATCCCAATCCTTGGCGAGATGTGTTGCAATAAACATGGAAGTCCTTCCTGATATCCGGTAAGGTCAGTATGGGTGCTGACACTAGCCGGGTCTTAGGGTGCGAAAACTTTCCTCGCATTCGGGAGTCCATTCAAACTTTTCTCCCTTCTGTAATAACTTGGTCATAGGCTTGGCTATCTTGGAAAAATTCTCGATAAATCGGCGATAGTAACCTACCAAACCAAGAAAACTTCGTATCTCTGATACGTTGGTGGGTGGCAGCCAATCCGTAACTGCTTCCACGGTGGCAGGATCTACTGCGATACCTTGGGCAGAGATGATATGTCCAAGGAACTTCACTTCCGCCGTCCAAAACTTGCACTTGCTGTACTTGGCGTATAACTGATGTTCCCTTAGTTTTCCTAAGGTCAACCGGATGTGAGTCTCGTGCTCTTTTTGGTCCTTGGAATAGATGAGAATGTCATCTATAAATACCACGATGAACTTGTCCAAATATTCCATAAACACCTTATTCATCATATTCATGAAGAAAGCCGGGGCGTTAGTCAAACCAAAAGACATAACAGTGCACTCATATAATCCATAGCGAGAGGTAAAAGCCGTCTTAGGTATGTCCTCCTCTCGAATCCTCAGCTGATGATATACGGATCGCAGGTCGATCTTGGAAAATACCGTAGCTACTTTCAGTTGGTCAAATAGATCATCGATCCTGGGTAACGGGTACTTTTTCTTGATGGTCACCTCATTCAAGGCTCGATAATCCACACACATACGCTTAGCCTTGTCTTCTTTCTTCTCAACGAAGATGACGGGGGCTCCCCATGGGGATGTGCTAGGTCTGATGTATCCCTTCTTCTCAAGATCCTCCAGCTGCTGCTTCATCTCAGCTAGCTCATTGGCGGCCATCCGGTATGGTCGCTTGTAGATGGGAGTAGTCCCGGGTACTAGGTCAATCCGGAACTCGATATCTCTCTTGGGTGGCATCCCTGGTAAATCCTCCAGAAATACGTCCGGGTATTCGCAGACCACTGGTATTTCTTCCAATGTGATCTGGTGTAGCCGAGGTCTTCCGGACTTCAGGCTCTGCATCTGGAATGTGACCACAGTCCCTTCTTCATTGGTCACAGTTACTTGCCTCCGGGCACATCTTATCACACCCTGGTGCTTATTGCCAATCCATTCCTAGAATGAGATCCAAGCCTTGGCATTCTATTAGGATGGGGTCGGCCCAAAATATTGTGCCTTGGATATCTACCCATACCCTTGGACTATAGGAATGGGCTAGAGTTTGTTTGCCAGGGGTGGCTATTAATACCTGGTCTTGTTAGTTCACTTATGTTCAGATTATTCTTTTCCACAAAAGCCGTTGATATAAAGGAGTGCGTAGCTCCAGTGTCAAATAAAACCACTGCAAGGGCTGGATGTACCATGAACTTACCCATGACGATCTCTGGCGCGTCCTGGGCTTCCTCGGCGGTGACGTGGTTGACACGGGCGTGGATGGCAGGGTTGGTCGCGACTCCTTGTGCACGCTTGGGGTGAGGGCACTGGTGGGAGTAATGCCCATCCTGGCGGCAGTTGAAGCATATCATGGGCTTGCCGTGCTTGTCGCGCAGAACCTCTGCTTTCTTGGCAGGGGTGGGTGGAGCGGCCGGGGCGGCGGGAGCGGGGGCGAGGCTGTCCTGCTCCGGCGTTGGTGGCGGGTGGCGCCGGACGATACACTGGGCGTGGATGATATTGGGGCGCCGGTGGGGGAGGGGTGAAGGGGGGCCTCTGCGCCATTCCTTGATTCTGGCGAAAGGCGATCATTCTCTTTTTCTTCAGGTCGACCTTATTTTGCTAGGTCTCCTGAATAATATCTTTATTTACCAACTTTTGAAAGTTGGCAGAATCTCTGGAGATTAGCTGAAGGGAGAGCTCATCCTTCAGTCCCTGGAGGAACTTTGACTGCCTGGCCGTATCAGTACGGACTTCCTCAGGCGCGTACCGGGCCAACCTGTTGAACTCGTGCAGATATTCGGTGACGGACCTGCTTCCTTGCTACAAGTCCCTAAACTCCTGTTGCTTCTGGGCTATGATGCCGTTTGGGACATGGGCCACGCGGAAGGCGACGGAGAACTCGGCCCAAGTGTGGACATGTCCCTCGGGCAGAGTCTCACGCAGGTTGTTCCACCATTCCGCGGCAGGACACTGGAGTTGGTGAGCAGCGAAAGCTACCCTCTCCTACTCAGTACAAGTCAGGAGATCCAACTTCTTCCCGATCGTCCTCAGCCAATCACCAGCCTCCATGGGATTGGTGGTGCTTGAGAAAGTGGGAGGGCAGACTCGGAGAAACTCCGAGAGCTAGGAGGCGGGTGCGGGAGCGGGAGTGGCAGGGCGAGGCAACTCTGGCTATTGCTGGTGGAGACAGAAGAACTGAGCCTGCTGCTCCTGCATCTACTGCTGTTGCATCTAGTTCAGTAGGGCAGCTACCAACTGGTTTTGGTTGGCCATCATTTCGGCCAACGTGGGGTGGTTGGCGACTGGGGCTTGCCTCTGCCCGGTCGCTCCCCACTAGGGCAGGTTACCATTTTCCCCTCCATTCTGGGGAGCATCAGAGCCTTGAATGTTAGTCATCCTGAAGTTTCCAAAATAGACAACACTTTCTTAGGGGAAATGATACTAAGCTTTATTTCAAAATGTGTCGTTCTTGCGATTACATTTATGTCTTTTTATTTAATCTTCACTCATGCCTTATATTTGACATGAGTGGCAATACAATCAAAAACATCAGGAAGGAAACAATCAACGGTAAAAACTACGTCTAAGGTAGCTCGGGGGACGACTCGATCACGGGCTCGACGGAGAAGGTTGGGGTCATGGAGCTGGAGGGTCTGGCGGGAGGTGCGCTACAGGAAATCCTCTTAGGCCTCACGGTGGGGATCCTAAGCGACTTCCGCTTGTGGGGTGGGAGGGGTGTGACCTCCTCGAGATCCTTCTTCAATTCCTTGAGCTGATGGCGGAGCTGGGTGGTGACGATGGCGCCCTGGCATAGAAGCTCGTTCTGACGCCTCAACTCCTCTACCTCCAGGGTCAACTAAGGGTTCTGCTGGACCTGTCGTCGAAGCTCAGCATTCTCGCAGTTCAGGTTCTCCGAGGTATGGCGGTAGAAATCGATGGTGTCGTGCTGGCTGTCTGCGTCGAGGACGGTCTCCGTGTGGAGATTGTCCATGGCCTCCAAAAGTCTCATAGTGCGAGCGATGGCGGAGTTGCTCTGAGTGAGGGGGCTGATGTAGATGCTGCGGTGACTCCCTGGTGTGCGCATGGGTATGAAACGGTAGACGGTGTCGCGGAGGTGGCAGTCGTAAACCAGTCAAAGCTCGGCGTGGGCCTGAAGTGCAGCACGTTGGCTGGCCACCACAAACGAAGGTCCTCCGACTCCATGGGTGTAGAACGGAGGCTGCGTGGAGGAGGAGCGGATAACAACCGTGACCTCACAGTAGCTCTCGCTCGCATCGGGAAAGATCCCGTGGAACGCGGGCTCATGCGAAAATCCCAAGAAGTCGATGACCACGCGAAGCTCGCGGATCAATCCGGCCTCGTGATGAAGAGTCCCGCTCATGGTATGGACCGGCATCTACAAAAGAGAGAAATTTTCATGAAAACCTAGAAGATGAGAGGGTAAGTAGTTTTGTAAGAAAATATGGCTAATATAAGTCCTAGGGTCAGGTCTGTTTGGCTTCCTACAGTCAAGTTGGCTCTGATACCATATTGTCACGCCCCGATTTAATAAATCAGGACCTTTATTGAAATTCCATAGAAAATCAATAAACCAAGACGTTCATCATGCGACCACGCACAATACGAGCAATCATTCATGGTTCGTAGACCGTATTAGTACAAAAGTGAATATAGATGAAGAGAAACTAATAAAACAAAGGGTCCTAGATGAACGCCTCCTTCCAGTCTCGTCTTGACTGGGTCGCTACTCCAGATCTTCATCCTCCTCGTAGTAGATGGGCTCTGGTGGTGTAAGTCAATGGGGGTGAGTACAAACGTACTCAGCAAGCCAACAGATGCAAATATAATGTAGAGTAATAACAAGGGAGATAGTGGCTTATTTTGCGGAAAAGCATAATTGTGAGGCAATTAAATGTGATCAATTTATTAATACTGAAAGGTAAACATGAGTATGCATCATCATCTTCTAACTCGAGGGGTACAGTCAGCCCCAACTCGCTCAACAGTCCTTACATGCCATGAATATCTCAACCATTCAAACAATTGTAAACTAACTACGAGTAGTCACACAACCCGCCCTTGACCGTGGGCTCGGCTTTTCGAAAAGATTAAATACTCTGATCAGAGGTGTACCACTGTACCCACAAGGCACGCACTCATCACTTACACCAAAGTGTAACGAGATGACCCATTCCACGGGAACTCATGCCAAAACCTTCCATATGGTCCGCCTCGACCCGACAACACCCTCTTATGGGTTTCATATGGTGTCCCGACGCGTCGAGCCTCACCATACCCCCCTTGAGCCACGTTGGTACAAGTCACCCGCAGGTTGCCCCTTGCCCCCTCCACTATGGTGCATCGAGTCGGATTGTTCCATACTTTCAGTTAGGACTTACCCATTAGACTTGTGGTTGGTACGGAAGTGCTTTGTAACAGATCCCGCAGACCGGTCCTTATAGTGCCCCGGGTGCGACCAACCAATTCCCTAGCTTGCACCCGGAACCCACCATACTTATAACATAGCCAACTCCAACAGAGTCTAGAGACAAGAATAACGGGAAATTTCATATAGTAGAATCCATCTATCTACGACTCATTCTTTTTATCTTATAGCAGTTGTGCCGGTACATTGGGCACTAGCTAATACTTTTATAGTAGAGTGACAAGGAGTTAAGGCTCAATAAGCATGACTTGGGTTTGCACACAAGGACGGGGATCTAATAAATATAAGTGTAGGGCTTGATATTTGGCTAATGAAATATTAACCTATGAGTTATAGCGATAATTTATTAAAACATGGGCTCAATGATGATCAAAATGGGGGTTGTGACTTGCCTTGATCAGCAAAAGGTGAAGGTGGAACCTCGGGATAGAACTCCGGCTCCTCGACGATCTCGTAGTCTTCTTGATATGGAAAAAGTAAATGAAACATTCAATAAAGCATCACAAAACATAAACATACAAGTTTTATGATTTAATTATGTGATTTGAGCTTTATTATACTGAAGTTATAGTGAATAATATCAAAGGTTAAAGTTTTGGGGTTTCTCCTAATTTATTTCATGAATTATCCATTTATCCCTAAGGAGTTTTTATTTATTTAATTAATAAGATTATTTTGGGCTAAGGTAACATACTGTTTTTATGCCATTAATGTGTAGAGAATAAAATGCTGAATTTAATAAAATTGGAATGGTGAAATTTGGAGTTAAATTGAGCAAGTTATGAATTTTGGAAGTTTAAACATTTTTCTGGAATTTTATTTAAACAGGAAATGGGCTTTAGTCCACGGTGAGCCAGGCCCATGGTGGACGAGGGTAGATGACGGAGTCATTCGGGTCCTTGTCGGCGACGGCGATCCGGCGAGGTTCGGCGTCGACGGAGGGGTGGCCGAGGTTGGCGAGGTCCTAGCGGTCACGAAGGAGTGGTCGTCTAGGGCGGAGGAGGTCACCGGCGATGGCGAGCAGTGACTGGAGTGCGGGCGGCAGTGTGGTGCTAAAAACCGAAGTGTGGGCGTTCTGTTCGTTCTCGCAGCGAGTGAGCTTGGGGGGTAAAACGCGGACGGCCAGGGGGTTTAAATAAGGTCACCGACGGGGGCAGAGGGGGCGCAATCGGGGGAGGACCAAAATTAAAATGGCCTTAATGCCGGCGAGCTCGGTTGCGAGGGGATACGTTGAACCTGGACGCGATTCGGTCGGGTTTAAGGGGGGAAACGGTCGGCGTGTTGAGGGGGATTCATTGCCGACAACGGATTAAAGGGAGGGGGCCGGCGGGGCCGGATCCGAGGCGGAATTAGGGCTTCGGCCGGTGAGGGGGGGATTTGGGGGCGGATCCCGTGGGGACGAAGGGCATGACAGACGGGGGCCACAGGTCAGCAGGCGCGAGCGAACGGGTGGCGACTGACGGGTGAGGTCGGGCGGTCGGGCACGCGTGCGAGGAGAGATGGGCTCACTGACAAGCGAGACCCGGGTGTCAGTCCGAGGCACACGGGGGGTAATGGGCTGGGCCAGCCGGGAGAGAGATAAAGGGAGGGAGAGGGTCCGTTACTGTTTAAATGCTTTTTTGATTAAAAATAATTACAGAAATTGGTTTAAAATATTTGGGCTACTTCCAAGGGTGATAAAAATTTGTAAAAATTCTCAAAAATATCTTTTGGTCTTGGGAACTCATACAAATTTTTCTAGCTTCTGGTTTGGTCATTTCATCTAGGTTCTAGTTCAATAAGTTTAAGGTGGGCATTAAAGGTATTTCCATAGTAAATAATTCTAAGAAAATATATTAAATGATATTTTTATTTCTTGGAAAATTTGGGGTGTTACAAACCTATCCCCCTTACAAAGAATCTCGTCCTCGAGATTGGAACGCTACTCGAATAACTCGGGGTATTGGGCTTTCAACTCGTCTTCTTTTTCCCATGTGGCTTCTTCAATGGGGTGGTTGTTCCACTGAACCTTGAAGAAGCGAACCACACGGCTCCTGGTTACTCTTTCCTTAGTCTCCAGGATTTTGACGGGCTTCTCGATGTAGGTCAAATCCTCTTGGACGTTGAGTTGTTGGAGATCGGCCTGTTCGGCGGGCACACGAAGACACTTCTTCAGCTGAGAGACGTGGAACACATCATAAACTCCTGCTAAGGATGAAGGCAGTTCTAGCTGATACGCCACCTCTCCTTGCCGTCGGAGGATCTAAAAAGGTCCGACGTAGTGGGGCGCTAGTTTGCCTTTCATGTTGAACCTTTGAGTGCCACTGAGGGGGGTGACTCGGAGATAGACATAATCACCCTCCTCAAAGGTTAGGTCTCTTCGTCGGTTATCGGCATAGCTCTTCTGTCGGGACTGGGCTAACTTCAATCTGTCCCTGATGATCTTGACCTTCTCTTCGGCCTCTCTCAATATATTTGTCCCAAACAGTTGCGACTCTCCGGTCTGATCCCAGAGCAACGGCGTTCTGCATTTACGCCCGTAGAGCGCTTCGAACGGGGACATTTGCAGGCTGGCTTGATAGCTGTTGTTGTAGGAGAACTCCGCATAGGGAAAATTCTTGTCCCACATTCCTCCAAAGTCTAGAGCGCAAGCTCTAAGCATATCCTCCAATATCTGGTTAACCCTTTTGGTTTGACCATCAGTCTGAGGATGATAGGCGGTGCTAAAGTTCAGCCGGGTGCCGAGCTCCTCTTGAAGGTTCTTCCAAAACTTAGAGGTGAACTGACTCCCATGGTCAGATACAATCTTCTTAGGAACTCCGTGTAGGCACACGATCCGGGTCATATACAACTCGGCCAACTTGGCGACGGTGTAAGTTGTCTTAACGGGGATGAAGTGAGCCACCTTGGTGAGTTGGTCGACGATCACCTAGATAGAATCATGACTGGCTTGGGTCCTGGGTAGTCCCGTGATGAAGTCCATTCCTATCTCTTCCGACTTCCATCCAGGGACCTTGAGGGGTTGCAACAGTCCAGCAGGTCTTTGGTGCTCTGCCTTGACTCGCCGACATGTGTCGCACTTGGCCACATACTCAGCTATTTCCCTCTTCATGCTGACCCGCCAATATTTCTCCTTTAGGTCTTGATACATCTTTGTACTGCCGGGATGTATGGAGTATAGAGTATCGTGGGCTTCTTGAAGGATGAGAGTCTTCAACCCAGGCTTGTCGGGTACGCATATCCAGTTTCCGAACCAGATGGTACCATGTTCGTCCTCAGAGAATCCAGGGGCTTTACCCTTCCGCATGTTCTGCTGGATCTCTAAGATGTCCGGGTCTTACTTCTGCTTCTCTCAGATCTGGTCTAAAAAGACAGGTCTAGACTCCAAAGCAGTGAGGTACGCTCGTGTGGTGATCCCTAAATTCAGCCTTTCCATTTCCTTGTATAGCAAAGGGGCCTGGTCCTGTATCATGATGGCATTGTCGTACACTTTTCGACTAAGGGCGTCTGCCACCACATTTGCCTTGCCTGGATGATAATGGATGCCCAAGTCGTAATCCTTGATCAGTTCCAACCATCTCCTTTGCCTGAGGTTCAGGTCCGGTTGGGTGAATATATACTTGAGGCTCTTGTGGTCGGTGAAGACCTCACACCGATTTCCCACAAGTAATGTCTCCATATCTTCAAGGCATGAACCACGACTGCTAACTCTAGGTCGTGGGTCGGGTAGTTCAGCTCATGCGGTCTCAGCTGTCGGGAGGCATAAGATATAACCTTCCCATCTTGCATTAAGACACATCCCAAACCTTGGCGAGAGGCATCACAATAGACATGGAAGTTTTTCCGGATGTCTGGCAGGGTCAGGATTGGGGCTGACACGAGCTTCTTCTTACGAGTTTGGAAGCTTTCTTCACAATCTGGGGTCCATTCAAATTTTACTTCCTTCTGCAATAGCCGGGTCATAGGCTTGGCTATCTTCGAAAAGTTCTCGATGAACCAGCGGTAGTATCCGGCTAACCCGAGAAAACTCCGGATCTCGGTTACGCTCGTGGGCTGCAACCAGTTGGTTACTGCTTCCACGGTGGTCGGGTCCACAACTATTCCTCCGGCAGATATGACATGACCGAGGAACTTCACCTCAGATGACCAAAACTCGCACTTGCTGTATTTGGCGTACAGTTGTTGTTCCCTTAGCTTTTTGAGGGTCAGATAGAGGTGGGTTTCATGTTCTTCCTTGGTCTTGGAGTAAACGAGGATATCGTCGATGAATACCACGATGAACTTATCCAAGAACTCCATGAATACATTGTTCATCATGTTCATGAAAAAGGCCGGGGCATTCGTGAGTCCAAACGACATCACAGTATACTTGTAGAGTCCATAGCGGGAGGTGAAGGCAAGTCTTGGGTATGTCCTCTTCTCTCATCCTCAATTGGTGATAACCTGACCTGAGGTCAATCTTGGAAAACACCGAGGATCCTTTCAGTTGATCGAACAAGTCATCGATCCGAGGCAATGGGTATTTGTTCTTGATGGTTACGTCGTTCAGGGCTCTATAGTCCACGCACACCCTCTTGGTCTTGTCCTTCTTCATGGCAAAGATGACCGGTGCACCCCAAGGTGAGGTACTCGGTCGGATGTACCCTTTTTGCTCCAGGTCTTTGATGCCGCTCTTGACTTCGGCTAGTTCATTGGCGGCCATCCGGTATGGGCTCTTGGAGATTGGAGTGGTCCCGGGGACAAGCTCGATTCTAAATTCGATGTCCCACTTGGGAGGCATTCCTGGCAGGTCCTCAGGGAAGACGTCCATGAACTCCTTGACTATGGGCACTTCTTCAAGGGCTAGAGAGTGAAGAGATGCCTCCAGAGGTTTGAGGCTGGCCATCCGAAAGGTGACGGCTTCGCCTTCGAGATTGGTCACCGTCACGGACTTGCTGGCGCAATCGATCACTCCCTTGTGCTTCATTAGCCAATCCATCCCTAGGATGAGGTCGAGTCCGATACACTTAATGAGGACTGGCTCGGCCCGGAATAATACTCCTAGGATCTCTATCTTAACCTTAGGACTGTATAAGTGGGCTAAGGTTTTATTGCCTGGAGTGGAAATCATCATGGGGGTCGGTAGAGGGAGCACTTCCAAGTTGTTGGCTTTCACGAAATCCTCCGAGATGAAAGAGTGTGTTGCTCCAGAGTCAAATAATATTGTAGCCGATAAAGAATTTGTGGTAAACATACCGAGCATGACTTCAGGAGCTTCCTGAGCTTCCTCCGCGCTTATGTGGTTAACGCGGGCACAAACCGCCTGGTTGGGTGCCGCACCTTGGGGTTGCTTGGGGTGAGGACACTGGTGCGAGTAGTGCCCTTCCTTCTGGCAGTTGAAGCAGACGACCGGCTTCCCTTGGCAATCCCTCAAGATTGGGGCCTTGGCGGCGGGCGTCGGCTGAGCGGCCAGAGCTGGTGGAGCGGGGCGGGGATGCCCGGCGTTGGATCCACCGGCGGCGTGAGGTGGCCTGTAGGCGGGCCGAGGATGGTAGGCGGGTGCTGATGGCGGAGAGACGAAGCGGGGCCTCTGGGAATTCGCCTGCTGATGCTTGAAGGCGATCATCTTCCTCTTCTTGAGGTCCAACTTGTTTTGCTCAGTCTCTTGGATGAGCGCTTTATTCACCAACCGTTGAAAGTCGGCGTAGTTGGTAGCGACGAGCTAGATGGACAACTCATCCTTGAGTCCCTAGAGGAACTTGGCCTGGCGGAGGGCGTCGGTCCGCACCTCTTTTGGCGCGTAGCGTGCCAGGCGGTTGAACTCATGGAGGTACTCCATGACAGTCCGGCTGCCCTATTGCAGGTCACGGAACTCCTGCTGTTTCACCACGATAACTCCGGCGGGGACGTGGTCGGCGCGAAAGGCGATGGAGAACTCCGCCCATGTCACCACGTGGCCCTCTGGCTAGGACTCACGGTAGTTGTCCCACCACTCCACGGCGGGACCCTGGAGCTGATCAGTGGCGAAGGCCACTCTCTCCCAGTCGGTGGAGGGTAGGAGGTCCAGCTTCTTCCCTATGGTGCGGAGCCAATCTCCGGCCTCCATGGGGTTGGTGGTGCTGGAGAAGATCGGTGGGCGCACGCGCAGGAACTCCGAGAGTTGAGGCGCGGGTGCGAGGGCTGGTGCACGAGGGGTGGGCTCCATGTTTTGCAGGCGGTCCAACTGTGCCTGTTGGTGCCGCATTTGGGTGTGGAGGGCGGTGATCAACTGGTTTTGATTCGCCATCATTTCCGCCAAGGTGGGGTGGTTGGCGGATGGTGGTCCAGTCTGTCGTTGGCCCGTTGCGCCCTAGATGGGCACAACACTTCGGGCAAGCCATTGCTTCCTCCTTCTCCATTGTTGGAGCTGGTGTTCTGGTTGTCGGCCATCTTCTGAACATATAAAAGCTTAAGGCATAAGGTAAAAAGATGATGATACAAACATTTTGATCAAAAGGGGCCATTGAGGCTCATATATATATATATATATCTCAAGTGGTATAAAAAGTTTATTACATTCTTGCTCTTATTTTATTCTACCTACAACACAAGTTGTTGTAGATAGCACCACATACACAAAATTATTATAGCCAAACAACGGTAACTAACGTCTATTCGCTACCGGAGGCGGTCTCCGTGCTCTCGGAACCACAGGCATGTGGGTCCTGAGGGACGGTGGGCTCGAGAAAATTCTCGATGACGGGGTCGGAGACGAGGCCAGGGCGCGGTGTAGGGGCACTGGCGGTGGACGGTCCGGTGGTCGAGGGGTGTGGTGGGATCCTCTTGGGGTGAGGGGCAGACTCGCGGATGGGCTTCCTCTTCCACGGGATGAGAGGAACAATCTCCGCAATGTCCTTCTATAGCTGCATAATCTTGCACTGCAGCTCGCCGTTCTGCTGGATCAAGTTCTTCATCTCCTCACGAAGGAACTCAACCGCCTCATGGTGCTCATCGGCGTCGAGCAGGGCCTCGGTATGGAGGTCGTCCATGGCCTGAAGAAGACACGACTGCCGGGCCATGACCGGATCACGAACGGAGTGAACTCCGAGGTAGATACTACGGTGGGTGCCGGGAGTGCGCTTCGGCACAAGCCGGAAAGACGAGTTCTGAAGACGATCATCATAGATCATGCTCAACTCCATAAAGGCCTAGAGGGTGACGCGTTGGCACGCGACATCGAAAGTCGGGCCCCCAAGTGCTGTTGTGAAGGGCAGCAGGTGTTCTCCAGATCCGTGGACGGTGAGGGAGACGTCGCAAGGTCCGGTGAATTCTTCCAGGTACACCGCAATGGAACTCGGGCTCGAAGAGGAACCCGAGGAAGGTGAGCATCATGCGGGGCTCCCTGACGAAGCCCTTGTAGTGGCGGCAGTAGCTGTTGTAGGACCGAAAGTAGCGACCAGAGGGGGGGTGAATGGGCGCCTTAAAAATTCTTTCGAATCTATGGCCTGTTCCCAATACCCAACGCACCTCAAAAAAAAACTATGCAGCAGAAAGTAAACAGTAGGCCTAAGTCTAAAGGTTTCTAACCTAGAAGCAACTGATGATATACAGTGTAAAACTAAAGTGGTGCAACTAGGCAGATAAACAAGTTGTAACTGGCCTATACTTCTCAATGAAATGATCTAAGTATGTATAAAGTGAAAAGAGAAGTTACTGTCCAAAGTTGTCTCCTGTTCGGGACTTGGCGAAGTCCCCTTCGCACGTCAAGGTATATTTCGGAGGTTGATGACGGAGTCTGTCCGAAGTGCCGAAGGTGTCACTGTCTAGGCTAGTGCGAAGAGTACTTCGGAGCGAAGTAAAATGCAGTGCCGGAGCTTGGTTCGAAGTATGCACTTCGAAGACAGGACTTCGAACACAGCTTCGAACCAAAAGCTTCGGAGCAAGGTGACAAAGTCGGAGCCTGCTTCGCAGTGAGGGCTTCGAAGACAAAACTTCGAACACACCTTGAACCGAGAGCTTCGAAGCACAATCTTCGAACAGAAAACTTCGAACACACAAAACAGACGGACTACCTTCGAACAAAGTAGCGAAGTCTGTCACGCGACAGAAAAGAAAGTCCGAAGCCTACACACTATCTTCGAACAGGGAAAGCTTCGGAAGGAAAATCGAAGGCTGACACTCCACAAAGAAATCCAAGCGAAGTCTATCAGACAAGACAAACTTCGGACCCAACTTCGAAGCCTAACAAAGTGTGCACTTCGAACAGATAGATTCGGAGTATGCTAGTTTGAAGTATGCGATGCTGTCCATACAGGAGAAACTTCGAATCTAGCAACTCAGAAACAAAGACCGAAGTTCGAAGTCTAAACGAAGCCTTTAACGAGGTTCGAACGGAGACTGCCTCACGGAGTTGAGGGGCTTCGCACTGAACCGAGCTTCGCCAGACACACCAGAAAAAGGCAAAAAGGACTGTCAGCTTCGATCAAAAGGCTGGGCAATAGAAGGTGAAAAGCTGCTACAGTACACTGTAGCTACAGCAAAGCAGTACTACTTGCAACCGCAAGAACTAGTACTCCCACCGTGAAGAACACTCCCACCCGAAGAAGCTTCTCTTCAAGAATAAATTCAGCAGCCCGTAGGTAAGGCAATAACTCCCCAAACCGAACAAAATGCAAGCAATAAATTCACCAGGGACCAAAGCATTAAAGCATCCAAGAGATTTGAGTGAAAATAATGCAAGAACAGGGAGAGGAAGCCCCTGGCGGCGCACACAGGAGAGAGAAAAACGGGAGACAAAGTGACCCAATAGGTGGATTTGATTTCAGCTCAAAAGGGTTAGTCCAAACCCTAGGGATTGGGGTGCTATTTATAGGCAGCCCAACACTAGGAATATTCTACCAGCCCCTTAGGGTTTTACAGACTCAAAAATACAGAAAAAGACTCTACTGCCCTTAGGTATTTTTACAGACACAACTGACTGACTGTGGGCCTAGAGTAACAGATGACATATCCTGAAGCTACTCTTCTGGACAGTCGGATACAGAATCAACGGTTGTCAGTTTTACGCCGAAACTGACAAAGCCTCCACCAGCTTTGCACCAGGTACCCGGATTGGGCCGGCCCGACTCCGCAGCTCTCTCAACCCGGCAATCGCTCACCGCCCGTGTACCTGAGTCAGTCCTGGTCAACAGCCCAGTGGGTCTTCTACTGCTCCTGGCCCATGCACCCGGATTGGGCCAGCCCGACTTCGCAGCCTCCTCTGCCCGACAGTCGCTCGCTGCCCGTGTACCTGAGTCACACGCGGCCCATAAAACAGCAGATCTCTTCTCTTCTTCAGTCCTCGTTGACTATCGTTGACAATGACTCATCACTTCTAGAGCCATGAGGCCCACGCTATTCAGCATGGCTCCTCAATCTCCCCCTTGATGAGTGCATTGTCAACATTCCTCAATTCTCAGCTCTTCAGTACCTGTGAAACAAATGTGGAAACACGAAAACAAAAACACAAAAGAACAAAGAAGAAGAACAAAAATAAGGTAAAAGTTTAACCTTAATGACCAAAAGCCAAACAAAAGCAAGAAACGGTCATTATGGTTAACGCTCAAAATGAGTGCGATTTCAGAACAACAAGGATATCAACAGAGTAAGAACTCCCCCTTAAACTCTGATCCCAATTTCTCCCCCTTGTTGACAAGTGAACTCATCAAGCACTCAGAAAGAGACACAGACTCCCCCTAAAAAGCAACTCCCCCTCAAATATGCAGGGAATGCAACTGGGGTGCAGGTGGAGTGTAGAGAGCATGCTTCTCAGATATGATTGACTGCAAATACAGTGTCTAACAGGTATAGCAAGAGAAATACTGTCTAGGACACATGGCATGATCAGTGCAAAAGATGATATCTAAAGAAAGTCATTTAGCACGCATTTTTCAGTTTTTGCAAACAAAAACATCACCACATTGTCTAGTAAATAAGCAAGGTAAAGCATGAGATGCAGAAGCTAACTGATGTCTACCAAGATAAGCATTGTTCAAACCAAGGTGCTTCAGCAAACTTGTTATCCTTTTAAAATTCAGGCTTTTCATTTTCCTTTGTCATTTGTGCCAAGGGTTATTTGCATGTCAAACCTTATGCTAACCGACCAAGTCAAGCCTAGGCCAGAACTGAGCCATCAGAAGCTTAAGACATTGGTCTCGGCATACACTATACTGTCCTAGTTCATACCAAAGTGCTATGGTAAGCAGTCCAGAACAATATAATGCGACAAAGCAAACCCACTTGGATCTTTTCAACTTAAGCATAACAAGGCATGGAATTTTCATTCATTTTTGATTTTTATCATTTTTATGGCACATTTTCATGTTAAAGCATAAAGATGTCCAAGTTGCATATCTGCATCTATGTGATGAACTAGCAACAAGGCATGTAACAGATAGCAAAGGCACTCAGCCTACACAAGCTAGTTACCAGAAGCAATGGTGATCATTTTTCAAGTTGAAAGCGTAAAAGCCATGCATATGACAGATATCAGACATATCAAGCGAACTGAAACAAAGCATGATCATTGACAAGTAATCAAAAGCATATACCAGCTAGACTAAGTAAAGCAGTTCAATCATGTAACAGAAGCAGGCTCAGAAGTGTGATATGTGAATATGTATGATATGAACACACACAAAAAAAAAGACTCAAGAAAAAGAGTAAAGAGCAAGGAAAACTGACGCAAAATATCCTAGAAAGGATACACAACACCCAAATCCCCTCGTAAACGTTCAAATGTAGACTGATCTAGGGGTTTGGTAAAAATGTCAGCCAACTGATGATGGGTATCAACATGAATAAGGTCAATGACACCTTTCTCATATTGATCCCGCAAGAAGTGAAAGCGCACATCAATATGTTTGGTTTTTGAATGGAGACATGGGTTTTTCCCTACACTAATAGCACTCGTACTGTCGCAAAACAATGGAACCCTGGTAGGAAAGAGCAACCCAAAGTCTCGTAGAGTAGAAATCATCCAAACCATCTGTGAGCAGCAGCTGGCAGCAGCTACGTACTCGGCCTCTGTGGTCGAAAGAGCAACTCCAGATTGCTTTCGAGAAGACCAAGATACAAGGGAAGAACCAAGAAACTGGCAAGTACCGGAAGTCGACTTGCGATCCAACCGACACCCACCAAAGTCAGCGTCCGAAAAGCCAGATAAATCAAGTGATGATGATGCTGAATAATAAAGACCAAGATCAGGCACATAGGTGAGATACCTGAAAATGCGCTTGACAGCCTGCCGGTGAGACGCGCGTGGTGAAGACTGAAAACGCGCGCAAAGTCCCACGGCGAACTGTATGTCTGGCCTTGTCGCCGTTAAGTACAGCAGCGAACCGATCATCCCTCGAAACTCTCTTTCATTGACCTTGACACCGCTCTCGTCCTTGTCCAAACCTCCGGAGGTACCCATCGGGGTCATCTGCGGCTTCAATTCACCACCAAAGTCAAATTTCTTAAGCATGTCACGAGTATATTTACCTTGGTGGATGAAGGTGCCGTCCTTGGTCTGCTTGATCTGGAGCCCTAAAAAGTACTTAAGCTCACCCATGAGGCTCATCTCAAACTCACTGTGCATCTGCTCAGAAAACTTGGACACAAGAGAATCAGTAGTACCGCCAAAAATAATATCGTCCACATAAATCTGAGCGACTAAGAAATCTGAAGCATCTCTGAGCAGGAAAAGAGTTTTATCCACAGAACCCATCACAAAGCCCTTCCCCAACAAAAACTGCTTTAACCGGTCATACCAAGCCCTGGGGGCTTGCTTCAACCCGTATAAAGCTTTGTGCAACTTAAAAACATGTCGAGGAAACTTAGGGTTTTCAAAACCGGGGGGTTGCCTAACATAAACCTCCTCCTCTATAAACCCGTTCAGAAAAGCACTCTTAACGTCCATTTGAAAAAGCTTAAAACCCTTCGAAACGGCAAAAGCTAGAAGAATACGAATGGACTCAAGACGGGCAACAGGAGCGAAGGTTTCTTCGAAGTCAATACCTTCCTTCTGGCAATAACCCTGGGCAACTAGTCGAGCCTTGTTGCGCACCACAACCCCATCTTCACCCTGTTTGTTCTTGAATACCCACTTGGTGCCTATGGGGTTGCATCCTGGTGGCGACTCAACTAGTGTCCAAACCCGATTGCGGACAAAATTCTCAAGCTCTTCTTGCATAGCATTAATCCAATTAGAATCAGAAAGAGCATGAGAAATGTCTCTGGGCTCAAAAGATGCAACAAATGCAGATTCAGCAAACACAGTGAGAGAGGCAGAAGAACGCAAAGTCCTCTCAGTCAAATCACCAATGATGAGCTCTGAGGGATGGTCACGCTGAACTGCTCGGGTTCCCTGGTGATCTGAAGTCACCTCACCTGAGTCAGCAGCTGGCACCTCTGGACTCGACTGAAGGGGCTCGATCGAAGTGGAAGAAGTGATCAGAGGTCCGCCTTCATCATCAGTCGAAGTCACAGAGGGTGTGGGCTCTGCGGGGGATGCAGAAGGCCCGCCCTCAACAGCAGCTTGAGTATCCTCATCTTCCTCGAAGATGGACTCTCCGAGCTCATCATCACCAGAAAGCTCAAAAGAAGGAGTCAAAGAAGGCAAGGACTCATCAAAAGAAACCTCACACGTCTCGACAAGCAGCTGGGATTCGAGGTTCCAAACACGGAAGCCTCGAGAATGCAATGCATAACCAAGAAAAATACCATCCCAACAACGAGACTCAAACTTGTCCAAATGCCCTCCCTTCTTGAGCACAAAGCACTTGCAGCCAAATGCTCGCAAGTGGGTCACCTTGGGCTGTCTGCCAAACCGCAACTCATATGAAGTCTTACCAATGTAAGCTCGAAGAAAAATACGGTTGGCAAGATAACAAGCCGTGTTCATGGCTTCAGCCCAAAAACGCCTAGGAGTCCTGTGCTCATCGAGCATCGTCCTGGCCATCTCAACTAGCGTGCGGTTCTTTCGTTCCACAACGCCGTTCTGTGGGGGAGTGTAAGGAGAAGAAAACTGATGGTCCAGACCCTGATCACCACAGAAGCTGACGAACTGAGAGTTTTTGAACTCAGAGCCGTTGTCGGAGCGAATTGCTCGCATCCGTCCATTGTTCTCATTTTTCAGCTTCAAAATCAGGTCATGGACAAATTGAAAAGTTTCATCCTTAGACTCCAAAAAGAAAACCCACGAGAAACGAGAAAAGTCGTCAACAATCACAAGTGCATACCACTTCCCACCGACTGAGCGTACCCGAGCTGGACCTACAGTGTCCAAATGTAAAAGCTCGCCTGGATACGTAGTCATCACCTGAGTTACAGGTGAGTGAGAAGCGGCAACCATTTTCCCATGACGATAGGGATGACAAACTAGATCCTTCTCCATTTTAAGCTTGGGCAATCCTCGGATGAGGTCCATAGAGCTTAACCTGACTAGCAGATCAAAACTCAAATGACCTAACCTCCTATGCCACTTCCAGAGCTCAGAAGAAGATCCAGCAATCAAACAGCGAGAAGGGCCAAAAGAACTAGAGAAGTCAATTCGAAAAACTTTACCGAAGGGTAAAATCTGACAAACCAAAGACCCTCTAGAATCAATCACAGAAGAATTGCCCTTCTTAAAACGCACTTCCAAACCATCTTCAAGAAGTTGCGAAACAGATATTAAATTAAAGTTCAGATTTTTAACCAAAGCAACATTCTTTAAAGAGAAGTGGTATGAGATGCTGATTGAGCCTATGCCACTTACTTTCCCTTGACCGCTGTTCCCGAAGGTAATGTACTCTTTGGAGCTCGGGGGAATGAGACTGGAGAACCATCTGCGATGTCCCGTCATGTGGCGAGAGCATCCTGAGTCCATGATCCAAACATCCTCCAGTCCCCGGTCCTGCACAATCAATGTCTGTAAGTGGGAGCAAATGGTCCGGCACCAGGTTTAGCAAAAGAGCTAAACCAGTGTCGAGCCATCTGCTCAAAAGATGGAAAGCGAAAACCATCAAAAGAGTTTGGACCAAAACGCGGCTCAAAGCGCGGTCCACGGTTCTTCCTAACCCTACGGCCACGAGGTCCAGAACCGCAGCCAACTCGGTCTGGAACTCTGCCGGAACGAACACCACCAACTGGAGCACGGGCAAGAAAGCCGTCTCCTCTACCACCACCTACACGACGCGGCCTGGCCTCCAGCCTCTCCCCGCGCCGAGGAACACGCAGTCTACCACCCTGCTGGTAGAACTGCACCTGATCACTACGAGCCCTCTCTGCTCTCTCAACCCGCTTCCTCCTGAAGCAAAACTCCGCAAGATGCCCGTCTCTCTGACAATACTCACAATGATAGGTAGGCTTCTTGGGATGTGGTTGAGGCTTGGGGTTCTTGGGCTTGGTAGTGTTTGGTGTGGTCTTCTTGGGCTGAGAGGGTCCAGGAAGAGAGTCAAGAGAAGTGTGGAGATTTTTGGGCTTTGGAACCCAGATAGGTTTCTTGGGTGGAGCTTTAGGTGGCTCATGAATCACTCCATCCTTGGGCTGACAAGCCTGGGAGGACTCAGTGGAGTGAGTCTTGGGATATCTCTGCTCTGGAGTCATTTTACTCCACTCCACTGCCCGGCTGAGGGCACTCTCAAAGTCAGCCTTGGTGTAGGTGTAACCTACTCCAAACCCATCCTTTCTCTTGAACTGCTGGATCATCATGCCAAGCTGTGGCTCTCTGGCACTGATCCAACTCAGGATAGAACGGAGGTAAAAGTTCTCATTCTGAGAATCAGCTAGTTCCTCTCTCAAGGAAGCTAGAACCTCCACCTGAGACAAGCAGGTCTCACACTCACTCTCTACTTGGACAGACTTTCCGGCTTTTAGCTTAATCAACTCCATTCTAAGAGACAGACAGTTCTCACAAACAGTGGGTGGAACTGACAGTGTCTCAAGCTCTAGCCTAGTCTGGGCAAGCTCAGCTCTCAAACTCTCCAAATCACCCGAATGCTCATTGCCCTTGGATTTCAGCTCAGCTAAGGCAGCTAGATGAGATGGGCAATCAACACAGGGTGCGACGACAGTGGCTTGAGCATCTTTCAGCTCCAGCTGAGCACTTTCAAGCTCAGTGGCCAAAGCGTCCCTCTCATCAACCCTTTCTGTGTACCTGGACTTTAAAGTCGACAGGTCACACAGAAGCACCTCACACTTCGGGCACTCACTGCTATCACCCAAGCAAGGGGAAGAGGATAGACTCTCAATCCTACCGTTGGCCACGGCAAGCTCACTTTCTAACTCGTCTATCCTTTTCTTAGCCCCCCTAAGCAGTTTCTCCCGATATTTTAACTCCTGACGATTGCTCTCAAGTAATCGACAATTTCGCGCTCATAAGATGATACCTTGCTATCGTCGTCGTCGGAGTCGTCGGAGGAGCTCTTTTCTTCTCTATCCCCAAGAGCCATGGAGCAGAAGCTCTTGCGGGATCTTCGGCGCTGGTGTGTGTGGCTTTTCGGCTTGTCTCCGAAGGCCATGAAGCAGAGGCCCGCCGGATCATCCTTGTCCTTCCCCTTCTTGATGGTGATCTCCTCATCACTTGAGCTCGATGAAGAGGAAGAAGATGTGGATCTCTTGGAGTAGCTCTTCTCCATCTCGGCGAAGAAGGCCTTGTCGCGCTTCTTGTTCTCTCGCCGGTAGTCCTTCAGGGCCTTCTTGAAGAACCGGGTCTTCGGCTTGCCCTTGGTGAAGGAGGGGCTCTCATGCTTGCCGGAGTCGTGGAAGCTATTGCCGGTGCCCTTCTTGTATCCACTGCGCTTGGGGCAGTCGGCGATGAAGTGTCCTGGATCACCACATTCAAAGCATCCGGATTTTGTGCCGTGTCTTTTGAACATTCTTTTATCATAGACACGACGCACCCGGTTGTTAAAGAGACACAAATCATCATCTCCCAACAACTCAAGCTGGTCCTCAGTGATAGACATCAAGGAGAACCCAGCACAACTCACAGCAGAGGGATCAACAGAAGGTGTAGCAAGGGCCAGGGATTTTGATCCAGAGCCAGTGAGATTTGATCTCAACTGGATATCAACCTCAGTGGCCTTTAGCTTGCTAAATAACTCAGAAATGGTCAAGGTATCGTATGAAGTACTCTCAACGATAGATGATACCTTGATCTCCCAGATCTTTGGATCCAAGGTATGAAGAACCTTGAGCGCCTGCTCATGATCTGAGACTAACTGAGCACCCTCAGCCTTGTTGTCCCGAAGCTTGTTAATGATCGACTGAAAGCGACCAAACAAAGCCTCAACAGATTCACCCGGCTTCTGTGTGAAATTCTCATATTCACGCCGGTAGGTCTGATAGAGCCGAGCCTTGACCTGTGCTGTTCCCTCATGGTGTGCCTTGAGGGTAGCCCAGATCTCTCTCGCAGTGGAGAGATGACTCACTCGCTCAAATTCAGTGGGACCTAAACCAGAAAATAAAATGTTCACAGCCTTACTGTTGCTCAGATGCTGAGCAATGATACCAGCAGTACCTTGCTCAGTAACTGGCAGAATGACAAATGTGGTGTGAACGCAAATGTCCCATATGTCCGAACCCTGGCTCATGAGATAGGCTCGCATGCGAGTCTTCCAATAATTATAGCCATAGGCTTCCAAGGACGGGACCTTGCCAGGAGACGTCATAGTCACTACTGGGGTTTAGAACCGGTTAAGGTATGGAAAAACCCTAACCTCGCTCTGATACCACTTGTAGGACCGAAAGTAGCGACCAGAGGGGGGGTGAATGGGCGCCTTAAAAATTCTTTCGAATCTATGGCCTGTTCCCAATACCCAACGCACCTCAAAAAAAAACTATGCAGCAGAAAGTAAACAGTAGGCCTAAGTCTAAAGGTTTCTAACCTAGAAGCAACTGATGATATACAGTGTAAAACTAAAGTGGTGCAACTAGGCAGATAAACAAGTTGTAACAGGCCTATACTTCTCAATGAAATGATCTAAGTATGTATAAAGTGAAAAGAGAAGTTACTGTCCAAAGTTGTCTCCTGTTCGGGACTTGGCGAAGTCCCCTTCGCACGTCGAGGTATATTTCGGAGGTTGATGACGGAGTCTGTCCGAAGTGCCGAAGGTGTCACTGTCTAGGCTAGTGCGAAGAGTACTTCGGAGCGAAGTAAAAAGCAGTGCCGGAGCTTGGTTCGAAGTATGCACTTCGAAGACAGGACTTCGAACACAGCTTCGAACCAAAAGCTTCGGAGCAAGGTGACAAAGTCGGAGCCTACTTCGCAGTGAGGGCTTCGAAGACAAAACTTCGAACACACCTTGAACCGAGAGCTTCGAAGCACAATCTTCGAACAGAAAACTTCGAACACACAAAACAGACGGACTACCTTCGAACAAAGTAGCGAAGTCTGTCACGCGACAGAAAAGAAAGTCCGAAGCCTACACACTATCTTCGAACAGGGAAAGCTTCGGAAGGAAAATCGAAGGCTGACACTCCACAAAGAAATCCAAGCGAAGTCTATCAGACAAGACAAACTTCGGACCCAACTTCGAAGCCTAACAAAGTGTGCACTTCGAACAGATAGATTCGGAGTATGCTAGTTTGAAGTATGCGATGCTGTCCATACAGGAGAAACTTCGAATCTAGCAACTCAGAAACAAAGACCGAAGTTCGAAGTCTAAACGAAGCCTTTAACGAGGTTCGAACGGAGACTGCCTCACGGAGTTGAGGGGCTTCGCACTGAACCGAGCTTCGCCAGACACACCAGAAAAAGGCAAAAAGGACTGTCAGCTTCGATCAAAAGGCTGGGCAATAGAAGGTGAAAAGCTGCTACAGTACACTGTAGCTACAGCAAAGCAGTACTACTTGCAACCGCAAGAACTAGTACTCCCACCGTGAAGAACACTCCCAGCCGAAGAAGCTTCTCTTCAAGAATAAATTCAGCAGCCCGTAGGTAAGGCAATAACTCCCCAAACCGAACAAAATGCAAGCAATAAATTCACCAGGGACCAAAGCATTAAAGCATCCAAGAGATTTGAGTGAAAATTATGCAAGAACAGGGAGAGGAAGCCCCTGGCGGCGCACACAGGAGAGAGAAAAACGGGAGACAAAGTGACCCAATAGGTGGATTTGATTTCAGCTCAAAAGGGTTAGTCCAAACCCTAGGGATTGGGGTGCTATTTATAGGCAGCCCAACACTAGGAATATTCTACCAGCCCCTTAGGGTTTTACAGACTCAAAAATACAGAAAAAGACTCTACTGCCCTTAGGTATTTTTACAGACACAACTGACTGACTGTGGGCCTAGAGTAACAGATGACATATCCTGAAGCTACTCTTCTGGACAGTCGGATACAGAATCAACGGTTGTCAGTTTTACGCCGAAACTGACAAAGCCTCCACCAGCTTTGCACCAGGTACCCGGATTGGGCCGGCCCGACTCCGCAGCTCTCTCAGCCCGGCAATCGCTCACCGCCCGTGTACCTGAGTCAGTCCTGGTCAACAGCCCAGTGGGTCTTCTACTGCTCCTGGCCCATGCACCCGGATTGGGCCAGCCCGACTTCGCAGCCTCCTCTGCCCGACAGTCGCTCGCTGCCCGTGTACCTGAGTCACACGCGGCCCATAAAACAGCAGATCTCTTCTCTTCTTCAGTCCTCGTTGACTATCGTTGACAATGACTCATCACTTCTAGAGCCATGAGGCCCACGCTATTCAGCATGGCTCCTCAGCTGTGCACTTGGTAGACTGGCATCTACAAAAACAACAAGTTGAAGAAAGTGAGGGGAGGAACAAAGTTTATAAAGTAGGTTTTCGAGAAATAATTTTCTGCAACTATTGGCTAGGCTGGTTCGTTTGGCTTCCTACAGTCAAGTCGGCTCTGATACCATCTTGTGGCGCCCCGATTTATCGAAATCGGAACATTATTGAATTTCCATAGAAAAACAATAATAACAAGAGGTTCATCATGCAACATCGTACATACGGGCAATCATTTTGGTTCGCAGACCACATTATTACACAAGTCTAAAATTAAAAGAAACTATGAAAATAAACTGCATGACGAACGTCTTCTTCAGGATCGTTTTCTTGACTGGGTCGCTACTCCAGACCATCCTCCTCGTAGTACGCAACCTCTGAAGTGTTTGTCCAACGGGTATGAGTACAAAAGTACTCAACAAGCCACCGCAAATGCAAGTAATAATGCAAGATAATAACAAAGGAAGGATAATTGGCTAAAAGTGCGATAAAGTACATTTTTCAGTTATTGCATTTAGTGTAGTCAAATTTTATTTTGCGGAATAATAAACATGAACATCAATAATACCTTCTAACTCGAGGAGTACGTTTTCCCTCCTCGCACAACAGTCCTTACATGTCAAACCATCATGCACATTCATTCCAAAAGTAAACTAACTATGGGATGTCACGCAACCCGCCCTTGACCGTGGGCTCGGCTTTTCGAAAAGATTTATGACTCTGATCAGAGATGTACTACTGTACCCACAAGGCACACACTCATCCCAAACACCAAAGTGTAACGAGACGACCCATACCACGGGAACTCGTGCCAAAACCTCAGCATGAAATGCTCCAAGCGATAACCACCCGCTCTAGGTTTCACCGGCGCGCCGGGCCGCATCCCGGCTAACGTCGCACCCCCTTTTGTGCCACATCGGTACAAGCCACCCGCAGGTGCTGCTTGACCCATCTCCAAGTGGTGGCCTCGGTTTGGAACACTCCATACCTTAGTTAGGACTTACCCATTAGACTTGTGGTTAGTATGGAAGTGTATTGCGACGGATCCCACAGACCGGTCCTTATAGTGCCTCGGGTGCTACCGACCAATGCCCTAGCTTGCACCCGGAACCCACCATGCATTCACTCACAACCACAACTCCATCACCGACATAATTCCAAGGATAAGAATAACGGGGATCATATAGTAGAACCAAGTTGCTACCACTCATTTTTAATCCTATAGCAATCGTGTCGATACATTGGACACTAGCTAATAGTACTAATCATATGGTGACAAGGAGTTTAGGCTAGATAGCATGGCTTGGGTTGCACATCAAGGTCGGGGGATCCTAATAAATATATTGTAAGGGTTTTATTTGACTAATGTATGTATATCCTATGTGTTTTAGCGATAGTTTAATAAAACATGGGTTCAACATGCTCAAAAGAGTGGTTTGGTGACTTGCCTTGTTCAGCGAAAGGCAACGGGGGAACTTCGGGAAAATATTCCGGCTCCCCGGCGGCATCGTAGTCTTCCCAATATAATTAAAATAAAATAAATCCAACATTCAATTAAACAGTCTAAAACCACACAACAAGCACATATGTTTTGATTGGGTCAATTTAAAGAAAACCAAGTTGTTAAGTTTCTGAAATTCATTTTAGGAATAATTTAAAATGAACTATAATGTAATTTGGTCCTTTATAAAAGGGGTTTTAATTGTGAATAAACTCATTTTAAGTTTTCTAATTAATTTAAACTAAGAGCTTCAGAGAAAACTTAGTGGTTTCATCATGTTAACAGGAAATGAACAAATATGAAGTTTTGCTGAAATTTAAATAATTAAATTTGAAATTTTCCATAAAGGGCATTTGGATACTTTATTAAATAAACATGAAATGTCCAAAGTAGACATACTGCTTTTATTGTATTAACATGTAGAGGATAAAATTATAAATTTTCTGGAATTGAAATGGTAATTTTTGGAGTTCAAATGCGCAAGATATGAATTTTAGAAGTTTAAAATCATTTCTAGAATTTAAATTAAATCCAAATACAGGCGTCGGTCCACGGTGAGCCGAGTCCACCGTGCACCCGTGCACTGTGAGCGTGCGCCAGATCGAGATCCACCGTTGGATCGCGATCGGGCGGTCATGGGCGAGGC
Organism: Zizania palustris; assembly: GCA_019279435.1. Classification (NCBI taxonomy): domain Eukaryota; kingdom Viridiplantae; phylum Streptophyta; class Magnoliopsida; order Poales; family Poaceae; genus Zizania; species Zizania palustris. The sequence goes on from JAAALK010000079.1 coordinate 17,184,818, forward strand.
AGGGGAGTTAAAATGACGTGGACGGCTGAGATTAAAACGTTGAACCGGTACGCATCGTGCGGTCCAGATGCGACGCGAGATTTAAACTCTAACGGACGCACAGGATTAAAACGTACCGCTTCGATCAGATCCGATGGTGTGGATTAAATCGCGCACGTGATAATCCCAGCGTTGTCTGATCGCGATCGCACGACCGCGATTAGATCCGACACGACACGGGTACTCAGCTCATGCCGGTCATCTTCTCCGGCGACGGCGAGCGGGCCAGAGGTCACGGCGAGTGACGACGACCCTAGCTAAGCCTAGAAACAGAAATAGGATGCCTAGGGGATCACGGGGGTACCTTAGGCGAGGTGAGAGGTTGACGAGGTGCGGCCGGCGATGAGGGTAGACGGTGGAGTCGTTTGGGTCCTTGTCAGTGACGGTGATCCGGCGAGGTTCAGCGTCGATGGAGGGGTGGCCGAGGTTGGCGAGGTCCTGGTGGTCATGAAGGTGCGGTCGTCTAGGGCGGAGGAGGTCACCGGCGACGGCGAGCAGCGACTGGAGTGCGGGTGGTGGTATGGCGCTAAAACCGAAGTGTGGGCGTTCTGTTCGTTCTCGCAGCGAGTGAGCGTGGGGGGTAAAACGCGGACGGCCAGGGGGTTTAAATAAGGTCACCGGTGGGGGCAGAGGGGGTGCAATCAGGGGAGGACCGAAATTAAAATGGCCTTAACGCCGGCGAGCTCGGTTGCGAGGGGATACGTTGAACCTTGACGCGATTCTGTCGGGTTTAAGGGGGGGGGGAACGGTCGGCGCGTTGAGGGGGATTCATTGCCGGTACGGGTTAAAGGGAGGGGGCTGGCGGGGGCGGATCCGAGGCAGAATTAGGGCTTCGTCCAGCGAGGGGGGGGATTTGGGGGTGGATCCCGCGGGGACGAAGGGCTTGACAGACGGGGGCCACAGGTCAGCGGGCGCGAGCGAACGGTGGCGACTGACGGGTGGGGTCGGGCGGTCGGGCGCGCGCACGAGGAGAGATGGGCTCGCTGACAAGCGGGACCTGGGTGTCAGTTCGAGGCGTGCGGGGGTAACGGGCTGGGCCGGCCGGGAGAGAGAGAAAGGGAGGGAGAGGACCCGTTACTGTTTAAATGCTTTTCTGATTAAAAATAATTACAGAAATTGGTTTAAAATATTTGGGCTACTTCCAAGGGTGATAAAAATTTGTAAAAATTCTCAAAAATATCTCTTGGTCTTGGGAACTCATACAAAATTTTCTAGCCTCTGGTTTGGTCATTTCAACTAGGTTCTAGTTCAATAAGGTTAAGGAGGGCATTAAAGGTATTTCCATAGTAAATAATTCCAGGAAAATATATTAAATGATATTTTTATTTCTTGGAAAATTTGGGGTGTTACAATCACCGTAGCCAAATACGGGGAGGTCTCTGGGCGAGTGGCCGCCCTTGGCATCCTCCATCACCTTGAGGTCGTTGGAGGCGTCATCCCGGTGGTAGTGGGGGTGGCACCCGTCGTCTTCGAGGGCGACCGCCTTCTTGCTCCGACTCCATCTGTGGCGAAGCCCTAGAAGGTTTTCCAAGCGCTTTGGAGGTCTGAGGGCCCATTGGCAGTGAAGACTTGGACGGATGAAGCTCATCGCAAGAGTCATCCACGAGCACATCCCCTTCCGAAGCATGCCTATGCCGCTCCCCCTTTAGACCCAAAGGTGTAGTTCCCTTAGGGCTTTCCCTATAAAGTTAGTCTTGTAAACATGGATCTATGACTTTATGAATGAAAACTCCTTTTGGAAATTGCTCAGGGTTCGGTCGGCACCTCTAACCCTGAGGTTGAGGTGCTTGAAGCGATGGAAGCTCTCCGCCATTGGTGTGCTATAATCAAAGCCCTTAGGCCTTGTCGACTTGTTCGTTTTACCATACATCATGATAGTCGAGGAAACGTTTTTCCTAAAATTCTACACGAAGTTCTTGCTTTCATAAAAGAGGAAGGGAAGGAAGCGGAGGCTTCGTCGTTGTCATCCAAGTTTGTGGACTGGTTTGACATGGAAGGGGATCTCGATGAGCCGGAGTCAGGAAGCCACTCTCTTCGGACTTGGGCGCAGCTTCAGGAGGATCAGAGATCTTGGAGGGCTTTGAAGAAGGCGAGGCGGGCTCAAGCTAAGTCTAAGGGGAAGGCCCTCGCAACGCCTAGGGCTCCGATAGCACTGGGGGCTGGAGAGGGTTCGCGATGTCAAGCTAGTTTATAGGAGCGGAAGGGTCTCCGATTTCTCCTTAGGTTGGACACCGATTTCTCGTAGGTCCTAGATGCTGATCGAAACTTGGTCATGTTGTAATCACATTTATAACTTAAATAAAATCTTATAAGTTGGGTTGCCCTTTTTGCTTTGGCACTCGGAATGTATTATTATCCCTTGCCCCTCCTTGCGGGTGGGAGGCTTACTGGCTTCACGCAATGATCATCACTTTGATGATTCATGATTTACTCTTGTGGAAAGGTTTTAGGCCATTAGGTTTTGTGGGTACTTTGACTCTTGGCTCGGAACGTAGAACATGGATGCTTTGAGGGAGTGGCTTGGAGTCCGTTATTAGGGATGCTTCTAGCCAATGGCTCGGAATCCGTTTTAGGGATGCTTTGAGCTATTGACTCAGAATCTGTATTCGAGATACTTCGAGCTAGTGGATCGGAATCCGTATCAGGGATGCTTTGAGCCATTGGCTCGAAATCCATATTAGGGATGCTTCGAGCCAGTGGCTCGGAATCCATATTAGGGATGCTTCGATCCAGTGGCTCGGAATCCATTGTAGGGATGCTTCAAGCCGATCCAAAACAAGTCTTGTATCATAGTTCATCCACTTTGGTAAAGGTTGTTTCAGGGGAGCATCTCTCAAAGGTATGGATTTTATTGCAAAACAATACATCAGCTACGATCACAATGATTTTACATGAAGTATCATTTTAGATGCTCCACATGCCAGATGTGTTTTGGCTCTTCTCCTTCTAGGGTGGCTAATTTGAATGAACTGGATCGACCAGAGCGGAGTATGATGAACGGGCCTTCCCATTTGTTACGAAGCTTCCCCGGGGTGGTCACGCTTCGGAGGACGAGATGTCTTGGCTTTAACTCTTTCAGCTGCACCTTGGGGTCATACCAGGTTTTCAACTGGTTGTGATATTTGGTGAGGTTGGTGACGGCTCAAAGTCTTATTTCTTCAGAGAGGTCGACCGAGATGCTCCTCTATTTCTCGTCTTCGGGCTCCATCGCTCGCAAAGAGCCTCCCTTGAGCTCTATTGGAATCATAGCTTCGTCTCCGAACAGCAGCCGGAACAACATGAATCCGGTTGCCCGAGTTTGAGTGGTTCAGATGGACCACAAGATCTTCGGCAATTCCTCCATCTAGAGTCCTTTGGCGAGGCCTACAATCCACCAGTTTAGGACAGATAATATCTTTGGTGACGAAGCATAATTGTATATCCAGCTCTTCGCAGAATTGCCTGAATGGTTCAGCGTCGAATTGGGTACCGTTGTCAATCGTCAGTTGTCTTGGACATTTTGCTAGAAGAATTTTTGGATGTTATTCGAGGTGATGGCAGTTAGGGGTTCGACTTCAAACCACTTTGAGAAATACTCGATTGCAACCACGAGGAACTTGAAATTTCCCCTGCTCTTGGGAATGGTCCTACTAGATCCATCCCCCACCGGTCCAAGGGCCAAACTAGAGTGATTACTTGGAGTGGGGTGGGGGGTCGGTGGCTCCGCCGCCCCATCCATTGGCATCCTTGGCAAGTGTGACTAGGGCTTCGACACCGGACATGATAGTGGGCTAGTATATACCTTGACAAAGTGTCTTTCCTTCTAAGGCCCAAGGTGCTAGGTGGTGCCGCATAGGCCTTCATGGATGTCTCGTAATATTTGTTGTCCCTCAGGCTGGGAGATGCATTGGAGTAATGGTGAGCATACACCAGACTTGTACAGCGCCCCATTGATGATGTGGTAGTGCCACACCTTGTGCCGAAGTCTTGAAAGCTTGGGGCCTACGGGGAGCCCTTCTTCGCTCTGAAGCAACCTCAAAATTTGGTCTCGCCAGTCTTGGGGGGGGGGGGGGCGGGGGGTGCAGAGGACCTCGGTGGGTTCTAGAGATGGCACCGAGGGTCTGGATAGCTCCTAAAAAAGCCCTTGGGGGTACGTCTTGGCCTCTGGCTGCTGCTTTAGTGAGGATGTCTGCTTTTCGGTTGTCGGCTCTTGGGATGCTTCGGACGGAGATTCCCTTGAGTGTTGCTTCGGTCTTGCAGATTGCTTCTAGGTAGGTAGCGAGATCCAGGTGCCACACCTTATAACTCTTATCTACGTGCCCAGCAACAATGTGGGAATCTATTTTTACAATAACCCGGGCGGCACCTAGTGCGCGCTTTCCGAAGGCCTAACAACACACCTTCGTACTCATCTATATTGTTTGTGACTTCGAAATTTAGCCTCACAGAGTACAATGCTTTTTCCCTGAGGGTGAAATAATAACCGCTCTAGCACCGACTCTAGAGGCTTGGTAAACCCTATCGGAATAGACCGTCCATACCCCTTCGCTAGCGTCTTCTGGAGCCCATGTCATCGGTGGAGTCCACTCCATGAAGAAATCAGCGAGGATTTGAGATTTGATGGCAGTCCAGGCGACGAACGTGATGTCGAAGGGGGCGAGCTCCACTGCCCACTTTCCTATTCTTCCGGTGGAATCTCTGTTTTTAAACATGTCCCCTAGGGGTATGAAGTAGGGATGGTGATGCCATGGTCCAAGAAGTAGTGGCGCAACTTCCTTGAAGCCATTACGAGGGCATAAGCTATTTTCTCAAGCTTGGTGTACCTCGTTTTGGCTCCTGAAAGTGCTTCAGACACAAAGTACACTAGCTTATGGATCAACTTCCCTTTGGATTCTTCCTCTCGTATAAGCACGACGCTTAACACGAAGCCTATCTCTGCGAGGTAGATGAAGAGGGTCTCTCCGTCTTGGGGGTGGTGAGAGTGGCCAGGTTAGCAAGGTATTCCTTGATTTCGTCGAAGCACTTATGGCATTTATGGGGTCCAAGCGAAGTCTGTTGATCCTTTCAACTCTTTGAAGATCGGAAGGCTGAGGGTGGCTAGGTGTCCAGCCAGCTTTTGGACCTACTTTAGATTCTCCAGATGGGTCATTTGCTACAGGGTGCTCATTTGAGTGGGACTAGCTTCGATGCCACAACTCGAAACTAGGTATCCTAACAGCTTGCCAGCCTGTGCCCTGAAGACTAACTTCCTCCATCGATAAACACCCGATGGACCTCAACACCAGAGATGTCGGCGGTGAGGATGAAGGGGGTGACGTGTAGGAACTTGATGCCGACGACGTCAGCGACGGTGAAGGAGATGGGCACATGTGACCATTTGGGCATTGCTAGAGTTGATGCCGAGGTCCCAATGTGTCTTACTTCATGAACATAATCCCAGCGTTGCCGCTTCGACAAGCTGCCCATGGCGCCTCAACCAGTGATGGGCAACACTATGCACTTCCCCCGATCCGAGTTTTCCTTGGCCTTAGGGGTCGAGAGCTTGCTTGGTTCCGGGAAGTACCTGGGAGCTTTACGCTCCTCGATTCGCTCGACCACTTGGACCGGTTCGAAACGAGTGGCGTGTGGGGTCCTGTCGGTAGACCCTCGGCCGGAGCTTCACTCTAGGTAGTCATTTCAAAGGGAGAGGATGGTCCTGTAGGAATCGGTGTTGTGGCTCCTATTCTCTCTGTGGACGTTGGAGTGGAAGATCGTGCCCCCACTTGGGGCCATTGCTTGTGGCTTCGAGTTGGCGTCTCACCCTCCGCCTTGAGTGTGCTGGAATTTCGGAGTCTTCGAGGTGGGGGGGGGGAGGGGGGCGATGCTGAGCACCTCCCCCAGTAATGTTTTCGCCCCCTTGGGGAGTCGCGGTGCCGGGGCTCCACCGGCGCGGTGCACGGGGGGCTTCGGCTCCTTGCTTCGGTGACCTTGACCTCCAAAGCCCGTACTAGGGCGATCATCGCCTGCCTTCGAAGCTGCCCCTCCTCGGACCTGGCGTATTCTTTGAAGTATGTCATTAGCTGGGCCACTGAGGAGATTGGCTTCTGGTGAAGTTTGTCGAGCAGGCCTGGTTGTTGACGCCCTCGCAAGCCATGTCAATGACCGAGGAGGCAGATAGCCCCTTAATCTGGGCCTTTGTATGGGTGAAGCACTGAGAGTACTAGCCCTTTTTAGTATTCTGGCAACATCCAGTTAGACCAGCCCACCATGGCCAGTCCAACCGATAGTGCCCTGTCAGACTGGCCCAGTAAGTCTGGTTAGAACGATGGGGTACAAGAGAGTGCCCCCACCAAGCGCAAAAATGTTGAGGTCGATCTGGGTGTTTCCCATTCGGCCAAAAAAATCCAAGAGCATGTTCGTGGCACCCAACACTAAGCCACAACCTTCATGGGCACCTCCAGGCATGACTAAGTCCTAGAAGAGGCGGCTACATCGTCTTCGAGCCCAAGAGATGAGGGAGAAGAAGGCCGAGGATGAGCGGGACCCAATTTTCGATGAGATTCATCCCTGACTAGTACCCAAACAGGTATGGAAGCCTAAGCCAGTTGCCGCAAACAACTCGGCTCCTCCTCCAAGCGATGACGAAGACGACATGCTCAACGACAACTACACACCCATCTCCGAGGGGCCGTCACCTCAACCGATGGATGTAAATGTGGTGATGTTTCCCATTGAGTTTGGTCTACCAACAGAGGAGGTCGAGGTCACTCAACTAAACCTCATCCCACGTGAAGCTATTTTTGAGAAGTCTGAGGAGTCACCTCATCACCTAAAGCCCCCTGTACGTTTGAGGACACCTCGACGGGAAGCCAATCTCCAAGATGCTCGTAGACGGAGGTGCCACCGTCAACTTGATGCTGTACTCTCTATTGAAGAAGCTCGGCAGAAATGAAGACGACTTGATGAAGACCAACCTGACGCTGAATGGCTTCAACGATGAGAGATCCGAGGCTAAGGACATACTTTCTTTGGAGCTGATGGTGGGCAATAAGACATTGTCGACAGTGTTCTTCATCGTCGACGTGCAAGGTAACTATAGTGTACTACTTGGGCGTGATTGTATCCATGCCAATTGCTGTATTCTATCTACCTTTTACCAGTGTTTGATTCAGTGGGATGGCGATGGCGTAGAAGTTGTACCAGATGACACTTCAGAACTAGTTGCTTTGGCCGATGTATCTATTGATTCCATCCACGATAAGGTAGAGTGTCTGTAAGGTAGAGACCTCTCGGATTACGACTTTGTTAGCATGTTTGAGTGGCGATTTGTTCTAGTGTCTGTAAAGCCGGCTGGTGTAGCTCGGCTATCTCTAAATTATTTGTCATGTCATGTAAGAGTAATCTTGATTGGCTAAAGTCTCGTATAGAACAATATTAATACATGAACAAATTTTTTAACATGACAACACATATTGCATATGAAAATCACATAGTCTCTTTATTTCTCATAAGCAACACATACTATATCATAAGTCATACTCTAAAGTTAATTATACCACATGACCTCAAATTATTTCCGACAAATTAAACAATTAATTACAAGCCAGTAGGGGTCAAAATTCACAAATAAATTAACAATTAACAATTCACGGTAGAGGAAACCATGGATGTTAAGTTTGATGAAACTAATGGCTCTCAAGAAGAGCATGAGAATTTGGATGATGTAGGTGATGAGGGCTTGATGAGAGCACTGAAAAAATGTCAATTGGTGACAAGCTCATAGAAGATGATGAAGAGAAGCCACCTTCCTATACTCAAGTTGAGCCATCTACTTCCGCTATGCCAAGTCAAGCTCAAGTTGATCTAGACGATGAGAAGGAACAAGAACACATATTCACAAGAAAATCAACAATGCCTTATCGAAGGATCACTTAATTGATCATGTTTTGGGTGATATTATTAAGGGTGTCCAAACTTGTTCTCGTGTCACTTCTATTTGTGAACATTAATCGTTTGTTTCTTGTCTTGAGCCTAAATACATAGATGAAGCTCTCAAGGATCCGGATTAGATGAATGCAATGCATGAAGAGCTTAACAACTTTGCAAGAAACAACATTTGGACTTTAGTTGAAAGGCCCAAGAACCACAATGCCATCGGAACAAAGTGGGTGTTTAGGAATAAACAAGATGAAGGTGGAGTCGTTATAAGGAACAAGGCAAGATTGGTGGCACAAGGATTTACCCAAGTTGAAGGTTTGGTCTTTGGTGAAACCTTTGCCATTGTGGCAAGGCTTGAGGCCATTCACATCATTCTTGAATTTGCATGTTGTTTTGATATTAAACTTGTTCAAATGGATGTGAAAAGTGCCTTTCTAAATGGAGAAATTATTGAACTTGTTTTTGTTGAATAACCTCTCAGTTTCGAAGATCCTAAATATCCTAATCATGTTTTCAAACTCTCAAAAGAATATATTGACTAAAACAAGCTCCTAGCGCTTGGTATGAAAAAACGAGAGATTTTCTTCTTTCAAAAGGTTTTATAATTGGCAAAGTCGACACCACCCTCTTTACAAAAATTATTGATGTTGATTTTTTTGTTTGTCAAATTTATGTTGATGATATTATCTTTGGTTGTACTAATAAACTTGTTGATAGAAAAAATGGCATTAATCGTTGTTAAAATATCAAGTTTTGGTAGTTTAGCCGAAAATATGCTAAGTCCTGGCACAAGCCGGTCTGATCGGCCATGTACTACCAGTCTGACTGGCCCCACTTCGATCAGACTGACCATAGGTCTGGTCAGACCGGCCTATTCTGTATCCAATTCAGATGAGCTGATTCCAGATCTTTTTTATCTCTAATTAATTATTGATGACTTGGAACCCGTGTCCAACTCAGAATAGAGCATAGGCACTCATGACCAACCTCTATAAATAGAGGCAAGACCGATTCAAGGAGGGCCCCCCAAAATCCTAATAGATCCAATGTATTATCTACCTTGAATCGCATTTACATTCAATCTACTTTCCTTGCCCTAGGTTTAGTTTAACACATCCATCTTTGCTGGTTTGAGCTGTAAACCATCCGTCCGCCGTGTCGTAATCATGATAAGTCCTTGTCGGTTCGCTCGTGAATCGTCCGTTTCATCCACGTAATGGGTTTCTATAATTTTATCAGTTTTTACCTATAATTCGGTCTTTTGGCCGAATTTCCTCTGTGTTTTGGAGTTCTTGTAGTGTTTCCACCTCATCTTCCTCACCGAGAACTTTGGTTGCAAGTTATCCACGACAAGATGGTTGCTGGAGACTCGAGCATTTTGATCTGGCATTGTCGGTCAGACTGACGTTGCTTGGTCGGTCTCACCGGCGTGTGCCAGATTTGTCATCAAGCGCGCCGGTGATGCGAAGTAGCAATTATCTGTCACTTCAGTATGACCGACAGGTACCTGGCGTTCTGACCGGCGTGTGCCGGATCTATCATCTCCATGCCGGCAAGTGCGAATTGGCCGCCCTGAGCTTGTTCGGTCTGACCGACGGTGGGTGTCGGTCTGACCAGGCCATGCTAGCACTTGATGGTTTGACCAGCCCTGCTAGGCCGGTCTGACCGATCCTGTTCTATCAGGTTCAAATCGGCTGCTTGGTTGGTTTTTTTAATTACTTTTCCAACACTTCGGTTAATTGAACATTATTTCTAAATACTTGTTTGATTGCCTGACGACTCTGTTATTTCCTTTCCACTGTTTAAGGATCATTGGAACGTGATGTCAGTGTTGTGTTACACTTAGGGGTTTAATCCTAAGTATTTGCCCGCTTTTGGATCATCAGATCGGCGTCAGTGCGTTTGGCGCATTTTCGTGTAAACACACTTTTTGGTGACTCCACTGGGGAAGGACATGCCAAGCACTTCTACATCGGCGACGGGTACACCTGCTACCTCTACATCAATAGGACCCTCGACGCCTATGAATCCAGTGGGGAGCTCAGAGATTGATGACAACAACATCATCAACCGCACCTTCGATGACTTCTCCGAGGAGGATAGAGCAGACCTCGAGGCTAGGACAAGGGAGCTTCACACTCTTTTTCTTGGCCACTTAACTAAGACCCATGGGGGCTTTGTCAAGCACGACAGCGACATCCCCGATCTCTGCGGAGCCAAGGTAACACCATCGTCTCCCTGAATGTCCTCCTAGGACCTCGAGCAAAATGTAGCCAGCATAGTTACGTAGAGGCCATAGTTGACTTGAAACCGGAGACGAAAATAGAGGCGATGTTTAGGAGATTCGGCTTTTCTGAGGCCGCTTCGCCCACTCCAATAGCTAGTGTACCCCCTATTCATCGCATATACTGTAGAACCGATGGGAGTACGGGAAAAATTATTAGGTCTTCGGCTACGCCATCCATGGTCAAGGTCTTGTATGACCCTGTCGGTCAGACCGGTCCTTGGGCCAGTCAGACCAACATGTGTTAGATTTAGAAGACAACAATAGTCGGTCAGACTGGCCATCAGGCTGGTCCAATCGGCCATTATGCCCTCGGTTAGACCAGCCCTATGGCCGGTCAGACCACCCATGCCACATATTATGCGCCACCACCACCCGCGCCTACGCTACCTTTCCCCGTGCTTCCCGCACCTCCTGCTCCCTCACACCCACATAGGCCCAATCACATCCCGTATCGCGAGCCACCACGAGAGGAGCTGCACGACCGACACCATGATATACCACCGTGTGTCGCGCCACCACATGAGAGATGCATGCAGGCAGGAGGCGTAGATGACCTTGACGAGCGGATTCGCACACTGTTTAGAGAGGTTGCGGGTTGGACACCTAGAGGTCAGGTTAGAGCTTATCACAAGACATAACCTGATCACTTCGACACCATCCCATACCCACATGGCTTTAGGGTGCCTGAGTTTAATAAATTTGATGGCGAAGGTAGTAAGACCACCTTAGAGAACATAGGCCAGTTCTATGCGTAGTGCGACGAAGCTAGTGGGTCGGATGCGTTAAAACTTAGATCATTTTCTCTATCACTTTCCGACTCCGCTTTTACATGTTTTTCGACATTTCCAGTGAACTATGTTCAGACTTATGCCCAGTTGGAGCAGAAGTTTCATGATTATTTTTATACTGGGGAGACCAAGCATAGACTTTCACACCTGACATCAGTTAGACAGAAGGCTAACGAGAGCGTCTCTGAGTACATTAAATGCTTTAGGGACACTAGAAATTGATGTTTTACTTTGAAAATCTCTGATAGAGACCTAGCCGACCTAGCTTTTAACGGTCTCCACTCCAAACGTAAGGAGAAACTAGATGGCTAGGATTTCTTCGATATTAGTCAGGTGCTGTAGAAGGCTCTGGTTCAGGAAAGCCGAGCCAAAAGTAGAAAATTCACCAAGACATTTAACAAGCTGAGAAACCAAGTTGAAATGTGCCTTGGTTTCAAGTCTGTGATGAGTGATTGACAAGTTGCCTTCTGGGTGAAGGGCTCCCTCCGAAGGGGTTCGGAGGTGTTTTCTGAAGGGCCCGGTACACTGGAGTGTGTATTGAAGGTTGTCTACCAGAGAGGTCTTTAGGGTACCGGAAACACTTGTCTGTTTGTTGGTGGTGCGTAGGTTGCTTCGGAGGCGATGGACAGTTCACAGCAAGTGAACCTGGGTCAAGTGGGAGGATTGATGCCAGGCGAGCGGGGAGGTCAGTCACAAAGGCTGCGTGGGGTCGAGGTCGGTCCTCGAGTCAAGGTGTGCTAGGCGAAGGCAAAAAGTGCGGAGGGTGGCTCTGGCTGAAGGTACCCCAAGGAAAAGTCTTCGGAGGCGAGGCACTTCGAAGTGTGCTCCAGAAGGAGTGACTTTGGAGTATGGTGGACGAAGTCCTCAGCATTGAGGCAAGGCATTCGAAGTGTGCTCCAGAGGGAGGCACTCGAAGGGACACCTGATGAAGGTCTCACAAGTCAAGGTGCATTGAAGGCATGGTCAGTATAAGGGTCTTCGTAGAAGTGTGCTCAGGGCTGAGAGACCGCAAAGGGGTGCTTATGGATATGCTTCATGCGGAGGCCTTGAACGGAGGGACTTCAAAAGGTGGCGAAGGTACTTCGAAGGTGGGGCTTCAGAGTATGGCTGACTTGAGGTACTTCGTCCATGCATAGCTTTGGTACATGGACTGACGGAGTTTGAGCTAGGAGTAGCTGCGAAGCCATGGTGGTCCACTCCGGAGGTGATGGTGCGAAGGCTCAAGAGCTTTGACAACTTTGGCTCAAAACTGTCACTGTGTCGAAGGCTGACTTCGGTGAAGTGAAGACCATCTGGCCCAAAGCTTCTCGCCGAAGCTACTGAACACGTCGCGTGCGAAGGGGGCTTCAGAAGATTCCAAATGTGCAAAGGCTGATCGTGCCTGCTCTGCAAAAGCTGATGATGTCTCCTCTGCGAAGCTGACAAAAGAAGCCTCCAAATAAAGTAGACTACCATTTGTACCCTCTCATCTGGCTGAGACAAAAATAGTGTAAACCCTAGGGGTAAAGTAGTCTATTCATAAGGCTGAATAGTGCCTATAAATAATGAAGGCTAGTTAGGTCTAGGCAACACTTTGAGCAGCCATTTGTAGAACTCTAGAGCTAGCCGCCACACCCATGTACTCAGTCGTGTGAGTCGTTTTGTGTTCCTTGTTTATGCAATAAAATTTTCATTCTGTTCTTTTGCTGCTTGAACTTGTATCCCTGTTTTGCACTGCATGTGTTGATTTCTCTGAGCTCCACTTCATTCTGTTCAACCCAGAGTTTTTGCTCTATTTCTTTTCTAGAAAAATGTGGGCAATGTGTGTGTATCTCTCACTGTGAGTCCGCTCTGTGTAAACTGGAGACAAGCTCTCTCTGATTACTAGCGAAGCACTAAGAGAAGCTGGGATCGAAACATGTTTTCCTTCCTCTATCGAAGTCCTCAGCGTAGTCTGTTCTGCTTACTGTTTCCCCTTCGAAATACGAAGCCTAGTACTAGTTGTTAGTGCTGAGTATCTGTTCGAAGCCCACAGAGGGAAACCTTCTTCTGCGAAGTGCGTAGTGCGAAGCCTGCTCGAAGGCACCTAGTGTGCGAAGCCTGCACTATCCTAGCAGAGTTGTGTTTTTGGGTTTGTGGGTGTGAGCGAAGTCTTCTTGACTTCGAACTTTTTCTCTTTGCAAAGCCTGGTTTCAGAGCTGCAAAATACCTTCGAACCAGACCTTCGAAGGGTGTGTTCGAAGCCTGTTCCATAGGAGATTGTTTTGAATTCAAAAGGCTATTTTTAGCCTGAAATTTTAAAATCTCCCATTCACCCCCCCTCTAGTCGCCCTTTTCGGTCCAACACAAGCCTAAGGCCGAGGTGCACGTCATGGAGCACTCCGATGAGGAATCATCGGAGAGCGAGGATGAATCAGCCGATATGTACACCGCAGAGTGGACTTGGTCTAGTAAGGCCAAGCCCATCCCTTGCACTGAATTACAATCGTCTCCCACCAAAAGTCGGCCCAATGAGCTGAAGTATTCTTTTGATGTGACCAAGTGCGATAAGATATTTGATTTTTTGTTGAAAGGAAAACTTATCAGGTTACCGAAGGGTCACGTCATCCCGACTGCTGATGACTTGAAGAAGTGGGCTTATTGTAAGTGGCATGATTCTCATTCCCATTCTACTAACGATTGTAATGTTTTTCGTCGGCAGGTTCAATCAGCCATAGAAGAAGGACGGTTGAAATTGGATGCAAATCCCAAGATGAAGCTCGACTAGGACCCCTTTCCCGTGAACACTGTTGACCTAGACGTGAAGAAGGTGCTGATTCGGCCTGAGCAAGCCGAGTCTGCTAAGGGGAAGGACATCGTGATCGAAGAACCACGCCCACACATGCTCGTGCCGAAGAACCCTGAGGTAGGAGTGTGGAAAGTGAACACAAACACATCGTCTTCGGCTGTGAATCGCATGAAGCCGAAGGTGACATATGACATGCTGCTCCAGAAGCTCAAGAAGAGGGTCAAGAAGGCGATCACTCGGCTAGGACCTTTAGCGAGGCCGGTCCCTCCTTAGAGGAGTGGGTTTGTCCCACGATGGCCGAGGCCATTGGAGCCACCTTTCCCTCCGCCACCGTATCATCTGCCGATGGCACAGTGTCCCCCTTGCTATTTTTCGCCTCCCGGATACCCTGCCCCATATTATATTGCTCCATTCGTGTTGTCTGGATTTTATAACATGCAGGGTTTGATGAGTGATCCAAGAGGTGATGTCTTCAGCAGATTATCCGTCGCGCCACGAGGGCGCCCGGAGATGGTGTCCGAGGATATCGTCATCAAGGTAGGGTCCCAGGATTTCCCAATCCCCAAAGTGGCCTCCACAGAGCAAGACGGAGGCAAACCGCAGGAGACAACCACCGTCGGTCTGACCGTAGCCTTACGGACGGTCAGATCGACATCACCACTACAGTCTGAACGGCATACTATGGCCGGTCCGACCGACACTGTGTAGGCTCCTAACACCGGACGGTCTGACCGACCCCCTATGACCGGTCCGACCAACACAACCCAGTCAGACTGGCCTAGTAAGGCCGGTCCGACTAACGGTGCACAGGAGTAGGGTTCTGCCAAGTGCAAATTTGCCGAGGCCGATCCGGGAAATTCCCGTTCGACCAAAATTTCTAGGAACAAAGTTGTGGCACCTGACACTAAGCCGCAACCTTCATGGGCACCCCTAGGTATGACCAAGTCCCAGAAGAGGCGGCTACAACGTCTTCAAGCCCAGGAGATGTGCGAGAAGAAGGCCGAGGATGAGAGAGATGCCATGTTTGAGGAGATTTGTCCCCGACCAACAGCGAGATAGGTATGGAAGCCAAAGTCGGTTTCCGTAAACAACCCGACTCCTACTCCAAGCGACGACAAGGACATTCTGATGGACGATGACTACACGCCCGTCTCCGAGGGCCCCCTCCTCAGGCGATGGATATAAATGTTGACATGTTACCCGCTGAGTTTTCTCTTCCACAGGATGAGGCCGAGGTCGCTTAGTTGAGCCTTGGCCCATAGGAGGTAATTTTCGAGAAGCCCGAGGATACAGATCATCACTTGAAGCCTCTTTATGTCAAGGGGCACATCAACGGGAAGCCAATCTCGAGGATGCTTGTAGACGGAGGCACCACCGTCAACTTGATGCCGTACTCTCTGTTGAAGAAGCTCAACAAGAATGAAGATGACTTGATGAGGACCAACCTGACGCTCAACGACTTCAACGATGAGAGCTCCGAGGCCAAGGACGTACTTTCTTTGGAGCTGACGGTGGGCAACAAGACGTTGCTGATGATGTTCTTCGTCATCGATGTGCAAGATAACTACAGTGTGCTACTTGGGCGTGATTGGATTCATGCAAATTGCTATATTCCATCTACTTTGCACTAGTGCCTGATTCAGTGGGACGACGATGATGTGGAGGTTGTACCAGTTGATACTTCGGCCCTGGTTGCTTTGGCCGACGTGTCTATTGACGCTGTCCATGATAAGGTAGAGTGTCTATCAGGTAGAGATCTCTTGGATTATGACTTTGTTAGCGTGTCCGAGGGACGTTTTGTTCCCATGTCTGTAAAGTCAGCTTGTGTAGCACGACTATCTCTAAACTAGTAGTCATGTCTAGTAAGAGTAATGTTGATTGGCTAAAGTCTCGTGTAGAGCAGTGTCGGTCTTCTAAAGATGGTATTGCCAAAGCCATTGAAGATTTTAGCAAAGTAGAAAAGTTAGGTCAAGGTTTCGTGTCGCCTGACCCTTTAGAAGAGGTAGATAGAGGCGATGGTACTGTTCCAAGGACGACTTTTGTAAACAAAAATTTGCAGGCCAAAGAAAAGGACGAAGTAATAAAGTTTCTTCGGTCGTATGTCGATTGTTTTTCATGGGAGTATAGTGAGATGCCCAAACTAAGACGTGAGCTCGTGGAGCTTTGTCTACATATTAAACCCGTGTTTAGGCCTTATAAACTACCCCCTCGTTGCTTTAATTCGGTCGTGTATGACTGAGTTAAAGAAGAGATAGAATGATTACTCAAGGTTGAGTTTATTAGGCCATGCATGTATGCTAAATGGGTTGCTAACATTGTGCCTGTAGAGAAGAAATGAAGTGGCAAGATTCGCGTGTGTATTGATTTCAGGGACTTGAACAAGGCCACTCTGAAGGATGAGTATCCCATGCCGATAGCCGACATGTTGATCAACAATGCTTCAGGACATAAGGTACTAAGTTTTCTTGATGGCAATGCTGGTTATAATCAAATCTTTATGGTTGAAGAGGACATCTATAAGACAACCTTTTGATGCCTTGGTTTTGTCAGCTTGTTTGAGTGGGTGGTTATGACTTTTGGTTTAAAGAATGCTGGCGCTACATATCAACGTGCTATGAACTTGATCTTTCATGACTTGCTAGTTGTTATGCTAGAGGTCTACATAGATGATGTTGTAGTCAAATCAGATGCTATGGGAAACCATTTAGCCGATTTGAGAGTTGCTTTTGAGAGATTGTGTCAGTAGGGATTAAAAATGAACCCACTCAAGTGTGCTTTTGGCGTGTCAGCAGGCAAGTTCTTAGGATTCATGATTCATGAAAGAGGTATTGAGATTGATCTTAAAGGCTTGAGAAGATTAAGGACTTTGAAGCGCCGACATGCAACAGATATGTGCAAAAGTTGCTAGGGAAGGTTAATTATTTGCGTCGCTTCATATCTAACTTGTGTAGCAAGATTGATGCTTTTGTCCCCATACTTTGGCTAAAGAACAAAGCTAAATTCATTTGGGGGGCAAGTCAGCAATGCACTTTTGAGAAGATTAAAGAGTGCTTGTCATCACTGCCTGTGGTAAGAGCACCGAAAGTCGGGATTCCATTTTGGCTATACGTTACTACATAAGATAGTGTGATAGGAGATGTCTTAACTCAAGAAGTGGAAGGAAAAGAGTACATCATCACATTCTTGAGTCACCGCCTATTGGATGCCGAGACGAGGTACGTGTTCTTAGAGCGTTTGTGTTTATCACTTTACTATGCATGTACCAAGCTTTGCCACTATCTTCTATCTCGCACATGTATTCTCACTTGTCAGACTGATGTTATAAAATATATGTTGCAAATGCCGATTTTGAGTGGGATAATCGGAAAGTGGGCTTACGCTTTGATTGAGTACGATTTGGCTTATGAACCCTTGAAAGCTATGAAAGGCCAAGTGGTTGCAAATTTTATAGTTGATCACCATGTAGATGTCAATTTGAGTAGTGATATTGCTTTTATTGAGGTAATACCATGGAAACTTTACTTTGCTGGTTCGGCTTGCAAGAATGGCCAAGGTGTTGAGTGAGGCTCATATCACCTAGTGGTATGAGTTTTGAGACCTCGGCCCGGTTAGAATTTCCTTGTACTAATAGTCAAGCCGAATATGAAGTTCTGTTGTTAGGACTTGAATTGTTAAGCTCCATGGGTGTTAAATTTTTTCATGTATATGGCGTTTCATTATTAGTTGTTCAACAAGTAGCTAAGGATGTCCAATGTTTTAATGGTTTGCTAAATAGTTACTTGGATAAATGCCTAGACATAATTGCTACTTTTGATGATTTTAAGATTTCCCATGTGTCTAGAGAAGCCAATTCAGTAGCGAACGACTTGGCTCGGCAATCATCTGGTTACCAAGTTAAAAGAGGTAAATTTTTCGCACAAGAAAAACTGATGCTTGACTTTATTTTACCATGCGAGTTAGAGCACATCGGTCTGACCAACCTGACATGGCCGGTCCGACCACAGTTGTCTAGTCAGTCTGACCGGCCATGCCTGGCCGATCTGATAGCCTCGTGCTGGTTTATTGACAATAGCCAGTCTGACTGACTTCCTATGGCCGGTCTAACCAAACTGCATCAAGGAAGTTTAGGGCACGGGGGGCAAGCCAAGGTTTGTAATTTGAATGCCAATTCGAGAGAGGATTTGGTGAGTACTTTAAGAAATTATGAGGATGATTGGAGAACTCCAATTATTCAATATTTGAGAGATCCTAGTAAGAGGGTTGATCGGAAGGTTCAGCGACAAGCGTTTAAATTTGTACTGCTTGATGATGAGTTCTATCGCCGAACAATTGATGGAGTACTTTTGAAAAGTTTGAATGCCAATCAGTCTAGACCTCATATGGGTGAAGTACATGAAGGTCTTTATGGTACTCATCAGTCGACCCAAAAAATGAGTTGGATGCTCAAAAGAGCGGGTTTTTATTGGCCGACTATGACTGAGGATTGTTTTAAGTATTACAGAGGATGTGAATCTTGTCAAAGGTTTGGTAATATTCAGCTTGATCTTGCATCTTTACTTAATCCTATTATCAAACCATGGTCGTTCCGAGGTTGGGCTTTGGACTTCGTCGGCCAAATTTATCCTTCCTATTCAAAAGGGCATCGATTCGTGTTGATGGCTATGGATTACTTCACTAAGTGGACCGAGGTCGTGCCTCTCAAGAACATGATGCAAAATGAGGTAATCGATTTTATCTTGAAACACATTATACATAGATTCGATATTCCTCAAACTCTTACTACAGATCAGGGTGCTTTGTTTGTTTTTAAAGAAGTATGTGATTTTGACTAATCTTATGGTATAAAGTTGATAAACTCTTCACCAAACTATGCTCAGGCCAATGGTCAGGCCAAGTCTAGTAATAAAACTATGATTAAGCTCATTAAGAAAAATATTGAAGAGTTTCCTAGACGGTGACATGAAGTGCTTTCTGAGGCATTATGGGCATGTAGAGTTGCAAAGCATGGTTCAACCAAGGTGAGTCCATATGAGTTGGTGTATGGACAAGAAGCCGTTTTACCCGTAGAGGTGAATCTTGGCTCTTTGGGATTACTTAAGCAAGATGGCTTATCGTTCGATGAGTATGAAACTCTTTTGAAGGATAATTTGGAAGGGGTGACCGATAAGAGATTAAGAGATCTAGAGGCTATAAAAAGAGACAAAATAAGAGTGGCTAGAGTGTATAATTAGAAAGTGAGAGCAAAATCGTTTCAAGTTGGTGACTTGGTTTGGAAGACGATTTTGCCTTTAGGCACTAAGAACCCAAAGTTTGGTAAATGATCGCCTAGTTGGGAAGGTCCTTTTAGAGATGTTGAAATCGCTCCAAGTAATGCATATTTGTTAGAGTCTCTGCAAGGAGAGTGATTTCGTAGATCTTTGAATGGTAGGTATTTAAAAAAGTACTTCACAAGTGTGTGGCAAAACACATAAAGTGTCGAAAGGCCGATATGGAGCATTTCACCCTTAGTTTGTTGTGCTTTTGGCTCACTAAAGATTGACAAAACACAGGGGGCATGTGTTGATAGCAAAAATGGCATTAATGGTCAAAATTGTCAAAATGTCAAAATTGGTATTTTTGGCCGAAAATATGCCAAGTCCTGGCACATGCTGGTCTGACTGGCCATGTACCACCGGTCTGATCGGCCCACTTTGGTCTGACCGTTCCTATAAGTCCGGTCTTATTGGATTTAATCTGAATCCGAGTCAGATTAGTGATTTCAGGGTATTTTTACGAAGGATATGCCCAAGAAAATTCCATGTATTGGAAGTTCCAATAGGAAGTATCGGAAGTTTCATTTATTTTCTGGTCTCGATACAGAGAGCAAATGTTGCTTCGGAAGTTCCGATATGATATCGGAAGTTCCATCGAGCTAGAAGTTCCAATTCAAAATCGGGGAATTTTTGTACTGATCGGAAGTTCCAATATGGTATCGGAAGTTCTGACGTGGGCAAACAGATTGGATCTGTTACGATTTTTAGTGTTTTGGGATGGGCACGACCAGGTGTCTCTTAGCCCTATAAAAGGAGAGGAGGAGGACGTCTTGGGGCAAGCAATAAGCCTAGATTAGACCTAGCCACCCAAGAGTTTGTTAGGGAATTGGGGAGCTACGCTAGCCGGCAAATTCAAAATTTCCGCCCTATGGCCCTAGGCTCATGCGCGTGTGAGATCATAGATTGGTACCTTCTAGCACTTGTCGTGCTAGGTGCAGCGGAAGAAGATGTTGGAGCAGCGCGTCTAGCCTCTCCTCGCTTTGTCCTTGCCGTCCTTCGCCGATCCGATCGATGAAGATGACGTAGTCATTCGTATGCAGATGTTCATGAGCGTCACTATTGGAGCAACGCCTCCACGGAGTCCACATGTACAAGGATGGAGTACCTCCCACGGCAGCGTGCTAGCACCGCACGTGAGAGATGGGGATCATTGATCTCAACGTTTGAGATTAAGAAGGGGAAGAGAGAACTCTTGGGTGGCTAGGTCTAATATAGGATTATTGTTGTACCCAAGACGTTCTCCTCATGTCCTTATATGGGGCCAAGGGCCCCTGGGTCATGCTTATACCAAAGCCGTAATAGATCCAATCTGTTTGCCCACATCAAAACTTCTAATCCTGCATCGAAACTTCCGACAGGGTATTTCAGGTCTCCTGATACAGTACGGCACGCAACAGATCCAATCTGTTATCGCCCACCTCGGAACTTTGGATACCATATCGGAACTTCCGATCAGTATAAAAATTCATCCGATTCCAAATCAGAACTTCTAGCTCGTCGGAACTTCCGATACCATATCGGAATTTCCTAAGTAACAATTGCTCTCTGTATCGAGACTAGAAATTAACTGGAACTTTCGGTACTACCTATTGGAACTTCCGATCCACGAAATTTTCTTGGGCATATCCTTCAATCTCCCACTTGTACAAGAACCAATTCTTTGCATGTTTTAACCCACCCCTTTAAGTGTGTGACCCGATAGGTTCATACACTAATGGTTGTTTACCGGAAACTGTTTCTGACTCACTCATCAATAGCGATACCTAGCAGCACATATTGACCCCTGAAAGCGTACAAAATCAAATTTTCATGAACCTTGATATACTCAAGCACTAGTCCCTTTACCACGCGCCGTCAGTCAAGCTCAAGGCGATATACATGCCACCCTTGTTGGTTAACTTGACATTTTCACTCGATCAAGTATCAGATTCAAATCATGACTAACTCCTTAGTCATAGTGGCATGGCCATGTACTTTTCCAATCCAATACCTCGAGGGGCCCAGAGATGACTCTCCCATTATTAGGAGGGGTAAATTCCATCTTGACCACTCACATCCCAAGATATGTTTCACAACACACCTGGAAACAACCCTTATTACTACCCTATTACGGAATAACATTAGGAAGCATCTAAGTGTGTCACTAAACATTCTGCAATCAAATGATGATCTGAGGTCCAAGGACTCTATAAGTACACCATTTGAGATGACAACTTTTGGCATATAACAATCTCAACAGTATCTCAAGTGGGTCTGTCCATAACCATGTTCACTAACATGTATCCACATCACTAATTTGACATATCTATGTCTATGATCAGTGAAACACAATCATCAATCAGTCGGATGTGCCAATCCATATATCATCACTGTCCCACATGATGACAAGATTAGGGACCCTTTGAACAACATCGTCATAAAGCAAAAAGTTTCACATAACAATTCGTACTCATTAATTAAATGCAAACAATATTTATTCAAGGAACAAGATAACAATTATCGTCATATATTAGCATAGACTCTACTAGCATCTTCCACAAACACATGACTCACTCACGCAAGTATGTAATACCCATGTGAGAAACCATGTTGAAGTATATGGTTTTGATATTCCAGATGTGATGAGTGATTGTCAGATGAAGACCTGCCGAGTCTGAGGCGCATGTGACTTAGGTACACGGGCAGTGAGCGACGGCCGGGCAGAGGAGCCGCGGAGTCGGGCTGGCCCAATCCGGGTACATGGCTAGGAGCGGCAGATGATCCACTGGTCTATTGACTGGGTTTGACTCAGGTACACGGGCGGCGAGCGATTGCCGGGCTGAGGAAGCTGCGGGGTTGGGTCGGCCCAATCCGGGTACCCGGTGCGAAGACGGTGGACGCCTTGTCAGTTTCAGCGTAAAACTGACAACCTATGATTAATTCATTTTTCGGATATTAATATTTAATTTTTAAGTTTAGAATATTTTTATTTGAGTCAGGTGATTTTTCTAAGAATATTTTAGTAATTTTCAGAATTTATTTTAGAGTCAGTTTATTTTACCCAAGGGTAAATTAGTCTTTTCATGCATTAGGATTTGCCTATAAATAGGCCCCTATCCCCTTGGGGATAGATGACTGTTTTCAATAGATCAATCTACAGTCCAAAAGAAAATTCGTCGTCTTCATTTTCTTTCTAATTGCCAGCGGCACGTGGTTCAAGGCAAGGCCATGCTGTAGCACGGCGCAGCTACGCTAAGCGCCAGGCGCTTTTCCTGTTTTGGCTTTTGCACGACGGGCGCACGACAACCAATATTTTCCACGGCAAGCGCAAGGCCAAGCCAGCAAATTGCTTTTCTCGTTGTGCACGGTTCCCTAGCGGAGGCATCGCTTGCAGTAGATTTGCTTCATCCGTCCACGGGAGATCGGCGGGGCACCACAACTACGTTCACGCGAGAGCATCTCGAGGCACGGTCAAGTCTTGTGCGACGTGACAACTTCCTTTTTCGGTGAAGTGGTAAGTAGATTCAATCTCCTAATTTTTAGTAGATCATTCTTAGAGATAATCATCTATTAATTAATTAGCAAAAATTAAATCATCTATTAATTAATTAGCGAAAATTTGTTTAGAGATTTTGTGGTGATTTAATCTGCCTAAATATTTTAGTACTCGTATATTTATATTTTAATATTCTTTAATCAGTTCGTATAAACATAAAATTTATTAATAGTCGCAGTAATATTTTTATTCTAGATTTACTTGAAATCTTTTAGTTTTACTGCTATATTAATTTCTGGATGTTATAAGTTTTATTCATTTGATTAATATTTTATTCCTAGACTGAAATATAAATATATCGTGATTTTTGTAGGTGTCTGTATTTACTGCAGTATTTTTATTTAGACTATCTTTAATAGCATTTTAATTAGGACACCGGTCATTTTTAAACTAGACAATTTTATTTTCTGAAATTTGCTTTGCAAATATTATTTGTCTGGTTAAGCTCTTTTGGGTGTTGGGCTTAAAACATAGTTTAGCAAGAAATTTTTTAGGCGCCCATTCACCCACCCCTCTGGTCGCTACTTTCGGTCCTACAAGTGGTATCAGAGCGAGGTTAGGTTTTTCTAATATCTTAACCGATTCAAAACCTAGGTAGTGACCATGACGTCTTCTGGTAAAATCCCATCCCTAGAAGCTTTTGGCTACACTTATTGGAAGACTCGCATGCGAGCATACCTTATGAGCCAGAGCTCGGACATATGGGAGATTTGTGTTCATCCTAATTTCACCATAACGACTATTACTGCGGATACTGCTGAAAATATAATTACCCAGCATCAAAATAATAGTAAGGCGGTGAATATTTTATTTTCTGGTCTAGGTCCCAGTGAGTTTGAGCGTGTTAGCCATCTCACCACTGCTCGAGAGATCTGGGCTACCCTCCACGAACACCATGAGGGGACAACTCAGGTCAAGGCTAGGCTATATCAGACCTACCGGCGTGAGTATGAGAATTTCTCACAGAAGCCGGGTGAGACTGTTGAGGCTTTGTTTGGTCATTTTCAATCGATCATTAACAAGCTTCGTGTTAACAAGGCCGAGGGTGATCAGCTGGTCTCAGATCATGAACATGCGCTTAAGGTACTCCATACCTTGGACCCTAAGATCTGGGAGATCAAGGTCTCTTCTATTGTTGAGAGTGCATCTTATGATACCTTGATCGTCGCAGAGCTTTTTAGTAAGCTCAAGGCCTCAGAGGTCGATATTTAGTGGAGATCAAATCTCACTGATTCTGGCTCAAAGACTCTGGTGCTTGCGACACCATCGGTTGATCCTAATGTCATGAGTTGTATTGCCTTTTCCTTGATGTCTATCTCTGAGGAACAACTTGATACTCTAGGAGATGATGATCTGTGCTTGTTTAACAACCGGGTGTGACATGTCTATGATAAGCGAATGTTTAAGAGACACAGCACAAAATCCGGGTGCTTTGAGTGTGGTGACCCAGGCCATTTCATCGCTGATTGCCCCAAGCAGAAGAATTACAAGAAGGGCACCGGCGACAACTCCTACAACTCTGGCAAGTATGACAACTCCACAAAGGGCAAGCCCAAGACAAGATTTTTTCGAAAGGCTCTAAAGGATTATAGGCGTGAGAACAAGAAGCGAGACAAGACCTTCTTCACCGAGATGGAGAAAAGATACTCCAAGGGATCCTCATCTTCCTCCTCGTCTTCAAGTTCAAGTGATGAAGAGATCATGATCAGGAAGGGGAAGAACAGGGACAATCCGGTGGGCCTCTGTTTCATGACCTTCGGGAACAAGCCGAAGAGTCGCTCACGTCACAGCCGAAGACCCCACAAGAGCTTCTACTCAATGGCTCTTGGGGAGAAGAAAGAGAAGAACTCCTCCGATGACTCCGACGACGACGACGATGAGAAGGCATCTTCCTATGAACAAGAAGTTGTAAATTTACTCGAACAGAACAGTCAGGAGTTGAAGTATAGGGAGAAACTGCTTAGAGGGGCTAAGAAGAGGATAGATGAGCTTGAGAGTGAGCTTGCCACAACAAATGGTAAGATTGAGAGTCTGTCTTCTTCCCCTTGCTTGGGTGATAGTGGTGAGTGCCCTAACTGTGAGGTGCTGTTGTGTGACCTGACAACTCTTAAGTCCAGGTACACAAAGAGAGTAGATGAGAGAGACGCATTGACCACTGAGCTTGAGAGCGCTCAGCAGGAGCTAAAAGATGACTCCCGAACAGAGATATCCCAAGATCCACTCCACTGAGTCCTTTAAGGATAGTCAGCCAAAGGATGGTGTGTTTCAAGAACAACCTAAAGCTCCATCTAAGAAGCAAATCTGGGTTCCAAAACCTAAAACTCTCCACGCTTCTCTTGATTCTTTACCTGGACCCTCTCACACCAAAGATGTTACATCCAACACCACCATGCCTAAGATTCCCAAGCCTCAACCACATCCTAAGAAGCCTACCTATCACTGTGAGTTTTGTTAGAGAGACGGGCATCTTGAGAAGTTTTGCTTCAGGAGGAAGCGGGTTGAGCGAGCAGAGAGAGCTCGAGGTGGGCGGGAGCAGTTCTACCAGCAGGGTGGTAGACAGAGAGTCCCTCGACGTAGAGAGAGGCTAGAGGCCAGGCCACATCGTGTAGGTGGTGGTAGAGGAGACGGTTTTTATGATCGTGCTCCGGAGGGTGGTTTTCATTCCGGTAGAGTTCCAGATCATTATGGATACGACTTTGGACCTCGTGGCCGTGATTTTAGGAAGAACAAAGGACCGCGCTTTGAGCCGCGTTTTGGTCCAGACTCATATGATTCCTTCTGCTTTCCCACATGCGAGCATATGGCTCGACACTGGTTTAACACCTTTGCCAAACCTGGTGTTGGACAGTTTGTTCCCACTCATGATTATTGATCTTGATTTGAGAGTTGTGTATCCTTTTTGGGATATTTTGAGTCAGCTTTTCATTGGTATCAGTTTTTCTTTTTTATTTTTATTGAGTCTTTTTGTATGCGTTCATATCATGCATAATCATCAATCACATTTTGAGCTTGCTTCTGTTATATGATTAATCTACTTTACTTTCTCTAGCTAGTATATGTTTTTGATTACCTGTCGATGATCATGTTCTGTTTCAGTTCACATGATATATCTGATATTTGTCATATGCATGGCTTTTATGTTTTAAAATTGAAAAATGATCACCATTGCTTCTGGTAACTAGCATGTGTAGGCCGAATGCTTTCGCTATCTTTTACATGCCTGGTAGCTAGATCCTTACTTAGATGCAGATATGCAACTTGGACATTCATATGCTTTAAATATGAAAAATGTGCTATAAAAATGAAAAAAAATCAGAAAAATGAAAAATTTATGCATTTTTATGATTATCAGAAAAGATCTAGGTGGGTTTGCTTTGTCGCATTGCATTGTTCTGGACTGCTTACCATAGTACTTTGGTATGAACTAGGATGGTGTAATATATGCCAAGACCAATTTCTTAAGCTTCTGATGGTCCAGTTCTGGCCTAGGCTTGACTTGGTCGGTTAGCATAAGGTTCTACATGAAAATAACCCCTGGCAGAACTGAAAAATAAAAATAAAAAGTCTGAAAAAATTAAAAAGATGACAAGTTTGCTGAAGCACTTTGCTATGGACAATGCTTATCTTGGTAGATATCAGTTAGCTTTTGCATCTCATGCTTTACTTTGCTTGTCAACTAGAAAATGTGGTGATGCTTTTGTTTTTCAAAAATCGAAGAATGCGTGCTAATGACTTTCTTAAGATATCATCTATTGCACTGATCATGTCATGTATCTTAGATAGTATATCTTTTGCTATACCTGTTAGATGTTGTAATTGCAGTTAATCATATCTAAGAAGCACACTTTTCACACTCCACCTGCACACCATCTGCATTCATGGCATATTTTGAGGGGGAGCTGCATTTCAGGGGGAGTTTGTGTTTATGTCTCTTTAGAGTGCATTTAGTCTCACTTGATGAGTTCAATTGTCAACAAGGGGGAGAAATTTTGGAGTCTAGGGAACATTTTTAGCTTTCTTTGAGATTTATTTCAGGGGGAGTTTCTTGTTGGTAATTCTGAGATTTGCACTTGTTTTTGAGTCTTTATTTTTGGTTAACCATTATGATCATTTTTCTTGCTTCTGTTTGGCTTTTGATCATTAGGGTTAAACTTTTATTTTCTTTCTTCTATTTCATTTGTTTTTTCTTTGTTTTCCTATTTCCACGTGTTTTGCAGGTTCTAGAGATGAGCTGAAAAGGGTGTTGATAATGCACTCATCAAGGGGGAGATTGAGAAACTGAGAAACCAAGGGTTGGTTTCGGAGTCTGTGATGAGTGATTGACTGTGTTTAACCTCTGTTTCGAAGGGGTACCTCCGAAGGGGTTCGGAGGTTGGACCTCCGAAGGTGTTCGGAGGCTGTTTCTCCGAAGGTGTTCGGAGGTTGCTTTGGTTGCTGCAGTTGTTGCAGCGGAGTGTGCCTGTCAGAGGGGTCCGACAGTACACGATGACTGGGTTGTACCGAAGGTCTCGGTACTTTGGACGGTAAACCGGAGTGTGTGCCGAAGGTTGCTTACCCGGAGAGGTCTCCGGAGTACTAGATACACTTGTCTGTTTGTCTGTGGTGCGCAGGGGACTTCGGAGGCGACGGACGGTTCGTAGCAGGTGAACCTGGGTCAAGCGGGAGGCTTGATGCTAGTGGAGCGGGGAGCTCCGTCACGAAGGCTGCGAAGGGGTCTAGGTCGGACCTCGGGTCGAGGTGCACTAGGAGAAGGCAGTAAGTGCGGAGCGTGGCTCCGGGTGAAGGTACTCCGAGACAAAGTCCTTGGAGGCGAGGCACTTCGAAGGGTACTCCGAATGGAGTGACTTCGGAGTATGGTGGATCAAGTCCTCAGCAGAGGCAAAGTGTTTGGAGTGTGCTCCGTAGGGAGACACTCGAAGGGTACCCGACGAAGGTCTCAGAAGTCGAGGTGCATCGAAGGCATGGTCCGGGTGAGGCTCGTCAAGGAGTGTGCTCGGGGAGAGACACTGCGATGAAGGGCTCATGGAATGCTTCATGCGGAGGCCTTGGACGAAGGAGGGACTTCGAAGGGTGGTACTCCGAAGGTGGGGCTTTGGAGTGAAGCAGGCTTCGGAGCGAGGCTAGCTTCGGAGTGAGGATGACTTGTGGTACTTCGGCCATGCATGGCTTTGGTACACGGACTGACAGAGTTCGAGCTGGGAGTAGCTGCAAAGCCGTGGTGGTCCACTCCGAAGGTGGTGGTGCGAAGGCCCAAGGGCTTTGACGGCTTCGGCTCAAAACCGTCACTGTATCGGAGGCTATCTTCGGTGAGGCGAAGGCCATCAGGCTCAAGGCTTTTCACCAAAGCTACCGCACCCCTCGCGTGCGAAGGGGGGCTTCAGAAAAGTCAAAGACTGCAAAGGCTGACATTGTCTACTCTGCAAAAAGCTTACGCTGTCCCCTCTGCAAAGCTGATAGAGAAGCCTCCAGAATAAAGTTGACTACCTTTTGTACCCCTCTGTTCTGTAGAGACAAAACCAATGTAAACCCTAGGGGTAAAGTAGTCAATTCACTTGGGTAGGTAACATTTAACACTTTGAGCATTTACTGTTGAGCTCCTGTACTAGCCACCACTCTCTGTATTCATCCAGTGAGTTCATTTTTAGTGTTCCTTGTTCAAGCAGTGAAGCCCTGCTTCTGTGTTGAGTTTCTGCTTGAGCTTGTTTGCATACCTCGCTAGTTGTAGTGCACCGAAGCCTGTCTAGGCGAAGTGTGTTTTGTGCGAAGTGTGCTTTTCAGTGTGCGTTCGCTCTGTGTAACAGGAGGCTAGACCTCACTGCTTACTAGCGAAGCCCTGATCAAAGCCCGTGTTTCTTATCGTGTCTAAGCCCCTAGCGAAGTCTGTTAGTGTGCGTTTAGACCTTTGGTGTACGAAGCCCAGCACCAGTTGCTATCGCTAAGTACTTGGTCGAAGTCCTCAGAGGGTAGTCCACTCTTGCGAAGGGTGAAGTGCGAAGCCTGCTCGAAGCACCCTGTGTGCGGAGCCTGCACTGTCTTAGCAGAGTTGTTTTTCGGGGTTGTGTGTGGAGCGAAGTCTGCTTGACTTCGGACTTTTACTCCTTGCGAAGCCTATGTTCAGAGCCATCAAACAACTCCGAACCTAAACTTCGAAGAGTGTGTTCGAAGCCTGTTCCGCAATAGACTGAATTAAAACAGAAGGCTATTTTTAGCCTGAAATTTTAAAAGCTCCCATTCACCCCCCCTCTGGTCGCCGTTTCCGGTCCAACAATTGGTATCAGAGCGGGTTAAGATCACCAGTTGACCTTAACCGGTTTTGTGATCTGTTGGCGACATGGACAGAGCTAGTAAAATTCCTCTGTTCGATGGGACTGATTTTGCATACTAGAAGGTGCGCATGGAGGCTTACTTGCTAAGCCAAGGAAATGCAATTTGGGAGATTGTGGACTCACAATACTCCATCCCTGAGACTCGCACCTCTCAAATAGAAAAAGATCAGTATAATGCCAACTCCAAGACAAGGAATATATTGTTCATTGGTTCGAGTAGAAGTGAGTTTGATAGGGTGCAGCACCTTAGGACTGCTAGGGAAATTTGGACAACACTCACTATTTTTCATGAGGGCTCTACACAGATTAAGGCCAGGCGCCAAAGCACATACAATCAATAGTATCAGCTGTTTGTGCAGGCACCTGGTGAATCTATAGATTCCATGTTTTCTCGCTTTGATGCGATAGTGAGTAACTTGCGATCCAACGAGACGCTTGCTTACAATGATCATGATAGGGCTATCAAGCTTCTCTATGCTCTTGACCGTAGCATATGGGAAGTGAAGATATCCAGCATTGAGGAGTCCTCAGGTTATGACACATTGACCTGTGATGAGCTCTTCAGCAAGCTGAAGTCCACAGAGATTGCCAAGGCATCTCTTGTAGTGCACAGAAACTCCTTGCCATAGCCATTGGCATTGGTTTCTAGCACTAGCCGTGGCACCGCTGCAGAACCAAGCACATCTGGTACTTGTGTTATTGCAGATGGTTTTGCTTTGTCCTCCCTGGTCTCCGTCACTAAGGAGCAGGTGGACACTCTGGATGATGATGAGCTTGCTCTCATTGCCAGAAGGTTCACCCGTTTTCATCATGAAAGACGGGATCAGAGGAGAAGTGGTTTTAGTGGTTGCTTTGAGTGTGGCGACACTTCTCACATCAAGGCAAATTGCCCGAAACTCAAAAAGGGAGATGAGAGTGAGCGCCCAAAATACCACAAGAAGGAGAGGAAACCCTTTGTGAAGGGCAAGCGCGGCAAAGTGGCTAAGAGAGTAGCCAAGCCACTTCCAGAGCATTTGTTGCTGCTCTCAGTGACATCGACACTTCCTCAACTG
>JAAALK010000079.1:17215819-17360764 GCA_019279435.1 Zizania palustris
AATCGCAGTAGACCCTGCCACCGTAGAAGCAGTTACGGATTGGTTGCCACCCACGAACGTATCCGAGATACGAAGTTTTCTGGGATTGGCCGGATATTACCGAAGATTCATCGAGAATTTTTCTAAGATAGCCAAGCCAATGACCAAGTTGTTGCAGAAAGGAGAGAAGTTCGAATGGACTCCTGAATGCGAGAAAAGTTTCCGCACTCTCAAGACTCGTTTGGTGTCTGCACCTATACTGACCCTACCGGATATCCGCAAAGACTTCCATGTCTATTGCGACGCATCTCGCCAAGGATTGGGATGTGTTCTTATGCAAGATGGGAAAGTTATCTCTTATGCCTCCCGTCAGTTGAGACCTCATGAGTTAAATTATCCGACCCATGACCTGGAATTAGCCGCCGTAGTGCACGCCCTCAAGATTTGGAGGCACTATTTGGTTGGGAATCGCTGTGAGATCTTTACAGATCACAAGAGTTTGAAGTATATCTTCACACAGCCAGATCTGAACTTGAGGCAAAGACGATGGCTGGAATTGATTAAAGACTACGACCTAGGTATACACTACCACCCCAGAAAGGCAAATGTGGTAGCTGATGCCTTGAGTCGCAAGGGATATTGCACAGCCATGATGATTCAAGAACACGCACCCTTGTTATGTAGGGAGATGGAAAACTTAAATCTTGGATTGACCACCAGAGCATATCTAGCCACCTTGGAGACCCAACCTGTCTTGTTTGAGCAGATCCGTGAAGCTCAGTTAGAGGACCCGGATATAGCTGCCATTAAGAAGAACATGAGACAAGGAAAAGCCCCCGGATTTTCAGAAGACGAGAATGGCACCATATGGTTTGGAACTCGGATATGTGTGCCGGATAAACCTGAAATAAAGACTCTTATCCTAAGAGAAGCCCATGAGACGTTGTACTCCATTCATCCCGGCAGTACCAAGATGTACCAAGATCTGAAGGAACGATATTGGTGGGTTAGCATGAAAAGAGAGATTGCCCAGTTCATCGCCGAGTGTGACACCTGCAGAAGAGTAAAGGCTGAACATCAGAGACCTGCAGGATTGTTACAGCCACTTAAAGTGCCGGAATGGAAGTGGGAAGAGATCGGAATGGATTTCATCACCGGATTACCAAAGACCCAGCTGGGGTATGATTCTATATGGGTGATCATTGATCGGCTTACAAAAGTAGCTCATTTCATAGCCGTTAAGACGACCTTTAGTGGCCCTAAGCTAGCAGAGCTATACATGGCCCGGATAGTATGCCTTCATGGAGTGCCCAAGAAGATAGTATCTGACCGAGGAAGTCAGTTTACCTCTCGTTTTTGGAAGAACC
Organism: Zizania palustris; assembly: GCA_019279435.1. Taxonomy (NCBI): domain Eukaryota; kingdom Viridiplantae; phylum Streptophyta; class Magnoliopsida; order Poales; family Poaceae; genus Zizania; species Zizania palustris. The sequence continues at coordinate 17,217,166 of JAAALK010000079.1, forward strand.
TCCAAGAGGAGATGGGCACGAGATTAAATTTCAGTACCGCCTACCATCCTCAGACAGATGGGCAAACAGAAAGGGTAAATCAGATACTAGAGGATATGCTTCGAGCATGTGTTTTGGATTTTGGAGCCACTTGGGACAAGAGCTTGCCGTATGCTGAGTTTTCATACAACAACAGCTATCAAGCTAGCCTTCAGATGTCCCCTTTTGAGGCCCTATATGGACGTAAGTGCAGAACGCCACTACTTTGGGACCAAACGGGTGAATCCCAAGTATTCGGAACCGACATTCTTCGTGAAGCTGAAGAGAAGGTACGGATCATCAGAGACCGACTCAAGACAGCCCAATCACGACAAAAGAGCTACGCCGACAATCGCCGTCGAGACCTAGCCTTTGAAGAAGGAGATCATGTCTACCTTCGGGTTACACCTCTTCGTGGGACTCAACGGTTTAACATGAGAGGGAAGTTGGCCCCTCGATATGTTGGACCATTTCCCGTTGTCCGACGCCAAGGCGAAGTGGCTTATCAGTTGGAATTACCGCCCTCGTTGGCTGGAGTGCATGACGTGTTTCATGTGTCTCAACTCAAGAAGTGTCTCCGCGTCCCCACGGAGCAAGTGGATCTCCAGCAGTTGGATGTCCAAGAAGATCTGACCTATGTGGAAAAACCGGTCAAGATATTGGAAGTCAAAGAAAGAACCACCAGGAGTCGAGTCATCCGCTTCTGCAAAGTGCAGTGGAGCAATCATCCAGTAGAGGAAGCTACATGGGAAAAAGAAGATGAACTCAAGGCACAGCATCCTGAGCTATTCGAGGATTGATCCGAATCTCGAGGACGAGATTCTCTGTAAGGGGGATAGGATTGTAACACCCCAGAAATTAAAAAGGAATAAAATAAAAAGAAAATATTATTTAAATCATTTCTGAATTTATTATTAAAAATCACCAAAGAGCCCAAATAAAGCCAAACAGGGAGAATTACTCAAAATTTGAACCTAAAATTTTTATGAGATGAACTAGAGCCCAAGATATAATTTTAGGAATTTTTACAAATTTTTATCAACAGTGCTTCAACCCTTAATCAAATAAAGGAATTACTGGAATTATTTTAAACCAGAAAAGAATTAAAATGCTTAGTGGGCCGCAACCTTCAAAGTGACCGAGCCCAGCCCAGCCCAAACATTGAGCCATTGACACGTGGGTCCCACCTGTCGGCACCGTTTCCCCTCTCTCCTCCCACCCGCGCCCGCTTCGGTCCCACCCGTCAGCCGCAGCCGCACCCTTCCGCCCTCTGACATGCGTGGCCCGCCTGTCGGCGCCATTTGTCTCGCGCCCGCTCACTGACAGGTGGAGCCCACCTGTCAGGATCATCTTCCTCCCGGGAAAGGGATCCCCCTTTCCTTCCCCGGCGATCCCCTTCCGTTTCCTCGACCGCCGGCCACCGGATCGCCTCGGATCACCCTCCGATCACCTTCCCCGAGCAGTACCGACCCCATTCCATCCATAGCCCACGCGGTTTCGTGATTAGGGAAGTAAATCCGACAATATGGGAACCTCGCCGGAGTTAGGAAATAAACCTTCGGGTTTCCCCGGTTTAGCCTTCCATCCTCGCCGCCGGTGACCCCTATTTAAGCCCCTCCCCTCACCGCACTCACCCCACGCCAGCAAAGCCATTCTCGAGCGAAAGCAGAGCGCCGTCGCCCTTCTTTTGAGCTTGAGTTCGGTTTCATCTCCGGCCGCCGCTCGCCGTCGATCCCGGCCTCCTCCGCCTTAGCCACCGCCACCAACGAGACCGACGTCGACCGCTCATCCCCGGCCACCACTCCGTTGGCCTCGGAACCCACCGGATCACCACCGCCGTCGAGCTCCCGAACCCTCTTCGCCGTCTACCTTCGTCGCCGGTCGCCGTTATCCGCCGCCGTCGCCACCTGAGGTACGGTCATGACCGCCCTCCCCTCCCCGTTCCATTTTTGCCGTTAGATAGGCCTGTAGGCGCTCGTCGCCGCCGCCATGGTCGCACCCGAACCCGCCGTCGCCGGAGACGAAGGGGGTACGCGCCCCCTTACGTCGTGCCGTGCCGGACGCGGTCGTGGCCGTCCGATCGCGATCGGAGGGCTACGATTAAATCCCTTCGGGATTTAATCCAAGCCCTCGGATCTGATCGAAGGGGTATCGAGCGATCGCAACCGTCGATCGCCACTTAAAACCTCCGAGCGATCTCAGGCGTCCACGTGTAACCGTTCTCCACGTTTTAATCACAGCCGTTCATTTTCATTTAAACCGCCCGCCTCGCATCTGGCCGCCGGATCCAGATCCAACGGCCCAGATCGCTCGGGTCCACGCGCATAGTCACGGGTTCACGGTGAACCTGGTTCACCGTGGACCAGAGACTGTTTTTAGTTTAAATAAAATTCAGAAAATTGTTTAAACTTTGAAAATTCATAACTTGATCATTTTAACTCCAAATTTCACCATTCAAATTTTGTTAGAACCAGAATATTATTCTCTACACAATAATGCCATAAAAACAGTATGTTTCTGTTGTCCAAAATATTGTTAATAAATAAATGGATAAAAATCCCTTAGGGTTAAAAATTAATAATACAGAAAATAAATTGGGAAAAATTCTAAAATATTAAACTTTACTGTTTGGTACAAAACCTTGGAATATTAAAAATATTACTCCACATAATAAAACCTACAAATGTGTATGTTGAATATTTGGTGAATTTTATCTGTTTATTGAATGTATTGTTTATTTCCCGCACCGAGAAGACTACGAGTTCGTCGAGGAGCAGGAGTTCTACCCCGAGGTTCCTCCGTCACCCTTTGCTGATCAAGGCAAGTCATCGACCACCTCTGTGGAAACAGTTGATCATACTTGAGCCCACGCTTTAATAAATTATCGCTATAACCCATAGGATAAATATTGCATTAGTCAAACATCAAGCCCTACACTTATATTTATTAGATCCCCGTCCTTGTGTGCAAACCCAAGCCATGCTTATTGAGCCTCAACTCCTTGTCACTCTACAAATATTATATTAGCTAGTGCCCAATGTACCGGCACAACTGCTATAGGATATAAAGAATGAGTCGTAGAGTAGATGGATTCTGGTATATGAAATACCCTGTTATTCTTGTCTCTGGACTCTGTTGGAGTTAGGCATGTCATAAGTATGGTGGGTTCCGGGTGCAAGCTCGGGTTTTGGTATGTCGCACCCGGGGCACTATAAGGACCGGTCTGCGGGATCTGTTGCAAAGCACTTCTGTACCAACCACAAGTCTAATGGGTAAGTCCTAACTGGAAGTGTGGAACGCTCCGTCTCACGGCACCATAGTGGAGGGGGCAAGGGGCTAGCCCTCAGGGCGCCTTGTACCGACGATGGCTCAAGAGGGGGTATTGTGGAAACTCGACATGGCGAGACACGGTACGAAACCTATAAGAGGGTGCTGTTGAGTCGGGGAAGACCATATGGAAGGTTTTGGCACGAGTTCCCGTGTGATGGGTCATCTCGTTACACTTCGGTGTAAGTGATGAGTGCGTGCCTTGTGGGTACAGTGGTACATCTCTGATCAGAGTAATTCAATCTTTTCGAAAAGCCGAGCCCACGGTCAAGGGCGGGTTGTGTGACTACTCGCAGTTAGTTTACAATGGTTGGAATGGATGAGTTATTCATGGCATGTAAGGACTGTTGTGCGGGGAGGTAAAACGTACTCCTCGAGTTAGATGATGGTGCATTCACATGTTTACTTTTCCGTACAAATAAAATGCTCACATTAAATGCTTTACAAATATGTTGCTTCCGCTAAACTAGCCACTATCTCCCTTGTTATTATCTTGCATTTATAATTGCATTCGGTGGCTTGCTGAGTACATCTGTACTCACCCCGTTGACTTACACCATCAGAGCCAGTCTACTATGAGGAGGATGAAGGTCTGGAGTAGCGACCCAGTCAAGGCGAGACTGGAAGGAGGCGTTCATCTAGGACCCTTATTTTATTAGTTTCTCTTCATCTTTATTCACTTTTGTATTAATGCGGTCTACGAACCGTGAATGATTTGCCCGTATTGTACGTGGTCGTGTGATGAACGTCTTGTTTTATTGATTTTCTATGGAATTTCAATAAAGTCCTGATTTATTAAATCGGGGCGCGACACAAACTCTATCAAATGGATGTCAAAAGTTCTTTTTTTAATGGCTTCATAGGCGAAGATGTTTATGTAAAACAACCCGTTGGTTTTGAAAACCCCAAATACCCACATAAAGTCCTTAAACTTCATAAGGCTCTTTATGGACTCAAGTAGGCCCCTCGGGCATGGTATGATAGACTTAAGTCTTTTCTGCTTGAGCGGGGGTATTTGATGGGCTCTGTTGATAAAACTCTGTTCACTCTCAAGCATGGCAAAGATTTCCTCCTAGTGCAGATATATGTGGATGATATCATCTTTGGTGGCTCTTCTCATGCTTTGGTTGTCGAGTTTGCAGATGCCATGAGCAGGGAATTCGAGATGTCCATGATGGGCGAGCTTACATTTTTCCTTGGTTTGCAAATCAAGCAAAGCAAACAAGGTACCTTCGTCCACCAGACGAAGTACACCAAGGACCTGCTCAAGAAATTCGACATGGCCGAAGCGAAGCCCCTCGCCACTCCAATGGCTACATCTGTAGCATTGGATCCTGATGAGGATGGAGAAGTCGTAGATCAGAAGGAGTTCCGAAGCATGATCGGCTCCCTCCTCTACTTGACTGCTACGAGGCCGGACATACACTTCGCGGTGTGTCTGTGCGCTTGTTTTCAGGCTTCACCACGAGCTTCGCACCGCCAAGCGGTAAAACGCATTCTAAGGTATCTCAAACATACCCTTGAATTTGGCATATGGTATTCAGTGTCTTCCTCTTTATGTCTTCGAGGTTATTCCGATGCGGATTTTGCTGGATGTAGAATTGATAGGAAAAGTACCTCTGGTACTTGTCATTTTCTGGGTACTTCACTGGTTTGCTGGTCTTCCCACAAATAGTCTAGTGTTGCACAATCGACGGCTGAGGCCGAATATGTTGCTGCAGCTAGCTGTTGCTCTCAGATTCTGTGGATGGTTTCCACTTTGCGGGATTTCAGGTTAGATTATAAGAGTGTTCCACTTTTCTGTGATAACACTAGTGCTATTTGTATTGCAAACAACCTGGTTCAGCACTCCAGAACCAAACATATTGATGTGCGATATCATTTTCTCAGAGATCACAATGAGAAGGGTGATATTGAACTTCAATATGTTGATTCCCAACACTAGCTTGTCGATATTTTCACAAAACCCCTCGATGCTTCTCGATTTGCCTACTTGCGTGGGGAACTTGGTATTTGTCACCCTTACAGCATTTTGTGAGGGGGAGCTGATTTTGATTATCTCGCATATGCTCATCATGTGTGAAATTGCATTTACATCTGTTGCACTTATATGCCCAATTTTAATTCATGAAATCATGACAGCTCAGCTCTATTTAATATATCTGAAACATTAATGTGCATGAGGTTTTCTTTCCAAAATCAAATCATGCTCACTGCTTAGTCTTGAATCTAGCATGTTTAGGCAGGACTACTTTAACTATCTTTTATCTGCTTGATAGCAAGACTCCTTTTCTCTGGATGCTAAACATTGCGACTTGAAAAAATTGTTCTACTTACTCATGGATATTCATCAAGTGCTAAAAAAATTTGTTCACTTAATCAAAATTCCAAAAATCCATGTTTTGCATGCTTCAAAGCAAAAAGATCCAGGTGGGTTTGTTTGTCGCACTACCCTATTCTAGACTGCTTACCATTGCACATTGGTCTGAACTAGGATGGTGTAGTGTATGCCAAAATCACCGCTTTAAGCTTCTGATGGCTTTCATGCCTAGGCTTGGCCTGATTGGAAAGTATAAGGTGGATGAACAAATAACCCCTGGCATTATGAAAAGAACAAAAAAATTCATCTGATCATCAAGTTTGCTTTTAATGCTCCACTTGAACTGGACTTGTCTGTCTAGAGTAGAAATTGCCTAGCTTTGCGCAGTCCTTGCTTTTACTTGTCTAGTTACCTTGATTGAGTGGTGATGCTTTTATTTCAAACTGATAAAATCGCATGCTGTCATCATGTTTTTAGGAAATGTTAAATTGAGCTGAGCACATGATCATTGGTATTACTATTGGCATATTTTTGCTTTATATGTCTTTGCAATTCTGCTCATTTCCAAGCAATGCATCTTTTACATGCTCCTTGATGCTTGCATTGCCAAAGGGGGAGAAATTGTTGAGTTCTCTGTAGCAAGGGGGTAAAATTACTCAGGGGGAGTTTTTATCTTGAAAAAGGGGAGATTTGTCGAAGGGGCTTTTACTCTTTTAAAAAGGGGGAGAAAAATTCTTTTGTCAAGTGACATGATTTGGCTCGTTTCTGAGTTTTTATGGTCACTTGTGTGCTGAAAGTCTTTAAATTTTCTTGAACTTGAATTTGGTTGTCAATGCACTCATCAAGGAGGAGATTGAGAAACCAAGGGTTGGTTTCGGAGTTTGTGATGAGTGATTGACTGTGTTTAACCTCTGTTTCGAAAGGGTACCTCCGAAGGGGTTCGGAGGTTGGACCTCCGAAGGTGTTCGGAGGCTGTTTCTCCGAAGGTGTTCAGAGATTGCTTTGGTTGCTGCAGCTGTTGTAGCGGAGTGTGCCTGTCGGAGGGGTCCGACAGTACACGATGACTGGGTTGTACCGAAGGTCTCGGTACTTTGGATGGTACACCAGAGTGTGTGCCGAAGGTTGCTTACCTGGAGAGGTCTCTGGAGTACTAGATACACTTGTCTGTTTGTCTGTGGTGCGTAGGGGACTTCGGAGGCGACGGACGGTTCGTAGCAGGTGAACCTGGGTCAAGCGGGAGGCTTGATGCTAGTGGAGCGGGGAGCACCGTCACGAAGGCTGCGAAGGGGTCTAGGTCGGACCTCGGGTGGAGGTGCACCAGGAGAAGGCAGTAAGTGCGGAGCGTGGCTCCGGGTGAAGGTACTCCGAGACAAAGTCCTCGGAGGCGAGGCACTTCGAAGGGTACTCCGAATGGAGTGACTTCGGAGTATGGTGGATCAAGTCCTCAGCAGAGGCAAAGTGTTCGGAGTGTGCTTCGGAGGGAGACACTCGAATGGTACCCGACGAAGGTCTCAGAAGTCGAGGTGCATCGAAGGCATGGTTCGGGTGAGGCTCGACGAGGAGTGTGCTCGGGGAGAGACACTGCGACGAAGGGCTCATGGAATGCTTCATGCGGAGGCCTTGGACGAAGGAGGGACTTCGAAGGGTGGTACTCCGAAGGTGGGGCTTCGGAGTGAAGCAGGCTTCGGAGTGAGGCTAGCTCGGGAGTGAGGATGACTTGTGGTACTTTGGCCATGCATGGCTTCAGTACACAGACTGACGGAGTTCGAGCTGGGAATAGCTGCGAAGCCGTGGTGGTCCACTCCGAAGGTGGTGGTGCAAAGGCCCAAGAGCTTTGACGGCTTCGGCTCAAAACCGTCACTGTATCGGAGGCTATCTTCGGTGAGGCGAAGGCCGTCAGGCTCAAGGCTTCTCACCGAAGCTACAGCACCCCTCGCGTGCGAAGGGGGGCTTCAGAAAAGTCAAAGACTGCAAAGGCTGACATTGTCTACTCTGCAAAAAGTTGACGCTGTCCCCTCTACAAAGCTGACAGAGAAGCCTCCAGAATAAAGTTGACTACCTTTTGTACCCCTCTGTTCTGTAGAGACAAAACCAATGTAAACCCTAGGGGTAAAGTAGTCAATTCACTTGGGTGAATAGTGGCTATAAATATGGGGGCTGGGTAGGTAACATTTAACACTTTGAGCATTTACTGTTGAGCTCCTGTACTAGCCACCACTCTCTGTATTCATCCAGTGAGTTCATTTTTAGTGTTCCTTGTTCAAGCAGCGAAGCCCTGCTTCTGTGTTGAGTTTCTGCTTGAGCTTGTTTGCATACCTCGCTAGTTGTAGTGCACCGAAGCCTGTCTAGGCAAAGTGTGTTTTGTGCGAAGTGTGCTTTTCAGTGTGCTTTCGCTCTGTGTAACAGGAGGCTAGACCTCGCTGCTTACTAGCGAAGCCCTGATCGAAGCCCGTGTTTCTTATCGTGTCTAAGCCCCTAGCGAAGTCTGTTAGTGTGCGTTTAGACCTTCGGTGTACGAAGCCCAGCACCAGTTGCTGTCGCTAAGTACTTGGTCGAAGTCCTCAGAGGGTAGTCCACTCTTGCGAAGGGTGAAGTGCGAAGCCTGCTCGAAGCACCCTGTGTGCGGAGCCTGCACTGACTTAGCAGAGTTCTTTTTCGGGGTTGTGTGTGGAGCGAAGTCTGCTTGACTTCGGACTTTTACTCCTTGCGAAGCCTGTGTTCAGAGCCATCAAACAACTCCGAACCTGAACTTCGAAGAGTGTGTTCGAAGCCTGTTCCGCAGTAGATTGAATTAAAACAGAAGGCTATTTTTAGCCTGAAATTTTAAAAGCTCTCATTCACCCCCTCTGGTCGCCGTTTCTGGTCCAATAGAAACCATGTTGAAGAATATGGTTTTGATATTCTAGATGTGATGAGTGATTGTCAGATGAAAACCTGCCGAGTCTGAGGCGCATGTGACTCAGGTACACGGGCAGTGAGCGACGGCCGGGCAGAGGAGCCGCGGAGTCAGGCATGCCCAATCTGAGTACATGGCTAGGAGCGACAGATGATCCACTGGTCTGTTGACTGGGTTTGACTCAGGTACACGAGCGGCGAGCGATTGCCGGGCTGAGGAAGCTGTGGGGTCGGGTCGGCCCAATCCGGGTACCCGGTGCGAAGACGGTGGACGCTTTGTCAGTTTCGGCGTAAAACTGACAACCTAAGATTAATTCGGTTTTAGGATATTAATATTTAGTTTCTAATAATATTTTAGTAATTTTCGGAATTTATTTTAGAGTCAGTTATTTTACCCGAGGATAAATTAGTCTTTTCATGTATTAGGATTTGCCTATAAATAGGCCCCTATCCCCTTGGGGATAGATGACTGTTTTCAATAGATCAATCTACAGTCCAAAAGAAAATTCTTCGTCTTCATTTTCTTTCTGATTGCCGGTGGCACGCGGTTCGAGGCAAGGCCGTGCTGTAGCACGGCGCAGCTGCGCTAAGCGCCAGGTGCTTTTTCTGTTTTGGCTTTTGCACAACGGGCGCACGGCAGCCAATATTTTCCACGGCAAGCGCAAGGCCAAGCAAGCGAATTGCTTTGTTCGTTGTGCACGGTTCCCTAGCCAAGGCATCGCTTGCAGTAGATTTGCTTCATTCGTCCACGGGAGATCGGCGGGGCACCACAACTACGTTCAGGCGAGAGCATCTTGAGGCACGGTCAAGTCTTGTGCGACGTGACGACTTCCTTTTCTGTTGAAGTGGTAAGTAGATTCAATCTCCTTATTTTTAGTAGATCATGCTTAGAGATAATCATCTATTAATTAATTAGCAAAAATTAAATCATCTATTAATTAATTAGCGAAAATTTGTTTAGAGATTTTGTGGTGATTTAATCTGCCTAAATATTTTAGTACTCGTATATTTATATTTAAATATTCTTTAATCAGTTTGTATAAACAGAAAATTTATTAATAGTCGCCGTAATATTTTTATTCTAGATTTACTTGATATCTTTTAGTTTTACTGCTATATTAATTTCTGGATGTTATAAGTTTTATTCATTTGATTAATATTTTATTCCTAGACTAAAATATAAATATATCGTGATTTTTCTAGGTGTCTGTATAGCAAGAAATTTTTTAGGCGCCCATTCACCCCCCTCTAGTCACTACTTTCGGTCCTACACCATGGAGCTCATATCGATTTGTTGCCCCTTTCATTACAGGAGAGAACCAATATGGAAGCTTCCAAGCGTACTGCATATGCAAAGAAAATACATGAGAAGACCAAGGAAGCAATCGAACTAAAGGAAAAACGCAAGGCTGCAAGTATGAATAAATATAGGAATAAAGTAATATTTGAGCCAGGGGATTTGGTGTTGATACATTTGCGCAAGGATCATTTTCCTGATAAGTGCAAATCCAAATTGATGCCTCGATGAGATGGACAATTTCATGTTCTTGCAAAGATCAATGATAATGCATACAAGATAGATCTTCTAGAAAGCTATGGTGTGAGTACGACCTTCAATATTGCTAATTTATTTCCATTCATAAGCAAAGACACCTTAGAGTCGAGGACAACTCCTTTTCAAGAGGGGAAGTATGATATGTCCATGCTATCAACAAATATGTTACACCCCAAAAACATGTAACCCCAACTCAATTATCACCTACATCAACATCAGCCCAAGCCTTTGATGGCCCGATCACGCATAGTCGAGCAAAGAAGCTACAACAAGAGGTGAACATGCTACTTTATGAAGATCAATTTAGGGTGCGTTTGGTTCTTCTTTTGAAATATGCTTTTGCTGTGAAAAATATGAATCTAAACCAAACAGGTTTACCAAAACTGCTTCTGTTGTGAAAAAGCAGCTTTTTTCAAGTACAAATTTGGAAGCAACTTGGACCCTGTTTTTCTGCTTTTGCTTTTCTGATTTTTAGTACAAATTAAATAGCATTAATTCAAGGTGTCTTTATTGATCTAAAATTATTATGGTTTGTATTGCATTGCACAATTTCATGAGATAATATGTGGTTGTCGGTTACTTTATGAGATGAACTATGCATTTTTTTATTTATATAATGTATTTTCCAGTTATTTAGTTGCACCAATGTTGAGTGTTTCCTATTTATATTTATGTATAGAATATTATAAAAATGAAAATTATGTAAGTTATAAAAAACAGTCAGCTCACAACAGTTTTTTCATAGCAGCTTCAGCCAAACGACTTTTAGCTTTTCCACAACAAACAACTCACATCAGCTTTTTCATAGTAGGCAGCTCACAACAACTTTTTCACAGCTCACAACATAACTAAATGCACCCTTAATATGAATGAGAATTACATACTACCTAAATCATGCATGTTGTTCTTGCTCAGGTTCAGTAAGTAGGAATGCAAGAATACGCAAGGTGATGAGTGCAGGGAAGAACCATACTTGCAAATATCATTACTTTTGATTCCTAGAAGATATTGAGGTGAATTAGCACTTTTTGGAAAGATTATCAAGTATATTTTTAATGCCACCTAAGCCGACCAGTTTGAAATTTTCATTATTGAGATCCGACTAGATTAGTGAAGACTAGTCTAAAGGTTAACACTCTGTCACACATACAACTTCCCATGCAAAACTATATTAATGTACAATATTTCGTGGCATATAATGCACATGGTGTTAAATCTTATCAAGTCACTATTCCAACGCAATCAACCACACATCATTTGGACTTCCGAAGATGGAGTTATGATAAAAATATTAGAGATTGAGCAGAAGAGCAACGGCCTCGAGGAAACCACTCGGGAACCACTATTACGAGGAGACCTTTCACATGTTCTATCTGTTAGTTTCCATTTCATATTCATACCTACGTAGGAGGGCTATTCCTAGTATAAATATCCATGTACTCTTAAGACAAAAGCAGACTTTTGATAATTGATAAACATACCCCCTTTGCTTAGTCGAGTGCTAATAAACTTGAGAGTAATCTCTACCCTTTTGCTCTTGTGATTTCCTTCGCGTGATTACAGAAGTGGTGTCGTCATCCGCTCCCCAATTGATACTCCTACTCCCTTCAAGGTTTGACTTGATTGAGTATAGGTTGTGTTGGTTGGTTCTTGAGAGTGTGGTTGGACGAATCCTTGATTCAGGTTGTCAGCTTAAGACAGTTGTTGGCTTCAAGTATTATTTGCTAGGTTGCACTAGTTATCGCTTCTTGCAACAAGTTATCCTGTTGTTCTACAATAATTTATCTGGTGATTGATCCTACATCGTGAAGATCGGGACATTGTGTTGTATCACTTCAACAATATTGTCTTTAGAAGACCGATATTGCTCTACACGAGACTTTAGCCAATTAAGATTGATTTTACCTGACATGACAACTAGTTTAGGGACAGCCGAGCTACACCAGCCGACTTTATAGAAATAGGAACAAATTTCCCCTCAGAGACGCTGACAAAATCAAAATCTGAGAGGTCCCTACCTAACAAACACTCTACTTTATCATGAATGGCGTCTATGGACACATCGGTCACGACAACTTGGGCTGAAGTGTCAGTTGGTACAACATTTCACTTCATCGTCATCCCACTGAATCAGACACTAGTGCAAGGTGGAAGGAATGCAACAATTTGCATGAATCCAACCGTGCCCAAGTAACACTCTATAATTACCTTGCACATCTACTATGAAGAATGTTGTAGGCAACATCTTGTGGCCCACTGTTAGCTCCAAGGATAGAACACCCTTTGCCTCGAAGCTCTCACCGTTGAAGCCATTCAACACTAGGTTGGTCTTCATCAGGTCCTCATTTTTGCTGAGCTTCTTCAGAAGTGAGTACGACATCAAGTTGAACCATGTATGCTACACCATGAAATATGTTGCTATTCAATTACAAAAATACTTAGATAGATCAAGCGACATATTGAGAGCACATCAAGGGAACGGAATATCATGGAAGTTGATTGGGGACTAAGTCAAGGTCATCCAAAGATAATATACAAGTTTGGGACATTACTTTTATGTCAAGAGAAGGTGGAGATAATGTTTTACACGTCTTGGACTCGGACTCGGACTGCAGGGACAATACCAGATTAAAACATGCATAACTTTTACATGGAAGCTCCAATTTGGATGATCTTGGACTTTTTGGAAAGCTTGATAAGTCCTCTTTCCAACCAATCCAGCCACACCTCCATATTTTTCTGAGGAGATATCAATCATCAAGACAATGCGTGTTCCTTTTTCAGTCCGAACCGTTTAAGCCCACAGGCCTTGTAACCGAGTTGTATTCATCTATGGCTATCTTTGGACGGCCTCCACATGTCCCTAGCCTTATAAATACCCCCTGGCCACCACTTTTAGATTAATTTTTTTAAGATCAAAGTTTATCCTCACTACTTTGCCGTGTAATCCCGTGATTGTCTAGTTTGCAGAATACAAGTTACAAAACTCCACCATGTTATCAATCTGAGTTGCCTATTTATCATGTTCTTGCTTGTTCTTCAATTGCTTGTAGGAAAAAATACCCTCATGGTTGGGTTTATCGTGCTGCCACAAGGACAAGGCAACCTCCGGAGTTAGTGTATCGATCACTAAGGCGCAACACAAACGTCGCGTATAGTTTTAGTCGGATCGTCAACATCATCTTCTTCTAATCGAACTTATCTTATCCTCTCATCGAAAGATCGGGACACCCTTGCCATCATCAAGTAATGATGAGGAAATCACCAGATGAGATATGACCATGCTTATGCGTTATAATAAACAATCCAAGGTGCATGCATTCTATATTAGATTTATATTTTATTTATTTGAACCATTTATGCTACACCATAAAATGTATTGCTATTCAATTACAAAAATACTTACATAGATAAAGCGACATATTGAGAGCACATCAAGGGAACGGGACATCATGGAAGTTGATTGGGGACCAAGTCAAGCCCATCCAAAGATAATATACAAGTTTGGGACGTTACTTTTGTGTCAAGATATGGTGGAGATAAAGTTTTACACGTCCTGGACTACGACTCGGACTGCAGGGACAACACTAAATTAAAACATGCATAACTTTTACATGGAAGCTCTGATTTGGATGATCTTAAACTCTTTGGAAAGCTTGAGAAGTTATCTTTCTAACTGATCCAGCCACACCTCTATATTCTTTCTAAAGAGATCGCAATGATCAAAACAATGTGTGTTCTTTTTCCAGTCCAAACCATTTAAGCCCACGAGCCTTGTAACCGAGTTGTATTCATCTAGGACTCCCCTTGGCTGACCTCCACAAGTCCCTATCCTTATAAATACCCCCCTGCCCACCACATTAAGATTGAGTTTTGTTTAGATCAAAGTTTAGCCTCACTACTTTATTGTGTAATCCCATGATCATCTAGTTTGCCGGATAAATGTTACTAAATTCCACCTTGTTATTAACCTAAGTTGCTTGTTTATCTTGTTCTTGCTTGTTCTTAGATTGCTTACAAGAAAAAATACCCTTGTGTTTGGGTTGATCGTGCTGCCACAAGGACATGGCAACCTCTAGAGTTGGCATATCGATCGCTAAGGCGCAACACAAACGTCTCGTACGGTTGTAGTCAGATCATCAACGTCATCTGCTTATAATCGAACTTATCTTATCCTCTCATTGAAAGATCGAGGCACCCTCTCCATCATCAAGTGGTATCAGAGCTTTCGTTGCTCGGTGAGAGATCTCTATATCGTAATTTTTTACCTATAGTCCAAAAAATACCCCCCCAAAAGAACACCTTTACCTAGCCAATATCGTGCCTTTTACTAGTACTACTTAGTTCTGGTTTGTTGAGTTTTTGGTTCCATCGTTGTGTCAAATTGCTGGTCTTAGTGTCTAGTTCGTTTGGAGTTTCGAGTTCTTGTCACCTTCTTACCACCATATTAGATCTATTTATCAAGTGTTATGGTGTTTTTTATCCCTTAGTTTTCGAGTATTGATCAAATTGAAGTCGGTTTTGGTTTATTGGAATTCAAGTTGAATTCAGGCAGGCTATTTTGTATTAATAAAACTATCATATCTCACACATGAAAACTCGAATTGAATATTTTAGATACTTTTTGGAAAGTTAACAGCGAGATCTTCGAGTTTCATTTTAGGGTCATCTTCAAATTCAGTCGTTTACATTCTATTTTAGACTGTACAAAATTTGGAAGTCATGTAGTGAGATTTTGTGTATACTAATTCATATTGGAACTTCCGATTTGAGCTCTCGGTTTTGTAACCAATAAATTATTGGAACTTCCAATACCATATCGAAACTTCCAATTTGAGCTCTCTGTTTCCAATTTAGAAAATAATCGGAACTTCCGATTCCAAATCGAAACTTCCGATTCCAAATTAGAACTTCTGATCCACCCGGAATTTTCTTGGGCATACTTCCTTTAGCTTCAAGTGATGAGCCGACTCCTCAGGCTTCTCAAACATGGCTTCACGCGGTCTGGGGTTTAGTTGACCAACCTCGACCTCATCTTCTGGCAAACCAAACTCAGCGGGAAGCTTCACTACATTCACATCCATCGCTTGGGGAAGAAGTTCCTCTGAGATGGGTGTGTAGTCATCGTGCAACATATCAGCATCATCATCACTTGTAGTAGGATTCAGGTTGTCCAATGCAACCAGCTTAGGCTTCCATACCTGCTTGGGTACTGGTTGGTGGTGAATCTCCTTGAAGATCGCATCCCACTCGTATTTGATCTTTTTCTCTCTCATCTCTTACGCCCAAAGATGCTGCAGATGCCTCTTTTGGGACTTAGTCATGCCTAGAGGTGCTCATGAAGGTTGTGGCTTTGTACCAGGGCCACAAACTTGCTTCCAAAATTTTTGGCCGAATGGGAATTACCCGAATCGGCCTCAACTATTTTCTGTTTTCCATCGAGGTCTTTCTATACCATGTCAGTTGGACCGGCTATGTTGGCCCGGTCGTAGTGGGCCGGTCGGACTGGCCATTGTCAAGGTCCTAAACACTGGCTGTTGGATCGGACGTAGTAGGCTGGTCAGACCGGTGTGGCATGGCCGGTCGGACTGGCCTTGAGGTGGCGGTTAGACCAGCAATTTTTCCCGTATCCTCCCTCTCCGGGTGGCCTTCACCGTGTATCGAGAGGGTTCCCTCGGGAATTGGGATGACCCGTGAATCCACCTTGATAACGATGGCCTCAGAGACTCTCTCTTATGCGTCTTCATGTCCATCTCCTCTACCTTCATGCCGAGGTTGTCGTTCGTCGCCTCGTGGCATGACGGATAGCTGGTTGAAGACACCGCGTCCAATTGCGCTCGTCTCTCCCTACATGTTATGAATCTTGGGTGGTTCCATAGGGGCATACACGAAGAAATAAGGGAATGGATACCCTGCAGGAAGAAAGTAACACGGGCTCCACTGTGCCATTGGAAGCTAGTATGGGGTTAGAGGCATGGGTGCCTATAGTGGCCTCAAGTAGTGGTGATCGAACTTATCTCCATGTGGACGATTCGGTCTTGTGGGAGGCTTTGGCTGAGAGTTTGCATTTTCGGCCCTCTTTTGGTGTTTCTGGAGCAGCATCCCGTATGTCACCTTCGACTTTTTGTGAGACTTAGCCGAAGACGTCGCATTGGTGTTCACTTTCCACACTCCTACCTTAGGATTCTTTGGCACAAGAATTTGTGAACGAGGCTCTCCAACTACGACCGCTTTCCCTTTGGACGACTAGGCCTGTTCGGGCCAAATTAGCATCTTCTTCTCGTTAAGGTCAATGGTGTTCACGGGAAAGGGGTCTTGATCCAGTTTCATCTTGGGACTAGTGTCCACCTTCAATCGCCCTTCATCTATGGCCAATTGAACCTATCGACGAAAACATTGCAATCATTAGTAGAGTGAGAATGTGAATCATTCCACTTACAATAAGTGCATTTCTTCAGATCATCGGCAGTAGGAATGATGTGGCCCTTCAGCAACTTGAGAAATTTATGTTTCAACAAGAAATAGCATATTCTATCATATTTAGTCACGTCATAAGTGTACTTGACCTCACTAGACCGACTTTTAGTGGGAGACGGCCGCAATTCCAAGCAAGTGAATGGCTTGGACTTATTAGACCAAGTCCTCTTGGTTGTGTACATTTTAGCCGAGTCATCCTCACTTTTCGATGACTCCTAATTGGAATGCTCTACGATGTGCAACTCGGCTTTGGGTTTACTAAATGTCTTAGTGAATTTTTTACTCTTGACTCGGCCTTCCTAGGCTAGAGCCTTTTGCAAGACTTGGTTTACTTCTAGGAAATCATGGCCATCTAGCTTCTCCTTAAGTTTGGAATGCAAGCCATTTGTTGGCGTAAAAGATTACGTCAACAGGTTTGAGGAAACTAGACGGAGATGAAGATATTTGCCAGAAAGCTGTATTCTTGGATCTTGAGCAAGATGGTCCCTGTACAATACAGGGAGAAGGTATTTATAGCGGAGCCCTTAGCTGAGCCAATACCTTTGTACCCCCCAATCTTACATACATCATTACAGACTCCATACTCCTAACTGGTAGGGGTATAATGGTACAGACTCTACTCATCACTCAGACATGACTACATTTGGTAGGCATGACGACACACACGTGCGGTCTCATCATACACCTAATCACGATGAGACCACTACCGACCCGCTCATCATGCCCTACATGAACTACTTGATGTCATAGCTATCGTGTTTATGCTTTAGTGGTTGGTGCCCCACCACAGCTGAAATCTAGAGGACCCCGCTCTGGACCCTGCCGTGGCCATCTCGGGGATCGTCTACCAGGGGTCCCCGGCTTCCGAGAGGCTTCGCTCCGAACACTTCAACGGACAGCCGAGAGACCATCCATCGAAGGCCTCTGGCCTTGGGCGGGCTCCGTTATGGACCTCGATACGGGCTCGAGAGCTAGAGCTCCTGGAGAGCCTACCTTTGGCCCCGGGGCTTGCACGGCACGACCCCGTTGACGCTTTGTGACTTCTCACCTGATCGTTCAGATTTCGCGGCCGTAGGCTCTGATACTACATGATGACCTTTAATCTCGCCATGACTACTGCAGGGATCATTTCCCCCAAAAGTAGCCCCTCGTATCTGCCCGTTCGACTGACCTGCAAGTGAGAAAGGGAGGGTGCATCGGAAATAATGCCACAATAAAGACTTCGAGAAATGAGCTCACCGCTGGTATACTCTCGAGATGCCGAACGGTGAAGGGTTTGGGAAACCAAGAACAAGTAGGCGAGACGATGTGATTCACGAACTCCCACCGTGGCACTCGAATCCCTATGGCGACCTTTCAGATAGTCTTGACGTGGCCCACGTGCCACTCTTAGAGGAATGCGAACAAGCGCGGAAGTTAACACATCGCGCGTCCTCGGGCCTCTATATAAACTGCCGCTCACCGGCTGTAGTCCAGATCTTCAAGCGTTCTCTACTCCTCGCTTACGGCTCCCTCCTCATGCCGTGTGATCTCTCCTAGCCACATGTCTTCTCCTTCTCTAGCAGCCCTGCATTCGTACATGATGATGAAGAAGAAGAGCGTCACTCCCACCATCGACCCCCCCCCACTTTATCCAGCAACAAGCGGCAGCCACAGTGGCGGTGGTCCTAGGTTCCACTAAAGCTTGAGGTTCCTGGGACCTTAGACCCCCCATCGGAGAGGTTCACCAAGCATACACTTGTCGTAGAGAGGGCTGCTTGCATAGTGGGGTCAATGATGAGCGCAGTCCGGGACCACCTAGATTCTGGTATAGAAGCTAGGCTACCGAGGGTGGAACTGACTTCGAAACCACCCGAGGGGGAGGTCGTCCTCTTCGAGACTTTCTTCGACACTGGGCTTGGGTTCCCTACTTCAGAGCTCTTGGCAGGGGTTCTTTTCGCCTTCCACCTGGACTTGCCACAGCTGTCTCCGAACATCATAGCTCGCCTAGCCATCTTCGAGTGGGCCATGAGGGCTAAAGGCTATGAGGGGAGGGCTGAGGTCTTCGCAAAGATGCACGAGGCTTCCTGCCAGCCCAAGAAGAAGGATGACTTGATCTTGGCGTACAGAAGTGATAAACCAAGTGTAACTGTGCCTTGGTTTCAAGTCTGTGATGAGTGATTGACAATTTCTCTTCTGGGCGAAGGGGTCCCTCCGAAGGGTTTGATGGTTACTGGCTGCAGCTGTGCAGCGGAGTGTGTCTGTTGGAGGGGTCCGGCAGAACACGATGACATGTGTGTACCAAAGGGATCGGTACTTTGGGCAGTACACTAGAGTGTGTTCTGAAGGTTGTTTACCGGAGAGATCTCCGGGCTACTGGAAACACTTGTATGCTTGTCGGTGGTGCGCAGGTGACTTTGGAGGCGACAGACGGTTCGCAGCGAGTGAACCTGGGTCAAGCTGGAGGCTTGGTGCCATCTGGTTCAAAGCTTGTCACTGAAGCTACTGCATACTTCGTGGGCAAAGGGGGCTTCGAAAGATTCCAACTGTGCAAAGGATGATTATGTTTGCTCTGCAAAAGCTGATGTTGTCTCCTCTACGAAGTTGACAAAAGAAGCCTTCAGAAAAGTATACTATCATCTGTACCCCCTTGTCTAGCTGAGACAAAAATAGTGTAAACCTTAGGGGTAAAGTAGTCTATTCGCATGCCTGAGTAGAGCCTATAAATAGTGAAGGCTGGCTAGGTCTATGCAACACTTTGAGCAGCTATCATTAGAAATCCTAGAACTAGCCGCCACATCCATGTACTCAGTACTGTGAGTATTTTGTGTTCCCTGTTCATACAATGAAATTTTCATTTTGTTCTTCATCTGTTGCTTGAACTTGTATCCCTGTTTTGACCTACATGTGTTGATTTTTCCGTGTCACACTTCGTTCTGTTCTAGCCTGAGTTGTTGCACTGTTTCTTTTCTAGAGAAGGGCATTAGTGTTATGTGTGTGCGAAGTGTGTGTATCTTTCGGTGTGTGTTCGCTCTGTGTAAACGGGAGGCAAGTCCTCTCTGATTACTAGCGAAGCATTGAGTAAAGTCGAGCTCAAAGCCTATTTCCCTTCCTCAGCCGAAGTGCTTATTGCAGTCTGTACTGTCTGCTTTCTGCCCTTCGAAATACGAAGCCTAGTACTAGTTACTAGTGCAGAGTATCTGTTTGAAGCCCTCAGAGGGAAACATACTCCTGTGAAGTGTGAAGTGCAAAGCCTACTCGAAGGCACCTTGTGTGCGGAGCCTGCACTTTCCTTGCAGAGTTGTGTTTTGGGTTTGTGGGTGTGAGCGAAGTATTCTTGTCTTCGGATTTTTTGCTCTTTGCGAAGCCTAGGTTCGGAGCTGTAAAATACCTCCGAACTAGACCTCCGAAGGGTGTGTTCGAACCCTATTCCGCATGAGACTCTTTTAAAACAGAAGACAAGTTTTTGCCTGAAATTTTAAAAGCTCTCATTCATCCCCCTCTGGTCGCCCTTTTCGGTCCAACAATTGGTATTAGAGTGGGTTAAGATCACCAGTTGACCTTAACCGGTTTTGTGATCTTTTGGCGACATGGACAGAGTTAGTAAAATACCTGTGTTCGATGAGACTGATTTTTCATACTGGAAGGTGCGCATGGAGGGTTACTTGCTAAGCCAAGGAAATGCAATTTGGGAGATTGTAGACTCACAATACTCCATCCCTGAAACCCACACTACTCAGACAGAAAAAGATCAGTATAATTCTAACTCCAAAGCTAGAAATATACTATTCATTGGTTTGAGTCGGAGTGAGTTTGACAGGGTTCAACACCTAAGGCTCTACACAGATCAAGGCTAGGCGACAAAGCACAAACAATCAACAGTGTCAGTTGTTTGTGCAAGCGCCTGGTGAATCTATAGATGCCATGTTTTCTCTCTTTGACGCAATAGTGAGTAACTTGCGGTCCAATGGGACGCTTACTTACAATGATCATGATAGGGCTATCAAGCTTCTCTATGCTCTTGATCGTAGCATATGGTAAGTGAAGATATCTAGCATTGAGGAGTCCACAGGTTATGACACATTGACCTGTGGTGAGCTCTTTAGCAAGCTGAAGTCTACAGAGATTGCCAAGGCATTTCTTGCAGTGCACAGAAACTTTTTGCCACATCCATCGGCACTAGTTTCTCGCTCTAGCCGTGGCACCACTGCAGAACCAAGCACATCTGGCACTTGTGTTCTTGCAGGTGGTTTTTCTTTGTCCTCCCTAGTCTCTGTCACTAAAGAGTAGGTGGATACTCTGAATGATGAAGAGCTTGCTCTCATTGCCAGAAGGTTCACCCGTTTTCACAATGAGAGACAGGATCAGAGGAGAAGTGGGTTTAGTGGTTGTTTTGAGTGTGGGGACACTTCTCACATAAAGTCCAATTTTCCTAAGCTTAAGAGGAGAGACGAGAGTAAGCGCCCCAAACAACAGAAGAAGGAGATGAAACCCTATGTGAAGGGTAAGCGAAGCAAGGTGGCTAAGAGGGTAGCCAAGGCTGTTTCCAGAGCATTTGTTGTTGTACTCAGTGACATCGACACTCTTAACTGAGGATTTGAGCTCTGACGAGGAGGAAGAATCTCTAAGGAAGGAGGAGAAGAAGGGTAAGAAGGCAAGGGATTTCACTGGCCTTTGCTTCATGGACGACAACAGTCACAGCGGCGACGAGCTTGACTCATCAGAGGTACCTCTATCCTATGACCAACTTTTAATTAAAGTAGATGAACTGAATGAAGTAGTTCTTGGTTAGGATAGATTACTTGTTTAGGCTGCTAGAGATAGAAAAGACCTTAGACTTAGGCTAGAATCTATTTTCACTGATTATGCCATGCTTAAGTCTAAAATTCATGATGATGAATGTGAATCCTGCAATGTTTTCATGAGTAAGCTTGCTCAGTTGCATTCTGTGCATGCTTAAACTATTGATAAGCTTGAGACTGCACAGAAGCATCTTTTGGTGGTGGAGTCTAGAGCGATTTCTTCCGATGCTTGTTCAAACTGTCCTTTACCGATTGATAACATTAATTTGAGAGACAAGCATGTTAAGGAGTTATAGGCTAGATTAGAGAGTGCTGAGTGTTCTAAGGATGTGCAACCTACTTGTTCCACCTACATCACCCTGAAGGACCAACTCAGTTTTGCTAGAGGGCAAGTAGAAAAACTCATGACTGAGAATAAATACCTTCTTTCTGTTGTGAACAAGTGTACTGAGGGAAAGGGTAGGATGAACTTTCTCTTGGCCAATACGAAGATGGGTGTTGACAGGGCATGGTTAGCTCTAGGATTGGGTTTTGAGAGAACTCACCAGATAGTGAGAAAAAACTATTTTTACCTCACCCATTACCTTAGATAAAGAAAGATCTCAGTTAGACACTACACAAAAGGCCAAGAAAACAACCCAGCCTCCAAAGAAAATTCCACCTCCTCCACTCAAGAGAAACCCTCAGCAGAAACCCAAGAAGCCTGTGAGGATTACTCCTATGACCCATGAGAGTGCCCCTAGGAGAGTATTTCATTGTTCTTACTATCAGTGGGTGGGTCATTTATTTGGGTTTTGCTATCGTCGCATCAAAGATGAGCGACGTTCTCAGGCGTGGTGTTTTTAGGACATACATTACCCTTCTTCAGGTATGCATGAGTCTGACTTGTACACACATTTAGGTTTTGAGGCTCCCCATGCCTTTGGGAGAGGCCTTGTCCCTCGTGGTGTTCACCATGTGTCATATGGTGCTACACCACGTATAGGTGGCTTTTCACCTCGATAGGTTGGGAGACCTCGTCGTGTGTCTGGGTTGCATTCTATAGGTAGACCTCACACTATGCATCACTCTAGTTTACCTGTGCGTAGACAGTCTACTTTTACTATGCCTACCGCTCGCATCTCTCAGTGTTGGATGCCTCCTCATATTTTCACTCACCCCAGCACTAAGCGATCGAGGTTTTCTCATTTTGTGTAGGTGTTAGATCGGGGCTTGGAGGGCACGTGGATCATGGACTCCGGTTGTTCGCGCCATATGACCGGGAATGCATCATGGTTCTCCAGCCTCACCACGACCAAGCAAAAGGAGCAAATCACCTTCGACAATAACCAAAGAATTAGAGTGAAAGGTAAAGGTGTGGTAAGAATCAACTCAAACTTCACTCTCAAAGATGTTGCTTTGGTTGAAAATTTGGGATACAATTTGCATTCTATATCCCAGTTGCTTGATGAGGGCTTCGAAGTGCGATTCCATCGCGATACTTCGCAAGTACTCAATTCTGATGGCATTTTAGTTTGTAAGATCTTTAGAGTTGGGAGAGTTTATGAAGCTGATTTTTCTGAGTCATCTGGTTCTTCTCACTGCCTTGTTGCACATTCGACTTCTGAGCTTTGGAAGTGGCATAGGATACTAGGGTATATGAGCTTTGAGTTGCTCACTTGATTGAGTGCCCTAGGACTGATTCGAGGATTGCCCAAGCTCAAGTTTGAGAAGAATTTGGTTTGTACTCCTTGTCGACATGGAAAAATGATTGCTACTTCACAATCACCAATCACTATGGTGATGACTGAACAACCCAAAGAACTTCTCCATATGGACACTTGAGGTCCTTCTCGGGTTAGTTTATTGGGTGGCAAGTGGTATGTGCTAGTAATTGTCGATTATTTCTCTCGCTACTCTTGGGTCTTCTTTCTAGCCAGCAAGGATGAAGTGTTTTCACACTTTCGGAGCTTGGCTTTGAGTCTTTTTACTAAACTCCCTGGTGCATTGAAATTCATTCGAAGTGATAATGGCACTGAGTTCAAAAATAGTCTCTTTGTTGACTTTTGCATGGAGCATGGCATAGAACATCAATTCTCTACTCCAAGGGTTCCTCAACAGAACGGTGTTGTTGAGAGAAAGAATTGCACTTTGGTTGAGATGTCTAGGACGATGCTCGATGAGCACATGACTTCTAGAAAGTTTTGGTCTGAGGCCATGAACATTGCTTGCTACATCTCAAACCGAATTTTCCCGTGGTCAATTTTGAATTTGACTTCATATGAGCTGCATTTCGGGAGACAGCCCAAAGTTACTCATCTTCGAGTATTTGGTTGTTGATTCTTTATCCTAAAACATGGAAATTTGGACAAATTTGAGTCGTGTTCTTCTAACGATATCTTTTTGGGTTATACTACTCATGGTCAATCGTATCGTGTTTTTAATTTGTAAACTAACACTTTCATCGAGTCATGTGATGTGACTTTTGATGAATCAACCCCTGTGTTAGCTCTTCCTTTGAACAAGCAAATGAACACGACATGGAGCAGACCATCTTTGAAGAAGAAGATCTCGGAGATTTCGAGGATGAACCCCTACTACTCTCGACATCGACCCCAGAAGCCGACCCCGCTTCGATCACTTCGGCAAGAGGCCCCGAAGCTACTACCTCGACATTGATCATCTTCGACCATTCACCGACACAAGTCGAGGGCGAGACTGCATCCCGCCACGAGGCTCCTCATCACATCCAAAGGATGCATCCTCCCGAGAAGATTATTGGTGAGCTTGATCAAAGGGTAACACATTCTCATGCTCATTTCATTGATTCTGCTTTTGTTGCTTCTTTTGAGCCCTTAGATGTGAGTCAAGCAATTTCTGATTCTAGTTGGATTAATGCCATGCATGAAGAACTTGAAAATTTTGAGAGAAACCAAGTTTGGTTACTTGTAGATCCTCCACCTAATGTTTATTTCATTGGAACTAAATGGATTTTCAAAAACAAACAAGGGGAGGATGGGTCTGTAGTTAGAAAAAAAGCTAGACTTGTGGCTTAGGGTTATTCTAAGTTAGAAGGGATTGATTTTACTGAAACCTTTGCACCTGTTGCTCGCCTTGAGGCCATTAGAATTATTCTTGCATTTGTGGCATCCCGTGGTTTCAAACTTTATCAAATGTATGTCAAAAGTGCTTTTTTAAATGGCTTCATAGGCGAAGATGTTTATGTAAAACAACCCCCCAGATTTGAAAACCCCAAATACCCACATAAAGTCCTTAAACTTCATAAGGCTCTTTATGGACTCAAGTAGGCCCCTCGGGCTTGGTATGATAGACTTAAGTCTTTTCTTCTTGAGCGAGCTTATTTGATGGGTTCAGTAGATAAAACCCTTTTTACTCTCAAGCATGGCAGAGATTTCCTCCTAGTTCAGATTTACGTGGACGATATCATCTTTGGTAGCTCTTCTCATGCTTTGGTTGCCGAGTTTGCATAAACTATGAGCTAGGAGTTCGAGATGTCCATGATGGGCGAACTCAAATTTTTTCCTTGGTTTGCAAATCAAGCAAAGAAAACAAGGTAGCTTTGTCCACCGGTCAAAGTACACCAAGGACCTACTCAAGAAGTTCGACATGGCTGATGTGAAGCCCCTCACCACTCCAATGGCTACCTCTGTAGCATTGGATCCTGACGAGGATGGAGAAGCCGTAGATTAGAAGGAGTTCCGAAGCATGATTGACTCCCTCTTATACTTAACTGCTATGAGGTCGGACATAAACTTCGTTGTGTGTATGTGCGCTTGTTTTCTGGCTTCGCCACGTGCTTCGCACCGCCAAGCGGTAAAGCGCATTCTCAGGTATCTCAAGCATAACCTCAAATTTGGCATTTGATATTCTGCATCTCCCTCTTTGTGTCTTCGTGGTTATTCAGATGCAGATTTTGCTAGATGTAGAATTGATGGGAAGAGTACCTCCGGTACTTGTCATTTTCTGGGTACTTCTCTTGTTTGCTGGTCTTCTCGCAAACAGTCTAGCGTTGCACAATCTACGGCTGAGGCCGAATATGTTGCTGAAGCTAGCTGTTGCTCATAGATTTTGTGGGTGGTCTCCACTTTGCGGGATTTCGGGTTACATTATAAGGGTGTTCCACAGTTTTGTGATAATACTAGCGCTATTTGCATTGCAAACAACCTGGTTCAGCATTCTAGAACCAAACACATTGATGTGAGATATGACTTTCTCAAAGATCACAATGAGAAGGGTGATATTGAGCTTCAATATATTGATACCTAGAACCAGCTTGCCGACATTTTTACCAAACTACATGATGCATCTCGATTTGCTTATTTGCGTGGGGAACTTGGTATTTCTCATCCTTATGACATTTTGTGAGGGGAGCATGCTTTATGTGTGTTGCATTGGCTTCCTTATGATTATTTGTTGATAAACTTAGTTGCTTTTATATGCTATTCACATGATTGTCATTATTATGATGGTTCAGCTCTGTTTAATATATCTAACTTCATAATAAGCATGATTTTAATTTACAAAATTTAAAAACTGATCACTACTTAGTCTCGTCTTTAGCATGTGTTGGGCAGAATTGCTTTAGCCATCTTTTATCTGCCTGGTTGCTAGAATCCTTTACCTTAGATGCAAAATTGCAACTTGAAAATAATATTGCTATTCATGGAATCATACAACAAATGTTACACAACAAAAATCAATATCCATGATTTATGTGCTAAAAATGACAAGATCCAGGTGGGTATGCTTGTCGCACTTCTTTATTCTAGACTGCTTACCAATGCACTTTGGTATGAACTGGGATAACTTAGTGTCTGCCAAAATCATTGCCTTAAGCTTCTGATGGTCTTTCTTGACCTAGGCTTGGCATAGTTGGA
The DNA here is from genome assembly GCA_019279435.1 of Zizania palustris. NCBI lineage: Eukaryota > Viridiplantae > Streptophyta > Magnoliopsida > Poales > Poaceae > Zizania > Zizania palustris. The sequence goes on from JAAALK010000079.1 coordinate 17,243,416, forward strand.
AAGCATAAGGTGGACAAGCCAATAACCCCTGTCAATATAAAAAGAATTGCAATTTTTTTTTAATCATTTGCTTATCAAGCTTGCTAAATGCTCCATAAATTTGGACTTGCTGTCCTATGTACAAATCGATTAGCTTTTGCAGTTCTCGTTTTCATGTGACTAATGACTAGTCTAAGTAGTGATGCTTTTATTTTCAATAATTTAAAAATCTCATGCCTCAAACATTGAACTTGGAATATATTACATTGAGCTAAGCATCTGAACCTGACACTATGATTTGGCATATTCTTGCACCCTATGTTTTCACATTTTTTCATCATCCCGAAGCCTTGAATCTTCTCTTGCCCCTTGATTCTTGCATTACCAAAGGGGGAGAAAATGCCTGGTTTGCCTACCTAAGGGAGTGAACAAGTAATGGAGCTCATAGGGGGGGGGGAATTTTTTGCTGCCCAAGGGGAATTATTGCAAAATGGCTTTTCATGAGTCAAGTCGATAGAAATTCATTTATCAAGTGACATGTTTTAAGCTCTTTTCTGAGTTTTTATGGTCACTTGTGTGCTGAAAATTTTCAAATTTTCTTAAACTTGAATTTGGTTGTCAATGCACTCATCAAGGGGGAGATTGAGAAACCAAGTTGAATTGTGCCTTGCTTTCAAGTCTATGATGAGTGATTGACAAATTCTCTTCTGGGCGAAGGGTTCCCTCCAAAGGGTTCGGTGTTTACTGGCTGCAGCTATGCAACGGAGTGTGTCTATCGGAGGGGTCCGACAGAACATGATGACATGTGTGTACCGAAGGGCTCAGTACTTTGGGCGGTACCACTACTAGAAAATCCCCCTTGTATATATGTTATAGTAGTAACGCCATGTAAAAGCATCTCTACATCGACATGTAAAGATGCTTTTTGACACAATTTTAAAAATGTGTAAGATTGTTACGATATTAGACATGTTTTTAGTGTTATTAGTCATATAAAGACATTTTTAACACGCTATTGAGGTCATCTCAAAATGACACGGAATTAGACACGATTTAAAGCGTCATTATCCCATAGAGACATTGTAAAGTGTATCGAACATTTGTTTATAGCTGGGTATAGATGCTTTCTTACTTGATTAGAAAAGCATAGAGAATTGATACAAAGTTTTACATGTTGTCAACCGCGAATAGGATGTAGATTAGTCATAAAGTGTATCAAATAACCATCAATAGAAAATGACACGGACATAGACACGCTTTGAAGTGTCATTATCTTCTTGACACATTGTAAAGTGTATCAAACAATTGTTTATAGCTAGGTATAGATGATGTATAACTAGATCAAAAAAATATATCAAATTGATACAAAGTTTGACATGCTTTCAACCGTGAATAGCATGTACATAAGTCATAAAGCGTATTAAATAACCAACAATAGAAAATGATACAGAGTTAAACACGCTTTGAAGCATTAATATCCCCAAGACACATTGTAAAGCATATTAAACAATTATTTATAGCTAGGTATATATGTTTTCTAACTTGATTATTAGAAAAACATATCGAATTGATATAAAATTTTACATGCTTTTATTAACCGTGAATAATATGTAGATAAGTCATAAACCGTATGAAATAACCATCAATAGACACGTAAAGATGAAATTTAATTCAAAATATAAATTACACTTATTTGGAGCAAGAGAATGAACCAGATTTGTTATATTCATGCATTGTGAATGTGAAATTTTTTAAATTTAATAAAATATAATTAGCAATATTTTTTATTTTAGAAACAATCGAAATATTTATAAATTTAATTTAATAAAATATAATTATAAATTTTTTATTTGAAAAATTAAATTTAATAAAGTATAAGTAGAATTTTTTTCATTTGAGAAATAAATGTCATGTACAAAATAGAAAAACAGTGGTAGATCAAATAAGATAAAACATCTCTTGTTACTAATGTTCAGTAGCCTGGTGTTATGTGGTGTGTGTTTGGGGCAAGAGGTCTCAGTTTCGACCCTTGCTACCCCAATTTTTTTTCTTTTTTTTGTTATTTACTTTTTTATTTTTTCAGCACTTTTTTTAAATCCTCATTGAACTTGAACTTTTTTATAATCAAAATACAACATAACTTATCTAATGTAAAATTTTGGTATTTTTTCGGGTCATATTACTATTGAAATATGTGAAATTTGAACTACAAGTGCCTGAAATAATTATCAAACATTCGTAGAAAAATCATATTCATGTTTTTAAGTCTATTTTTAGTTATTATCAAATAAACTTAAATATGTTATGAAAAATCTAGGTTACGACACTCGATCGGCAACATGTAGCTTTATAGTTTTTTAATTCTAAAAAGATCAATTAAAGTCTAAAAAAGATGAGACTTGGCTTGGTGTTATTTAACGTTTTAATGACAGGATTTAACGTCAGTAAATCTGTCGGTAATACATGGTAACAGACCATATGTCGGTAATAAGCATAAATTGTGTCTAATAATTTGTCGGTAATGTGTAATAGAAGATCATCTGTCGGTAAATGTATCAATAGGCCTCAGTTTATCTATCGCTAAATATATTTTCATTTAGGCACGAAAAAATTAGACAAACACGCCTATCAAAAATTGAAATGTGCTACTCGGACTGCTCACTATGAAAACCCTACCCACACCCTGTACCCCTTCCCACAGTCTCCACTCTCCCCCCACCGGCCACCACACCGCTCGCACAGCCACCTCCCCTTATCCCCCGTCGGCGTCAAGCCCTAGAGCTAGAGTTTTGTCGCCACCTCTGTTCCACACATCCAGATGGATCCCTACCCGAAGAAGTGGAAGACCGATGAGAACGGAGCGGCCTCCGCCTCCCCCACCGATTCCGTGGTTCCTGTAGCGACGTGCGCGGTTCAGGGGGGATTTAATTATTTGCCACTCTTAACATGTGAGTGGCAACAAAAATGCCACTCTGAGTCGCTGACATGTGGGGTCACCTGAGTCACTGACATGTGGTCCATTAATTGACACATGTTAAGAGTGGCAAATAGTTAAATTATCCCGGTTCGTTCAGGTGTTGCGCGGAGCCCTCTTCCCCGTAGGAGGAGAACCCGTCGCCTCCCTCCCCGCCTACCACGAAGCCTCCAACGTCGCCTTCAATCCTGTGGGGCATTTCCACGAGCACCTGGTCTGCGGGTGTCGCCGGGCTGGGTTTCCTAGAGACATCTACCTCAGTTACCTAAAGCTCACGGGCTCCGAGGCGTTCTGCCCCGTAGCCGGCGGAGGCTGCGGCAACGTACTCGAAAGCGACGACTCCATTGTCTTCGGTAATCTCTTGGCGCTTTTCCTCGAACTGTTCACCTGAGAGAACCGAGGGCAACTTCTAAATAACTGAACTTTCGTTGTGCCTGCCTTATCCACTTGTAAGGATAGGATCGTGGCATGTATTGAAAGCCAAATCTAAGTACCAATTTTATTTGAAATTGTGGCTGATGATAGTTGGATTCTCTCATAATTTGACAGGGATTCCTCTTCCACTACTTGGCCTGGCGGCATATGGTTTGGTTACAACACTTTCTCTACAATAAAATGGGAAGAAGTTCCTCTCTGGACTTGACGAGCTGGATATTCGTTTGACATTACTTTTGATCTCTACTTCTATGGTGACTGCGAGTGCTTATTTCCTCTATATTCTAAGCACTAAATTTATTGGGACGTCTTGTTCATACTGCGTGTTGTCTGCATTTCTCTCCACTTTATTTTTCATCAAAGTAAAGGTGTGTGTTCTTAAAGAAATCAGGGATTTCATCATTTAGACATCCATATGTAACCTAGTCAACTACTTATGGTTTATTCTTCATTGTATTCATCCAAGACTTTGGTTTGGAGCGCATCCAAAAGTTGGCTGGTCTTCAATTAGCAGTAGCCCTTATTTGTTGCTCCTGCTTTGACAAACTCCTATAGTTTAGCTACAACCTAGTTAAAGGGGTGAGGCTTCTTGAATATTTGAGTAACAAATGTTAGGTTCTTTGAATCAATTGTCAGTGTTCCAGTGTTACTTCTTGTTGTTAGTATGTTTACCTGCTTAGTGTAGTGCTACTGCTATCATCTTACAAGGTCATCTTAGTGTGGATGGGAGGATTATGTGTATTACATGATTGCTCTTTGATGCTCAGAATTGTTATCCAAATGAAAAAGATTATAAATCTGTGATCTGTCTGCAGTCTGCTTACTTAAATAATGGGCAATGGTATGTCTATAAAATGCCAGCCTCATGCATATGGATGTGTTGACTATGTATAGCAATCAGCATACTCATTCTCTCCGTGGTCCTATGGTTTTACTTTCAGGATGAAGTGTTACAATGGATGTCTGTTCCACAAGGTGGAGAAAGATTTCTTGGCACAAACTGGGGACCCAACTAGAAGTGGAGCTGGACGTGATTCTGTATACAAGTAAGCAATTGTTCATATGCCTCATTGCTACATTTTCTGTATGACTGTTGATGTGGATTTCTTTGGGACACTGCATTGATTTCTAGCTCTGTTTTGACATGTTTCCATTTAATCCCATGTGTCTAAAGCATAAGTTCTATAGTACGCAACCTTGTGTTATTTGTAGGCTATCTAAAATGACATCAGTTGTTGATTAGCACAAGAACAAGTGTGAAAAGCTGGACATGTTCGTCTGTTCAACAGATTGCTCAAGCGAAAATTGGAGAAGACAATGATGCGATCTAATTAAATCCACACAGTTCTTATACTGTAAATAGGTGTTTACATTTTGTTTAAACACACAGTGTTCTTATGGATGAATCCAGTTATATATCTTGACCATTTATTGTTAAATTTACATAAAATGAAGAAAGCAACAGTAACCACTGAGTTGATCTTGTTAATATTTAATATATGTTTTATTCCTTACATCTCGTTGACATTAGTACCATGTAAAATGCACATCCTATACTGAATCTCTATCTATGATTTATGGTTGTGATATCATTTTCTATTTCCTCCAGATCTGTAGCAGATTTCTCCAGTTTAACATGCAACTCTTCCTTTTCAGAATTAAGTGCTTTAGCATATTAGCAGATTTTTTATTTCATGGAGGCACATTCTGATTACATGCTAATATATTAGCAGATTCAACTGACACTTTTAAAGGCCCAACCAGGAAAAAAACGGAGTTACATTTTCATCCAAATTCTATCAAGGATATTCCAACAGAAAAGATTTCCATAGATGAGTAAGTGATAGTTATTGATTTTGCATAGTGATTTTAGTCATACTCCCTCAAACGTTGTATTTCTTAGATATTCCTGATGTCATGGAATTGGATTTTGACTTGGTTGTGTTTATTTTCTTCAGTAGCACAAGATATAGAAAACATGTTTGATTTGTCTAAGAATTAATTGTTATTGTTTTTAGAGGAGTTGTGCGCTTACCGTCTGAGTTTATCCATTACTTCCATGGTTGATATATGAACTCAGAAATTATTATAGATCTAAGAGCTAGGTAACATTCAGTTATCTTTTTTAAATTTTGTTCTGTATAGTATCATTCACTATGAGTTATATGTGCATTATTCATTATCCAGCTAAGGCAATATATGATCTCTTTCCTGGAACCATTGTAGGTGGCACTAGACTATCCTGAGTTTACAAAAAACACTCAAACATGTATGTTTGTGAGTGTGCTTGTGTCATGGAATTTGACTACGCTTTTTCACATGTATGTTTTTTCAAAGATTAAACCTACAGTTCGTTCCACAATATTTTTGTTGGGGGAAAATATCTCATCTTCGGGGTTATTGCCGAAGCAGCATAAAGACAGTCAACCAGTTCGAAGATTGTCCGAAGACCATCTTCGAAGATGCCCAGAACCTCGTTCGAAGTCCGAAGACAGGCATTGGTTCGAAGTATGTCTTCGAACCAAAGCCCTTCAGGATCTTTTCTGCCAGCTAAGATGGAAGACTTATCTTCTATCCTATTAGATTAGTCTTTTACCATTCTAGCCCTATTAAGGAAACTGAATGGTTTCCTTAATGTCGGTTGTAATAGAGGGGTAAATAGGTCTTTTCCTTAATGTTTAGGCCTATAAATACTCCCCCTTTCACCCTGTAATAGGGACCGATTACAAGTGAATCAATACACACTTTCGAACTATTCTAAGTTATTATCCTTTCGGAGGCTTAGAACAGTTTGCTTCGCAAACACTTCGTTTGTTAGTTTCTTTTCTACAGAAACCTGTTAGCGTAATCTTTTACGCCAACAGTTGGCGCCGTCCGTGGGGAACCTAGTCCAAAAAACTTCGTTCTCTACCAACCTCTTGCATCATGCCTCCTAAGCGGAGCGCACCTCGCAATCCCACTCGGAGGTCCTCTCGGATCTCCGGAGAGATACCCTTCGACACAGTCGAAGTCGGAGGGTCTTCGACTATCCCTCCACCTCAAACTCCGCAAGGGGCTTTTATCCCTCGAGGATACGAAGCCTCTCCACCAACCCCTTCCACACTCCGACCACCCGGAGCCACTCTGCCACCCTCCATTCCGATTCAAACTGATCATACCAGCTCTCAAGACCCGGAAGGTCCTTCCGGAGGAGATGAAGATAGCCTTGGAGACATGGCCACTCAAATGGCCAATCTTCAAGCCGAAGTAGCGAGGTGGCGGCAAGAGGCTGCGAACAGGCTTCGTCCTCAAGCCACCCCAGCTATCCCCGAAGTGCACGAAGACGACGATCTCGATTATCCCGAAGCCCCGGAGAACGCCTTTTACGACAATGAATCTCCGTTGCATCCCGAGCTTCAGAAGGTTCGCTTCGATCCGAGGTTCAAAGCTTCAAAGCTTTGCAAGTATGCCGGAGATGAAGATCCTAGTGAGTTTGCGCGTTCTTATGCCCTAGCAATCGAGGCTAGTGGCGGAGACAGAGAAACTATGGCGAAGTGCTTCCCGTTAGCCCTTCAAGGAGTGGCGTTAAGATGGTTCTGGTCTTTAAAACCAGGATCAATCGCTTCATGGTCACAGTTGAAGAGGAAGTTCATAAGTAACTTTCAGGGCACCTTCGTGCCCCCCATGTCGACAGGGAGCCTTTTCCAAGTGAAGCAGCTCCCCGGAGAAACATTGAGACAGTACTTCAAGCGCTTCGCTCACACGAAGTCGCAAATCCGGGGGCTGTCTACATCTTCAGTGGTTGATGCGGCTCGGGAAGGCGTCAGTCATAAAGGCCTTCTGGATAAATTGCATCGAAAGAGCATCACTACGGTATCACAGCTGATGTCGTACTTCGAGGAGTACTCGAAGTCAGAAGAAGGTTGGCTTCGGAGGACTACTGCTACTTCGACAGTGTTGACAGAAGTTAAAGCAGAGGTGAAGACTTCGGCTCAGCCGCAAGAACCAGTCCCCGAAGTGCAACATGATAGAAGAAGAGGGCAAAAGCACCCTCGCTCTGAGGTCTTAAACATTGCACCCCCGCAGAAGTTTGCGCCAAGAGCTCCACAATCTGCGGGGAACAAGTCCGGCGGCTGGAGGCCGCCAGGGAAAACGGCTGGCAAGGGCCAGACCCTTTTTTGCTGTATTCATGGAGAGAATCGAAGCCATGCAACTGACACCTGCAAGGCTATTCTTACCCTTCGGGGAGAATACTTGGAGAGAACTTCGGGTCGAGGTAGTACCGACCGAAGTCCGGCAGCAGCAGTGCGCTCGGAGCCGGTCCAGGCTGTGGCGCGGATAGAAAATCTTGATGCTGCAAGGCATCCTCCGGTGGCCAATGTTATGCCACCTCCGAAGCAAGAAGAAGGGCAAGATAGAGGGAAGAGAGTAGTTCTCCCTATCTCCGGAGGAGGTACCCTCGGAAGCATGTCCAAGAGACAGCGAAGAGAGTACGTTCGAGAAGTAGGCCACATTGGGACTTCGTCATCTGCAGCTACAATGCCGGAGTGGTCTCATGTTCCAATATCTTTCTCTGCGGAGGATGCAGCTGGTATCAAGTTCCCGCATGCAGATCCATTGGTTATTACTGCTGATATTGCAGGAACAGAAGTGCGAAGGGTGCTAATTGACGGAGGTAGCTCGGCAGATATTATATTTGTACAAGCCTTCGATCAGTTATGCATTTTCCGGAAGCATCTCCTCCCAGCGGCTCGTCCTCTGCAAGGCTTTGCAGGACCTCCGCTAGATGCACTTGGCCAAATAGACCTGGAAGTAACCTTCGGAGAAGGTTTACTAGCCCGAACTGAAGAAGTTATCTTTGATGTGGTGGACGCCCCGTATGCTTATAATGTCATCTTTGGGCGAGGCATGTTGAATCAGTTCGGAGCTGTGGCGCATCACAACTACTTGTGCATGAAGATGCCCACACAATCAGGAGTTCTGACAATCTTCGGAGATCAAGCCATAGCTCGGAGGGCAGAATATGGTCATGGTCCTCCTCTTGATCCGAGGCAAGTAAACAGTGTCCAAGATAATGGAGAAATTTTTTCAACCTCCTCCGAAGCTTCGAAGAAGTCATTTCCAAGACCAAGTCCCGAAGGAGAAATTGCAACGAAGGTCATTGTCAAAGATGGTAAAGAGTACACTTTTCAATTTGGTAAAGATTTACCTCCCGAAGTTGCAACTTCCTTGGAAAAGGTCGTAGAAGAAAATTTGGATGTCTTCGCTCGGTCTGATGAAGATATCACCGGAGTCGATCGGGATATTATTGAGCACAGCTTACTTGTAAACCCGAAGGCCCGGCCTGTTCGACAAGGGCTCCGGAAGATGTCCGCAGAGAGAGCTGCTCTAGCTAAGGACGAAGTTGAAAAATTGTTGAAGGCTGGGATTATCAGAGAAGTGGCCCATACAGAATGGTTAGCCAACCCAGTCTTCGTCAAGAAAAAGTCCTCCGGAAAGTGGCGCATGTGCATTGATTTCACATCTTTGAATAAAGCGTGCCCACGTGACCCCTACCCCATGCCCCGAATTGATCAGCTAGTTGACTCCACTGCAGGTTCGGAGTTACTAAGCTTCCTCGACGCGTATTCCGGTTATCATCAAATATGGTTGAAGCGCGAAGATGAAATCAAGACGAGCTTTGTAACTCCTTCGGGAGTCTTCTGCTATGTAAGAATGCCCTTCGGCCTAAGAAATGCCGGGGCTACTTTTTCAAGATTAGTTGCTAAGGCTCTAGGTCATCAACTAGGTCGCAATGTGGAGGCCTATATGGATGATATTGTAATAAAGAGTGCTTTAAAGCACCAACATAGCCTAGACTTAGCAGAAACATTCAATAGCCTTCGGGCATGTGGGATCCGCCTTAACCCCGAAAAATGTATATTCGGAGCTAAGGCTGGAAAGTTGTTAGGGTACTTAGTTTCAAGCAGGGGAATTGAAGCTAGCCCTACTCAAATAACTGCGCTGCAGAAGATGGCTCCTCCGGAGAATTTAAAGCAAGTGCAAAAGCTGACTGGACGTCTGGCCGCACTTAGCAGGTTTTTATCAAGGTCTGCGGAGAGGAGTTTGCCAATCTTTAAAGCTTTGAAAGGGTCCGAAGATTTTGCATGGACACCGGAGTGTCAGAGAAGCTTCGAAGACATTAAAAATTATCTCAGCAATCTTGCTACACTTACGGTGCCTATTGCGGACGAAACCCTACTTCTGTATCTTGCAGCTACAGGCTCAGCTGTCAGCGCAGTCCTTGTCAGAGAAGCAGATATCAATGGGAAGTTGGTCCAAAATCCTGTCTATTTTGTATCCGAAGCATTGTCAGGAGCAAAGACAAGATACTCCGAACTTGAAAAGTTCGTTTATGCTCTGATAATGGCTTCGAGGAAGCTAAGGCATTATTTTTTGGCTCATAATGTAATTGTACCAACTTCATATCCTTTAGGAGATATGCTCCGAAGCAAAGATTCCACCGGAAGGATTGGAAAGTGGGCAGTAGAACTAGCACCCTTCGGCATATCTTTCCTGGCAAGGACAGCTATCAAATCTCAAGTCCTAGCAGACTTCGTAGCAGAGTGGACTCCACCTGCGAAGTTGACTCCCGAAAAATCAGATGACGGAGTTTGGATTATTTACTCCGATGGGGCTTTTCAAGCATCCGGAGCAGGCATTGGGGCAGTATTAATTTCACCATCAGGACAAAGAGCAATGTACTCCGCAAGACTCAACTTTAAGTCTACCAATAATATAGCGGAGTACGAAGGAATATTATTGGGACTCCGGAAAGCACGTGCTCTAGGGGCTACAAGAATAATTATAAAAACAGATTCTCAGATAGTAGCAGGGCACGTAGACAAAAGTTTTCAAGTCCGACATCCACAGCTTGCAAAGTACTTGGAAGAAATTCGCAAGATCGAAGCACATTTCAAGGGTATTTCCATTCGGAGTATACCAAGAGCTGAAAACGTGCAAGCGGACATTTTAGCGAAGGCTGCTGCCGGAGCTGTGGATGTGCCTGACGAAGCTTTCTATGAGGAGCTCAATATACCTTCGGTGCCACAAGTTGCTTCTGCAGAGATTCTCTGCATTCCTAGTGCAGATTGGAAAGATTCAATCATAGAACTCTTGCAAGGAGGAACAAATTTGCCCGAAGAGCCCCAATTGTCAAGATTAAAGCTCAGAGCAAGAAACTATCAGTTAATCAGCGGTATATTATACAAGGCCGGAGTATGTTCCCCTCTACTCCGATGTATATCTCAAGCCGAAGGCCAAGAAATTCTTCGAGAAATTCACGAAGGCCTTTGTGGAAGTCATTTAGCCCCTAGAGCTCTGGCAGGAAAAACACTTCGCCAGGGGCTTTATTGGCCCACAATAACAGCTGATGCGGAGAGCTTGGTCCGCACTTGTCAAGGATGCCAGTGGATGGGTCGACGGAGTCATCGCCCACCAACAGCTCTTCAAGTCATTGCTCCGGTATGGCCTATGGCCAGATGGGGTATGGATCTAATTGGTCCCTTTCCGTTAGCAAAGGGAAATCTGAAGTTCGCAGTGGTAGCTATCGAATATTTTTCTAAGTGGGTGGAAGCAGAGCCCTTAACAGCTATCACTTCGAATAATGTACAGAAATTCTTCTGGAAGAACATTATTTGCCGGTTCGGAGTGCCTAGATATCTCACGGTTGATAATGGAACACAGTTCGACGCAGAACCCTTCAAGAAGTTTTGCGAAGACCTAGGCATCCAACTATGTTTTGCTGCAGTGAGACATCCTCAGTCGAATGGAGCCGTTGAGCGAGCCAATGGAAATATCTTATCAGGGCTAAATCGAAGAATAGTAGGGTTGTCAAAGGGACTGTGGACCGAAGAACTTCCAAAGATTCTATGGTCCATTCGGACTACGCAAACAAGGTCCACAGGTTTTACTCCGTTCAGACTACTATTCGGAGATGAAGCAATGACTCCAACGGAGCTCAAAGGGGGCTCATTTCGCAGCACCGAACCAGACGTCGAAGAAGAAAGACAAGCTTCGTTAGATTTGTCAGAAGAAACAAGACTTCGAGCTGTAGCTAATTTATCAAAATATCATCAGCAGACGAAGACTTGGTATGACCCGAAGGTTAAGCTCAGCGAGTTAAGGCCGGGTCATCTTGTTCTACGAAGCATTATAGCACCAGGGAAGTTAGGCAATAAATGGGAAGGTCCATATCTAATCGTCCGCTCGGGACGCCCTGGTTCGTTTAAATTAGCTAATTTAGAAGGTGAAGAGTTAGCACATACTTGGCATGCGGAGCACCTAAAGCGATACTTCGCATAAGGGCTCCTTGTAATTCGCTTGTAATCACCTCTAAATTAATAAAGCATACACCCTGATGGTTGCCTTCCCCTTGACACTCCTAGTTTCCCGAGCGGACGCGCTGGGACAGAAGTCGATCGAGAGGGAAGTGTCATTAAGCTGGGTTGTATTTCCGGACTTCGTACCCATAAAGTCGAAGCCTCCGGTGTGGTGGCTGAAATCCATCCGGAGCCCAAGCTGATACCTTGTAGGCATCCGTAAAAGAGCCAATACCACATTCTACGGAGTCCAAGCTTCGGCTGGTAGACTTCCGTAAAAAGAGCCGAAGGTGGCCAAAATCTGCGGAGTCCAAGCTGCAGCTTGCAGACATCCGTAAAAAGAGCCGAAGGTGGCCAAATTCTGCGAAGTCCAAGCTCCGGCTGGTAGACTTCTGCAAAAAAGAGCCCAAGTTGGCCAAATTCTGCGAAGTCCAAGCTCCGGCTGGTAGACTTCTGCAAAAAAGAGCCCAAGTTGGCCAAATTCTGCGAAGTCCAAGCTCCGGCTGGTAGACTTCTGCAAAAAAGAGCCCAAGTTGGCCAAATTCTGCGAAGTCCAAGCTCCGGCTGGTAGACTTCTGCAAAAATAGCCGAAGGTGGCTACAATTTCGGCGAAATCCAAGCTCCGGCTGGTAGATTTCTGCAAAAAACAGCCGAAGGTGGCTAAAGCAAAACAGCATTTAAGCCATGAGCTTCGAATGTTTGTTCATATAAGTCCAAAGTGACAAATTTCTTAAGACACTAAAGTGTCCTCGAAGTTATCTTAATTGATTTCTTTCGTAAAGCAAACAAAGGTACCAAGTTACCATTCTTCTGACTACAAAGGTCAAAGACATTTCATAAGATTTCAAAAGATCTTTAAAAATGACAGAGGGGCTCCGAACCCCCAAAAAATTGTACTCCGAAGTTTTTTCTTTGCGCATAACCATCTTTGAATGCAGTTCGAAGTTGCTTATACCCAAAGAGGGGCTAGTAAATATGGAGACAATTTTAAATCGGCATTCATTATTAAAACAAATGTGTTTACAGATTACATTATGAAAAATTGGTATCTATACCAAGAAGGAATCGGAGACCTCTTCGGTCCCGAGAGCTAGGGGTGGAACGACTAGTTCCAACATCGGAAGTTCTAAGAACTTTGCGTTTAACTCTCTTCCTCCCCTTCGAAGCTCTAAAATCCTTCTGTTCTTGTTGAAGCTCGGCCCAAGTTCGAAGCCGCTCGGGGCTTCTCTCCCAGCTTCTAAGATCTTCAGATCTTTTATTTTGGGCTTCACCTTCGTCTTCGGACCAATTAGTGTCTTCAGAAGACGAGGTGTTTGCGTCGATCTCTTTATCTTCCTCTTTAATATAAGACAATACGTCTTTGATTACTTCGGGCGCAATAACGCCGGAGTCATCTCGAGGGATAAGGAATCGAGGACGCTTATAACTCTTTAGAAGTTCGAAGGTGTTCCACAGTGAGCGAAGTTCGCTGTTAAGCTCTAACACTTCGATATCTTCCATAAGAGGCAAAGCCTAAAAATATGACAAACAAGATTTTCATTGATAAATATTTACAAGCATCAGCTTTACATAATCAAAAAATCCTAAATAATCCTAAACCTGCGGGTTCGGAGGAGGCTGACTGCTCGAAGCTTGACTCCGGACTTGCTTTTGGCGTTGGCCTTCATCAATCCAAGCCTTGATCGCAGATCGACCTTCGGCTCTCCACGAAGTCTGGAAGGCTCGCCAAGCAGTAGCTACGCCTTCGGAAGGAGTCAAAAGTCTCGCGTCGTCGAAGATGATGGAGCCCTCTGCGCCCGGAGTGATTGTTCGGCCCAAATCCTCGTAGTAGCGAAGTATTCCAAGGGCAGACACTTGTCCGGAGAGTTCTCCATAACGTATGCCTGCCGTCTTCATTTGCTTCGCTGCTCCTTGGATCCTCTTTAGCCGGCGCAGCAGAGTTACATTGTCATCCGAAGGTAGTGATCCAGTAGTACCGAAGTACTCCAAGACACCTAACATTTGTTCGATGACCTCCGAAGCCACCTTCTCAGACTTGATTTTTTCTGCATTAAGTGCGTCCTTGTCCGAAGTCGTTTCTGCTAAAACTCCGGAGATTCTAGCATTCTCCGTAGTCAAAGCATTCTTCTCAGTCCGGAGTTGGCCAGCCTCTTCTTGTAGCCTTACAAGTGCGGAGCCCTTCGCAGCATCCTCCGTCCGCAGCCTTTCAATCTCCGCTCGAAGCACAATTCTTTCTGCTTCGAGCTCTTTCTTTGCAGCCTCCAAGCTTTGCCTAGCCCTTCGCTCTGCTATTATCACATTGTCCATCTGAGCTACTCGACCTTCGGAGAAGTTAAAATTTCTTTGAAGAGTTTCGTTCTCTTCCCGAAGTTGAGCAATTTCGTTTTCGCTCGATAAAGCTGCAGCGCGGGCTAAAACTGCTTGCTAAGAAAAAAGAAAAACTAGAATAAGAAATTATTCATACATAATTCATTATTTGGTTCGAAGATGCTTTATACCTGATAAGCTGCTCTTTCCACAGCAATATTAAGCTCCGAACTCTTCGCTCTGCTTAAAAGGGCTACTAGCTCCGTTTCCCCGACTTTGCGACTGGCTTCACCCAAAGGTTTAACCAAAGTCCCAAGTCCGGTTTTCTCCTCCAAAAATGGAGTTATGAGAGGAAGCAGTGCTAAAGCCTTCTGATCAGCTCTGCTTAGCGAGGGTCCGGAGGGTTCTTCCGAGGCCCTTGGAACTTCCGAAGATGGCCCCCCCTCAGTTGATTCGCTTTCATCTGTTGATTCGGATGAAGTCGATCCTTGAGCTGGGAGAGGCTCTATGTGTCTTTTTCCCCTTCCAGGCCCCGGTAGGGTAACTCCTGGTTGTGGCTCCGAAGTTGTCGAAGGTCTTTGAATTGTATCTTCGAGGGATACTTCGACAACAGGAGGCTCTGAAAAAACAAAAATATTACACATTGTATAATTTTGCAAAAATTGATAAGAATTAAGCAAAATTTACCTTCGACATTCTCTGGAATATCGAGCACCGGACTGATTGGAGGGTCAAAAGTGTAGTCCTCATCCGAATCAGCCGCTAAATCTTGGACTGCAGGACCATCATCCTGAAGGGTCCTTGTTACTTCTTCGAGAATCGAAGCCATAGTGACTTCGATTCCACTTTCATCCACAGGAACTCCGGCCTGAGTTGTATCTTCTTGAACTACCGAAGTCATTGGTTGATCAACATTATCTCTAGACTCCGGTGCGTTCGCAGGCACTTCGGCCTCATCTACACCCATAGGGGCTTCGAATTGTTCTTCCTGGGTATCCGGAGCTATCACTTCTTCAATGTTAGCTTGAGGCTCCGGAATACCTGCAGTATCTTTAATGTGAATACTTCGTTGAGTTGCATCTTCATCAATTAATTTTACTAATAAAATACCTTCGTCCTCTTTAGAACCAGAAAGTGAGGTTCTTGAGCTTGAAGGAGCAGGATCCAAAGGTGCGAGATTCTTAGGTTTTCGAGCCACCTTCTTCACCGGAGTCTTTGCTGAACCTGAAGCTCCGGCTTCAGCTACTCTTTTCTTGGGGCCCTTCTCCTGAGGCACCCAATCCATCAGAGGGGGTGGAGTTAACTCCAGCATTCCCCATACTCTGTTAAAGCGCTCCCAACTTCCGACTAATTTGATTCGCCACTCTTTTTCTGACGGAGTTGGAGCACCCAAAATCTTCTCCGAAGCCCTTACAATTTGCTCTGAAGTAATAGGGGCTGAAGAAGCTAAAAAATAATTCAAGTTAATCTTTCTTCGAAGTAAATATGTACTATGCATGTTGGTTTCGAAGTTACCTGCAGGGCTCGAAGTATAGCTTATCTTGCGAAGACCGCCTTCCGAGTCATCTTCGAAGGCAATAGGCCAGTTGGCCATCAACGGAGGAATTTGAAGTCCGATGAACTCTTCGGCTAAGTCCCGCATGCTCAACCTTCTGCTGATTTTCTGAAGCAAGTTGAGGCGAGCCTCGAGTTGACCTTCGTCAGGACGCACCAAAGCTTCCTTCCGGAACTGGATTTCCTTGAGGGGACCGGCCAGAGGGCTACTCACTCCAACTTCAGCATAAAACCACCTCAAAACCCAATCGGTGTACCATCTGGCATTGATGGCCTTAGCAGGAAATTCGCAGCGAAGATTTCAGCCCTCCCCTCACAACCTTCGGCTCTCAGTGCCCACTCGAAGATAGCTAATCTAGCTACAGCATTCGGAGACAGCTGGGGGAGAGTTACATGAAACAAGTCAAGAACTTCAGCCAAGAAATCTACAGCAGGGAGGCCCAAGCCTGCTTCGAAAAAAGCTTCGAACACTACGACTTCTCCAGGTCTTGGTGATGGGATTGCTTCTTTCCCTGGTTTTCGAATCATAACTCCTGCACCTATATTTCCTCCTGCTGCCATTGCCAGGGACTCTCTTTGCAGGTTGAATGTCCTAATTCAAAGGATTGGTCCAGATATTTGGTCGATGGAGGGCACAGACCTTGATCATCGGCGATTTGGGGATTTTTTCCCTTTGCCGCCATGAAAGTTGTCGCCTGCATCGAAGGCGTCGCCGCCACTGTTGCCGCTGCCGCTGCCGCAGCCGCTTGTTGACGAGCCAAAGTTGAAGGAGGTGCAGAGCCTTTGGTCTTCGCCATCGCAATCGCTGGATCGATCTGAGAGAGTGGGGACTAGGACTCAAGAACTCGAAAGCTAGGGCTCAAGAACTCAAGAACTCAAAAGGCTTTTGACTGGGAGCAAGCAGTGAAAAGGTAATCGAGTAAGTTCTGGAGTTCTTTATTTATAGTCTAACTTTCCGTTTGTTACCGTTTGAGCTCTGCCCTTTCGCATTCCCGCCTGTTATTTTCCTCCGAAAATAACGCTTCGTATAACTCCGTTAGAAACAGAAACTAACGGCTATATTTTCTAAGTCTAAAAGACTTTCGAACTTTTTGAATCAGTTCTAAGATAGTTCGAAAAGTAATTACCTTATGACTGATTCGAAGTTCATATCTTCATGTATTTCGAAGATAAAACAAAAATCAATAACCCCTATGATTGGTTATCTTTTCTTTCCGTATACTGCTCTCCTAACGTTACAGGTCGAACGGAGAAGCGTATTCGAGGGGCTACTGTTGGGGGAAAATATCTCATCTTCGGGGTTATTGCCGAAGCAGCATAAAGACAGTCAACCAGTTCGAAGATTGTCCGAAGACCATCTTCGAAGATGCCCAGAACCTCGTTCGAAGTCCGAAGACAGGCATTGGTTCGAAGTATGTCTTCGAACCAAAGCCCTTCAGGATCTTTTCTGCCAGCTAAGATGGAAGACTTATCTTCTATCCTATTAGATTAGTCTTTTACCATTCTAGCCCTATTAAGGAAACTGAATGGTTTCCTTAATGTCGGTTGTAATAGAGGGGTAAATAGGTCTTTTCCTTAATGTTTAGGCCTATAAATACTCCCCCTTTCACCCTGTAATAGGGACCGATTACAAGTGAATCAATACACACTTTCGAACTATTCTAAGTTATTATCCTTTCGGAGGCTTAGAACAGTTTGCTTCGCAAACACTTCGTTTGTTAGTTTCTTTTCTACAGAAACCTGTTAGCGTAATCTTTTACGCCAACAATTTTGAAATTGTGTTATTCATCTAAACTAATGCCCTTGTAGGTGAAGAAAGTTACAAGTTCAAATCTGAAACAACCTATTGATATAACTTCTTGAGAGAGAAGTGAAGCTGCGATGAAGAGTGGCAAGAATGGACAATGAAGCATAGTTTATATTTGTTAGTGAAAAAATAGAAATATTTGTATAATATTGTCACTATTTATGTGTTTTTTATCAAGGTAATAGTCTTGTTCACAGTACCTTAATTATTATACTTGTTGGTTCAATGTACTCATCAGTTTATTTTTGGTGAAGCAAATAATTAATGGTCAATGTAATCTTATAGATCATTTATTTATAAATCATTATCTGATAAGAAAAGATAAATATATATTAGAATTATAAATGCAAATAAAAAATTATTATATATTAGTACACATGAAAATATATGTATCTATAAACCGTCTCTACAATTCTTAATACACAATGTGATGTAAGTATAAAACGTGTCTATATCCATAGACGTGTAATTAAAATGTATCTATGATATTGTTTCTACATTTGTTAACACACATTATGGTGTTACTACGAATCATGGCATCTGCCATATCATCCGTCATGTCATGTGCCATGTCAATCACCAAATCATCTTCCACGTAATTTGCCACATCATCTACCGCGTCATCTATCACGTCAAGTGCCACATCATTTGCCACGTCGTGTTCTACGATCTACGTTCTACAAATTCGTCTCTATATTTATTATTGCGCAATAAGGCGTCCTTATAAAAAGCATCAATATTACTGGACATGATTTGTATATGTATCCATAAAATGTATCTACATTTGAGAAACCAAGGGTTGGTTTCGGTGTTTTGTGATGAGTGATTGACAGGCTTTTTACCCTCTGTTCGGAGGGGGTACCTCCGAAGGGGTTTCAGAGGTTGGACCTCCGAAGGGTGTTCGGAGGTGGTTTCACCGAAGTGTGTTCGGTGGTTGGTTGCTGCAGCTGTGCAGCGGAGTGTACTTGTCGGAGTGGTCCGACAGTACACAATGACTAGGTTCGTACCGAAGGCTTCGGTACTTTGGGCGGTACACCGGAGTGTGTGCCGGATGTTGCTAACCCGGAGAGGTCTCCGGAGTACTGGAAACACTTGTCTGCTTGTCTGTGGTGCGTAGGGACTTCGGAGGCGACGGACAAGGTTCACAGCAGGTGAACCTGGGTCAAGCGGGAGGCTTGATGCCAGGGGAGCGGGGAGCTCCGTCACGGTGGTTGTGAAGGTGGTCCGGGTCGGTCCTCGGGTCGAGGCGTGCCAGGTGAAGGCAGAGAGTGCGGAGCGTGGCTCCGGCTGAAGGTGCTCCGAGACAAAGTCCTCGGAGGTGAGGCACTTCGAAGGTACTCCAAATGGAGTGACTTCGGAGTTGGTTGGATCAAGTCATCTGCGGAGGCAACGTGTTCGAAGTGTGCTCCGGAGGGAGACATTCGAAGGTACCCGACGAAGGTCTCAGAAGTCGAGGCGCATCGAAGGCAAGGTCCGGGTGAGGCTCGTCAAGGAGTGTGCTCGGGGAGAGGCACTGCGACGAAGGGCTCATGGAATGCTTCATGCGGAGGCCTTGGACGAAGGAGGGACTTCGAAGGGTGGTACTCCGAAGGTGGGGCTTCGGAGGGTGGAAGGCTTCGGAGCAAGGCTAGCTCCGGAGCAAGGATGACTTGAGGTGCTTCGGCCTGCATGGCTTCGATACACGGACTGATGGAGTTCGAGCTGGGAGTAGCTGCGAAGCCATGGTGGTCCACTCCGGAGGTGTTGGTGCGAAGGCCCAAGGGCTTTGACGGCTTCGGCTCAAAACCGTCACTGTATCGGAGGCTGACTTCGGTGAAGCGAAGGCCAACAGGCTTCAGGCTTCTCACCGAAGCTACCGCACCCTCGCGTGCGAAGGGAGGATTCCAGAAGGTCAAAGACTGCAAAGGCTGACACTGTCTGTTCTGTAAAAGGCTGACACTGTCCCCTCTGCAAAGCTGACAGAGAAGCCTCCAGAATAAAGGTGGACTACCTTTTGTACCCCTTAGTTCTGTAGAGTCAAAATCAATGTAAACCCTAGGGGTAGTGTAGTCATTTCCTTTGGGTGAACTGTGGGCTATAAATATGGGGGCTCGGTAGGTAACATTTAACACTTTGAGCATTTACTGTTGAGCTCCTGTAGTCACATACCTCGCTGTATTCATCCAGAGTTCAATTTATTGTGTTCCTTGTTCAAGCGGCGAAGCCCTGCTTCTTTGTGCTTTTTGCTTGAGCTCGCGTTACATACCTCGCTAGTTTAGTGCACCGAAGCCTATCTAGGCGAAGGGTGTTTTGTGCGAAGTGTGTTTTTCAGTGTGCTGTCGCTCTGTGTAACTTGAGGCCAGACCTCACAGCTTACTAGCGAAGCCCTGATCGAGGCCCGTTTTGCTTCTTGTGTCGAAGCCCTTAGCGCAGTCTGGTTGTGTGCGTGTAGACCTTCGTGTACGAAGCCCAGCACCAGTTGCTGCCGCCAAGTACTTGGTCGAAGTCCTCAGAGGACTGTCCACTCTTGCGAAGGGTGAAGTGCGAAGCCTGCTCGAAGCACCCCATGTGCGGAGGCTGCACTGACTTAGCAGAGAAGATTTCCGAGGGTTGTAAGTGGAGCGAAGTCTTCTTGGCTTCGAACTTTTGGCCCTGCGAAGCTTGTGTTCGGAGCTGTCGAAGTACCTCTGAACCAGACCTTCGAAGGTAGTGTTCGAAGCCTGTTCCGCAGAAGACAGAACTGAACCGAAGGCTAAGTTTTTAGCCCGAAATTTTAAAAAGCTCCCATTCACCCCCCCTCTGGTCGCCGTTTCCGGTCCAACAATTGGTATCAGAGCAGGTTAAGATCACCAGTTGACCTTAACCGGTTTTGTGATCTGTTGGCGACATGGATAGAGGCAGTAAAATTCCTCTGTTCGATGGGACAGACTTTGCATACTGGAAGGTGCGCATGGAGGCTTACTTGTTAAGCCAAGGAAATGCAATTTGGGAGATTGTGGACTCACAATACTCCATCCCTGAGACTCGCACCTCTCAGACTGAGAAGGATCAGTATAATGCCAATTCCAAGGCAAGAAATATACTGTTCATCGGTTTGAGTAGAAGTGAGTTCGATAGGGTGCAGCACCTTCGGACTGCTAGGGAGATTTGGACAACGCTCACTGTCTTTCATGAGGGCTCTACTCAGATCAAGGCCAGGCGCCAAAGCACCTACAATCAACAGTATCAGCTGTTTGTGCAGGCACCTGGTGAATCTATAGATGCCATGTTTTCTCGCTTAGACGCGATAGTGAGTAACTTGCGATCCAACGGGACGCTTGCTTACAGTGATCATGATAGGGCTATCAAGCTTCTCTATGCTCTTGACCGTAGCATATGGAAGTAAAGATATCCAGCATTGAGGAGTCCACAGGATATGACACTTTGACCTGCGATGAACTCTTTAGCAAGCTGAAGTCCACAGAGATTGTCAAGGCATCTCTTGCAGTGCACAGAAGCTCTTTGCCACAGCCATTGGCATTGGTTTCTAGCACTAGTCGTGGCACCACTACAGAACCAAGCACATCTGGTACTTGTGTTTTTGCAGAAGGTTTTGCCTTGTCTTCTCTGGTCTCCGTCACAAAGGAGCAGGTGGACACTCTAGCTGATGATGAGCTTGCTCTCATTGCCCGGAGGTTCACCCGTTTTCATCATGAGAGACGGGATCAGAGGAGAAGTGGTTTTGGTGGTTGTTTTGAATGCAGTGACACTTCTCACATCAAGGCTAATTGCCCTAAGCTCAAGAAGAGAGATGAGAGTGAGCGCCCCAAATACCACAAAAAGGAGAGGAAGCCTTTTGTGAAGGGCAAGCGCGGCAAGATGGCTAAGAAAGTAGCCAAGGACGCTTCCAGAGCCTTTGTTGCTGCTCTCAGCGACATTGACACGTCCTCAACTGAGGAGTCAAGCTCTGAGGAGGAGGAGTCCCCAAGGAAGGAGGACAAGAAGGACAAGAAGGGACGAGACTTCACCGGCCTTTGCTTCATGGCTGACAGCGATCACAACGGCGATGAGCTTGACTCATCTGAGGTAAACCTATCATCTGACCAGCTACTAATTAAATTAGATGAGCTGAATGAAGTAGTTCTTGGTCAGGATAGATTACTTGTGCAAGCCGCTAGAGAAAGAAAAGACCTTAGACCTAGGCTAGAAACTATTTCTACTGAATATGCCATGCTTAAGTCTAAATTTGATGATGCTGAATGTGAGTCCTGTTCTGTTGTCATGGGTGAGCTTGCTCAGTTGCGTTCTGTATATGCTCAAACTCTTTCTGAGCTTGAGACTGCACAGAAGCAGCTTTTGGAGGTGGATTCTAGACCTCATGATGTTATTGATTGCAAGAACTGCTCTTTATTACGCGATAGCATTAATTTACGTGATAAGCATGTTCATGATTTAGAGGCTAGATTGGAGAGGGCCGGTAGTTCTAAGGATGTGCAGCCTGTGTGTGACACTTGCATCACCCTTAAGGACCAGCTAGGCACTGTCAGAGAGCGAGCTGAAAACCTCATGTCTGAAAATGAATACCTCCTTTCCGTGGTTAACAAATGCACTGAGGGGAAGGGTAGGATGGATTTTCTCTTGGCCAAGACCAAGTTGTGTGCTGACAGAGCAGGGATAGCTCTAGGTTTGGGTTTTGAGAGGATACTTTCAGACAGTAAGACCAAAACTGTTTTCACCTCTCCCACTACCCTAGAGAAAGAGAGAGCTCTGTTAGACACCCCACCAGCCGAAAAGCCTACCCATCCACCAAAGAAAACCACTCCTCCTGCCAAGAAAAATCCTCCCAAGAAAACCACACAGAAGAAGCCCAAGGAGCCTGTGAGAGTTGCTCCTGTGACCCATGAGAGTGCCCCCCGGAGAGTGTTTCACTGTTCTTACTGTCAGCGGGCGGGTCATTTGGTTGGTTTCTGTTTTCGTCGCATCAAGAATGAGCGACGTGCTCAGGCGATGAGTTACCAGGACATGCATTACCCATCTTTAGGTATGCATGAGTCTGAGTTTTACTATCGTCCTGCTTTTGAGGCTCCTCGTGCTTCTCGGAGAGGTTTTGCACCTCGAGGTCTTCACCATGTTCCATATGGTGGTAGACCTCGGGCTAGCAGATTTATACCTCGTCAGAGTAGGAGACCTCCACATGTTGTTCGTTCACAGCATGTAGGTAGACCTCGCACTTTGCATCATTCTGATTATTATGTGCGTAGACCGTCTGCTTTTACTGTACCTACTACTCGTGTCACTCAGTGCTGGATGCCTCGTCATTATTTCACTCACCCCAGCACTGAGCGATCGAGACATTCTTATCGTGTGTAGGCGACAGATCGAGGCTTGGAGGGCACGTGGATCATGGACTCCGGTTGTTCGCTCCACATGACCGGAGATGCAGCATGGTTCTCCAGCCTCACCACAACCAAGCAAAGGGAACATATCACCTTCGGAAACAATCGAAGGAGTAGAGTGAAAGGTAAAGGTGTGGTAAGAATTAATTCAAATTTCACTCTTAAAGATGTTGCTTTGGTTGAAAATCTGGGATACAATTTGCTGTCTGTATCTCAGTTGCTTGATGAGGGCTTCGAAGTGCGATTCCATCGCTGATGAGGACATCACTTCACATGATACACACATGGAGCCTCCACCTACAATTCAACTACAAGGACCAATCACACGCGCCCGTGCCCGTCGCTTGAACCATGAGGTTAATTCGTTCCTTAGCAACTTTGATTATATTTGTTTGGATGGGATGCTACTGAATACTAGTGATATTTTGTTGCTTAGGAACATGGGAGATGGAATAGGAGAGTTGGAGTTGAAGACGGAGCCGCACGGATGATTTGAAGTCAAGAATTCGCTGGTTCGGACTACATCGACCACCATTCACCAAAATGGGCATAACTTCCTCATACGAAGTCCGATTGGCGCGTTCTTGGACTTTTTGGAAAGCTGAGGAGAAGACGGATCTTTTTCCGTTGGTTTCACATCATTTGGAGTCTCGAGTCAACCTATGTATTTAAAACAGTCCTGCGTGACAGAACTGGGCCGTGTTGGCCATAATTTGAGTCTGTACGTCTTCTAGCCCACAGCCCAAGTCTGTTCCCCTTCCACAGGCCGCCGCCCTATATATTCTCACGCCAGCCACTTCTAGGGTTAAGTTTTGCTTTGTTGCATCTACACTGTTGTGTTTAGATCCCGCCTCTTGCACCGGACCGATTGGCTGCTGCATTGGCATTTGTGAAACCTCACCTTATCTTCGTTTGTCTGTGATTTTGACATTCGATTTGTATCCTTCCTGTTCTTGCTTGTGTTCTTGGGTTCGCTTGCAGGAATTAGCCTTCGTGGCGAGGTCAATCGCGTTCTGCGTGGTTGATAACCAATGGAGACAGTGGTGTAACGATTGCAAGGTTTTGATCCGCCGGACCGGAGCCTTGGATCGCCAACGTCGAGATTCTCCACCAACCCAAGTTTATCCCTTACCTATCGGAAGATCGGGACCATTCCCCCATCAGCTGGTATCAGAGCTCAGATTTCCCGTTAGGTAATCTCGATCTGCTTTTGTTTTACCCAGAGTCCAGAAAACCGCACCAAAAAAATTCCCCACCGAGAACCCCTTTGTGCCTTGCGATTTTAATTTCAGTTTTAACCTTGTTGAGTTTGTGTTCTTGGTCGAGTCTTGTTGCTGGTTTAGTCATCCCTCTGTGTCGTTTGAGTAGTAGTTGTTCTTGTGTCTCAGAAAAAAATTCCCCACCGAAAAACCCCCCTTCCGCAACCTTTCTTTGTTTTCCACATCTGCTCTTTGTGACCCCCTTCAATAAAACAGGCATAACTTTTCGCTCGTTTGGCAGAAAAATCTGAAATTTTTTGAGCGTGTTCCTGACCCAATTTGGAGGGTACCCTAACCAAGGTCGGTTAGCCCTCACCAAAATCGCCAAAAAAAATTGGGAAGATAAAGAAAAAAATTGGACAAAGTTTTTGCTCGCCGGACAGCAAACTTGTTTGAATTTTGTGAGCCACATCCCACCTCAGTTGTAGGTGCCAATTTTTGTGGTTACTCCTCTGGTCATCCTTGTTTCAAAAAAAAATAGAGTGAAAAAAAAAGGAAAAAAATATTAAAAAAAAGAGAAACGGTCCTGTTATTTTGCTTGTCCGAACTCTTGTCCGAACTCCTGTCCGAACACTTGTCCGATCTGAGGAAGGCATTGGCTGTTTGTTGCTTTTCCGATCTCTTGTCTGAACCTTTGTCCGAACTCTTGTCCGATCCGAACAGCAGCAAAAAAAAAAGAGAAATTTTTTTTTTGCACATACCCTTGTTCGATCACTTGTCCGATCTCTTGTCCAATCCCTTGTCCGATCTATAGAGAGCTGATTTTGACCTGTTTTTGCTTCCTTTTTGATTTTTGGGCACATAGTTTCCCTCTATTACTTGAACTTTCACTTTGGGAGCACTACGGTCAGCAACTTTGACGAGTACTTGGGAATACTTATTGAACTTGGTTTAACTGATATTATTATCGCTAATCCTTGCTACTCACTTGCCTTCCAAGCTACACATTTCTCTTGGTCAGGACAGGTTCAATTCTTGCAATTGTACACCACCCTCCACTTGGTTCATCACCTGTAGGCCGGTGACCTCACTGCGGCGTGGTAAGAACACTTGCAAGCGTGGGTAAGGTGCTTGACGGATTGCTTCCACCACACAACCACCACCTTACCTAGCTGTTTACATAAGGATTATTCTTTGTTGTTTTGCCTTTTCACTAACATGGCAGATAACAGCGGCACCCCTCCATCTGATTTTAATGACTGTGTCTCACGGCGTGCTCTACTAGAGTCTCAGCGGCAGACCCAACATTCCATCGAACGTCTCGCGCGTACTGTGGCTGACCTAGTGGACCGGATGACTGCCTTGGAAAAACGATTGCCTGCTGCACGAGCCAACGATGAACATGTTGAAGAGGAAGACGATCATATTGAAGATGAAGACGACCTATCCTATGCCGGAAACAATGCCATTGACCCTGACGAGGCTGCACGTCATCGCTTTCAGTTCAACCGTCAAGGTATGGGCGGCCACCGCAACCGCCCTCCACGAGGTAACAATGACAACCACAGGAACAATGATCCCTACTCTAAGGTAAAATTTTCAGTACCTCCTTTTGCTGGCACCTATGATCCAGATGCATATTTAGATTGGGAGATGTCAGTCGAACAAAAATTTAATGCTCACATGGTTCCTGCTATCCATCGCGTGCGTTTAGCTACTAGTGACTTCACTGGATATGCTCTTCTTTGGTGGACTGAAATAGTTCAGGTTGGAAATGAACCACAAACTTGGGATATGTTAAAACGGCAAATGCGTGGTAGATGGGTCCCTCCTTCATATAAACGTGATTTGAGAAAAAAATTGCAGCGCCTAAACCAAGGAAATAAATCGGTAGAGGAGTATTATCAGGAGTTGCAAATAGGTTGCATGCGTGCTGAAATTGAGGAGGACAATGAGGATAAAATGGCCCGTTTTTATGGTGGTTTAAGACGTGAAATTCAGGATATCATTGATTATAAAGAATACAATACTATCACTCGTCTTTTCCACCTTGCTATGCTTGCAGAAAAAGAATTGCAGGGTCGCCAACAACCACAACGCAGCATGAGGACCAACATTGGTGGTGCTACTTCACGCTCAAGTGGGCAGCAGCAACGACCACCCGCACCCCCTTCTCGACCGGCGGCTACATCAGCACCTTCTACATCTACAGCCCAAGTTGAGAGTTCCAAGACTGTAGCATCCAAGGCGCCAGCCAAGCCCACCTCCTCGGCAACCTCTACTGCGCGTTCTGCAGCGATCCAGTGTCACAGATGCAAAGGACTTGGCCATGTGATGAAAGACTGCCCTAGTCAGCGGGCTTATATTGCTACAGAAGACGGTGGCTATGTAAGTGCTAGTGATGTTGAAGATGAATATGCACTTGCTGCTAACATTGCAGGAGATGATGATACATTCGACGATGACGCTGTTATTACGTCGGATGCCACTGCCGACCTTGAAGCACTTATTGTACAACGCGTCTTGAGCACTCACATGGAGCAGGACGACAGGGCACAACGGAACAATCTGTTTCAGACCTTCTTCGGCGTCAATAACCGTCGTGTACGTGTCATCATCGACAGCGGTAGTTGCAACAATTTGGTGAGCCACGACATGGTAACGAAGCTTCAACTTCCCACACGCGCGCATCCACACCCTTACCATGTGCAATGGTTCAACAATAGTGGTAAGGTCAAGGTAACACAAACTGCTCACATCAAATTTTCCATTGGTACATACGTCGGAGCTGCTGATTTTGATGTAGTACCAATGCAAGCATGTTCTCTGTTACTTGGTAGACCTTGGGAGTATGATACTGATGCTACACACCATGGTAGGAGCAATACGTACACATTTATGTATAAAGGAAAGAAAGTTACATTGCTTCCTATGACTCCTGCTGAAATTGTAAAATTTGAACAAGAAAAACATGCTAGGGATGCACAAAAGAGCAAACAACCTTCTGAAAATCAGCAAGTAGCTAAGACGCTTTTGAGGCAACAGAAAGATAAAATTGCTTCTCCTTCTTCATCACAAGTTATAAATCTGAAAGGGCGTGTCATGCTTGCAACTAAAACTGACCTTGCTGAAATTTGTGATGATACTCCCTTGCTATACGGCTTGATTTGCACAAACGTGTTGTTTTCACTTGCGAACATTCCTAGCTCTGTTCCTATTGCAGTCACTGACCTTTTGCAGGAGTTTAAAGATGTTTTTCCTGCTGAGATACCACCCGGGCTGCCACCGATACGCGGCATCGAGCACCAAATTGATTTGGTCCCGGGGGCGTCTCTTCCTAATCGTGTAGCGTACCGCACCAATCCGGAGGAGACAAAAGAAATTGAGCGCCAAGTACAGGACCTTCTTGATCGTGGGTACGTCCGTGAAAGCCTTAGTCCTTGTGCAGTACCCGTTCTTTTGGTACCTAAGAAAGATGGTAGTTGGCGCATGTGTGTTGATTGTCGTGCTATTAATAATATCACCATTCGATATCGACACCCTATTCCTAGATTGGATGACATGCTTGATGAGCTTAGTGGTGCCATTATCTTTTCTAAGATCGATCTCCGTAGTGGCTACCACCAAATTCGCATGAAACTAGGTGATGAATGGAAAACTGCTTTTAAAACAAAGTTTGGATTATATGAGTGGCTTGTCATGCCTTTTGGACTTACTAATGCACCTAGTACCTTCATGCGCTTGATGAATGAAGTCCTACGGCACTTTATAGGACGCTTTGTGGTTGTATACTTTGATGATATCTTGGTTTATAGCAAGTCTCTCACTGAACATGTTGAACACCTACGTACTGTTTTTTTGCCCTCCGTGAAGCTAGAATGTTTGGCAACCTTGAGAAGTGCACGTTTTGCACGGATCGAGTTGTGTTTCTTGGCTATGTTGTCACTTCACAGGGTATTGAGGTCGACGCGGCAAAGGTAGAAGCCATCAACAGCTGGCCGCAACCCCAAACTATCACACAGGTACGTAGTTTTCTTGGTCTTGCAGGTTTCTACCGGCGTTTTGTGAAAGACTTCAGCACCATAGCCGGTCCTTTGCATGAGTTGACCAAGAAGGGAATTACTTTTGCGTGGGAGCCAGCACATGAACAAGCTTTTGCCACACTCAAAGATCGCCTTACACATGCACCTCTACTTCAGTTACCCGATTTCGGTAAGCCTTTTGAGTTAGAATGTGATGCTAGTGGTTTTGGATTAGGAGGTGTGCTGCTGCAAGGAGGTAAACCCGTGGCCTATTTTAGTGAGAAATTACATGGCCCACAGTTGAATTATTCTACCTATGATAAGGAATTATATGCCTTAGTGCGTGTGCTTGAAACTTGGCAACATTACCTTTTGCCTAAGGAGTTTATTATTCATTCCGATCATGAAGCATTGAAGCATATACGTAGTCAAGCAAATCTGAATAAACGACATGCTAAATGGGTAGAATTTATTGAAACTTTTCCATACATCATTAAGCATAAGAAAGGGAAAGATAATGTGATTGCGGATGCTTTGTCTAGACGTTATACATTGCTTTCTCAACTTGATTATAAGATCTTTGGTTTAGAAACATTGAAGGACATGTATGCTACTGATTTGGACTTCAAAGATGCTTTTGCAAATTGTACAGATGTCCGTGCTTGGAACAAATATGTGCTGAATAATGGATATCTTTTTCGTGCTAACAAGTTATGTGTGCCGGCTAGCTCTCTTCGCTTGTTGTTATTGCAGGAAGCACATGGTGGTGGTTTGATGGGTCATTTTGGATCCAAGAAAACCGAAGATGTGCTGTCCACACATTTCTATTGGCCTAGGATGAGAAGAGATGTTGAGCGCTATGTGGCACGATGCACTACTTGCAATAAAGCTAAGTCCCGTCTAAACCCACATGGTCTTTATATGCCTCTACCCGTTCCTAGTATACCTTGGGAGGATATTTCTATGGATTTTGTGTTAGGATTACCTAGAACTAGGAAGGGGAGAGATAGTATTTTTGTGGTGGTAGATCGTTTCTCTAAAATGGCGCATTTTATACCTTGTCACAAGAGCGACGATGCTACAAATGTTGCTGATTTGTTTTTCAGAGAGGTCGTACGCTTGCATGGAGTTCCCAATACCATCGTTTCAGATCGTGATGCCAAATTCTTAAGTCATTTTTGGAGGACGTTGTGGCATAAGTTGGGGACGAAGCTGCTGTTTTCTACTACTTGTCACCCCCAAACGGATGGACAAACGGAGGTCGTCAACCGCACATTGTCCACCATGTTGAGGGCTGTTTTGAAGACCAACTTGAAGCTCTGGGAAGAGTGTCTACCTCATATTGAGTTTGCATATAATAGGTCAGTACACTCCACTACTAAGGTAAGTCCATTTCAAGTGGTCTATGGCTTTAATCCGCGTGCTCCTATTGATTTGCTACCATTACCACCATCTGAAAACTTGAATTTTGATGCTACTACACGTGCTGAATTATTACTTAAGATGCATGAAACTACTAAAGCAAACATAGAGAAAATGAATGAGAAATATCGTGCTTATGGTAGTAAGGGTAGAAAAGAGATAACATTTGCACCGGGTGATCTTGTTTGGTTGCACTTGCGCAAGGATCGTTTTCCTGATTTACGAAAGTCTAAATTGATGCCCCGTGCTGATGGTCCTTTCCGTGTGCTTGAGAAGATAAATGACAATGCATATAAGCTTGAGTTGCCTGCAGCTTTTGGGGTTAGTCCCACATTTAACATTTCAGATTTAAAGCCCTATTTGGGAGATGATGATGAGCTTGAGTCGAGGACGACTCCAATTCAAGAGGGGGAGGATGATGAGGACATCACTTCACATGATACACACATGGAGCCTCCACCTACAATTCAACTACAAGGACCAATCACACGCGCCCGTGCCCGTCGCTTGAACCATGAGGTTAATTCGTTCCTTAGCAACTTTGATTATATTTGTTTGGATGGGATGCTACTGAATACTAGTGATATTTTGTTGCTTAGGAACATGGGAGATGGAATAGGAGAGTTGGAGTTGAAGACGGAGCCGCACGGATGATTTGAAGTCAAGAATTCGCTGGTTCGGACTACATCGACCACCATTCACCAAAATGGGCATAACTTCCTCATACGAAGTCCGATTGGCGCGTTCTTGGACTTTTTGGAAAGCTGAGGAGAAGACGGATCTTTTGCCATTGGTTTCACATCATTTGGAGTCTCGAGTCGACCTATGTATTTAAAACAGTCCTGCGTGACAGAACTGGGCCGTGTTGGCCATAATTTGAGTCTGTACGTCTTCTAGCCCACAGCCCAAGTCTGTTCCCCTTCCACAGGCCGCCGCCCTATATATTCTCACGCCAGCCACTTCTAGGGTTAGGTTTTGCTTTGTTGCATCTACACTGTTGTGTTTAGATCCCGCCTCTTGCACCGGACCGATTGGCTGCTGCATTGGCGTTTGTGAAACCTCACCTTATCTTCGTTTGTCTGTGATTTTGACATTCGATTTGTATCCTTCCTGTTCTTGCTTGTGTTCTTGGGTTCGCTTGCAGGAATTAGCCTTCGTGGCGAGGTCAATCGCGTTCTGCATGGTTGATAACCAATGGAGACAGTGGTGTAACGATTGCAAGGTTTTGATCCGCCGGACCGGAGCCTTGGATCGCCAACGTCGAGATTCTCCACCAACCCAAGTTTATCCCTTACCTATCGGAAGATCGGGACCATTCCCCCATCAATCGCGATACTTCGCAAGTGCTCAATTCTGATGGCGTTATGGTGTGTAAGATCTTTAGAGTTGGGAGAGTTTTTGGAGCTGATTTTTCTGAGTCGTCTGGATCTTCTCATTGTCTTGTTGCACATTCGACTTCTGAGCTTTGGAAGTGGCATATGAGATTAGGGCATATGAGCTTTGAGTTGCTCGCTCGTCTGAGCGCCCTAGGTCTGATCCGAGGATTGCCCAAGCTCAAGTTTGAGAAGAATTTAGTTTGCGCTCCTTGTCGACATGGAAAAATGATTGCCGCTTCACATTCGCCAGTCACCACAGTGATGACTGAACAGCCCGAAGAACTACTCCACATGGACACTGTAGGTCCTTCTCGGGTTAGTTCTTTAGGCGGCAAGTGGTATGTTTTAGTTATTGTCGACGATTTCTCTCGCTACTCTTGGGTCTTCTTTCTTGCCAGCAAGGATGAAGTGTTTTCACACTTTCGGAGCTTGGCTTTGAGACTTTTTACTGAACTCCCAGGTGCATTGAAATTCATTCGAAGTGATAATGGCACCGAGTTCAAAAATAGTCTCTTTGTTGACTTTTGCATGGAGCATGGCATAGAACATCAATTCTCTGCTCCGCGGGTTCCTCAACAGAACGGTGTTGTTGAGAGGAAGAACCGCACTTTGGTTGAGATGGCTAGGACGATACTTGATGAGCATAGGACTCCTAGAAAATTCTGGGCTGAGGCCATGAACACTGCTTGTTACATCTCCAACCGTATCTTCTTGCGCTCAATTTTAAATTTGACATCTTATGAGCTGCGTTTTGGGAGACAGCCCAAGGTTACTCATCTTCGAGTTTTTGGCTGTCGCTGCTTTATCCTAAAACGTGGTAACTTGGATAAATTTGAGTCGCGATCTTCTGATGGGATCTTTTTGGGCTATACTACACATGGTCATTCTTATCGTGTTTATAACTTGGAAACTAAC
Organism: Zizania palustris; assembly: GCA_019279435.1. NCBI lineage: Eukaryota > Viridiplantae > Streptophyta > Magnoliopsida > Poales > Poaceae > Zizania > Zizania palustris. The sequence continues at coordinate 17,275,099 of JAAALK010000079.1, forward strand.
ACTGTCATCGAGTCATGTGATGTGACTTTTGATGAATCAACCCCCTCTATTAGTTCTGCTTTTGAACAGGCAAATGAACACGACATGGAACAGACCTTATTTGAAGAAGAAGATCCCGGAGAATTCGAGGACGAACCCCTACTACCCTCGACATCGACCCCCGAAGCTGACCCCGCTTCAACTACTTCGGCACGAGGTCCCGAAGCGACTACCTCAACATCGGTCATCTTGGACCACTCCAACGCACAAGTTGAGGGGGAGACTGCATCCCGCCGCGAGGCTCCACATCATGTTCAAAGGATGCATCCTCCCGAGCAGATCATTGGTGAGCTTGATCAAAGGGTAACACGTTCTCATGCTCATTTCATTGATTCCGCTTTTGTTGCTTCTTTCGAGCCCTTAGATGTTAGTCATGCACTTTCTGATTCTAGTTGGATCAATGCCATGCATGAAGAGCTTGACAATTTTGAGAGAAACCAAGTCTGGACTTTAGTTGATCCTCCACCTAATGTTCATTTCATTGGAACTAAATGGATTTTCAAAAACAAACAAGGGGAGGATGGGACTATAGTTAGAAACAAGGCTAGACTTGTAGCTCAGGGCTTTTCTCAACTAGAAGGGATTGATTTTACTGAAACTTTTGCACCTGTTGCTCGCCTTGAGGCCATTAGGATTTTGCTTGCCTTTGTGACATCCCGAGGATTCAAACTCTATCAAATGGATGTCAAAAGTGCTTTTCTTAATGGCTTCATAGGTGAAGATGTTTATGTAAAACAACCCCCTGGTTTTGAAAACCCCAAGTACCCACATAAAGTCCTTAAACTTCATAAGGCTCTTTATGGACTCAAGCAGGCCCCTCGGGCGTGGTATGACAGACTTAAGTCTTTTCTGCTTGAGCGAGGGTATTTGATGGGCTCTGTTGATAAAACTTTGTTTACTCTCAAGCATGGCAAAGATTTCCTCCTAGTGCAGATTTATGTGGATGATATCATCTTTGGTGGCTTTTCTCATGCTTTGGTTGCCGAGTTTGCAGATACCATGAGCAGGGAATTTGAAATGTCAATGATGGGTGAACTCACCTTTTTCCTTGGTTTGCAAATCAAGCAAAGCAAACAAGGTACTTTCGTCCATCAGACGAAGTACACCAAGGACCTGCTCAAGAAATTTGACATGTCCGATGTGAAGCCCCTCGCCACTCCAATGGCTACATCCGTAGCATTGGACCCTGACGAAGATGGAGAAGCCGTAGATCAGAAGGAGTTCCGAAGCATGATCGGCTCCCTCCTCTACTTGACTGCCACGAGGCCGGACATACACTTCGCAGTATGTCTGTGTGCTCATTTTCAGGCTTCACCACGAGCTTCGCACCGCCAAGCGGTTAAGCGCATTCTAAGGTATCTCAAACACACACTTGAATTTGGCATATGGTATTCAGCATCTTCGTCTTTATGTCTTCGAGGTTATTCCGATGCGGACTTTGCTGGGTGTAGAATTGATAGGAAAAGTACCTCTGGTACTTGTCATTTTCTGGGTACTTCTCTGGTTTGCTGGTCTTCTCGCAAACAGTCTAGTGTTGCTCAATCGACGGCTGAGGCCGAATATGTTGCTGCAGCTAGCTGTTGCTCTCAGATTTTGTGGATGGTTTCCACTTTGCGGGATTTCGGGTTAGATTATAAGAGTGTTCCACTTTTCTGTGATAACACTAGTGCTATTTGTATTGCAAATAACCCGGTTCAGCACTCCAGAACCAAACACATTGATGTACGGTATCACTTTCTCAGAGATCACAATGAGAAGGGAGATATTGAACTTCAATATGTTGATACCCAACACCAGCTTGCCGACATTTTTACAAAACCCCTCGATGCTTCTCGCTTTGCCTACTTGCGTGGGGAACTTGGCATTTGTCATCCTTACGACATTTTGTGAGGGGGAGCTGTTTTAGATGGATGTGCCTTTGTCTAATTGTGTTGAAATTGCATTTACATATTTTGCACTTATATGCCTGCATATAATTCATGAAATCATGTCAGCTCAACTCTTGTTAATTCATCTGGAACATTCATGTGCATGGTGTTTTATTTTCAAAATCAAATCGTGCTCACTGCTTAGTCTTGAATCTAGCATGTTTAGGCAGGACTGCTTTAGCTATCTTTTATCTGCTTGATAGCAAGACACATTTCTTTGGATGCTAAAAATTGCAACTTGAAAAATTGTTCTTAATTTTCATGGATATTCATAAAGTACCAAACAATTGGTTCACTTGGTTAAAATCAAAAATTCCATGATTTGCATGCTTTAAGTTAAAAGATCCAGGTGGGTTTGTTTGTCGCACTACCCTATTCTAGACTGCTTACCATTGCACATTGGTCTGAACTGGAATAGCGTAGTGTATGCCAAAATCTATGCCTTAAGCTTCTTATGGCTTTCATGCCTAGGCTTGGCCGGATTGGAAAGTATTAGGTGGACAAACAAATAACCCCTGGCACTAAGAAAAGAACAACAAAATTCATTGATTATCAAGTTTGCTTTTCAAGCTCCATTTGAACTGGACTTGTCTGTCTAGAGTAGAAATTGACTTGCTTTGAGCAGTCCTTGCTCTTACTTGTCTAGTTTCCTTGACTAAGTAGTGATGCTTTTATTTCGAAAATGATCAAATCACATGCTTCATCATTGTTGGCGTAAAAGATTACGCTAACAGGTTTCTGTAGAAAAGAAACTAACAAACGAAGTGTTTGCGAAGCAAACTGTTCTAAGCCTCCGAAAGGATAATAACTTAGAATAGTTCAAAAGTGTGTATTGATTCACTTGTAATCGGTCCTCATTACAGGATAAAATGGGGGGTATTTATAGGCCTAAACATTAAGGAAAAGACCTATTTACCCCTCTATTACAACCGACATTAAGGAAACTATTCGGTTTCCTTAATAGGGCTAAAATGGTAAAAGACTAATCTAATAGAATAGAAGATAAGTCTTCCATCTTAGCTGGCAGAAAAGATCCTGAAGGACTTTGGTTCGAAGACATACTTCGAACCAATGCCTGTCTTTGGGCTTCGAACCAGGTTCCATACACCTTCGAAGATGGACTTCGGACAATCTTCGAACTGGTCGGCTGTCTTCATGCTGCTTTGGCAATAACCCTGAAGATGAGATATTTTCCCCCAACAGTAGCCCCTCGAATACGCTTCTCCGTTCAACCTGTAACGTTAGGAGAGCAGTATACGGAAAGAAAAGATAACCAATCATAGGGGTTATTGATTTTTGTTTTATCTTCAAAATACATGAAGATATGAACTTCGAATCAGTCATAAGGTAATTACTTTTCGAACTATCTTAGAACTGATTCAAGAAGTTCGAAAGTCTTTTAGACTTAGAAAATATAGCCGTTAGTTTCTGTTTTTAACGGAGTTATACGAAGCGTTATTTTCGGAGGAAAATAACAGGCGGGAATGCGAAAGGGCAGAGCTCAAACGGTAACAAACGGAAAGTTAGACTATAAATAAAGAACTCCAGAACTTACTCGATTACCTTTTCACTGCTTGCTCCCAGTCAAAAGCCTTTTGAGTTCTTGAGTTCTTGAGCCCTAGCTTTCGAGTTCTTGAGTCCTAGTCCCCACTCTCTCAGATCGATCCAGCGATTGCGATGGCGAAGACCAAAGGCTCTGCACCTCCTTCAACTTTGGCTCGTCAACAAGCGGCTGCGGCAGCGGCAGCGGCAACAGTGGCGGCGACGCCTTCGATGCAGGCGACAACTTCCATGGCGGTAAAGGGAAAAAATCCCCAAATCGCCGATGATCAAGGTCTGTGCCCTCCATCGACCAAGTATCTGGACCAATCCTTTGAATTAGGACATTCAACCTGCAAAAGAGAGTCCCTGGCAATGGCAGCAGGAGGAAATATAGGTGCAGGAGTTATGATTCGAAAACCAGGGAAAGAAGCAATCCCATCACCAAGACCCGGAGAAGTCGTAGTGTTCGAAGCTTTTTTCGAAGCAGGCTTGGGCCTCCCTGCTGTAGATTTCTTGGCTGAAGTCCTTGACTTGTTTCATGTAACTCTCCCCAGCTGTCTCCGAATGCTGTAGCTAGATTAGCTATCTTCGAGTGGGCTCTAAGAGCCGAAGGTTGTGAGGGGAGGGCTGAAATCTTCGCAGCATTGCATAGAGCAACTTGTCAGCCGAAGACCTTCGTAGGCTCCGGAGGTGAAAAAGTAGTGGTTGCCTTCGGAAGCATCAATTTCAGGCTTCGAGATGAATACGCTCTGCGATTCCCTGCTAAGGCCATCAATGCTAGATGGTATACTGATTGGGTGCTGAAATGGTTCTATGCCGAAGTCGGGGCAAGCAATCCTCTGGCCGGACCTCTTAAAGAAATCCAGTTCCGAAAAGAAGCTTTGGTGCGTCCTGACGAAGGTCAATTCGAAGCCCGTCTGAACTTGCTTGAGAAAGTTAGCCGAAGACTCAGTATGCGGGATTTGGCCGAAGAGTTCATCGGTCTTCAAATTCCTCCGTTGATGGCTAACTGGCCTATTATCTTCGAAGATGATTCCGAAGGTGGTCTTCGTAGAATTAACTTGACTTCAAGTCCTACAGGTAACTTCGAAACCAACATGCATAGTACATATTTACTTCGAAGAAAGATTAACTTGAATTATTTTTTAGCTTCTTCAGCCCCTATTACTTCAGAGCAAATTGTAAGGGCTTCGGAGAAGATTCTGGGTGCTCCAACTCCGTCAGAAAAAGAATGGCGAATCAAATTAGTCGGAAGTTGGGAGCGATTTAACAGAGTATGGGGAATGTTGAAACTCACTCCTCCCCCTCTGATGGATTGGGCACCTTTGGAGAAAAGGCTTCAAAAAAGAAAAGCCGAAGCTGGAACTTCAAGTTCAGCAAAAACTCCGGTGAAGAGGGTGGCTCGGAAGCCGAAGAACCTCGCACCTTTAGATCCTATACCTTCGAGCTCCAGAGCTTCGGTCTCCGATTCCCAAGAAGAAGTGGAAAGGTTACTTGTGCGCCTAATGGAAGAGAATGAAACTCAAAGGGCCGCACAAACCGGAGTGCCTGTGAACGTACCGGAGTCCGGAGAAAATGTTGATCAACCAAGGACTTCGGTAATTCAAGAAGATGTAGCTCAGGACGAAGTTCCTGTGGATGAAAGTGGGGTCGAAGTCACTATGGCTTCGATTCCCGAAGAAGCAGCGAGGACTACCCAGGACGATGCTCCTGCAGTCCATGATTCAACGGCTGATTCAGATGAAGAATTAGCTTTCGATCCACCAATTAGTCCGACAACAACTCCTCCACGGACTGCCGAAGGTAGAATTCGAAGAACTGTTGTATTTATTTGAATTTTTATACTATGTATAATACTTTTGATTGTTTTGCAGAACCCACTTCTATGGAAGAAGTCTGCCAGGAGGAAATAATTCCTGAACCTTCGACGACTTCGGAGCTAGCCCCAAGAGTTACTCAAAAGGGGCCTGGAAGAGGCAAAAGACAAATAGAGCCCCTGCCTGCTATAAGCTCCGAATCAACTCCGTCTGATTCAACAGACGAGAGCCAATCTTCCAGGGAGGTTCGAACTCCAGTGGCTCCGAAGTCTGCAGGCCAAAGCTCCGGTCCTTCATTGAACGAAGATGACCAAGAGGCAATAAGCATGCTCCCCTTGCTGGCTCCTTTCTTAGGGCAAACAACTGGTCTTCGGACTTTGCTCGAACCTTTGGATCGAGCTAGTCGTGAGATAGGGGAGACCGAATTAGTGGCCATCCTGCGCAAGGCTGACAGGACGGAGCTTAATGCCATTATTGAACGTACAGCTTATCAGGTATGAAACAACTGCAAATTATTATAGAATTTATCTTCGAATGAATATTTACTTTGATTTTTACTTTGGCAGCAAACTATCTTGGCCCGAGCTGCAAGTCTATGCAATGACGAAGAAATCGCTCGGCTTCGGGAAGAAAATAGCACTCTTCGAAGGAATTTTAACATCTCTGAAAGTCGAGTGACTCAAATGGACAATATAATATTAACAGAGCGAAGGGCCAGGCAAAGCTTGGAGGTTGTAAAGAAAGAGCTCGAAGCGGAAAGGATTGTGCTTCGAGCAGAAGTTGACAAACTACGGACGGAGCATGCTACTGCAGGGTCTAGGCTCGTCCGGCTTGAAGAGGAAGCTAGCCAATTGTTGACACAGAAAAATACTTTGACCACTGAGAATGCTAGGCTTTCTGGGGTTTTGGACGAAGTTACTTCGGCGAAGGATGCGCTGAACGAAGATAAGTTGAAGTCTGAGAAGGTGGCTGCGGAGGTTATGAATCAGTTGTTAGAAGTCCTGGAGTACTTCGGTACTACTGGAATTCTCCCTTCTGATGATAACATCAGCCTTCTGCGCCGGTTGAAAAGGATCCAAGGGGTGGCGAAGCAGATGAAGACGGCGGGCATTAGATACGGAGAACTCTCCGGACATGTGTCTGCTGTTGGTCTACTTCGCTATTACGAGGATTTGGGCCGATCAATAACTCCGGACGCAGGAAGAGGTCCAATCACCTTCGACGACGACCGACTTCTCAAACCTTCCGAAGGTGTAGCTGCTGCTTGGCGGGCCTTCCAAACTTCGTGGAGAGCCGAAGGTCGATCTGCGATCAAGGCTTGGATTGATGAAGGCCAACGCCAGAAGCATGTTCGGAGCCAAGCTTCAAGCAGCCAACCTCCTTCAAACCCACAGGTTTAGGAATGTTTTAGGATTTTTAACCGTGTAAAGCTTTGTGCTTGTAAACATTTATCAATGAAAATCTTGTTTGTCATATTTTTAGGCTTTGCCTCTTATCGAAGATATCGAAGTGTTAGAGCTTAACAGCGAACTTCGCTCACTGTGGAACACCTTCGAACTTCTAAAGAGTTATAAGCGTCCTCGATTCTTATCCCTCGAGATGACTCCGGCATTATTGCGCCCGAAGTAATCAAAGACGTATTGTCTTATATTAAAGAGGAAGATAAAGAAATCGACGCAAACACCTCGTCTTCTGAAGACACTAACTGGTCCGAAGACGAAGGTGAAGCCCAAAATAAAAGATCTGAAGGTCTTAGAAGCTGGGAGAGAAGTCCTGAGCGGCTTCGAACTTGGGCCGAGCTTCAACAAGAACAGAAGGATTTTAGAGCTTCGAAGGGGAGAAAGAGAGTTAAACGCAAAGTTCTTAGAACTTCCGATGTTGGAACTAGTCGTTCCACCCCTAGCTCTCGGGACCGAAGAGGTCTCCGATTCCTTCTTGGTATAGATACCAATTTTTCATAATGTAATCTGTAAACACATTTGTTTCAATAATGAATGCCGATTTAAAATTGTCTCCATATTTACTAGCCCCTCTTTGGGTATAAGCAACTTCGAACTGCATTCAAAGATGGTTATGCGCAAAGAAAAAACTTCGGAGTACAATTTTTTGGGGGTTCGGAGCCCCTCTGTCATTTTTAAAGATCTTTTGAAATCTTATGAAATGTCTTTGACCTTTGTAGTCAGAAGAATGGTAACTTGGTACCTTTGTTTGCTTTACGAAAGAAATCAATTAAGATAACTTCGAGGACACTTTAGTGTCTTAAGAAATTTGTCTCTTTGGACTTATATGAACAAACATTCGAAGCTCATGGCTTAAATGCTGTTTTGCTTTAGCCACCTTCGGCTGTTTTTTGCAGAAATCTACCAGCCGGAGCTTGGATTTCGCAGAAATTGTAGCCACCTTCGGCTATTTTTGCAGAAGTCTACCAGCCGGAGCTTGGACTTCGCAGAATTTGGCCAACTTGGGCTCTTTTTTGCAGAAGTCTACCAGCCGGAGCTTGGACTTCGCAGAATTTGGCCAACTTGGGCTCTTTTTTGCAGAAGTCTACCAGCCACAGCCTGGACCGGCTCCGAGCGCACTGCTGCTGCCGGACTTCGGTCGGTACTACCTCGACCCGAAGTTCTCTCCAAGTATTCTCCCCGAAGGGTAAGAATAGCCTTGCAGGTGTCAGTTGCATGGCTTCGATTCTCTCCATGAATACAGCAAAAAAGGGTCTGGCCCTTGCCAGCCGTTTTCCCTGGCGGCCTCCAGCCGCTGGACTTGTTCCCCGCAGATTGTGGAGCTCTTGGCGCAAACTTCTGCGGGGGTGCAATGTTTAAGACCTCAGAGCGAGGGTGCTTTTGCCCTCTTCTTCTATCATGTTGCACTTCGGGGACTGGTTCTTGCGGCTGAGCCGAAGTCTTCACCTCTGCTTTAACTTCTGTCAACACTGTCGAAGTAGCAGTAGTCCTCCGAAGCCAACCTTCTTCTGACTTCGAGTACTCCTCGAAGTACGACATCAGCTGTGATACCGTAGTGATGCTCTTTCGATGCAATTTATCCAGAAGGCCTTTATGACTGACGCCTTCCCGAGCCGCATCAACCACTGAAGACGTAGACAGCCCCCGGATTTGCGACTTCGTGTGAGCGAAGCGCTTGAAGTACTGTCTCAATGTTTCTCCGGGGAGCTGCTTCACTTGGAAAAGGCTCCCTGTCGACATGGGGGGCACGAAGGTGCCCTGAAAGTTACTTATGAACTTCTTCTTCAACTGTGACCATGAAGCGATTGATCCTGGTTTTAAAGACCAGAACCATCTTAACGCCACTCCTTGAAGGGCTAACGGGAAGCACTTCGCCATAGTTTCTCTGTCTCCGCCACTAGCCTCGATTGCTAGGGCATAAGAACGCGCAAACTCACTAGGATCTTCATCTCCGGCATACTTGCAAAGCTTTGAAGCTTTGAACCTCGGATCGAAGCGAACCTTCTGAAGCTCGGGATGCAACGGAGATTCATTGTCGTAAGAGGCGTTCTCCGGGGCTTCGGGATAATCGAGATCGTCGTCTTCGTGCACTTCGGGGATAGCTGGGGTGGCTTGAGGACGAAGCCTGTTCGCAGCCTCTTGCCGCCACCTCGCTACTTCGGCTTGAAGATTGGCCATTTGAGTGGCCATGTCTCCAAGGCTATCTTCATCTCCTCCGGAAGGACCTTCCGGGTCTTGAGAGCTGGTATGATCAGTTTGAATCGGAATGGAGGGTGGCAGAGTGGCTCCGGGTGGTCGGAGTGTAGAAGGGGTTGGTGGAGAGGCTTCGTATCCTCGAGGGATAAAAGCCCCTTGCGGAGTTTGAGGTGGAGGGATAGTCGAAGACCCTCCGACTTCGACTGTGTCGAAGGGTATCTCTCCGGAGATCCGAGAGGACCTCCGAGTGGGATTGCGAGGTGCGCTCCGCTTAGGAGGCATGATGCAAGAGGTTGGTAGAGAACGAAGTTTTTTGGACTAGGTTCCCCACGGACGGCGCCAACTGTTGGCGTAAAAGATTACGCTAACAGGTTTCTGTAGAAAAGAAACTAACAAACGAAGTGTTTGCGAAGCAAACTGTTCTAAGCCTCCGAAAGGATAATAACTTAGAATAGTTCAAAAGTGTGTATTGATTCACTTGTAATCGGTCCTCATTACAGGATAAAATGGGGGGTATTTATAGGCCTAAACATTAAGGAAAAGACCTATTTACCCCTCTATTACAACCGACATTAAGGAAACTATTCGGTTTCCTTAATAGGGCTAAAATGGTAAAAGACTAATCTAATAGAATAGAAGATAAGTCTTCCATCTTAGCTGGCAGAAAAGATCCTGAAGGACTTTGGTTCGAAGACATACTTCGAACCAATGCCTGTCTTTGGGCTTCGAACCAGGTTCCATACACCTTCGAAGATGGACTTCGGACAATCTTCGAACTGGTCGGCTGTCTTCATGCTGCTTTGGCAATAACCCTGAAGATGAGATATTTTCCCCCAACAATCATGTTTTTAGAGAATATTAATTTGAGCTGAGCCCATGATCAATGGTGTTACTGTTGGCATATTTTTGCTTCATATGTCTTTGCAATTTTGCTCATTTCGAAGCTTTGCATCTTTTACTTGCTCCTTGATGCTTGCATTGCCAAAGGGGGAGAAATTCCTCAAGGGGGAGTCACTTGCTTCGTTCTCTGCCGCAAGGGGTATAATTTCCAAAGGGGGAGAAAATTTGACATAAAGGGGGAAACGATTCTTTGTTGCCAAAGGGAAAATTTAACTCAGGGGGAGTTTTTATTGCCGAAGGGGTTTTTCACTCTTGTGAGAAAGGGGGAGGAAAATTCTTTTGTCAAGTGACATGATTTGGCTCTTTTCTGAGTTTTTATGGTCACTTGTGTGCTGAACATTTTTAAATTTACTTGAACTTGGATTTGGTTGTCAATGCACTCATCAAGGGGGAGATTGAGAAACCAAGGGTTGGTTTCGGTGTTTTGTGATGAGTGATTGACAAGCTTTTTACCCTCTGTTCGGAGGGGGTACCTCCGAAGGGGTTTCGGAGGTTGGACCTCCGAAGGGTGTTCAGAGGTGGTTTCACCGAAGTGTGTTCGGTGGTTGGTTGCTGCAGCTGTGCAGCGGAGTGTACTTGTCGGAGGGGTCCGACAGTACACAATGACTGGGTTCGTACCGAAGGCTTCGGTACTTTGGGCGGTACACCGGAGTGTGTGCCGGAGGTTGCTAACCCGGAGAGGTCTCCGGAGTACTGGAAACACTTGTCTGCTTGTCTGTGGTGCGTAGGGACTTCGGAGGCGACGGACAAGGTTCGTAGCAGGTGAACCTGGGTCAAGCGGGAGGCTTGATGCCAGGGGAGCGGGGAGCTCCGTCACGGTGGTTGTGAAGGTGGTCCGGGTCGGTCCTCGGGTCGAGGCGTGCCAGGTGAAGGCAGAGAGTGCAGAGCGTGGCTCCGGCTGAAGGTGCTCCGAGACAAAGTCCTCGGAGGTGAGGCACTTCGAAGGTACTCCGAATGGAGTGACTTCGGAGTTGGTTGGATCAAGTCCTCTGCGGAGGCAAGGTGTTCGAAGTGTGCTCCGGAGGGAGACATTCGAAGGTACCCGACGAAGGTCTCAGAAGTCGAGGCGCATCGAAGGCATGGTCCGGGTGAGGCTCGTCGAGGAGTGTGCTCGGGGAGAGGCACTGCGACGAAGGGCTCATGGAATGCTTCATGCGGAGGCCTTGGACGAAGGAGGGACTTCGAAGGGTGGTACTCCGAAGGTGGGGCTTCGGAGGGTGGAAGGCTTCGGAGCAAGGCTAGCTCTGGAGCAAGGTTGACTTGAGGTGCTTCGGCCTGCATGGCTTCGGTACACGGACTGACGGAGTTCGAGCTGGGAGTAGCTGCGAAGCCGTGGTGGTCCACTCCGGAGGTGTTGGTGCGAAGGCCCAAGGGCTTTGACGGCTTCGGCTCAAAACCGTCACTGTATCGGAGGCTGACTTCGGTGAAGCGAAGGCCAACAGGCTTCAGGCTTCTCACCGAAGCTACCGCACCCTCGCGTGCGAAGGGAGGATTCCAGAAGGTCAAAGACTGCAAAGGCTGACACTGTCTGTTCTGTAAAAGGCTGACACTGTCCCCTCTGCAAAGCTGACAGAGAAGCCTCCAGAATAAAGGTGGACTACCTTTTGTACCCCTTAGTTCTGTAGAGTCAAAATCAATGTAAACCCTAGGGGTAGTGTAGTCATTTCCTTTGGGTGAACTGTGGGCTATAAATATGGGGGCTCGGTAGGTAACATTTAACACTTTGAGCATTTACTGTTGAGCTCCTGTAGTCACATACCTCGCTGTATTCATCCAGAGTTCAATTTATTGTGTTCCTTGTTCAAGCGGCGAAGCCCTGCTTCTTTGTGCTTTTTGCTTGAGCTCGCGTTACATACCTCGCTAGTTTAGTGCACCGAAGCCTATCTAGGCGAAGGGTGTTTTGTGCGAAGTGTGTTTTTCAGTGTGCTGTCGCTCTGTGTAACTTGAGGCCAGACCTCACAGCTTACTAGCGAAGCCCTGATCGAGGCCCGTTTTGCTTCTTGTGTTGAAGCCCTTAGCGCAGTCTGTTTGTGTGCGTGTAGACCTTCGTGTACGAAGCCCAGCACCAGTTGCTGCCGCCAAGTACTTGGTCGAAGTCCTCAGAGGGCTGTCCACTCTTGCGAAGGGTGAAGTGCGAAGCCTGCTCGAAGCACCCCGTGTGCGGAGGCTGCACTGACTTAGCAGAGAAGATTTCCGAGGGTTGTAAGTGGAGCGAAGTCTTCTTGGCTTCGAACTTTTGGCCCTGCGAAGCCTATGTTCGGAGCTGTCGAAGTACCTCCGAACCAGACCTTCGAAGGTAGTGTTCGAAGCCTGTTCCACAGAAGACAGAACTGAACCGAAGGCTAAGTTTTTAGCCCGAAATTTTAAAAAGCTCCCATTCACCCCCCCTCTGGTCGCCGTTTCCGGTCCAACAACATTTATTAACATTAATGAAACATCACAATACTACGTAATTACACCACTACAGACATTTTATACATGTGTCTACTAAATTGTATCTATATTTTTATATATGCATATAACATGTTTATAGAATGTCTCTTTCTTTCATAGCAACACATAAAGAATTCATCTCTACAAGGTCTGACGCGATACGTACGAAGACGCTTCTAACACGCTTTATGAAAGCGTGTCTATATTGATATTGAGATGAAATAAAGCGTGTCTAGACCCTAATTCTGGCGTAGCTACAAGAGGGGTTTTCTAATAGTGTACACCGGAGGGTGTACCGAAGGTTGTTTACCGGAGAGGTCTCTAGGGTACTAGAAACACTTTTCTGCTTGCCGGTGGTGCGCAGGTGACTTCAGAGGCGACAAACGGTTCGTAGTGAGTGAACCTGGGTAAAGCGGGAGGCTTGGTGCCAGGCGAGCGGGGAGCTCGGTCATGAAGGTTGTGAGGGGTCGAGGTTTGTCCTCGGGTCAAGGTGCGCTAAGCGAAGGCAGAAAGTGCAGACGGTGGCTCCAGTTGAAGGTACCCCGAGGCAAAGTCCTTGGAGGTGAGGCACTTCGAAGGGTGCTCCAGAAGGAGTGACTTCGGAGTATGGTGGTCAAAATCCTCAGCATTGAGGAAAGACGCTCGAAGTGTGCTCTGGATAGAGACACTCGAAGGGACACCTGACAAAGGTCTCGAAAGTCAAGGTGCATCAAAGGCATGGTCTGGATAAGGGTCTTCGTAGAGTGTGCTCGGGGCTGAGACACTGCGAAGGGGTGCTTGTGGATATGCTTCATACGGAGGCCTTGGACGGAGGGACTTCAGAAGGTGTCGAAGGTACTCTGAAGGTGGGGCTTCGGAGTGTGGCTGACTTGAGATACTTCGGCCATGCATGGCTTTGGTACACAGACTGACAGAGTTCAAGCTGGGAGTAGCTGCGAAGCCATGGTGGTCCACTCCGGATGTGATGGTGCGAAGGCTCAAGAGCTTTGATGGATTCGGCTCAAAACCGTCACTGTATTGAAGACTGACTTCGATGAAGCGAAGGACATCTGGTTCAAAGCTTGTCACCGAAACTACTGCACACTTCGTGTGTGAAGGGGGCTTCAAAAGATTCCAACTGTGCAAAGGCTGATTGTGTCTGCTCTGCAAAAGCTGGTGATGTCTCCTCTATGAAACTCACAAAAGAAGTCTCCAGAAAAGTAGACTACCGTCTGTACCCCCTTGTTTGGCTGAGACAAAAAAGTGTAAACCTTAGGGGTAAAGTAGTCTATTCGCATGCTTGAGTAGAACCTATAAATAGTGAAGGCTGGCTAGGTCTAGGTAACACTTTGAGAAGCCATCTTTAGAACTCCTAGAACTATATGCCACATCCATGTGACTCAGTACTGTGAGTATTTTGTGTTCCCTGTTCATGCAATAAAATTTTCATTTTGTTCTCATATGTTGCATGAACTTGTATCCCTGTTTTGACCTACATGTGTTGATTTTTCGGTGTCACACTTCGTTCTGTTCTAGCCTGAGTTGTTGCACTGTTTCTTTTCTAGAGAAGGGCATTAGTGTTCTGTGCGTGCGAAGTGTGTGTATCTTTCAGTGTGTGTTTGCTCTGTGTAAACTAGAGGCAAGTCCTCTTTGATTACTAGCGAAGCACTGAGTAAAGTCGAGCTCAAAGCCTATTTCCCTTCCTCAGCCAAAGTCCTTATTGCAGTCTGTACTGTCTGCTTTCTCCCCTTTGAAATACGAAACCTAGTACTAGTTACTAGTGCGGAGTATCTGTTTGAAGCCCTCAGAGGGAAACTTACTCCTGCGAAGTGTGAAGTGCGAAGCATGCTCAAAGGTACCTTGTGTGCGGAGCCTGCACTTTCCCTACAGAGTTGTGTTTTGGGTTTGTGGGTGTGAGCAAAGTCTTCTTGTCTTCAGATTTTTTGCTCTTTGCAAAGCCTAGGTTCGAAGCTGTAAAATACCTCCGAACTAGACCTACGAAGGGTGTGTTCGAATCCTGTTCTGTAGGAGACTGTTTTAAAGTAGAAGGCAAGTTTTTGCCTGAAATTTTAAAAGCTCCCATTCACCTCCCCTCTGACCGCCCTTTTCGGTCCAATAGGAAGCATCAATTTCCAGCTCTAGAAGGAGTACACCGACTTCTTCCCAACGAAGGCCATCAATGAGAGGTGGTACTCTGACTGGATCCACCATTGGTTCTACGTGGCGGTGGGGCCAGACTCCGGGCTCATGGGGCCCCTGCGCCAAATTTAGTACCGGAGGGAGGCAGACGTCGAAGCTGATGTCGACTAGGTCTTCACTCCAATCCAGCTTCTGCAGATAGTAGCTCGTCGGATGAGCATGCGGGACCTAGCCGAGGAGTTCGTCTCCCTCCAGATCCTGCCTTTGAAGGCGACGTGGCCTCTCGCCCTCCAAAGCACTAAGGATGGACCACCTCTGGAGATGTCCTCCAGCCCGATTGGTATGTCTCACTCCTTACCCCTACAATGAATAACTCCATATCTTATGTGGTTAGACATAGTGCTAAGGGTACCTCCAGATCTATAGGGTCATGCGTGGCTAAAACTCCCGAACAGGTGGTTCGGGTGGTCGAAAAAATCTTCGGCCCCCCACTCTAGTGGAAAAGAAGCGGAGGATGGAGCTGGTGGGTTCCAGGGAGCGATTCAACCATGTATGGAGCGCCTTGCGGATCAAGCCCCGGTAACTCCTGCGCATCGATCTTCTGAACATGGCTCCGAAGAAGAGGAAAGCGGACTCCAACCCAAATGGTCTTTCGAAGCGGCCTTCAATGAAGACCACGAGCAGGCCCAAGCACCTCTCCGCTGCCTCCTCTTCCTTCGGTGACTCAAGAGAGGAGACGCCAAGTGGGGGGCTGGTGCCCAATCCGGAGGCCTCTGCACCGGGCCTTGAAGCTCCCGTGCTAAACCCCATCATGGGCGGTGATGTTGCTGGTGATGCAGTGGCCGGCGAAGTGTCGTCCAGGCTCTCGGTGGAGAAGGACACGGAAGGGGAAGCCGCGGGGGTCTTCGCGACCCCATGGGTTGCTATGCCTTCCGACGAGGCGGTTGAAGGGGCTTCGGGCAACTCTCGTGGAAGCTCAGAGAAGGATAGCACAGCCTGCGGGGGGCTAGCCGACCCCTTAGCAGAAGTGATTAGGAGCGCTAATGTTGCGGCCGAGCTGACCGCCGCATTGGGCGTATCCCCGGCGAACTCGCTAGGGGAATTCTTCCACATCACCCAGTCTTCGGTGGCTGCACGGTCTTCAGACTCCTTGCTAGAAGGGGCTCTGGATGGTAAGTGGCTTCGTTCAGGCCTGCATCCTTAGGCCTCATCGTCCTTACATTTTCCCTGCATTATTTACAGACATCTGTCCGCACGTAGCTACTTTGGACGAGGATGCCTCTTCTCTGCCCCCGCTTCCTCAAGAAGGCACCGAGGTGAGGCCAGGGGGCTCCGTCGAGATAGTCGAGGTATTGGAGTCTGACGAGGAGGTGAATTCAGGGATGGCTCGAAGGGTGGCCTCTCCGTTCTCTGAAGTCCCCCTGGGGGAGAACCGGACCATGCGCGCACGGGCATCCTCTTTCTGGCTCCATTTGTGTGCCCCTAACTATATCTCGTCGCGCGAACGGAGCCCCTACACTAGGCTTACTTGGGTCTAAGGCACACAGGCCTGGTCTCGGAGGTCGGTCGGTCGGATAGGGCTGACCTAAACTTGGCCATAGACAGCGCGGCTTGCCAATTATGCTTTCTCGAGCATCTTCAAACATGCTTCCCTTCCTTCCTCCTATCTAACCTTCCCGCTTCTTTATGGGCAGCTCGACGTCTTGGCCCAAGGGTCATTGACATCTCTCTTCATGGAACGAAGCCGCCACAACCGCGAAGTCGTGGGGCTCCATGAGTGAGTTGAGGCGGCCGAGGGAGTGTCCTGGGAGCTTCGGGCTAAATGGGAATCCCTAGTCATTGAAGCGGCGAAGATCCATGATAAGGCTGCTGAGGTCGAAGGGCTTCAGGCATTGTAAGTGGAAGTTGCCAACCTCCAAGCACAGGCAGCTGAGATCGGGGAACTTCGGACTCAAGAAGCCGAAGCCGATGAGCTCTAGGTTGAAGTCACCGAGATCGAGGGGCTCCATGCGCGGGCGGCTGAAGCTGAGGCCCTCAAAGCCTAGAGAATCAAGCTAGACTGGACGATCAAAGACCTCCTGGCTTCGAACGGGGAGTTGAAGGAGTCATTGGCGAAAGGTGAGGAGGTGGCGGCCGACGCCGTAGGGACTCTCCGGGATGTCTTGGAGTGCTTCGAGACATCCTACGCCTTTCGACATTGCTTGCGAGCCCCTGAGTCGTCAGCTGAAGCTTATCCAGGCTGCTGCTAACAAGATGGATGCCACCACGGCCAAGTACGGGGAGGTCACGAGGTGAGTGGCCGCCCTTGGCATTCTTCATCACCTTGAAGCTGTCGGGGTGCTATTCCGATGATGACATGGAAAACCCCGGTCGTATTCGGTGGGACCACCTCCTCTCCCTGACTCCAGCCGCGGTGAAGTCTTGGACGGACAAAGCCCATCGTTCGAACCTGCCACAGACGCAACCTCTTTGTACTTGGGCGTAGCTTCATGAAGATCAAAGATCCTAGAGGGCTTCGAAAAAGGCAAAGAAGAAGCGATCTACAGGTATGGATCACGCAGCCCTAGGGCTCCGAGGGCACTGGCCGGAGAGGGTTCTTAGGATCGGGCAGTCTGTAGGATCAAAAGGTTTTTTGGTTCCTCCTTGGATTAGACACCAATTTTTCATAGGGTCTCGAGTGTCGCTTGTATATTTTACTTGTCTTGTAATTGTGACTTATTTTATTTAATAAGATCAGATTGTTTATCTTGTTTCGGTGTTTATCACCATTGTTGGGAGAAAATATTTCATCCTCCAAATGTTAAGGAAGCCTCAACAACAACACAATAAGAAGAAATGAAGTCAGAAGTTTTGGTCTCCGTAGATCCTAAAAGCATCAAGGTTTCGCTGTATTTGGAGCTCTCTACAGTGAAGGCCTCCGTCAATGCCCTGGTGTGACAAAGCCTTCTAGAGCCTCTTTACCTGAAGGGTTACTGCCAACAAGGACAGAAGGATTATCTTCTCACTGATTAGATTAACCTTTTACTCTTTTAACCCTACAAAGGATATTGTTGGGGGAAAATACTTCATCCTCGGGACTTTAGAGATCAGAAACCAAAGATAATTCATCAACTTCGAAGCATGTGTTCATCTCCAAGATGATGTAGGTTTCAAGATGAAGGATACTTCGGCTTCATGGTTCAAAGGTATCTTCTGAAGGCTCTGAAGCTACAGTGGAAAAAACAAGACTGATAAGACGTCTGCCTTATCTATCTTCTCTAGATAGATTTTACTATTTTAACCCTATTCAGGGTACCAAATAGTTTCCACTATCTCGGTTGTAATTGAGGGGTAAATATTTCTTTTCCTTAGAGTTTTTACCTATAAATACCCCCTTCTTACCCTATAATAGGCATCAAATACTCAATTATTCAATACATAACCTCGAACTACTTTGAGCTATTATCCTATTCGGATGCTCGAAATAGTCTGCATCACAAACTCTTCGTTTGTTAGTTCTTAATCTTCGAGAACCTGTTAGCATAATCCTTTGCGCCAACAGTTGGCACTGTCCGTGGGGAACCTAGTTCTAAAAGCTAGTTCTTTGTCGCTGACTGCACTTCGAAGAGCACTTGTGAAGGGAGCTTTGAGGTCTCAGGATTCCGCGCACCCTTCGGTAAGGGGCTTCCTAGTGCAGCTCAAAGGCCTTTCCTCGCCTTCCCAAACCAATCAAAGTCTTTGGTCTTCGGACCTCATCTTTGTTAGCCATGCCTCCCAAGTGGAACCTAGCCTCCAATCCTCCCTGAATGTCCCCTCGGACCAACGGTGCAGGACCCTCAGTCATTCCACTGACCCCCGAAGGGGTCGCCGGACGTCGAGCACCCAGAGGCCCCCCGAGCCGCTCCCACGGTGCTCCAGACCGATTACACCAGTTCTCGAGACCCGGAGCTCCCGCCCGGAGGAGATGAATACCTTCCTGAGGACGCAGCTACCCAAGTAGCGCGACTTCAGGAGGAAGTAGCAAGGTGGAGGCAAGCGGCTGCTGATCGACTTCGCTCCCAAGCCTTCACTCATGCTCCGGAAGGGCCTCAATATGGCGGTCCTAGTGATCTCCCCAAAGCTCTCCAAGACCCGGAGGAAGCCAATAATGCATCCTTCAATGACGAGTCTCCGTTGCATCCGGACCTGTAGAAAGTGCCCTTCGATCCCAGGTTCAAGGCCTCAAAGTTGCACAAATACTCCGATGGGTCTGACCCCGGAGAGTTCTCTCGTTCGTATGCTTTGGCAATAGAAGCCAGTGGAGGGGTGCATAACACTATGGTGAAGTGTTTCCCCCTCGCACTTGAAGGTGTAGCTCTCCGATGGTTCTGGTCTCTAAAGCCAGGATCGATCAAGTCTTGGGAGCAGCTGAAGAGGAAGTTTGTAAGCAACTTCCAGGGTATGTTTGTAGCCCCAATGTCGACTGGGAGTCTGTTCCAAGTGAAGCAGCGAGCGGGGGAGACGCTTTGAGAGTATTTCACATGCTTTGCCCACACCAAGTCTTAGATCAAAGTCTTGTCTCCCTCTTCGGTAGTCGATGCCGCGCGCGAAGTGGTGTTGAACCCAGATCTCCTCAACAAGCTTCATCGGAAACTGGTGTCATCTATGGCACAACTGATGGCATACTTCGAACAATATGCCAAGGCAGAGGAAGGCTGCCTCCGAAGAACCACAACACCGGTACCAGCCCTTCGAGAAGTGAAGACGAAGCCCGAAGTCCAAACCTCTCCACAAGCCCCCCTGGATAATCACTTCAATGATCATAAGTGGGGAAAGAAGCACTTCCGCTCTGAGGTGTTAAATATTGCACCCTCCGCCCCAAAGGCGCCTGCCAACTTTCAACAGGCACAAGGTTTCAAGGCTGACACCTCGAAGCCCCAAGAAAGAGTGGCTGGCAGGCGCCAAAGCTTCTTCTATTGTGTGCATAGCGAGAATAGAAGTCATGACATAAAAGATTGTAAGTCTGTATTAACCCTTCGGGGTGAATACCTAGGACGAAGCTCAGGGCGAGGTACTTCGGACCGAGCCCCTCCAGCGGTGCGTTCGGAGCCTGTGCAAGACGTGGCTCAAGCCAGCAACCCCGAAGCACCAATGCAGCTCCCGGTGGCCAATATTATGCCATCACCGAGCATGAAGATCCCCGAGATCACGGCAAGCGAGTGGTCCTGCCCATCTCCGAAGGGGGGTGTAACATCCCAAGATTTAAAAATAAATAAAATAAAGAAAATGAATTTTCTGGAATATAAGTGATTTATGAAATTAAAGAAAATACTAAAAGAGACCTAACAAAGCCAAACATGAAGAAAATACTTCAAATTTTAACTTGGAAAATTTATGGTGGAATCTAGAGGCCAAGATATAATTTCAGGAATATTTACAAATTTTTATCAACAGTGATTCAAAACTTAAATAAATAAATGAATTACTGGAATTATTTTAATTAAGAAAAGTATTTTAAATAAACTTGGGCCGCCAACCTCCAATCTACCCTGGCCCAGCCCAGTCCAAGCCTGGTGACGCTGACGTGTGGGGTCCCCCTGTCGGCACCGCTCCCTCCTCTCTCTCCCGCCCGCACCCCGCCTCGGCCCCACACGTCAGCCACTCCCTCCCCCTTGTTTGGCCACTAACCGCCCGGGCCCGTCTGTTGGCCCCTTTCCTTTTTCGATCGCCCGCTGACAGGTGCGACCCACCTGTCGGATCCATCGTCCCCGATGGAACCCCCCTCCCCTTTCCTTTCCCGGCGATCACCTTCCATTTTCTCGCCGCCGGCCGCCCGTAACCACCGATTCGAGCCCGGATTCCTTCCCCCCTATCACCGGCGATCCATTTCCATCTATGGCCGACGCGGTTTCACGCTTAAGGAAGCTTGGCTCGGTTTCCTTCCGTTTAGCCACTGCCGACGACACTAATAAGAACCCCTCGGCTCGCCGCCCATTTCCCACACCCCCTTAGCCCTAGCCATCGCAAACCAGAGTGCCGCCACCCACTTTTCGGCCTTCGCCTCTGTTTTGCCTCTGGTCGCCGCTCGCCGCCGAAATGAGCCATCGCCGTCCACGCCGTCGCCATCCTCGGGACTGCCGTCTCCCGCCCGTCCTCGGCATCCACTCCGTTGGCCATGAGTGCCACCAGATCGTCGTCGCCGTCAAGCACCCGAGACTCCTTCGCCGTCTACCCTCGCCTCCGGTCACCGTCGGACGTCCTTCTCCGCCGTCGCAGGTACAGTCATGACCGCCGTCCCCTCCCCTTTCCATTTTCGCCATGATCTAAGCCCCTAGGCCCTCGCCGTCGCCATCGCCTCCGCACCCGAGCCCCACCGTCGCCGGTGACGAAGGGTACTTTACTGCCTTACGCACGTGCTGTGCCGGATTGAATCCTGGCCGCATGTTCGTGATCGAAGCGCCCTGATTAAATCCCTACAGGATTTAATCTCAGCCCTTGATCCGGTCAAAGGGGTATAGGGCCATCTGGGCCGTCGATCGCCACTTAAGCAATCCCGCCTCGCGCCTGGCCCTTAGATCTTGATCAAACTATCCAGATTGATCGGGTCCACGCGCATAGTGAACCAGTTCACTGTGGGCCTAGCTCACCGTGGACCAGAACCCATTTTCTGTTTAAAATAAAATTCAGAAATTGATTTGAACTTTAGAAATTCATAACTTGCTCATTTTAACCCCAAATTTCACCATTCAAATTTTGTTAAATTCCTCTTTTTATTCTCTACACATTAATGCCATAAAAACAATATGTCCTTTTAGCACAAAATATTCTTAGTAAATAAATGAATAAAAAACCCTTAGGGATAAATTGATAATTCATTAGGAAAAACCCTAAAATCTAATCCTTAACATTTTTCAACATAACTTCTGAATAATAAAGCTCAATTCACATATTTAAATCATAAAACTTGTATGTTTATGTTTTGTGATACTTTGATTGTTTATTGAATGTTTTATTTAATTTTTCTGTATCGAGAAGACTACGAGATCGTCGAGGAGCCGGAGTTTTACCCCGAGGTTCCTCCATCACCATTTGCTGATCAAGGCAAGTCACAACCCCCATTTTGATCATCATTGAGCCCATGTTTTAATAAATTATTCCTATAACTCATAGGATAATATTGCATTAGTCCAATATCAAGCCCTACACTATATTTATTAGATCCCCGTCCTTGTGTGCAAACCCAAGCCATGCTTATTGAGCCTACTCTCCTTGTCTCTCTACAATATTATATTAGCTAGTGTCCAATGTACCGACACAACTGCTATAGGATAAAAGAATGAGTCGTAGATAGTTGGATTCTAATATATGTATTTCCCCATTATTCTCGTCTTTGGACTCTATTGGAGTTGGCTATGTTATAAGTATGGTGGGTTCCGGGTGCAAGCTAGGGCATTTGTTGGTCGCACTTGGGGCACTATAAGGACCGGTCTGCGGGATTTGTTGCAAAGCACTTCCGTACTAACCACAAGTCTCATGGGTAAGTCCTAACTGGAAGTATGGAACAATCAGACTCGATGCACCATAGTGGAGGGGGCAAGGGGCAACCTGCGGGTGACTTGTACCGACGTGGCTCAAGGGGGGGTATGGTGTTGGCTCGACGCGTCGGGGCACCATATGAAACCCATAAGAGGGTGCTGTCGGGTCGAGGCGGTCCATAAGGAAGGTTTTGGCATGAGTTCCCGTGGTATGGGTCATCGCGTTACACTGTGTAAGGGATGAGTGTGTGCCTTGTGGGTAAAGTGGTACACCTCTGATCAGAGTATTTAATCTTTTCGCAAAACCTAGCCCATGGTCGAGGGCGGGTTGTGTGACTTCTTGCAGTTAGTTTACAATTGTTTGAATGGTTGAGTTATACATGGCATGTAAGGACTGTTGAGCGAGGGTGGGCTGACTGTACCCCTCGAGTTAGAAGATGATGCATACACATGTTTACATTTCTGTATTAATAACTTGATCACATTTAATTGCTTTACAAATATGCTTTTCCACAAAATTAGCGACTACCTTCCTTGTTATTACTCTGCATTATATTTTCATCTGGTGGCTTGCTGAGTACGATTGTACTCACCCTCGACTTACACCACCAGAGCCCGTCTACTACGAGGAGGATGAAGGTCTGGAGTAGCGACCCAGTCAAGGCGAGACTAGAAGGAGACGTTCATCTAGGACCCTTGTTTTATTAGTTTCTCTTCACTTTATTCACTTTTGTACTAATGCGGTCTACGAACCATGAATGCTTGTCGTATTGTACGTGGTCGTGTGATGAACGTCTTGATTTATTGATTTTCTATGGAATTTCAATAAAGGTCCGGATTTATTAAATCTGGGCTTTACAAGATGGTATCAGAGCCAACTTGACTGTAGGAAGCCAAATAGACCTGACCCTAGGACTTATAATAACCATATTTTCTTACAAAATTACTTACCCTCTCATCTTCTGGAGTTTCACAAAAAATTTCTCTCTTTTGTAGATGTCGGTCCATACCATGAGTGGGACTCTCCGCGGTGAGGCTGGATTCATCCACGAGCTTCGCATGCTCGTCAGTTTCCTCGGGTTCAAGAATGAGCCAATGTTTCACAGAGTCTTCCCCGATGAGGACGAGAGCTACTGCGAGGTCACCATCGTCATCCAGCCCTCGACGCAGACAGCCCACACTTACCGAGCAAGAGGACCTACCTTTTTGGTGGCCAGTCAGCGCACCGCCCTTCAGGCCCTCACCGAGCTCCGGGTGATCTACGACAGCCAGCTCCATGACACGGACTATCACTTCATGCCCATGCGCACTCCGGGGAGTCCACACAGCGTCTACATCAGCACACTCTCCCAGCGCCACTCCGCCGTCGGCCACACTATACGTCTATTGGAGGCAATGGACGAGCTCCACTACGAGGCTCTGTAGGATGCCAACGGCCAGCGTGACACCATTGACTTTTATCGCCACTCTTCAGAGGATTTGAACCGCGAGAACGGAGAGCTTCATCGCCGTGTCCAGCAGGGGCACCGTTTGGCCACCGAGGCTGAGGAGTTGAGGTGCCAGAATGAGCTCCTACGTTAGAGCGTCGCCAACACCGCACAGCTTCGCCATCAGATCAAGAAGCTGTAGAAGGACCTAGAGGAGGTCGCCCCCCTTCCGCCCCACAAGCGGAAATCACTCCGGATCCCCATGGTTTGGCCCAAGAGGATCTCCCGCAGTGCACCTCACACCGGATCCTCCAGCTCCACCACCCCTGCACCGACCATCTCCACCGAGCCCGTGATCGAGTCGTCCCCTGAGCTGCCTTAGATGTAGTTTCTACGGTTGCTTGTTTCCTTTTCATTGTTTTTGATTGTATTGCCACTCATGTCAAATATAAGGCATGGGTGAAGATTAAATAAAAGACTTATATGTAATAGTCTAGGATAACACTTTTTGGAAATAAAACTTAGCCATATTTCTAGGATGACCAACACTTAGGGATCCAACGCTCCCCAAAACGGAGGGGACAACGGAAACTTGCCCCAATGGGGAGCAACGGGGCAGAGGCAGGCCCCAGTCGCCAACCACCCCACATTGGCCGAGATGATGGCTAACTAGAACCAACTAATATCCACGCTGTTGAACCAGATGCAACAACAGCAAAACCAGATGCAGGAGCAACAGGCTCAATTCTTTCATCTCCACCAACAGTAGCCCGAGATTCCTCGTCCCGCCACTCCCGCTCTGGCACCTGCCTCACAACTGTCGGAATTTCTCCGAGTCCGCCCTCCCACGTTCTCTAGCACCACCAACCCCATGGAGGCTGGTGACTGGCTAAGAACAATAGGGAAAAAGTTGGATCTCTTGACTTGCACTGAGCAGGAGAGGGTAGCCTTCGCTGCCCACCAACTCCAGGGACCCGCTGTAGAATGGTGGGATAACCAGCGCGAGGCTGTGCCAGAGGGACACGTCCATACTTGGGCGGAGTTCTCCGCCACTTTCTGCGCAGCCCACATCCCTGACGGCATTATTGCCCAAAAGCAGCAGGAGTTTAGGGACCTGCAGCAAGGAAGCAGGTCTGTAACAGAATACCTACACGAGTTTAACCGGCTAGCCCGGTATGCACCGGAGGAAGTCCGTGCTGATACGGCCCGGCAGCCCAAGTTTCTCCGGGGGCTGAAGGACGAGCTTTCCCTTCAGCTGGTCTTCAGAGACTACGCCAACTTTCAAAAGTTAGTCAACAAGGCCATTATTCAGGAGACCGAGCAGAACAAGGTCGACCTGAAGAAGAATAGGATAATCGCTTTCTGCTAGAATCAAGAAATGGCGCAGAGGCCACGATTTGCACCTCCCCCACTAGCGCCCCAATATCACCCGCGCCCGGTGTACCATCCCGCGCCACCCGCCGCCAACCCAGGAGCTGGACATCCTCGTCCTGCCCCCGCCACACCGGCCGCTCCATCCGCCCCTGCCAAGAAAGCAGAGATTCTGTGAGACAAGCACGACAAGCCTGTGATTTGCTTCAACTGCCGCCAGGAAGGGTATTACTCCCACTAGTGCCCCCACCCCAAGCGTCCTCAAGGAGTCGCGGCCAACCCTGCCGTCCGCGCCCACGTCAATCATGTATCCGCCGAGGAAGCCCAGGCTGCACCAGAAATTGTCATGGGTAAGTTTACAGTACATTCGGCCCCTGCAGTGGTCTTATTTGATACTGGAGCTACACACTCCTTTATTTCAACAACTTTTGTGGAAAAGTATAATCTGAACAAATGCGAATTAGCAAGACCAGTATTAATAGCCACCCCTGGCAAACAAATCCAAGCCCACTCTTATAGTCCAAGGGTATGGGTAGATATCCAAGGTACAATATTCTGGGCCGACCCCATCCTAATAGAATGCCAAGGTTTGGATCTGATACTAGGAATGGATTGGCTCAATAAACACCAGGGTGTGATAAGATGTGCCCGGAGGCAAGTAACTGTGACCAGTGAAGAAGGGACTGTTGTAACATTCCAGATGCCAAGTCAGAAGTCCGGAAGACCTCGTCTACACCAGATTACCTTGGAAGAGATACCAGTAGTCTGCGAGTACCGGTACGTATTTCCAGAGGATTTACCAAGGATGCCACCCAAAAGGGACACCGAGGTCCGAATTGATCTAGTACCCGGAACCACTCCCATCTACAAGCGACCGTATCGGATGGCCGCTAATGAGCTAGCCGAGATGAAGCAGCAACTTGAGGACCTTGAGAAGAAAGGTTACATCAGACCTAGCACATCCCCGTGGGGAGCCCCCGTCATCTTCGTTGAGAAGAAGGAGGACAAGGCTAAGCGTATGTGCGTGGATTATCGAGCCTTGAATGAGGTAACCATCAAAAATAAGTACCCATTACCCAAGATCGATGATCTATTTGATCAGCTGAAAGGAGCCACAGTGTTCTCCAAGATCGACCTACGGTCTGGTTATCATCAGCTGAAGATTCGAGAGGAAGACATACCCAAGACGGCATTCACTTCTCGCTATGGACTTTATGAGTGCACCGTCATGTCCTTTGGATTGACCAACGCCCCGGCTTTCTTCATGAATATGATGAATAAGGTGTTCATGGAATACTTGGACAAGTTTATTGTGGTATTTATCGATGACATCCTCATCTATTCTAAGGACAAAGAAGAACACGAGACCCACATCCGATTGACCCTAGGAAAACTAAGGGAACATCAGTTATATGCCAAGTACAGCAAGTGCAAATTTTGGACGGCGGAAGTAAAATTCCTTGGGCATATCATCTCCGCACAAGGTATCGCAGTAGACCCTGCTACCATAGAAGCAGTTACTGATTGGCTGCCACCCACCAACGTATCTGAGATACAGAGTTTTCTTGGGCTAGCAGGATACTATAGACGATTTATCGAAAATTTCTCCAAGATAGCCAAACCCATGACCAAGTTGTTGCAAAAGGGAGAGAAGTTTGAATGGACTCCCAAATGTGAGAAAAGTTTTTGGACCCTTAAGTCACGGCTGGTGTCAGCACCTATACTGACCCTACCAAATATAAGGAAGGACTTTCATGTCTATTGCGATGCATCTCGCCAGGTATTGGGATGTGTTCTTATGCAAGACGGGAAGGTTGTCTCGTACGCCTCTTGGCAATTGATACCCCATGAGCTAAACTACCCTACTCATGACCTGGAATTGGCCGCTGTTGTGCACGCCCTGAAAATATGGAGGCATTATTTGGTCGAAAACCGCTGCGAAGTCTTTACGGACCACAAGAGTTTGAAGTATATCTTCACGCAGCCGGATCTCAACCTTAGGCAAAGGCGATGGTTAGAATTGATAAAGGACTACGACCTAGGCATTCACTACCATCCCGGCAAAGCAAACGTGGTAGCTGATGCATTAAGTCGTAAAGGATATTGCACCGCCATCGTAATCCAGGATCACGCGCCTTTGTTATATAAGGAGATGGAAAAGTTAAATCTCGGGTTAACCACAGGAGCCTATCTAGCCAACCTGAAGACCCGACCGATCCTGTTCGAACAGATCTGTGAGGCTCAGTTAGAAGACCCGGACATAGCCGCAATTAAGAAGAACATGAGACAGGGCAAGGCCCCAGGATTTTCAGAGGATGAGAATGTCACCACATGGTTCAGAACTAGGATCTATGTACCCGATAAACCAGAAATAAAGACCCTTATTCTAAGGGAGGCCCATGATACTCTGTACTCCATCCATCTCGGGAGTACAAAGATGTACCAAGACCTGAAGGAATGTTATTGGTGGGTTACCATGAAGAAGGAAATTGCTCAGTTTGTCACAGAATGTGACACCTACCGACGAGTGAAGGCAGAACATCAGAGACCCACCGGGCTGTTACAACCACTTAAAGTGCCTGAATGGAAATGGGAAGAAATCGGTATGGACTTTATCACTGGACATCCAAATACCCAACTTGGTTATGATTCTATATGGGTAATCATCGATCGACTAACGAAGGTAGCTCACTTCATAGCCGTCAAGACGACCTTCAGCGGCCCTAAACTAGCAGAGTTGTATATGGCCCGCATAGTATGTCTTCATGGAGTACCTAAAAAGATAGTCTCCGATAGAGGGAGTCAGTTTATGTCTCGGTTCTGGAAAAACCTTCAAGAGGAAATGGGAACGAGACTAAACTTCAGCACAGTATACCACCCTTAGACAGATGGACAAACTGAAAGGTTGAATCAGATATTAGAGGATATGCTTCGGGCATGTGTCTTGGATTTTGGAGGAACTTGGGACAAGAGTTTACCGTACGCCGAGTTTTCGTACAACAATAGTTATCAAGCCATACTTCAGATGTCCCCATTCGAAGCTTTATATGGACGCAAGTGCAGGACGCCTTTACTTTGGGATCAAACCAGTGAATCCCATGTGTTTGGAACAGACATCCTTCGGGAAGCTGAAGAGAAGGTACGGATTATCAGAGACCGACTCAAGACAGCCCAATCTCGACAGAAGAGCTATGCAGACAATCATCGTCGAGAGTTACCCTTTGAAGAGGGAGACCACGTCTACCTCCGAGTTACTCCTCTCCGTGGCACTCAACGGTTTAACATGAGAGGAAAGTTGGCACCTCGCTACGTTGGACCTTTCCTCATTGTCTGGCGTCAAGGCGAGGTCGCTTATCAGTTAGAGATACCACCCTCATTGGCTGGGGTGCATGACGTGTTTCACGTATCACAACTAAAGAAGTGTCTTCGAGTCCCAGCAAAGCAAGTTGACCTTCAGCAGTTGAATATACAAGAGGATCTGACTTATGTTGAAAAGCCCGTCAGAATCTTGGAAGTCAAAGAAAGGATCACCAGGAGCCGAGTCATCCGTTTCTGTAAAGTTCAGTGGAGCAAGCATCCCGTAGAGGAGGCTACATGGGAAAAAGAGGAAGAACTAAAGGCACAACATCCAGAGTTATTCGAGGATGGATTCGAATCTCGAGGATGAGATTCTCTGTAAGGGGATAGGATTGTAACATCCCAAGATTTAAAAATAAATAAAATAAAGAAAATGAATTTTCTGGAATATAAGTGATTTATGAAATTAAATAAAATACTAAAAGAGACCTAACAAAGCCAAACAGGAAGAAAATACTTCAAATTTTAACTTGGAAAATTTATGGTGGAATCTAGAGGCCAAGATATAATTTCAGGAATTTTTACAAATTTTTATCAACAGTGATTCAACCATTAAATAAATAAATGAATTACTGGAATTATTTTAATTAAGAAAAGTATTTAAAATAAACTTGGGCCGCCAACCTCCAATCTACGCCGGCACTGCCCAGTCCAAGCCTGGTGACGCTGACATGCACTACAACAATCCAGGAAACTTCCGTCGGCCAAAGCCGACGGAAGTTAGCCCTTTTTCCGACGGAAGAATCTAACTTCCGTCGGCATTTGGCCGACGGAAGCATGTAGACGGAAATTAGATAACTTCCATCGGCCGCCGAAGGAAGTTAGATAAATTCCGTTGGCCACACCTAGCCGACGGAAGTTACTAGGAAATCGGTAACTTCCGTCAGCCAAATCCTAGCCGACGAAAATTTCTTTTTTTTTGTTTTTTCTTTTTTCTGTCGACATGCCAATAACTTCCGTCGGCTAATATTGGCCGACGGAAGTTAACTAAAAAATCCCAAAAAAAAAGAAAATTTGCAAAAGAGGAATTTGCTTCGGCTGCATGCATGCTAGCGTCGAATACAAAGAGCATGGAGTTTCCTTCAATTGGCCACAAATAACTTTTAAATATCTGTGCAGTGAATGAGTGGAATATAAACAGTCATTTTGAGTGTTCAAACAGTAAAAATGATCTAGATGCCCATGCAGGTGTGCCTCTGCAAGAGTGCGTCCAGCACTCTGAGTGGTTGTAGATTTATCCCTAGAGTCTGCAAAACCCAGGTCTATGATAGGGGGTGCACTCACTGTGTGTACTTGTCTAATGTAGTGTAAAACAAATCTAAACTGCATTCCAATAAACAAATGGATCCAGACTGAATCAACACTCTGAAATCCAGTTTATGCACAACTGTTTTATGATTCACAATAGTAACCATCTGGAACCAGAGTTTAGCACTTTTTTAGGAGAAACCATTGAACTAGAGTCTAGAACTGCAAGCAGAAATTATTCTAGTTCCAATATCAAGGGTCCTGATCAGGGGATGAAAAAAAGAACATAACACCATTTTCACCTCTTTTGTCAACATTTACAAATGTCTGAGAATCAAACTTATCTGATTCTAGCCTACAACGCTGTAAGACAAGAGAACTCTGGTGTCAACCAAAACTTATGGAGGAGAAGCTTCGTAAAGTAATCACCTGACAACACATATCTAATCTTGACAGCACACGCTGCCTGCAGCGAAATAGGTTACTCCAAGCTAAAAATGACTAATAGACAAGCTCGTATTAATGAGGCAATAAACTAATGGAGGAGATGGTCATCAAACCAATCCCTATACACAATTGGGGGTTGCCAAACGTAATAAACTAGTAGTAGCTTTGTATGCAAATGAACCAAAAATTGGGGAAGCAAAAGCTAAGAGCTCACCAACTCAGGAAACGCCGTCGCTCCTCTACAGCTTCTGGATAGCGGCATACATCTTCCTCCTGGACCCAATGGCACCAATGCCCATGTCCTTGAGATCCTCCAACATTAGCAGCGGGAGCACTTCGTCGTCTACCTCGTGGATCTCGAACACCGACGCATACCGAGAGAGGCCGAGTCCATCCAGCCAGGTTTTAACGCCGCCGTAAACCATGGCCCCAGGAAGACGGCTGTTCGGGAGGCCCCAGTCCACCACGCCGTCCGACTGGGAGGCGGGCGGAGGCGGGTGGAGGCGGCGGGAGGCCGAGGAGGCGGCAGGAGGCCGGGGAGGCGGGCGGAGGCGACGGGAGGTCGGGGAGGCGGGTGGAGGCGGCGGGAGGCCGGGGAGGCGGGTGGAGGCGGGTGAAGGCGGGCGGAGGCGGCGGGAGGTCGGGGAGGCAGGCGGAGGCGGCGGGAGGTCGGGGAGGCAGGCGGAGGCGGCGGGAGGCCGGGGAGGCGGGCAGAGGCGGCGGAGGCCGGGGAGGCGGTGGAGGCGGCGGGTGTAGTCGCGCGGAGGCGGCGGCGGGGAAGAGGAGAAGGGGAAAAACCTAGGGCTGGGAAAAAGAGGGCGGGGGCTAGGAAAAAAAAAGCGTGCGGCGGGAAACTTAACTTCCGTCGGCCACATCTAAAGCCGACGAAAGTTAATTTTAACTTCCGTCGGCTTTAATGCTGGCCGACGGAAGTTAGGGGATTTATATCGGACGGGGAAAAGGCCTCTATCTTCCGTCGGCCACTGTAAAAAGCCGACGAAAGTTAGCTTAACTTCCGTCGGCTCCTCTAGGCCGACGGAAGTAACTTACGTCGGCTTTTCGAAATGCCGACGGAAGATAAAATAGCCGACGAAAACTTTCTGTTTTCTTGTAGTGATGTGGGGTCCCCCTATCGGTGCCGCTCCCTCCTCTCTCTCCCGCCCGCACCCCACCTCGGCCCCACACGTCAGCCACTCCCTCCCCCTCGTTTGGCCACTGACCGCCCGGGCCCGTCTGTCGGCCCCTTTCCTTTTTCGATCGCCCGCTGACAGGTGGGACCCACCTGTCGGATCCATCGTCCCCGATGGAACCCCCCTCCCCTTTCCTTTCCCATTGATCCCCTTCCATTTTCTCGCCGTCGGCCGCCCGTAACCACCGATTTGAGCCCGGATTCCTTGCCCCCTATCACTGGCAATCCATTTCCATCTATGGCCGACGCGGTTTCACGCTTAAGGAAGCTTGGTCGAGATTTGGAAACACTCGCCGGAGAGGGAAGGAAACCCTCGATTTCCTTCCATTTAGCCGCCGCCAATGACACTATAAGAACCCCTCGGCTTGCCGCCCTCTGCCCACCACCCCTTAGCCCTAGCCATCGCAAACCAGAGCGCCGCCACCCACTTTTCGGCCTTCGCCTCTATTTCACCTCTGGTCGCCGCTCACCGCCGACACGAGCCATCATCGTCCACGTCGTCGCCATCCTCAGGACCGCCGTCTCCCACCCGTCCTCGGCATCCACTCCGTTGGCCGTGAGCGCCACCAGATCGTCATCGGCGTCAAGCACCCAAGACTCCTTCGCCGTCTACCCTCGCCGTCGGTCGCCGTAGGACGTCCTTCTCTGCCGTCGCAGGTACGGTCATGACCGCCGTCCCCTCCCCTTCCATTTTCGCCATGATCTAAGCCCCTAGGCCCTCGCCGTCGCCGTCTCCGCCGCACCTGAGCCCCGCCATCACCGGAGACGAAGGGTACTGTACCCCCTTACGTGCGTGCCGTGCCGGACTGAATCCTGGCTGCACGTTCACGATCGAAGCGCCCTTATTAAATCCCTACTGGATTTAATCTTAGCCCTTGATCCTGGTCAAAGGGGTACAGGGCCATCTAGGTCGTCGATCGCCACTTAAGCAATCCCACCTCGCGCCTGGCCCTTAGATCTTGATCGAACGGTCCAGATCAATCGGGTCCACGCGCATAGTGAACCAGTTCACCGTGGGCCTGGCTCACCGTGGACCAGAACCCATTTTCAGTTTAAAATAAAATTCAGAAATTGATTTGAACTTTAGAAATTCATAATTTTGTTAAATTCCTCTTTTTATTCTCTACACATTAATGACATAAAAACAATATGTCCCTTTAACCCAAAATATTCTTTGTAAATAAAGGAATAAAAACCCCTTAGGGATAAATTGATAATTCATTAGGAAAAACCCTAAAATCTAATCCTTAACATTTTTCAACATAACTTCTGAATAATAAAGCTCAATTCACATATTTAAATCATAAAACTTGTATGTTTATGTTTTGTGATACTTTGATTGTTTATTGAATGTTTTATTTAATTTTTCTGTATCGAGAAGACTACGAGATCGTCGAGTAGCCGGAGTTTTATCCCGAGGTTCCTCCATCACCATTTGCTGATCAAGGCAAGTCACAACTCCCATTTTGATCATCATTGAGCCCATGTTTTAATAAATTATTGCTATAACTCATAGGATAATATTGCATTAGTCCAATATCAAGCCCTACACTATATTTATTAGATCCCCGTCCTTGTGTGCAAACCCAAGCCATGCTTATTGAGACTACTCTCCTTGTCTCTCTACAATATTATATTAGCTAGTGTCCAATGTACCGACACAACTGCTATAGGATAAAAGAATGAGTCGTAGATAGTAGGATTCTAATATATGTATTTACCCATTATTCTCATCTCTGGACTATGTTGGAGTTGGCTATGTTATAAGTATGGTGGGTTCCGGGTGCAAGCTAGGGCATTGGTTAGTCACACCCGGGGCACTATAAGGATCGGACTGCGTGATCTGTTGCAAAGCACTTCCGTACTAACCACAAGTCTAATGGTTAAGTCCTAACTGGAAGTATGGAACAATCTAACTCGATGCACCATAGTGGAGGGGGCAAGGGGCAACCTGTGGGTGACTTGTACCGACGTGGCTCAAGGGGGGTATGGTGTTGGCTCGACGCGTCGGGGCACCATATGAAACCCATAAGAGGGTGCTCTCGGGTCGAGGCGGTCCATATGGATGGTTTTGGCACGAGTTCCTGTGGTATGGGTCATCTCGTTACACTATGTAAGGGATGAGTGCGTGCCTTGTGGGTACAGTGGTACACCTCTGATCAGAGTATTTAATCTTTTCAAAAAGCCGAGCCCATGGTCAAGGGCCAGTTGTGTGACTTCTCATAGTTAGTTTACAATTGTTTGAATGGTTGAGTTATTCATGGCACGTAAGGACTGTTGAGCGAGGGTGGGCTGACTGTACCCATCGAGTTAGAAGATGATGCATACACATGTTTACATTTTTGTATTAATAACTTGATCACATTTAATTGCTTTACAAATATGCTTTTCCGCAAAATTAGCCACTACCTTCCTTGTTATTACTCTGCATTATATTTGCATCCAGTGGCTTGCTGAGTACGATTGTACTCACCACCATTGACTTACACCACCAGAGCCCGTCTACTACGAGGAGGATGAAGGTCTGGAGTAGTGACCCAGTCAAGGCGAGACTGGAAGGAGGCGTTCATATAGGACCCTTGTTTTATTAGTTTCTCTTCACTTTATTCACTTTTGTACTAATACGGTCTACGAAGCGTGAATGCTTGTCGTATTGTACGTGTG
This sequence comes from Zizania palustris, assembly GCA_019279435.1. Classification (NCBI taxonomy): domain Eukaryota; kingdom Viridiplantae; phylum Streptophyta; class Magnoliopsida; order Poales; family Poaceae; genus Zizania; species Zizania palustris. The sequence continues at coordinate 17,308,728 of JAAALK010000079.1, forward strand.
TAGGACCGAAAGTAGCGACCAGAGGGGGGGGTGAATGGGCGCCTTAAAAATTCTTTCGAATCAATGGCCTATTCCCAGTACCCAACGCACCTCAAAAGACTAAGCAGCAGAAAATAAACAGATAGCCTAAGTCTAAAGGTATCTAGCCTAGAAGCAGCTGATGACAAACCAGGCAGTGCTGATAGACAGATAAACAGTATATACAAGACTAGGCAAGACAAACTTCTCAGTAAGACAATCTCGGTGCACTATGAGAGAGAAGAGAAGTTACCTGTTCAAATCTGTCTCCTGTTCGAAACTCGGCGAAGACTGCTTCGCGGTTCGAAGCCTGCTTCACTGGTCGAAGTCTGGTTCGGAGGTGGTAGACGAAGTCTGTTGAAGGTGTTGTGAAAATGCCGAAGGTGGAAATCGAAGTGTGCTTCGAAGCGGAGTCTGAGAAAGTCGAAGCCTGCTTCGAAGTATGTACTTCGAAGGCAAGACTTCGAACACAGCTCCGAACTAAATACTTCGAAGCCAAACCTTCGAACAGAAAACTTTGAACGCAACACACAGACGGACAAACTTCGAACCAAGAAGTGAAGCCTGTCACACGACAGTGGCACCAAATTCGAAGCCTACACTCTACCTTCGAAAAGAACACAACAAGGACCTTCGAAGAGGATGGAAGCAAAACACTGAGCGAAGTTTAATAGAATAACAAACTTTGAATCCAACTTCGAAGAGCTCGAGTCGGAGTACCTTCGCACAGACGTTCGAAGTATGAAACGCTGTCAGTTCAAAAAGTACTTCGAAGTTATCATCTTAGAACACAAAGCGAAGATCGAAGCTCTACCGAAGCCTTTGAGTCGAAGCACAACCTTCGAACAGCTTAAACCCGAGAAAAACTTCGCAAGGATTGTCGAAGTATGTTAGGCTAGAAGACAGCACAGAAATATACTTCGAAGCAAGCAGCACGGAGTGAAGTCGAATAACGAAGCCTTTAAAATGTCAGGTCGAAGCCTGCCTCACGGAGCTGAGGGACTTCGAACAGAGAGAGAAAAAGTGGCTTCGCAGAAACAGTCAAAAAGGCATTCAATTCAGTCTGCTTCGATCAAAAAGCTATGCTAAAAAAGCAGAGCAGGTTCTTGTGTACTGTTGCTACAGAAAAGTAGTACTACTTGCAACAGCAAGAACTAGTACTCTGTTCGTGAAGAACAGAAGCAAAAGAGAAGCTTCTGCTCACGAAATAAATCCAGGCTGTGCCTGTAGCCAAAGCATTAACTCCTCAAACCAAACAATGTACACCGAATGAAATCAAGAGGAACCAAGGCTTTAATGCATCCAAAAGATTTGAACAAATGCAAGGCAAAATGGAATGAGCAAGAGCTTGGCGGCGCACACAGGAGAGAGAACGTGAGAGACAAAATGACCCAATAGATAAAAAGTGAATTCTGGAAGGAGGTAGTCCAACCCTAGGGATTGGGTTCCTATTTATAGGCTGCCCACCACTAGGAATATTCTACCAGCCCCTTAGGGTTTTTACAGACTCAAGAATAAAGGAAAAGACTCTACTGCCCTTAGGTATTTTTACAGACACGACTGACTGACTGTGGGCCTAGAGTTACAGATGACTTATCAGGAAGCTAAGCTTTCGTAGCGACTACGACTTCTCTTCTGGACAGTCCGATACAGAATCAACGGTTGTCAGTTTTGCGCCGAAACTGACAAAGCCTCCACCGACTTTGCACCAGGTACCCGGATTGGGCCGGCCCGATTCCGCAGCTCTCTCAGCTCGGCAATCACTCACCGCCCGTGTACCTGAGTCAATCCTGGTCAACAGCCCAGTGGGTCTTCTACTGCTTCTGGCCCATGTACCCGGATTGGGCCAGCCCGACTTCGCAGCCTCCTCTGCCCGACAGTCGCTCGCTGCCCGTGTACCTGAGTCACACGCGGCCCATGAAACAGCAGATCTCTTCTTCTTCTGTCCTCTTTGACTATCGTTGAATGTGACTCATCACTTCTGGAGCCATGAGGCCCACGCTATTCAGCATGGCTCCTCAATCTCCCCCTTGATGAGTGCATTGTCAACACTCTTCTTCTTCAGCTCTTCAGCACCTGCGAGCAAATGTGGAAACACGAAAACAAAACACAAGAAAACAAAGAAGAAGAAAAATAAGGTAAAAATTTTAACCCTAATGACCAAAAGCCGAACAAAAGCAAGAAGCGGTCATTATGGTTAACCAAAACGTAAAAGCTCAAAATGAGTGTGATTTCAGAACAACAAGGATATCATCAGAGTATGAACTCCCCCTTAAACTCTGATCCCAAATTTTCTCCCCCTTGAACTCATCAAGCACTCAATAGAGACACAGACTCCCCCTGAAATGCAACTCCCCCTTAAAATATGCAGTGAATTCAACTGGAGTGCATAAGGAGTGTAGAAAGCATGCTTCTCAGATATGATTGACTACAATTACAACATCTAACAGATACAGCAAAAGACATACTGTAACGATACATGGCATGATCAGTGCAATAGATGATATCTAAAGAAAGTCATTTGCACGCATTTTTCAGTTTTTGCAAACAAAAACATCACCACATGTTCCAATAAACAAGCAAGGTAAAGCATGAGATGCAAAAGCTAACTGATATCTACCAAGATAAGCATTGTCCAAAACAAAGTGCTTCAGCAAACTTGTTATTATTTCAATTTTCAAGCTTTTTCTTTTCCCTTTTTCATTTTTGCCAGGGGTTATTTGCATGTCAAACCTTATGCTGACCGACCAAGTCAAGCCTAGGCCAAAACTGGACCATCAGAAGCTTAAGACATTGGTCTTGGCATACACTACAGTGTCCTAGTTCATACCAAAGTGCTATGGTACGCAGTCTAGAACAATGCAATGCGACAAGACAAACCCACCTGGATCTTTTCAATTTTAAGCATAAAAAGGCATGGAATTTTCATTTCTCTGGTTTTTCTTTATTTTATAGCACATTTCCATGATTAAAGCATACAGATGTCCAAGTTGCATATTTGCATCCAAGTCAGGAACTAGCTACGAGGCATGTAACAGATAGCAAGAACATTCAGCCTACGCATGCTAGTTATCAGAAGCAATGGTGATCATTTTTCAATTTTAAAGCATAAAAAAAATGCCATGCATATGACAGATATCAGACTTATCAAGCAAACTGAGACAAGACATGATCATTGACAAGTAATCAAAAGCATGTACCAGATAGAATAAGTAAAGCAGTTGAATCATATAATAGAAGCAAGCTCAAAAGTGTGATATGTGAATATGCAAGATATGAACACACACAAAAAAAAGACTCAAGAAAAGAGTAAAGAAGAAAGAAAACTAACACAAAATATCCTAAAAAGGATACACAACACCCAAATCCCCTCGTAAACGCTCGAATGTAGACTGATCTAGGGGTTTGGTGAAAATATCAGCCAACTGATGATGGGTATCAACATGAACAAGGTCAATGACACCTTTCTCATATTGATCCCGCAAGAAGTGAAAGCGCACATCAATGTGTTTGGTTTTTGAATGGAGACATGGGTTTTTCCCTACACTAATTGCACTGGTGCTGTCGCAAAACAAAGGAACTCTGGTAGGAAAGAACAACCCAAAATCTCGTAGAGTGGAAATCATCCAAACCAACTGTGAGCAGCAGCTACGTACTCAGCCTCTGTGGTCGAAAGAGCAACTCCAGATTGCTTTCGAGAAGACCAAGAGACAAGAGAAGAACCAAGAAACAGGCAAGTACCGGAAGTCGACTTGCGATGCAACCGGCACCCACCGAAGTCGACATCCGAAAATCCAGATAAATCGAGAGAAGATGATGCTGAATAGAAAAGACCAAGATCGGGCGCATAAGTAAGATACCTGAATATGCGCTTGACAGCTTGCCGATGAGACGCGCGAGGTGAAGACTGGAAGCGCGCGCACAGTCCCACGACGAACTGAATGTCCGGTCTGGTCGCCGTTAAGTAGAGCAGCGAACCGATCATCCCTCGAAACTCCCTCTCGTTGACCTTGATGCCGCTCTCGTCCTTGTCCAGACCCCCAGATGTGCCCATCGGGGTCATCTGCGGCTTCAATTCACCACCAAAGTCAAATTTCTTAAGCATATCACGAGTGTACTTACCTTGGTGGATGAAGGTGCCGTCCTTGGTCTGCTTGATCTGGAGCCCTAAGAAGTACTTGAGCTCACCCATGAGGCTCATCTCAAACTCGCTGTGCATCTGCTCAGAAAACTTGGACACAAGAGAATCAGTAGTACCGCCAAAGATAATATCGTCCACGTAAATCTGAACAACTAAAAAATCTGAAGCATCTCTGAGCAAGAAAAGAGTTTTATCCACCGAACCCATCACAAAGCCCTTCCCCAACAAAAATTGCTTCAACCGGTCATACCAAGCCCTGGGGTTTGCTTCAACTCGTATAAAGCCTTTTGCAACTTAAAAACATGTCGAGGAAACTTAGGGTTCTCAAAACCGGGGGGTTGCCTAACATAAACCTCCTCTTCTATGTACCCGTTCAGAAAGGCACTCTTGACATCCATTTGAAAAAGCTTAAAACCCTTCGAAATGGCAAAAGCTAGAAGAATACGAATGGACTCAAGACGGGCAACAGGAGCGAAGGTTTCTTCAAAGTCAATACCTTCCTTTTGGCAAAAACCCTGGGCAACAAGTCGAGATTTGTTGCGCACCACAACCCCATCTTCACCTTGTTTGTTCTTGAATACCCACTTGGTGCCTATGGGGTTGCATCCTGGTGGTGGCTCAACTAGTGTCCAAACCTGATTGCGGACAAAGTTCTCAAGCTCTTCTTGCATAACATTAATCCAATTAGAATCGGAAAGAGCATGAGAAACGTCTCTGGGCTCAAAAGATGCAACAAACGCAGATTCAGCAAACACAGCAAGAGAGGCAGAAGAACGCAAAGTTCTCTCAGTCAAATCACTAATGATGAGCTCTGAGGGGTGATCACGCTGAACTGCTCGGGTTCCCTGGTGATCAGAAGTCACCTCACCGGAGTTAGCAGCTGGCACCTCTGGACTTGACTGAGAGGGCTCGATCGTAGTGGAAGAAGTGATCAGAGGTCCGCCCTCATCCTCAGTCGAAGTCTCAGAAGGTGTGGGCTCTGCGGGGGTTGCAGAAGGCCCATCCTCATTAGCGGTTGGAGTATCCTCATCTTCCTCGAAGATGGACTCTCCGAGCTCACCATCAGAAGGCTCAAAAGAAGGAGTCAAAGAAGGCAAGGACTCATCAAATGAAACCTCACAAGTCTCGACAAGCAGCTGGGATTCGAGATTCCAAACACGGAAGCCTCGAGAATGTAAAGTGTAGCCAAGAAAAACACCGTCCCAGCAACGATACTCAAACTTGTCCAAATGCCCTCCCTTCTTGAGCACAAAGCACTTGCAGCCAAATGCTCGCAAGTGGCTCACCTTGGGCTGTCTGCCAAATCGCAGTTCATATGATGTCTTACCAAGGTAAGCTCTAAGAAAGATGCGGTTGGCCAGATAGCAAGCCGTGTTCATGGCTTCAGCCCAAAAATGCCTAGGAGTCCTGTGCTCATCGAGCATCGTCCTGGCCATCTCGACTAGCATGCGGTTCTTTCGTTCCACAACGCCGTTCTGTGGGGGAGTGTAAGGAGAGGAAAACTGATGGTCCAGACCCTGATCACTACAGAAGCTGACGAACTGAGAGTTCTTGAACTCAGAGCCGTTGTCGGAGCGAATTGCTCGCATCCGACCATTGTTCTCATTCTTTAGCTTCAAAATCAGGTCATGAACAAACTGAAACGTTTCATCCTTAGACTCCAAAAAGAACACCCACGAGAATCGAGAAAAGTCGTCAACAATCACAAGTGCATACCACTTCCCACCAACTGATCGTACCCGAGCAGGACCTACAGTGTCCAAAAGTAAAAGCTCGCCCGGATACGAAGTCATCACCTGAGTCACAGGTCAGTGAGAAGCGGCAACCATTTTCCCATGACGACAGGGATGACAAACTAGATCCTTCTCCATCTTAAGCTTGGGCAATCCTCGGATGAGGTCCATAGAGCTTAACCTGACTAGCAGATCAAAACTCAAGTGACCTAACCTCCTATGCCACTTCCAGAGCTCAAAAGAAGATCCAGCAATCAAACAGCGAGAAGGGCCAAAAGAACTAGAGAAGTCAATTCGAAAAACTTTGCCGAATGGTAAAATCTGGCAAATCAAAGACCCTCTAGAATCAACCACAGAAGAATTACCCTTCTTAAAATGCACTTCCAAACCATCCTCAAGAAGTTGCGAAATAGAAATCAAGTTGAAGTTCAAATTTTTAACCAAAGCAACATTCTTCAAAGAGAAATGATCTGAAATGCGAATTGAGCCTATGCCACTTACTTTCCCTTGATCGTTGTTCCCGAACGTGATGTATTCTTTGGAGCTCGGGGGAGTGAGACTGGAGAACCATCTACGATGTCCCGTCATGTGGCGAGAGCATCCTGAGTCCATGATCCAAACATCCTCCAGTCCCCGGTCCTGCACAATCAGTGGCTGTAAGTGGGAGCAAATGGTCCGGCACCAGGTTTAGCAAAAGAGCTAAACCAGTGTCGAGCCATCTGCTCAAAAGATGGAAAGCGGAAACCATCAAAAGAGTTTGGACCAAAATGCGGCTCAAAGCGCGGTCCTTGGTTCTGCCTAACCCTGCGTCCACGAGGTCCAGAACCGTAGCCAACACGGTCTGGAACTTTGCCGGAACGGACACCACCAACTGGAGCACGGGCAAGAAAGCCGTCTCCTCTACCACCACCTACACGACGCGGCCTGGCCTCTAGCCTCTCTCCGCGCCGAGGGCCACGCAGTCTACCACCCTGCTGGTAGAACTGCTCCTGTTCACCACGAGCTCTCTCTGCTCTCTCAACCCGCTTCCTTCTAAAGCAGAACTCCGCAAGATGCCCGTCTCTCTGACAGTACTCACAATGATAGGTGGGCTTCTTGGGATGTGGTTGAGGCTTGGGATGTTTGGGCTTAGTGGTGTTTGGTGTTGTCTTCTTGGGTTGAGAGGGTCTAGGAAGAGAGTCAAGAGAAGTGTGGAGATGTTTGGGCTTTGGAACCAAGATAGGTTTCTTGGGTGGAGCTTTAGGTGGTTCATGGATCACTCCATCCTTGGGCTGACAAGCCTGGGAAGACTCAGTGGAGTGAGTCTTGGGATACCTCTGCTCTGGAGTCATTTTGCTCCACTCCACTGCCCGGCTAATGGCACTCTCAAAGTCAGCCTTGGTGTAGGTATAACCTACCCCAAACCCATCCTGCCTCTTGAACTGCTTGATCATCATGCCAAGCTGTGGCTCTCTGGCACTGATCCAACTTAGGATAGAACGGAGGTAAAAGTTCTCATTCTGAGAATCTGCTAGCTCCTCTCTAAAGGAAGCTAGAACCTCCACCTGAGACAAGCAGGTCTCACACTCACTCTCTACTTGGACAGACTTTTCGGCTTTCAGCTTGATCAACTCCATTCTAAGAGACAGACAGTTCTCACAGACAGTGGGTGGAACTGATAGTGTCTCAAGCTCTAGCCTAGTCTGGGCAAGCTCAGCTCTCAACCTCTCCAAATCACCCAAATGTTCATCACCCTTGGATTTCAGTTCAGCTAAGGCAGCTAGATGAGATGGGCAATCAACACAGGGTGCGATGACAGTGGCTTGAGCATCTTTCAGCTCCAGCTAAGCACTTTCAAGCTCAGTGGCCAAAGCGTCCCTCTCATCAAACCTTTTTGTGTACCTGGACTTCAGAGTCGACAGGTCACATAGAAGCACCTCACACTTCGGGCACTCACTACTATCACCCAAGCAAGGGGAAGAAGATAGACTCTCAATTCTGTCGTTGGCTACGGCAAGATCACTCTCTAACTCGTCTATCCTCTTCTTAGCCCCCTAAGTAGTTTTTCCTGATACTTTAACTCCTGACGATTGCTCTCAAGTAAATCAACAATTTCTCGTTCATAGGATGATACCTTGTTGTCGTCGTCGTCGGAGTCATCGGAGGAGCTATTTTCTTCCCTATCCCCAAGAGCCATTGAACAGAAGCTCTTGCGGGATCTTCGGCGCTGGTGTGAGCGGCTCTTCGGCTTGTCTCCGAAGGCCATGAAGTAGAGGCCCGCAGGATCGTCCTTGTCCTTCCCCTTCCTGATGACGATCTCCTCATCACTTGAGCTTGATGAAGAGGAAGAAGACGTGGACTGCTTGGAGTAGCTCTTCTCCATCTCGGCGAAGAAGGCCTTGTCGTGCTTCTTGTTCTCTCGCCGGTAATCCTTCAGGGCCTTCTTGAAGAATCGGGTCTTCGGCTTGCCCTTGTTGAAGGATGAGCTCTCATGCTTGCTGGAGTCGTGGAAGCTGCCACCGGTGCCCTTCTTGTGTCCATTGCGCTTGGGGCAGTCGGCGATGAAGTGTCCTGGATCACCACACTCAAAGCATCCGGATTTTGTGCCGTGTCTTTTGAACATTGTCTTGTCATAGACACGATGCACCCGGTTGTTAAACAGACACAAATCATCATCTCCCAAAGACTCAAGCTGGTCCTCAGTGATAGACATCAAAGAGAACCCAGCACAGCTCACAGTAGAGGGATCAATAGAAGGTGTAGCAAGGGCCAGGGATTTTGATCCAGAACCAGTGAGATTTGATCTCAACTCGATATCTACCTCAGTGGCCTTCAACTTGCTAAATAACTCAGAAATGGTCAAGGTATCGTAAGAAGTGCTCTCAACGATAGAGGATACCTTGATCTCCCAGATCTTTGGGTCCAAGGTATGGAGAACCTTGAGTGCCTGCTCATGATCTGAGACTAACTGAGCACCCTCAGCCTTGTTGTCCCGAAGCTTGTTTATGATCGACTGAAAACGACCAAACAAAGCCTCAACAGATTCACCCGCCTTCTGTGTGAAATTCTCATATTCACGCCGGTAGGTCTGATAGAGCCGAGCCTTGACCTGTGCTGTTCCCTCATGGTGTGCCTTGAGGGAAGCCCAGATCTCTCTCGCAGTGGAGAGATGACTCACACGCTCAAACTCAGTGGGACCTAAACCAGAAAACAGAATGTTCACAGCCTTAATGTTGCTCAGATGCTGAGCAATTATACCAGCAGTACCCTGCTCAGTAACTAGCAATATGACAAATGTGGTGTGAACGCAAATATCCCAAATGTCCGAACCCTGGCTCATAAGATAGGCTCGCATGCGAGTCTTCCAATAATTATAGCCATAGGCTTCCAAGGACGGGACCTTGCCAGGAGACGTCATGGTCACTACCGGGGTTTAGAACCGGTTAAGGTATGGAAAAACCCTAACCAAGCTCTGATACCACTTGTAGGACCGAAAGTAGCGACCAGAGGGGGGGGTGAATGGGCGCCTTAAAAATTCTTTCGAATCAATGGCCTGTTCCCAGTACCCAACGCACCTCAAAAGACTAAGCAGCAGAAAATAAACAGATAGCCTAAGTCTAAAGGTATCTAGCCTAGAAGTAGCTGATGACAAACAAGGCAGTGCTGATAGACAGATAAACAGTATATACAAGACTAGGCAAGACAAACTTCTCAGTAAGACAATCTCGGTGCACTATGAGAGAGAAGAGAAGTTACCTGTTCAAATCTGTCTCCTATTCGAAACTCGGCGAAGCCTGCTTCGCAGGTCGAAACCTGCTTCATTGGTCGAAGTCTGGTTCGGAGGTGGTAGACGAAGTCTGTTGAAGGTGTTGTGAAAATGCCGAAGGTGGAAATCGAAGTGTGCTTCGAAGCGGAGTCTGAGAAAGTCGAAGCCTGCTTTGAAGTATGTACTTCAAAGGCAAGACTTCGAACACAGCTCCGAACTAAATACTTCGAAGCCAAACCTTCGAACAGAAAACTTCGAACGCAACACACAGACGGACAAACTTCGAACCAAGAAGTGAAGCCTGTCACACGACAGTGGCACCAAATTCGAAGCCTACACTCTACCTTCGAAAAGAACACAACAAGGACCTTCGAAGAGGATGGAAGCAAAACACCGAGCGAAGTTTAATAGAATAACAAACTTCGAATCCAACTTCGAAGAGCTCGAGTCGGAGTACCTTCGCATAGACATTTGAAGTATGAAACGCTGTCAGTTCAAAAAGTACTTCGAAGTTATCATCTCAGAACACAAAGCGAAGATCGAAGCTCTACCGAAGCCTTTGAGTCGAAGCACAATCTTCGAACAGCTTAAACCCGAGAAAAACTTCGCAAGGATTGTCGAAGTATGTTAGGCTAGAAGACAGCACACAAATATACTTCGAAGCAAGCAGCACGGAGTGAAGTCGAATAACGAAGCCTTTAAAATGTCAGGTCGAAGCCTGCCTCATGGAGCTGAGGGACTTCGAACAGAGAGAGAAAAAGTGGCTTCGCAGAAACAGTCAAAAAGGCATTCAATTCAGTCTGCTTCGATCAAAAAGCTATGCTGAAAAAGCAGAGCAGGTACTTGTGTACTGTTGCTACAGAAAAGTAGTACTACTTGCAACAGCAAGAACTAGTACTCTGTTCGTGAAGAACAGAAGCAAAAGAGAAGCTTCTGCTCACGAAATAAATCCAGACTGTGCCTGTAGCCGAAGCATTAACTCCTCAAACCAAACAATGTACACCGAATGAAATCAACAGGGACCAAGGCTTTAATGCATCAAAAAGATTTGAACAAATGCAAGGCAAAATGGAATGAGAAAGAGCCTGGCGGCGCACACAGGAGAGAGAACGTGAGAGACAAAATGACCCAATAGATTAAAAAGTGAATTCTGGAAGGGGGTAGTCCAACCCTAGGGATTGGGTTCCTATTTATAGGCTGCCCACCACTAGGAATATTCTACCAGCCCCTTAGGGTTTTTACAGACTCAAGAATAAAGGAAAAGACTCTACTGCCCTTAGGTATTTTTACAGACACGACTGACTGACTGTGGGCCTAGAGTTACAGATGACTTATCCGGAAGCTAAGCTTTCATAGCGACTACGGCTTCTCTTCTGGACAGTCCGATACAGAATCAACGGTTGTCAGTTTTGTGCCGAAACTGACAAAGCCTCCACCGACTTTGCACCAGGTACCCGGATTGGGCCGGCCCGATTCCGCAGCTCTCTCAGCCCAGCAATCACTCACCGCCCGTGTACCTGAGTCAATCCTGGTCAACAGCCTAGTGGGTCTTCTACTGCTTCTGGCCCATGTACCCGGATTGGGCCAGCCCGACTTTGCAGCCTCCTCTGCCCGACAGTCGCTCGCTGCCCATGTACCTGAGTCACACGTGGCCCATGAAACAGCAGATCTCTTCTTCTTCTGTCCTCTTTGACTATCGTTGACAATGACTCATCACTTTTGGAGCCATGAGGCCCACGCTATTCAGAATGGCTCCTCAACGTGGTCGTGTGATGAATGTCTTGATTTATTGATTTTCTATGGAATTTCAATAAAGGTCCGGATTTATTAAATCTGGGCATTACAGGGGGGCCCTCGGTAACATGTTAAAAAGGAAGTGAAGAGAATATGTCCGCGAAGTAGGGCACATAGGGACCTCGAATTAGATGGCAGAAATGCTCGAGTGGTCAGATGTACCTATTTCTTTTACTGCCAATGATGCCGCGGGGGTGAAATTCTCTCATGATGACCCCCTTGTTATTTCAGCCGGTATAGCGGGAGTTGAAGTCTAAAGGATCCTGGTGGACGGCGGAAGCTCCGCAGATATACTCTTCGTCCAGGCCTTCGACGAGATGTGCATTCCCCGGCGACACTTACTTCTGGCAGCTCGTCCACTCCGAGGCTTCGTAGGTCCTCCTCTCGATGCCCTCGGCTAGATAGGCCTCGAGGTTGCCTTTGGAGAGGGGCCCCTGTCCAGGGTGGAGGAGGTGATCTTCGACGTCGTCGATGCCCCATATGCCTACAACGCAATTTTCAGACGAGGAATGTTGAACCAGTTCGGGCTATAGCACATCATAATTACTTGTGTCTCAAGATGCCCACACAAGGTGGAGTTCTCACTATCTTAGGAGACCAAGCTGTAGCCCGAAGAGCAGAGTATGGCCATGGTCCACCGCTGGACCCTCGACAAGTGCACAGTATGTCGGAGCACACGGAGGAGGCTTCAGAGTCTTCAAGCTCCTCAAAGGGCCCTTACCTAAAGCCAAGCCCAGAAGGTGATGTGATCACGAAGATGATCCTGAAAGATCACAAGGAATACCTAATACAATTCGGCAAGGGGATGCCTTCGGAGATAGCTACGTCATTGGAGGAGGTAGTTAAACAAAATTTAGATATCTTTGCCTGGACCGACAAAGACATCACCAGGGTTGACTGGAGCATCATCGAGCACAGTTTGCTTGTCAACCCAAAGGCTAGGCCAGTGCGCCAGGGGCTCCGTAAGTTATTAGCAGAGAGGGCAGACCTTGCCAAGGTGGAGGTGGAAAAATTGCTAAGGGCTGGCATTATCAGGGAAGCAGCCCACACGGAGTGGCTAGCTAACCCTGTTTTTGTCAAGAAAAAGGGCTCCAGCAAGTGGCGCATGTGCATTGATTTCACATCATTGAATAAAGCATGCCCGCGAGACACCTACCCTATGCCCCGATTAGACCAGCTGGTGGATTCTACGGCTGGCTCCGAATTGTTAAGCTTTCTGGACGCATACTCCAGTTATCATCAGGTCTGGCTAAAGCGCGAAGATGAAGCAAAGATGAGTTTTATAACCCCCTTCGGAGTATTTTGTTATGTTCGAATGCCTTTTGGCTTGCGGAATGCCGGAGCCACCTTCTCACGTTTGATAGCTAAGGCTCTAGGTCATCAAATAGACTGAAATGTCGAAGCCTATATGGATGACATTGTAATAAAGAGTGCTAGAAAGCACCGTCATAGCCTTGACTTAGCTGAAACCTTTGAGATCCTCTGAGCATATGGAGTTCGCCTCAACCCAGAAAAATATATATTCTGGGCGCAAGCAGGAAAACTGCTAGGGTACTTAGTTTCGAGTAGAGGAATCAAAGCTAGCCCGACACAGATAAGTGCATTGCAAAGAATGGCTCCACCAGAAAATCTGAAGAAAGTCTAGAAGCTAACAGGACGGCTCACAGCTCTTAGTAGATTCCTGGCCAGATAAGCCGAATGAAGCCTTTCAATTTTTAAAGCTCTAAAGGGGTCCAAAAGTTTCAAGTGGACGCCGGAGTGCCAGAAGAGCTTCGATGACATTAAATATTATCTCGGAAGCCTGTCAACACTTATTGTGCCCCTCCCAAAAGAAACTCTCCTTATTTATCTTGCAGCAATAGGCTCCGTAGTAAGTGCAGGACTGGTTTGGGAAGTTGAACTTAAAGGGAAACTGGTGCAAAACCCAGTCTACTTCATCTCAGAAGCTTTGTCTGGAGCAAAGACAAGATACTCCGAGCTCGAAAAATTTGCTTATGCTTTGGTAATGGCCTCGCGAAAGCTAAGGCATTACTTTCTAGCACATAATCTTATCGTTCCTTCCTCATATCCCCTTGGTGATATGCTTTGGAGCAAAGATTCTATGGGTAGGATCGGAAAATGGGCTGTCGAGCTAGTCCCCTTTGGTATTTCCTTCACGTGAGAACAGCTATCAAATCCCAGATCATAGCTGACTTCATGGCAGAGTGGACTCCATCCGCAGTCTGGGCTCCGGAAGAAACCTTCGAAGGTCTATGGACAATTTTTTTCTAATGGAGCCTATCAGGCATCTGGTGCCGGAGCTGGAGATGTAATAATACAGCCGTCAGGGCAGAAGGCCATGTATTCGGCGAGGATCAACTTTAAGACCACTAATAATATCGCAGAGTATGAAGGAATCCTGCTAGGCCTCTGAAAGGCAAGGGCACTTGGAACAGCAAGGATTATAATTAAACAGATTCCCAAGTCGTCGCAGGGCATGTTGACAAAAGCTTTCAAGCCAGGAACCTTCATCTTGCAAAGTATTTAGAAGAAATCCGCAAGATAGAAGCAATGTTTAAAGGATTTTCTGTTTGGAGTATCCCTCGAGCATATAATCAACTTGCAGACATTCTAGCGAAGGCTGCAGCCGGAGCATTGGACGTCCCAGAGGTTGCTTTCTACGAAGAACTCACCAAGCCCATGGTAAATAAATTACCCTCCATGGAGGTCCTTTGCATCCCAGTTGCAGATTGGCGGACTCTGATAATGGATGTCTTGCAAAACAGCACAGTCTTATCAGAAGGTCCATATTTCCGAAGGTTGCAAGCAAGGGTCCGTATTTATGAGCCTGTCAATGGGATATTATACAAAGCCGAAGTTTGCTCTCCACTACTCCGGTGCATCTCACAACCTGAAGGCCAAGATATACTTCGGGAGATTCACGAAGGTTTATGTGGAAGCCACCTAGCCCCCCGTACTCTAGCAGGAAAGACACTTCGGTAGGGGCTCTATTGGCCAACAATTGTAAGAGATGTAGAAGAGTTAGTTCGAACCTATCAAGGATGCTAGTGGATGGGTAGACGGAGCCATCATCCACCAACACCCCTTCAAGTTATTGCTCTAGTATGGCCAATGGCACAATGGAGAATGGATCTCATCGACCCTTTTCTAATGGCAAAAGGCAGCTTGAAGTTTGCAGTGGTAGCAATCGAGTATTTCTCTAAATGGGTCGAAGATGAACCCCTGACTGCTATCACTTCATGAAATGTGCAAAAGTTTTTCTATAAAAATATCATATGCACGTTCAGAGTGCCAAGGGAGTTAATTGTGGATAATGGGACCCAGTTCGAAGCCGAACCCTTTAAGGAATTTTGCGAAGGCCTGGGCATCAAGTTATGCTTCGTAGCAGTTCGTCATCCCCAATCCAATGGAGCCATCGAGCAATCCAATGGAAATATTCTCTTCGGTTTAAATCATAGGATTGTCGGGTTGGCTAAAGGGTTGTGGACCCAAGAACTCCCTTAGATTCTATGGTCCATTCGGACCACTCAAGCCAGTTCCACAGGCTTCAGCCCATTCAGGTTGCTATTCGGAGATGAGGCCATGACTCCTACAGAGCTCAAAGGTGGATCCCTTTGCGTGTTAGAGCCTAGAATTGAAGATGAGAGAAACACTCCACTGGACTTGTGAGAAGAAACAAGGCTTCGAGTTGTCGCCAATCTGACGAAGTACCAAGACCAAACGAAGACATGGTATGACCCGAAGATAAAAGTGAACGAGCTTAAACCAGGTCATTTGGTATTGCAAAGTGTAATAGCTCCGGGGAAGCTAGGAAATAAATGGGAAGGACCATATATTATCCTACGCTCAGGGCGCGTCGGGTCGTTTAAACTAGCTAATTTAGAAGGGGAAGAGTTGAAGCATGCATGGCATGCGGAGCACCTTAAACGTTATTACGCTTAGGGGCTCCTTGTAATCAATTGTAAAAGTACCTTTCTAAATTAAATAAATATAGAGGTTCGAATTATGTTTACTCTTCAAATATTCCTTACTCCTGGTGGACGCATCAGGAGAACGGAGATGCTTGCGGAGTTAAGCATCTTTCAAGGAACCCAGAAAACGACCTTCGAACCATTGGTTCAAGGTTTCCATAAAAGAGCCGAAGGTGTCCAGCCTACGGATTCTAGGCTCCGGCTTGTTAGGATCCATAGAAGAGTCTAAAGACTTTAAAATAATAGATTTCCGGCCTTTGGGTTCGAAGCATATGTAAAAGAGCCGAAGGTGGCCAGCCTACAGATTCCAGGCTCCGGCTTGTTAGGATTCGTAGAAGAGTCTAAGGACTTTAAAAGAACAGATTTCTAGCCTCTGAGTTCGAAGCATCTGTAAAAGAGCCAAAGGTGGCCAGCCTACGAATTCCAGGCTCCGGCTTGTTAGGATCCGTATAAGAGTCTAAGGACTTTAAAAGAACAAATTTCCAGCCTTCGGGTTCGAAGCATCTGTAAAAGAGTCGAAGGTGACCAAGCAATAAGGTTTCAAGGCTCCGGCTCGATGAAACACTTTTAAAGTCCTAAGTGACTGCTATTGGAGCTTACAAGTGTAAACTTAGCTCCGAAACTTACAAACATCATAATACGAATGTATAGTTCGAAGAACTCTATGAAAGAGTGAAGTATGATTAACGAGTGTTGTGTGAAGCATCCAATTGTTATATCACTCATTGTGTCCAACGGACCATATCACAATGTGTACGGTCCCCCACCCACAAGGAGGGGCAGGGGAGTAAGGAACAACAAAAAGATGCTTCCAAAGCAATTCATATTAATTGGATAATCATATTGTATTACATCAAGAGATGTTTTGGTCTAAACCTAGATAGAAGCGGAGACCCCTCCGACCTCTAGGGCTACTTCTAAGATCACTTTGGCCTTCGGAGCCTGAAGGCTTTGAAACTTTCTTCTTAGTCCGAGTGCTTTTATTCTTCGAAGCTCGCAATTTTTTCTGCTCCTCTTGAAGTTCGGCCCAAGACAGAAGTCTCTTGGAGCTAGCCTCCACCGGGTCTTCGGCTTGATACTCTGAGTCAGACCAATCTACGTATTTGGAGGATGAAGATGCTACTTCCTTATCCTCTTCTTTAATATAAGCTAAGACCTCATGATGGACTTCGGGTGCTATCTCCCCTTGATCCCCTCGAGGAACAGAGAAGCATGAGCATCGATAGGGCCTTAAGCCTTCGAGGGTAGCCCACTACCGGTGAAGCCCTTTGCTAGGTTCCAGTACTTCAAAGTCGAGCTCCGAAGTGCATAGCAAAACCTAAGAATAAACATCCAAACAAAGTTTCCTCGTTTATAAACTTTTCATTAATTAATAAAAGGGGATTTTATAAGATTTCTTGTACATGCATAAGCGCCCTATGAAGCTAAACCTGCGGGTCGGCTGGCGGAGTAGGCGGGGTCCGAGCTGGTGAAGTCGGAAGCAGAGGCTTCGTCTGAGCTTGCTTCTGCTGGCGAGCTTTGTCAATCCAAACATTGGCTGCAGCTTTGTGGTCCATTTTCGAGATGGCCCGAAAAGCTTCCCAAGCAGAAGCTACATCCACTAAAGGACGTAGCAAGTCTTCGTCAGCGAAGCCTGCAGGCGTCGAATCCCCAACCGGAGCAAATAGATATTCCGAGAGCTTCAATGTGACGAAGGACTCCGATCCTGGCAACCTGTCCGGAGATCTCTCTGTACCGAATCCCGGATCCCATCATCATCTTCGTCGCCACTTGGATCATTTGCCACAGCAAAAGACGAAGGGCATAGCGTGCCAAAGTATTCTAGAGTACCCCGGAGGGTATCCATGGTATGCTCCACAATAGCAGTGTGCTTCACTTCCGCCGCCTCCTGCCCAGAAGCAACAGCAGATACTTCGGCCATCTTTGATAGCAAAGTACTCTTTTGAGCCAGCGCTTGTTGAATTCATTCTTGAAGCTCCACGAGTTGTGCGCTGGAGTTTGCTGCTGCTTGCCGGAGCTTCTCGACCTCCGCTCTGAGCACCACACACTCAGTCTTGGTCTCTCGAGCCGAAGCCTTGAGTGCAGTGTTGTTCTGCTGTTCGGCTGGAAGTGCTTCATCGGTGGTGGCTCTGGCCTCCGTTCCTCGAGGAGTTCCTCCTCCAGTCGCAACGTTTTGTCTTCAGAGCTCTTGAAGGAAGACTGGAGGGTAGTAACCTTCCTTTTGAGCTGATTAGTTTCGAGCTCATTAGAAGTCGCTGCCGCATACCTGAAGGGCAGCCCTTTCGAGGGCCAAATCGAGCTCCGGTGCTCTGGCTTCGCTCAGGACAGAGACTAGTTCGGAGCTCGCAACTTCTTGGCCCTTGTCCGCCAAGGGTTCCAGAAGCGTCCGGAGCCCTGTCCATTGCTCCAAGAATGGAGCCAGCAGAGGAAGCCATGACAGGGCCCGGCGATCGTCTAGTGCAGCCTCCTCCTCTGAGTTGCTCGCTGAAGGATCGTTGGAGGAGGGCGTCGCCATCAAGGTAGGGAGGGGACTGAAGCTCGTCATACTCTGCCCCTCTCCGGTACAAAAGTTGGAGCTGGCACTCCGGCTGAAGTAGATCCTCCTTCAACCGTTGCCCCCTCGGTCGGAACTGCTTCGCCCACGACGGCTCTGGTCATTGGAGCCACTACGTCATCTAGAGCCTCGACTCCAAGAGCAGCCGAAGCTCCATCGGTGTTCGAAGCCATGCTGCTCCTTGATGCACCTATAAAAGTTAAGATATTCAGTGAATATTTATATGTAATAGTTGTTGCAGGAATTTCAAAGGTAGAAGATTCGAAGTATACCTTCGTCTGCACCTTGAGGGAGAATTGTGGGATCCTCCCAGACTTCATACATCCAGAGACATTCTTCGAGGTAATCCCCCGAAGTCTGCTTCGGTGCAGTCGCTGCAGACGCCCCAATCTTCGGCACTATTACCTCGGCCACGGGTGAGTTAGGAAGGACTGACTCAAGTCCCGAGCCAGTTGTGATGGGCTCAGGGGAGTGTGCTGTATCCGCTACCGTAGCTTCTTGAGAAGGAGCTCCGGCTGCGTCCAAGGCTTCGTCCTCGCTATCCTCCACAAGGTAGACCTCGAGGGCCTTCCCCATCAGGACATTGGAGTTTTTCTCTCCTGAGTCCTCCGAAGAAGAGATCCGGATGCCCAGGGAAGAAGCCAAAGACACTAGAGTCGGTTGAGGAGGAGGCTTCAACGTCTTCTTTCCCTTCTTGACTAGGGTCTTGATGGCCTTTTTTGAGGGTTAAGCGGTGGCTTTTTTCTTCTGGGGAGCCGCTTTGGTTGAGTCGAAGTCTGGTTGGGGCAGAGGCTCCATCCCAAGAGCGCTCCACACCCCGTTGAAGCGTTCCCAACTTCCCACCAGCTCCACCCTTCGTTGTTTCTCCGCCAACGTAGGGGCTCCAAACACCCGTTCGGTGGCCCTTGCGATCTGCTCCGGAGCTAGCGCCAAAGGAGCCACTAAAAAGAGGTAGCATTTCATAAGTATGTTATCTATTTCCTAATGTGCTAATGTAGGAACACTACTAGAAAACCCCCCTATAGCTACGCCATAGTACCAATGCCATGTAAAAGCATCTCTACAACCACATATAAAGATGCTTGTTGACATGATTTTGAAATCATGTCAGATTGTTACGATAATAGACACGCTTATACTGTTATGAATCATACGAAGACATTTTTGACACGCTATTCAAGTCATCTCAAAATGACACGACGTTAGACATGATTTAAAGCGTCATTATCACATAGAGACGTTGTAAGGTGTATCAAACATTTGTTTATAGCTAGGTATAGATGCTTTCTAACTTGATTAGAAAAGCGTATTGAATTGATACAAAGTTTAACATGTTGTCATTCCGCGAATAGCATGTAGATTAGTCGTAAATCGTATCAAATAACCATCAATAGAAAATGACACGGACATAAGCATGCTTTGAAGTGTCATTATCCTCTTGACACATTTTAAAGCATATCAAACAATTGTTTGTAATCGCGCCTACTCTTTAGTCCCACCTCGCTAGTTTGAAGCAGTGTGAGTGGTGGGCTGCCTATAAAACCAGGGCGAGGGGCACACCTTAGCAACACAAATCTAATGTGTTTTGCATTAGTATTATGTCAAGAAATAAAATTATGTTTGAAGTTTGATACACATATTAAGTAATGCTTTATTTTATGGTTATTTTCTATAGATAACCATGTTGATTTCGGATATCCGGATAAGATTTTTTCAGATTCGTACGGAAACTATCCGATTCATTTTCATCCCTAGCCACGTCACGTGCCACATCATCTGCCACCTCACGTTCCGCGCTCTACAAATTCGTCTCTATACGTATTACTGCGCAATAAGGCGTCCTTATAAAACGCATCTATATTATTAGACATGATTTGTATATGTATCTATAAAATGTATCTACATTTATTAACGTGAATGAAATGTCACAATACTACGTAACTACACCACTACAGACGTTTTATACATGTGTCTACTAAATTGTATCTAACTTTATAGATATGCAAATAACGTGTTTATAGACTGTCTCTTTCTTTCATAGCAACGCATAAATAATTCATCTCTACAAGGTCTGACGCGGTACGTACGAAGATGCTTCTAACACGCTTTATGAACATGTGTCTATATTTTCATAGAGATGAAATAAAGCATGTCTCACCCTAATTCTGGCGTAGCTACAGGGGGAGTTTTCTAGTAGTGGAAGTGCGAAGATTTACCTACGCATCGAAGCTATCCCTCCGAAGCGTTTTGAAACGCAATCGGCCAATCGGCTCCGAGAGGCGGGACGGAGGGTGATGAATTCCTCCGCAAGATCCTGCATGCTCATACGGCTGGCTATCGAAGAAAGCAACCCAAGCCGCATTGAGAGCAGGCTTGGGTTCAGAGTAACCTTGGCGTCCTTCCGGAACTAGATCTCTTGAAGGGGCCCTGTGAGGCTGGAGTCCTCTCTGACTTCGGCGTAAAACCACCGGAGGATCCAGTTGGTGTACCACCAATCGTTGATGGCCTTCACCAGAGAATGTTGTTCATGCTCCTTCCGAAGCTGGAAGTTGACACTTCCGAACGCCGTCAGCACCTTGGTGTCTCCGGGTCCATCATGTGGCTTTGGTTGGCAGGTGGCCTCGTGGGTGGCGGCAAAGATCTCTGATCTTCCTTCGCATCCTTCCGCCCGAAGAGCCCATTCAAAGATTATCAGTCTTGCTATGGCGTTGGGGGACAATGGCGGCAAGGTAATGTGAAACATCTCCAATACCTCTGACAGGAAATTAATGGCAGGGAGTCCCAGTCTGGCTTCGAAGAAGCCTCAAAGACTACCACTTCCACGCTCCGTGGCTTCGGGGTTGACTCCGTTCCCGGGACCCGAGTCCTCATTTCAGGGCCCAACTTCCCATTCACCGCCTCCTCAATAGATTCCGCTGTGCTTGTCGATTGTCCGATGAGGAATCTTTGCGGGATTGGCGTCTTGGATGGAGGGCAGAGCTCCTGAGGATTTTTTGGCCAAGAACCTCCCAGAGCTCCCGCCATGGCCACCGCTGCTGAAGCTGCCCACGCTTGCCTCTACGCTAGAGTTCCTGCTGCCGCCGGCATGGTTGCGCTAGTCCTCACCATGTTTTGATTGCTCAAAGGATTGGGAGGAGATTTGGAGGTTGAAGAAAGAAAGCTTCAGAAATCAAGCTCTATAAAAAATTTTGGTGGGCTTCGACCCCCCTTTTATAGCCTTTCCGCTAGTTACTGCGCTTCGATCGTGCGTTCGCATTGCAGGTTCAACTTCCGTCACTGACAGGTGGGACTAGGAAGTAGAAAGGTGTGAATCCACGGTAAAGTTTTGACCGTTACCTTTTCTGGGAGCCTAAAGGCTACTTGAAGGGTAACGACTCAAAATTAATGGCTCTTCACGACGTTCCGCCTCCGTAACGGTTCATTTCCCTACGAAGCGTTCACATAGCAGTCCCAGCTCGAAGTTTTCATTGGAGATACTTAGATGTCAAATACCCTTCGAATAACTGTAACACCTTCAAATTTCTCTAAGTCCCTGAATATGAAAATATTCCTTGCGTATACTGCTTTCCTCCCATACAGGTTAAATCAGAGAAGCGTATTCATCAGCAGCCAAAGATAATTCATCAACTTCGAAGCATGTGTTCATCTCCAAGATAATGTAGGTTTCAAGCCGAAGGATACTTCGGCTTCATGGTTCGAAGGTATCCTTCGAAGGCTCCGAAGCTACAGTGGAAAACAGCAAGACTGATAAGACGTTTGCCTTATCTATCTTCTCCGGATAGATTTTACTATTTTAACCGTATTCGGCGTACCGAATAGTTTCCACTATGTCGATTGTAATTGAGGGGTAAATAAGTCTTTTCCTTAGAGTTTTTACCTATAAAGACCTCCCTTCTTACCCTGTAATAGGCATCGAATACTCAGTTATTCAATACATAACTTCGAACTACTTTGAGCTATTATCCTATTCGGAGGCTCGAAATAGTCCGCATCACAAACTCTTCGTTTGTTAGTTCTTAATCTTCGAGAACCTGTTAGCGTAATCCTTTGCGCCAACATATATTAAACAGTACCTTCTAAGTCTGTTGTAATTAGAGGGTAAAGGGGTCTTTTCCCAATGTATTCCATCTATAAATACCCTTCTTCGCTCTGTAAAGGGTATCGGATACTCAAATATTCAATACATACTTCAAACTATCTCAAGCTATTATCCTATTCGGAGGCTTGGAATAGTCTTCATAAACAGACACTCCGTTCGTTAATCTTTCTAGTTCTTTAAACCTATTAGCGTAATCTTTTATGCCAATAGTTGGCGCCGTCCGTGGGGAACCTAGTACAAAATCTTTGTTATCTACCAATCCTTTACTAGAGCGATGCCTCCTAAATGGAGCCTAGGCACTAGTCCTCTCCGGAGGTCTTCTCGGACCTCTATGTTGGGATCTCTGAACACCACCGAGGTCAGAGGAACCTCCGTGGTCCCCCCACCTCAAACTCCCGAAGTAAATACATATCCTCAAGCACACGGAGCCCCCTCTATGGCTCCATCTATGCTCCGAACCGATAGAGCCCCTCCTATGGCTCCGTCCGTGCTTCGAACTGACTTTCGCAGTTCTCAAGACCCAAAGCCCCTCTAGTGGAAATGAATACCATCCTAATGGTGTGGCAACCCATATGGCTTGTCTTCAGGCCGAAGTAGGAATATGGAGGCACGAAGCTGCGGATAGGCTTTGCCCTGAGGCTAGCCCTATCATCCCGGAGGTGCCTCAAGATGACGACCCTATTTATCCCGAAGCCTCTGAGATTCAGAGAAGCATCGAGAATGCTTCTTTCGATGATGAATCGCCGCTACACCCAGACTTGCAAAAGGTGCGCTTCAACCCCAAATTCAGGACTTCGAAGTTGAGCAAGTACTCTGGAGAGGAAGACCGTGGGGAATTTTCCCTCTCTAATGCTCAAGCAATTGAAGCCAGTGGAGGGGTTTGACACACAATGACAGAGTGTTTCCCCCTTGCGCTCGAAGGAGTTGCTATGCGTTTGTTGGGGGAAAATACTTCATCCCCAGGATCTTCAAGGTTACAAGACAAAGACAATTCACCAGACTGAAGTCCAAGACTTGTCTCCGGCTTGGCGTAGGATTAAGTCCGGAGGATCTGTCCGGACACCCATTCGAAGATACACTTCGAAGGCTCAATCTCCGCAGTGGACAACTGCCAGCGAGGACAGAAGACTTATCTACCTTCTGATTAAATTAGTCTTTTACCATTTTAGCCCTATTAGGGGTACCAAAATAGTTTCCACCATGTCGGTTGTAACTGAGGGGTAAAAAGGTCTTTTCCTTGAAGTTTTTACCTATAAATACCCCTATTCTCACCCTGTAATGGATATCGAATATTCAGATATTCAATACACAACTTCGAACTACTTTGAGCTATTATCCAATACGGAGGCTTGAAATAGTCCGCTTCACAAACTCTTCATTTGTTAGTTCTTAATCTTCGAGAACCTGTTAGCGTAATCTTTTACGCCAACAGTTGGCGCCATCCGTGGGAAACTTAGTGTGAAAACTTCATTCTCTACCAACTTTCTAGAGCCATGCCTCCTAAACGAAGTTCGGGTGGTCGTCCCCTCAGACCCCCGGAGTGAGATCTTCGAATACGGTTGAGGTCGGAGGACCTTCTGTAGTTCCCCCACCTCAGACCCCCGAAGTGAATATTCTTCCTCGAACATACAGAGCTTCTCCTACAGCTCCGACTGTACTCCGAACTGACCTATTCAGTTCTCAAGACTCGGAAGCTCCTTCCGGAAGAAATGAAGATAGCCTTGGCAACGTGGCGACCTAGATGGCCAGTCTCCAAGCCAAAGTGACAAGGTGGAGGCAGGAAGCGGCAGATAGGCTTCGTCCCCAAGTTACCCCTGTCATTCCGGAGGTCCCTCAAGACGATGACCCTCTTTTTTATCCCGAAGCCCCCGAGAATGCTTCCTTTGATAGCGAGTCTCCGCTGCACCCCGATTTACAAAAGGTGCATTTCGACCACAAGTTCAAAACTTCGAAGCTCTGTAAGTACTCCGGGGAAGAAGATCCAGGGGAGTTCTCGCGTTTGTATGCTTTAGTGATCGAAGCGAGCGGAGGGGTTCGGGATACAATGGCTAAGTGCTTTCCCCTTGCGCTTGAAGGAGTTGCTTTGCGTTGGTTCTGTTCCTTGAAGCCAGGATCAAGTAAAACCTAGGAGCAGTTAAGAAAAATATTTATAAGTAACTTTCAGGGTACTTTTGTGCCCCCTATGTCTACGGGAAGTCTCTTTCAGGTGAAGCAGTAACCTGGAGAAACTTTGAGGCATTTTTTTAAGCGCTTCGCTCATACGAAGTCGCAAATAAGAGGACTGTCTGCATCATCCATCACCGATGCAGCCCGAGAAGGAGTCACCCATGCAAGCCTCCTTGACAAGCTCCACCGGAAGCAGATATCCTCCATAGCACAGTTGATGGCTTATTTTGAAGAGTATGCTAGGTCGGAGGAAGGATGGCTCCGAAGAACAGCCCCATCTTCACCAATTATCCAAGAAGTCAAGCTCGAGGTGAATACTTCAACACCTTCGCAAGGGCCCAACTTCGACAGCCAGCATGACAGGCATCGAGGACAGAATCATCCTCGCTCCAAAGTCCTGAACATTGCTCCTTCTCCACAAAAATTTCCCCCAAGAGTCCACAAGCTTCGAGAAACAAGGTAAGTGGCTGGAGGCTGCCAGGGAAGCCGGCTGGCAAGGGCCAGGCCTTCTTTTGCTGTGTTCACGGCGAAAACCGAAGCCATGCTACCGATGCATGCAAGTATATACTAGCTTTAAGAAGCGAGTACCTTGAAAGGAGCTTTGGTCGAGGCACTACTGACCGAGTCCCCCCCGAGGCACGTCCAGAGCCTGTGCAGGCTATCGTATGTGTAGACAACTTCGACACCCCAAGACAACCTCTGGTGGCCAGTGTTATGCCACCCCCGAAGCAAGAAGATGGTCAAGATCGGGGCAAAAGAGTGGTCCTTCCTATCTCCAGAGGAGGAACTCTAGGCAGCATGTCAAAAAACAACGGAGAGAGTATGTTCGGGAAGTAGGACATATTGGAACCTCTTCGTCGGCAGCTACAATGCCCGAGTGGTCCCATGTGCCTATATCTTTTTCTGCAGCTAATACAGCAGGTATAAAATTCCACCATGTAGATGCCCTTGTCATCACTGCTGATATTGTAGGAATAGAAGTTCGGAGAGTACTGGTCGATGGCAGAAGTTCTATGTATATTATCTTTGTTCAAGCCATCGATCAGCTCTACATCTCCCGGAAGCATCTCCTCCCCGCAGCTTGTCCCCTTCAAGGCTTCGCAGGACCTCCTCTTGATGCCCTCGGCCAAATAGGTCTTGAGGTTGCCTTCGGAGAGGGGCTCTTGGCAAGGACGGAGGAAGTAATTTTCAATGTTGTGGATGCCCCTTACGCTTATAATGTCATCTTCGGAAGGGGCATGTTAAATCAATTCGGAGGTATGGTGCACCATAATTATTTATGCATGAAGATGCCCATGCAAGCAGGAGTACTTAGTCTTCGGTGATCAAGCCACTACACCAAGAGCAGAATACGACCATGGCTCACCTCTTGATCTAAGACAAGTGAATAATGTGCAAGGCAATTCGGAGGATATCCTGCATCAAGTGAATCTTCGAAGAAATCCTTACCAAGGCCAAGTCCCGAAGGAGAAATCATAACGAAAACTATTGTAAAGGACGGTAAAGACTATCCCTTTCAGTTTGGCAAAGATTTGCCTTCAGAAATCGCTACTTCATTGGAAGAAGTAGTTAGAGAGAATTTGGATGTCTTTGCTTGGTCCGATGAAGACATTCCGGGAGTTAGCCGAGATATCATTGAGCACAGTTTGCTTGTGAACCCAAGGGTTCGGCCTATTCGGCATGGGCTCCGAAAGTTATCAGCAGAGAGGGCAAGCCTTGCTAAGGCAGAAGTGGAAAAAATGTTGAAAGCTAGGATTATCAGAGAAGTAACTCATATGGAGTGGATAGCCAACCTTGTCTTCGTCAAAAATACGGCCTCCGGAAAATGGCGCATGTGTATTGATTTTACATCTTTGAATAAAGCATGCCCACGTGACCCCTACCCCATGCCCCGTATAGATCAATTAGTTGACTCCACTACTGGTTCGGAGTTATTGAGTTTCCTCAACGCGTATTCTGGTTATCATCAAATATGGTTAAAGCGTGAAGGCAAAATCAAAACAAGCTTTGTAACTCCTTCAGGACTCTTCTGATATGTAAGAATGCCCTTCAACCTGAGAAATGTCGGGGCAACATTTTCTAGATTAATTGCTAAGGCTCTAGGTCACCAAATAGGCCGTAATGTAGAAGCCTATATAGATGATATTGTAATAAAGAGTGCTTTAAAGCACCAACATATCCTATACTTAGCAGAAACATTTGAGAGCCTCCGAGCATGTGGAGTCCGCCTCAACCCCGAAAAATGTATCTTCGGGGCTCAAGCTGGAAAACTGTTAGGGTATCTAGTTTTGAGCAGGGGAATAAAAGCTAGCCCTACTCAAATAACTACACTACAAAGAATGGCTCCACCGAAGAATTTAAAACATGTACAAAAGTTTACTGGACGCCTTGCAGCACTCAACAGATTTCTAGCAAGGTCCGCAGAACGAAGCTTGCCCATATTCAAAGCATTGAAAGGGTCCGAAGATTTTTCATGGACACTAGAGTGCCAAAAGAGTTTTGAGGATATTAAAGATTATCTCAGCAACCTCGCAACACTCACTGTGCCCATGGTAGATGAAACACTTCTTCTTTACCTTGCAGCTATTGGCTCCGCTGTCAGTGCAGTCCTTGTTAGAGAAGTGGATTTCAATGGGAAGTTGGTATAAAATCTAGTATATTTTGTATCTGAAGCTTTATCTAGAGAAAAAACAAGATATTCCGAGCTTGAAAAGTTCACTTATGCTCTAGTAATGGCTTCAACGAAACTGCGACATTATTTCTTAGCACATAATGTAATTGTACCAACTTCTTATACTTTGGGAGATATGCTCTGAAGTAAAGATTCTACGAGGAGAGTTCGAAAATGGGCCATCGAGCTAGCACCCTTCGGCATCTCCTTTGTAGGAAGGACAACAATCAAGTCCCAAGTAGTGGTAGATTTTGTAGCAGAATGAACTCTGTCTTCAGTCTGGGCTCCAGAAAAATCAAGCGGAGGAATTTCGACCATATACTCCGATGGAGTTTTTCAAGCATCCGGAGCAGGTATTGGAGCGGTGATAATTTCACCTTCAAGACAAAGAGCGATGTACTACGCAAGGCTCAATTTTAAGTCCACCAATAATATAGCGGAGTACGAAGGAATTTTGTTAGGACTCCGAAAGGCGCGTGCTCTTGGTGCTACAAGAGTTGTTATAAAAATAGATTCTCAAATTGTAGCAGGGCACGTTGAAAAGTTTTCAAGTCCGACATCTTCAGCTTGCAAAATATCTAGAAGAGATGCGTAAGATCGAAGCAACATTCAAGGGATTTCTATCTGAAGTATACCAAGAGCTAACAATGCACAAGTCGATATCATAGCAAAAGCTGCAGCCGGAGCCATAGATATTCCAGAAGGGCGTTTTTATGAAGAGCTTACTTCCCCTTCGGTGCCTCAAATCCCTCTTGCGGAGGTCCTTTGCATTCCGAACACGGGCTGGCGGAGATCGATCATGGAATTACTGCAAGGCGAAGAAACCTTACCTGAAAGACCAAAACTTTCAAGATTGCAGCTAAGAGTCCAGAATTATCACATTATCAATGGTATTCTTTGCAAAGCCGAAGTATGTTCCCCCCTACTCCGATGTATCTCTCAAGCCGAAGGCCAAGATATAATCTGAGAAATTCATGAAGGCCTTTGTGGTAGCCACCTTGCCCCTCGAGCTTTGGCAGGAAAAACACTTCGCCAGGGGCATTATTGGCCTACAATAGTAGCTGATGCAGAGGTCTTGGTCCGCACTTGCCAAGGTTGTCAATGGATGGGAAGACGAAGCCATCGTCCACCAACACCTCTTCAAGTTATTACTCTAGTTTGGCCCATGGCCAATGGGGCATGGATCTCATTGGCCCTTTTCCAATGGCAAAAGGAAGTTTAAAATTTGCGGTGGTAGCAATTGAATATTTTTCCAAGTAGGTCGAAGCAGAACCCCTCACAGCTATCACTTCAAAAAATGTACAAAAATTCTTTTGGAAGAATATTATATGCAGGTTTGGAGTGCCTCGACAGCTGACAATCAACAATGACACCCAATTTGATGTCGAGCCATTTAGAGAGTTCTACGAAGGTCTTGGCATAGAAATGTGTTTTGCAGTTGTTTGTCATCCTCAATATAATGGAGCCGTCGAGCGAGCTAATGGTAACATTTTGTCAGGCCTGAATTGAAGGATAGTAGGATTGGGAAAGGGGTTGTGTACCGAAGAGCTCCCGAAGATTCTATGGTCCATTCGGACCACTCAAGCAAGGTCCACAGGTTTTACATCTTTCAGATTACTCTTCGGAGATGAAGCCATGACGCCGACAGAGCTTAAAGGGGGATCTCTTCGCACCATCGAACCTGAAAAAGAAGATGAAAGACAAGACTCACTGGATCTAACAGAAGAAACAAGGCTTCGAGCTGTTGCAAATTTGATGAAGTATCAACATCAGACGAAGGCTTGGTATGACCCGAAGATTAAACTCAATGAACTTAAACCAGGTCATTTAGTTTTGCGAAGCATCATAGCGCCAGGGAAATTAGGAAACAAGTGGGAAGGTCCATATATCATCCTTCGTTCAGGATGCCCTGGCTCTTATAAGTTAGCTAATTTAGAAGGTAAAGAGTTAAAGCATGCCTGGCATGTGGAGCACCTTAAGCGATATTTTGCATAGGGACTCCTTGTAATCATCTATAAATGCCTTCTGAATAAATAAAGCTCATGGTTTGGATAATGCCTACTTTTCAAACATTCCCTACTTCTAGTGGACGCACTGGAAGAACGGAGTTGGTTGCGAAGGAAGTGTCATTCATTTGAACCAATTTTACGGACTTCGAACCATTGGTAAGAAGCTTCTGACGAGGTGGGAAAGCCACAAAAAACAGATTCCTAGCCACCGGCTTGAAAGCATCCATAAAAATAGTACAAATAGACCAAATGATATGGATTCCAAGCTTCAGCTTGAAAGCATTCGTAAAAAGAGTCCAAGGAGACCACAAAAGCGGATTCCAATCCATCGGTTTGATAGCATCCGTAAAAAGAGTCAAAGGAGACCAAACAAAACAAACTCCGAGCTAATAGCTTGAAAACGTCTATAAAAAGAGTCCAAAGTGACCATTGTAATCAGATTCTAATGTGTCCGAAAAGGAGTCTGAAGTGACCACATTTGAAAAAAGGTACTATGTTACCAGTTTTCAGACTATGAATTCATAGAGTTGAAGACATTTTCGAGGTCTTTAATGACCATTGTTGGACTTAGTCCTTAATCTTTAATATGATAAGGGGCTCTGAGCCTCCAAAATTGTACTCCTAACTAACGTTATCTTCATTGTGCGTAACCACCTTCGATTAAATTTCGAAGCTGCTTACACCCAAAGAGGGGTTGGGAAGTAGTGAGACAATTTTGAAATTTTAGTTTATATTATTCAAACAGACAATTTGTATCTATACCAAGAAGGAAATGAAGATCTCTTCGATCCCTAGAACTACTATCAAAACTAGCACGACTTCGAAGGTGACTTGTCCCGGAGCCTGGAGTTTTTTGAACTTTGCGCTTAACCCTCTTCCCTTCTTTCGAAGCTTGGAAGTCCTTTTGTTCTTGCTGAAGTTCAGCCCAGGTCCGAAGTCATTCGGGGCTTCTTTCCTAGCTTTGAAATCGTTCAGGGCTCTTTTCTACTTGTTCTTTATCAGCATTTTCTTTTTCAGACCATTCAATGTCCTCAGAATATGAAGTTTCTAAACTAACTTCCTTTTCCTCCTTTTTAATATAAGCTAATACTTCTTTACATATATTGGGTATAACTTCCCCAAAGCTTCCCTCCAGAATTGAAAATCGAGGACGCTTGTGAGATCTTAGAGCTTTGAATGTGGCCCATTGCAGGCAAAGCTCTTCATTAATCTCTAACACTTAGAGATCATCCAAAAAAGGTTGGAAAGCCTAAAAACATTTCCAAATAAGTCCTTTCATTCATAAAAGAATAGAAGCATAAGTTTTTACATAATTGGGGTCTTAAGGAGAACTAAACCTTCGGGTCCGAAGGAGGCTGGCTGCTCGAAGGCTACAACCGCGCTTGTTTTTGACAGAGTCCTTCATCAATCCACGTCTTGATAGCAGATCAGCCTTCAGCTCTCCAAGATGGTTGAAAGGCCTCCCAAGCCACAGCTACATCAACGGAGGGAGTCAGGAGCTGGTCATCGCCGAAATTGATGGGGGCTGCTTCAGGCTCTGGTGCAACAGATAGCCCTAGATCTTCGTAGTAACGAAGCACTCCGAGATTAGCTACTTGGCCAGAGATCTCTCCATACCAAATACCTGATGTTTTCATGGTCTTCACTGCTGCTTGGATCATTTTCAGTCTCCGTAGTAGAGGGACATCGCCAGTCAAAGAAGAAGCACAAGAAGTGCCAAAGTATTCCAGGATACCCCGAAGGTTGTCCATGGTGTCCAAAGCCACTTTCTCGCACTTAATCTTGTCTTCAGACAAAACATTATTCGACGAAGACAACTCGTCTGTTAGGGATGAGAGTCTAGTTGCCTCTGTCATCAAAGAATTCTTTTGTCCAAGCAAGTTATTGGCCTCCTCTGTCAATTTCAGATGCTCTTCTTAGAGCTTGACCAGTTCAACTCCCACAGTCGCTTGTTCTCACCACAGCCTTTCTACTTCGGCCCGAAGCATGACCCGTTCAGCCTCGAGCTTATTATTGGCAGCTTCCAAGCTAGTCCTAGCCTTTCTTTCTGCGGCCACCATTTCTTCCAAGCTGGAGGTCCGAATCTCCAAGCTAACAAGACTCCCTTGAAAATCTTTTACTTTCTCCTTGAGTTGGTTACACTCTCGCTCATGTGATACAGCCGCAGCTCGAGCTAGGTTTATTTGCCGCGAATGAAGAAAAAGAGCAATGTAAGTAAATTATTTACATATGTTTGAACTAATTTTATTGTTGCAGATACTTCGTACCTGGTAGGCTGCCCGCTCAAAAGCTGTGTCTTGCTCCGACCCCTCAGCTTCCCCAAGAATGGAAACCAAGTCAGTCTCCCCAACTTCATGACTAGCCCGAGCCAGAGGCTCTAGCAAAGTCCAAAGTCCAGTCCTTCGCTCCATAAAAG
The DNA here is from genome assembly GCA_019279435.1 of Zizania palustris. Classification (NCBI taxonomy): domain Eukaryota; kingdom Viridiplantae; phylum Streptophyta; class Magnoliopsida; order Poales; family Poaceae; genus Zizania; species Zizania palustris. The sequence continues at coordinate 17,340,045 of JAAALK010000079.1, forward strand.
GAGCTAGGAGGGGGAGCCTCGACAAGACACTCTGATCGTCTTCATTCGGAGAGAGGCCGAAGCGCAGCGAGGCATCTTCGGAGGCTTCTGTTGATCGACCTCCCTCGGTGGATTGGCCTCCATCCGTAGACTCTGACGGTGTCCACCCTAGAACAGGAGCAGACAAAGGTGCCCCTTTACCTTTTCCAGGACTCATCTTCATAGCCACTTCAATGTTCTGTTGCCGAACGAGTATTGGACTGCTCGGAGGCTCGAACATCTATCCGAAGTCCTCTTCGGACTCCGGGCTTCGAACCAAAGGATCAGTTGCCAGAACTTCTCCAACAACTACAGCTATCACTTCGTCCGGAGACGAGACTTGGGCATCTATAGTCACCACTCCGCCTTCTCCTGCAGCATGGCTTTTACTTGACCAGGCAAGACGTTCTCAGTCTCTGCCTGCTCGAGATGACTCCAAAGACGAAGTAGGGGATTTAGAAGGGGCAAGGGCCTTCGGTTTTTGGTCCACTTTCTTCACAGGTGTCTTGGCTCGCGTTGAAGTCCCTGCTTCAGCCTTCCTCTTCTTGGGAACTTGATCGGAGATGTCCCAGTCCGGAAGAGTGGGAGATTCAACTCCGAGTATGCTCCATACACGGTTGAATCGCTCCCAGCTGCCAACCAACTTCACCCTACACTCCTTTTCGGTGAGCGTAGGAGCTCCGAGGATCTTCTCCGAAGTCCAGACAATTTGCTCCAGAGTGAGGGTGGTGCGTGGAGCTGAAAGATAAGATTTTCTTTTAGTTAAATCATTTTTATAAGATCAATACTGCATGTAAAACATTTTGTAGGGCATTCGAGGTTACCTGCAACACTTGAAGAGATTTCTCGGAGTCCACCCTCCGGGTTCTCTTCGAAGTTTATCGGCCAGCTGGCCATTAGAGACGGAATTTGGAGTCCAATGAACTCCTCTGCTAAGTCTCGCATGCTCATGCGATGACTTATGGCTTGCAGCAGCCGGAGGCGAGCTTCAAGATGGTCTGGGTCCGGATGAACCCCCGCGTCCCTCCGGTAGAAGATATCTTCGAGGGGTCCAGCCAAGGCGTTGTCCGCTCCTACTTCGGCATAGAACTAGCGAAGGACCCAATTTGTGTACCACCTAGCGTTGATGGCCTTCACTGGAAACCGAGTTTGGTATTCATCTCAAAGTCGGAAGTTGATGCTGCCAAAAGCAATCACCATCTTCTCTCCTCTAGTTCCTTGCTAAGTCTTCGGCTGGCAGGAGGCTTTGTGAAGTGCTGCGAAGATATCTGCTCTCCCCTCGTAACCTTTGGCTCGCATCGCCTACTTGAAGATAGCTAGGCGTGCAATGGCATTGGGCGGTAATTGAGGAAGAGTAACATGGAACAATTCCAGTACCTCAGAGAGAAACTCTACCACCGGAAGCCATAATCCAGCTTCGAAAAAGGCTTCGAACATGACCACCTCTCTGGTCTGTGGCGAAGGAAATGCTTCTTTACCAGGTTGGCGAATCTTAGTCCCCGGACCCGTCTTCCCCGCAATCGTCGCCACAATGGACTTCTTCGAGCAAGTTGGCGGTCACAGGCTGTACGACTGGTCCGTGTACTTGGCTGACGTCGGGAGAAGATCATGAGGACCAGCTGAACGAGGGTTGCCCGAAGGCACCACTGCTGCTGTTGCCACCATCGCTTCCTGTCTGGCCAAGGTCAAAGCAGGGACGGGGGCTTTGTGGCTGGTTTTCGCCATGAGAGAGGATGGAGTTCAAGTTCAGGCTCAGGAAGCAAAAGGGGGGAAAATGCGGGAGTAGTTGGTAAAGTATCCCAAACTCACTTTTATCTTTCTATTTATAGTTTGTGTTCAAAGGAAGTGTACCGTTCATATGCGTCTTTCCGTCTTGTTTACTATTGCATTTTATCGCGACTCTTCGTGAGAAATCATATCTCCAGAAAAGAAGCAGCACTGTAACTCCTTCTGAGAAAAGGGGTAACGGCTATTTCTGTGAGTCTAACGGTTTTTTAACCTTCGCAAGGATTATTTTCGATGCTGCTTCGATGAGTACCTTCGCATGGAAGCCGATTTGAAGATTGCGAATCTCTGAATGCTTCAAAGTATGGTAAATTTCGCTAAGTCCCTGAGCATGAAAATATTTCTTGCATATATTGCTCTCCTTGCCTTACATGTTATTCGGAGAAGCGTATTCGAGGGGCTACTATTGGGGGAAAATACTTCATCCCTAGGATCTTCAAGGTTACAAGACAAAGACAATTCACCAGACCGAAGTCCAAGACTTGTCTCTAGCTTGGCGTAGGATTAAGTCCGGAGGATCTGTCCGGACTCCCGTTCGAAGATACACTTCGAAGGCTCAATCTCCGCAGTGGACAACTACCAGTGAGGACAGAAGACTTATCTTCCTTCTGATTAAATTAGTCTTTTACCATTTTAGCACTATTAGGGGTACCGAAATAGTTTCCACTATGTCGGTTGTAACTAAGGGGTAAAAATGTCTTTTCCTTGAAGTTTTTACCTATAAATACCCCCATTCTCACCTTGTAATGGATATCGAATATTCAGATATTCAATACACAACTTCGAACTACTTCGAGCTATTATCCAATACGGAGGCTTGAAATAGTCCGCTTCACAAACTCTTCGTTTATTAGTTCTTAATGTTCGAGAACCTGTTAGCTTAATCTTTTACTCCAATAGCGTTGGTTCTGGTCTTTAATACTAGGATCGATTAAATCCTGGGAGCAGTTGAAGAAGAAGTTTGTGAGTAATTTTCAAGGGACCTTTGTGCCCCCTATGTCTACAAGGAGTCTTTTTCACGTGAAGCAGCAACCTAGAGAAACTTTGTGGCAATTTTTCAAGCGCTTCGCTCATACGAAGTCGTAGATAAAGGGGATATCTACATCGTCCATCGTTGATGGAGCACGTGAAGGTGTCACAAATGCGGGCCTCCTCGACAAGCTTCATTGTAAGCATATTTCTTCGATAGTGCAACTGATGACCTACTTCGAGCAATATGCAAAGTCTGAAGAAGGATGGCTTCGAAGAACTACTTCATCCTCATCGACTTTCCTTCAAGAAGTCAAGATTGAGCTGAAGTCCCCAAGTACTTCACAAGTATCTCTCTTCGAAAATAATCACAATGATATTCAAAGAGGGCGAAAACATCATCGCTCTGAGGTCTTAAACATTAACCCTTCTGCTCCGAGGTCTTAAATATCATCCGCAGGCTCAGGGAAGCAAGGTTAGTGGTGGGAGGTCACCAGGGAAGATGGTTGGCTGATGCCAGAGCTTCCTCTACTGTGTACATGGCAAAAACCAAAGCCATGCTACCGATGCATGTAAGTCCATATTAGCTCTACGGAGCGAGTATCTCGAGAGGAGCTCTAGTCGAGGCTCTATGGACCGGGCACCTCCCGTGACACGACCAGAGCCAATGCAAACTGTCAGACATGTGGACAACTTCGAAGCCCCAAGGCAGCTTTCAGTGGCCAGTGTTATGCCACCCCCAAAGCAAGATGAAAATCAATACTGTGGTAAATGGGTAGTCCTCCCCATTTTCGGAGGATGGACACTGAGCGGCATGTCAAAGCGCCAGTAGAGAGAGTATGTCCGTGAAGTAGGGCATATTGGGACCTCCTCGTCGGTTGCTGAAATGCTCAAGTAGTCTCACGTGCCCATACCCTTCTCCGCAGTTGATGCGGCTGGTATTAAATTCCCTCATACGGACCCTCTTGTTATTACGGCTGACATTGCAGGAATTGAGGTCCGGAGATTCTTGGTTGATGGACGAAGCTCCGCAAACATTATCTTCATCCAGGCCTTCGATAAATTGTGCATCTCGCAGAGGCATTTACTTTCAGCAGCTCGTCCGCTTCAAGGCTTCATAGGTCCTCCTCTCGATGCCCTCGGCCAAATAGGCCTCAAGGTCGCCTTTGAAGAGGGGCTCCCAGCTAGATCGGAGGAGGTGATTTTTGATGTCGTCGATGCCCCTTACGCTTATAATGTTATCTTTGGAAGGGGAATGCTAAATAAATTTGGAGTTGTGGCGCATCACAATTATCTGTGCCTAAAAATGCCTACGCAAGGAGGAGTTCTTGTGGTCCTCAGCGACCAAGCTGTGGCATGGAGGGCGGAGTATGGCCATGGTCTACCCCTTGATCCTAGGCAGATAAATAATGTACAGGATCATCCGGAGGATGACTCCGCATCAAGTGACTCCTCGAAGATCTCCTCCCTCAAGCCAAGCCTCGAAGGTGAAATTATAATGAAGATCATTGTCAAGGACGGCAAAGACTATCCTACCCAGTTTGGCAAGGAACTGCCTCTGGAAATTGCCACTTTGCTGGAAGAAGTAATTAAAGAAAATCTAGATGTTTTTGCCTGGTCTGACGAAGATATTCCTGGAGTCGACCAAAGCATTATCGAGCACAGCCTACTCGTCAACCCAAGGGTTTGACCTGTTTGCTAGGGTCTCCACAAATTGTCTACGGAAAGGGCGGACCTTGCTAAAGCAGAGGTAGAGAAGTTATTAATAGTCGGGATCATTAGAGAGGTGGCCCACACGGAGTGGTTAGCTAACCCAGTCTTTGTCAAGAAAAAGGCCTCCGGCAAGTGGCGCATGTGCATTGACTTCACATCCTTGAATAAAGCATGCCCACGTGACCCCTACCCCATGCCCCGCATTGATCAACTCATCGAAACCACTGCCGGCTCCGAGCTTTTAAGCTTCCTCGAGGCGTACTCCGGATATCATCAAATATGGTTAAAACGCGAAGACGAAGCCAACACAAGCTTCATAACTCTTTCGGGGGTATTTTGTTATGTTAGAATGCCCTTCGGCTTAAGAAATGCCGGGGCAACTTTTTCATGGTTAATTGCTAAGGCTCTAGGTCACTAGATAGGTTGCAATGTTGGGGCCTACATGGATGACATTGTAATAAAGAGTGCTTTAAAGCACCAACATAGTCTAGACTTAGCAGAAACTTTTGAGAGCCTCTGAGCATGTGAAGTTCGCCTCAACCCCGAAAAATGTATCTTTGGGACTAAAGCTGGTAAATTGCTAGTGTACTTAGTTTCGAGCAGAGGGATCGAAGCTAGCCCAACGTAGATAAGTGCATTGCAAAGGATGGCTCTGCCAAAAAAATTGAAGCAAGTCTAGAAGCTCGTCGGACGCCTCGCGACCCTTAGAAGATTTTTGGCAAGGTCCACAGAGCGGAGCCTCCCAATATTCAAAGCCTTAAAAGGGTCCGAAGATTTTACTAGGACATCGGAGTGCCAGAAGAGTTTCGATGAAATCAAGGACTACCTTGGCAATCTTGCAACACTCACTGTGCCCCTCATAGATGAAACTCTTCTTCTCTATCTTGCAGCCACAGGCTCCGCTGTCAGTGTAGTCCTTGTTCAAGAAGTGGATTTCAATGGGAAGTTGGTATAGTATCCAATATACTTTGTATTAGAAGTTTTATCTGGAGCCAAAACTTGGTACTCTGAGCTTGAGAAATTTACATATGCCCTAGTAATGGCTTCGATGAAATTACGACATTATTTTTTGGCACATAATGTGATTGTACCAACTTCTTACCCTCTTGGGGATATGTTCCGAAGCAAGGATTCTACTGGGAGAATTGGAAAATGGGATGTCGAGCTGGCCACCTTTGGTATCTCTTTTGTAGCAAGAACAACCATCAAGTCATAGGTGCTAGCTGATTTTGTAGCGGAGTGGACTCCATCTGCAGTATGGGCTCTGGAAGAATCAAATGAAGGTATATGGACCATATACTCTAACGGAGCTTTTCAAGCATCCGAAGCAGGTGCCGGAGTAGTCAGTAGTCATAATGTCGCCTTCAGGGCAAAAAGCAATGTACTCCGCAAGGCTCAACTTTAAGTCCACCAATAATGTTGTAGAGTACGAAGGGATTCTGCTGGGGCTTCGCAAGGCGCGTGCGCTTGGTGCTACAAGAGTTGTTATAAAAACAGATTCCTAGATTGTAGTAGGGCATGTTGATAAAAGATTTCAAGTTCGGGTACCACAACTTGTTAAATATTTGGAAGAAATCTGCGAGACCGAAACATCATTTAAAGGGATTTCTGTCCGGAGCATCCTATGAGCCGATAACTTGCAAGCAGATATCTTGGCAAAAGCTGCAGCCGAAGCCCTTGACATCCTAGAAGGGGATTTTTATGAAGAGCTTGCCTCCCCTTCGGTTCCCCAACTCCCTCCTGTTGAGGTATTTTGCTTACAAAGCACCGATCGGCGGAGCCCAATTATGGATTTATCACAAGACGAAGCCAATTTGCTCGAAGGCCCAAAGCTATCAAGATTATAGTTAAGTGTCCGGAACTATCATATTATCAATGGTATTTTATACAAGGCCGGAGTCTGTTCTCCCTTGCTCCGATGTATTTCCCAAGCCGAAGGCCAAGACATACTCCGAGAAATTCATGAAGGCCTATGCGGTAGCCATCTTGCCCCTCGGGCTTTAGCAGGCAAAACACTTCGCTAGGGGCTTTATTGGCCTACAATAGTAGCTGATGCGAAGACATTAGTCTACCCTTGCCAGGGTTGTTAATGGATGGGAAGATGGAGCCATCGTCCACCAACATCTCTTCAAGTTATCACTCCGGTGTGGCCAATGGCCCGGTGGGGGATGGACCTTATTGGCCCCTTCCCAATGGAAAAGGGCAGCCTAAAATTTGTAGTGGGAGCGATTGAGTATTTTTGTAAGTGGGTCGAAGCTGAACCCCTCACCGCTATCACTTCCAAGAATGTGCAAAAAATTTTATGGCAAAATATTATTTGCAGATTAGGAGTGCCTAGGCAGCTGACAATTGACAATGGCACTCAGTTTGATGCCAAACTTTTTAGAGAGTTCTACGAAGGTTTTTGTATTCAAATGTGCTTTGCAGCTGTCTGTCATCCCCAATCCAATGGAGTCGTCGAGTGAGCTAATGGTAATATCTTGTCGGGCCTGAATTGAAGAATAGTAGGGTTAGCGAAGGGGCTATGGACCGAAGAACTTCCGAAGATTTTGTGGTCCATTCAGACCACTCTGGCAAGATCCACAGGGTTCACCCCTTTTAGGTTACTATTCGGAGATGAAGCCATGACACCGACGGAGCTCAAAGGAGGATCCCTCCACACCATCGATCCTGAGCTGGGCAATGAAAGACAGACTTCACTGGACTTAAGTGAAGAAATAAGGCTTCGAGTTATTGTAAACCTAACGAAGTATCAACATCAGACGAAGACTTGGTATGACCCAAAAATAAATCTTAACGAACTTAAGCTAGGCCATTTAGTATTGTGAAGCATTATTGCTCCTGGGAAATTAGGAAATAAATGGGAAGGACCATACATCATCCTACATTCAGGACACACCGAATCTTTTAAAATAGCTAATTTAGAAGGTGAGGAATTGAAGAATGCATGGCATGTGAATCACCTTAAACGATACTTCGCTTAGGGGCTCCTTGTAATGTTTTTTAAACACCTTTCTAAATGAATAAAGCTTATGGTTCGAATAATGCTTGCTTCTCAAGATGATTCCTACCCCTAGTGGACGCACTAGGGGGACGGAGCTGATTGCGAAGGTAAGTATTATTCATTCGAACCCAATCAACGGACTTCAAGCTTCCAGCTCGAAGCATCCGTCAAGGTGGGAAAGTACCATGAAAAACAGATTCCGAGCCATTGGCTTGAAAGCATCCGTAAAAAGAGTCGAAGGAGACCAAATTATACGGATTCCGAGCCATCGGCTTGAAAGCATTCATAAAAAGAGTCGAAGGAGAGCAAATTATATAGATTCCGAGCCATCGGCTTGAAAGCATCCGTAAAAAGAGTCGTAGGAGACCAAATTATATGGATTCCGAGCCATCAGCTTGAAAGCATCCGTAAAAGAGTCTGAAGTGACCAGAATAATCAGATTCCAATATATCCGAAAAAGAGTACTAAGCTACCATTTATGGACTCCAGACCTATGGGTTCGAAGAGACCTACGAGGTCCATAATGACCATCTACTCGAATTTTGAACCACTGGTTCCAAATTCTTATTCAATACAATAAGGGGCTCCGAGCCTCCAAAAAAACTGTTGAAATTGTACTCTTAGTAGGCATTACAATCATTGTGTGTGACCATGTTCGCTTGAAAATCGAAGGTGCTCATCCTTAAAGAGGGGCTAGGAGGTAAAGAGACAATTTCGAAACATTTCAACTGATATTACTCAATCAATTATATTACACTATGAAAAATCAGTGTCTAAGCCAAGAAGAAAGCGAAGACCCCTTCGGTCCCCAAGCCTAGATTCGGAGTTAGCTCGGCTTCGAAGGTGACTTGTTCCTGAGTCCGTAGTCTTTAGAACCTTGCGTTTAATCCGCTACCCCTTCTTCGAAGCCCAGAAGTCTCTTTGTTCTTTCTGAAGCTCAGCCCAGGTCCGAAGTCGTTTGGGGCTAGTCCTCGCTTGATCTTCGCCAGACAACTCCTCTTTGGACCAATCAACATCCTTTGACGATAAAGATGCTAAATTTACAACCTATTTCCCCCCTTCTCCGCCTTAATATAAGCTAATACTTCTTATAGATTTCGGGTATAACCAATCCATGGCTCCCTCGAGGAATTGAAAATTGAGGACGCCTGTGAGGCCTTAAGGCTTCGAAGGTAGCCCACTGTCGATGGAGCCCTTCATTAACTTCTAATACTTCGAGTTCATCATCCAAAAAAGGTCAGAAATCCTAAAAACATTTCCAAATAAGTCTTTTTTATTCAAAATAAAGACAGAAGAACAAGTTTTTTACATAACAGAACCCTAAGGAGACCTAGACCTTTGGGTTCGAAGGAGTCTTGCTGGTCAAAGGAAATGTATGTTCTTGCTTTTGACGATGGCCTTCATCGATCCACGCCTTCACTGCCGACCGGCCTTCAGCTCTCTAGGATGGCTAAAAGCTTCCCAAGCTGCGACCACGTCAGGCGAATGGGTCAATAGCTGGTCACCGCCAAAGCTAGCGGGGGCTACTCCAGGCTCCGGTGAAACAGAAAGTCCAATGTCCTCGAAGTGGTGAAGTACTCCGAGAGCGGCTACTTGTCCGGAGAAAGAAAGAGGGGTAATACTTTGAGAGCGGCCACTATGTCGGTTGTAATAGAGGGGTAAAAGGGTCTTTTCCTTAATATTTGGGCCTATAAATACCCCATGTTTTACCCTGTAATACGGACCGAATACAAGTTATTCAATATAAATCTTTGAACTGTTTTAAGCTATTATCCTTTCGGAGGCTTGAAATAGTTTACTTAACAAACACTTCATTTGTTAGTTTCTAACCTTCAAAAACCTGTTAGCGTAATCTTTTACGCCAACAGGTAGGATGAACTTGCTCTTGGCCAAGACCAAGATGTGTGCTGACAGTGCAGGGTTAGCTCTAGGATTGGGTTTTGAGAGAACTCCACCAGATAGTGAGAACAAAACTGTTTTTACCTCACCCACTACCTTAGAGAAAGAAAGAGCCCAGTTAGACACTCCACAGAATGCCAAGAAACCTACCGAGCCTCTCAAGAAAAATCTACCTCCTCCACTCAAGAAAAACCCTTAGCAGAAGCCCAAGGAGCCTGTGAGGATTGCTCCTATGACCCATGAGAGTGCCTCTAGGAGAGTGTTTAATTGTTCTTACTGTCAGCGGGCGAGTCATTTGGTTGGGTTTTGCTATCTTTGCATCAAGGATGAGCGACGTTCTCAGGCGTTGAGGTTCCAGGACATGCACTACCCACCTATAGGTATGCATGAGTTTGAGTTTTATTCATGTCCTGTTTATGAGGCTCCTCGATCTTCTCGGAGAGGCTTTGTCCCTCGTGGTGTTCACCATGTTTCATATGGTGCTAGCCCTTGTGTTGGTGGCTTTGTGCCTCGATAGGTTGGGAGACCTCGTCATGCATCTGGGTTGCATCATATAGGTAGACCTCGCACCTTGCATCACTCCACTTTACCTGTGCGTAGACAGTCTACTTTTACTGTGCCTACTGCTCGTATCACTCAGTGCTGGATGGCTCATCATACTTTCACTCACCCCAGCACTAAGCGATTGAGGTTTCCTCATTTTTTGTAGGCGACAGACCGAAACTTGGAGGGCACGTGGATCATGGACTCTAGTTGTTCACGCCATGTGACCGGGAATGTAGCATGGTTCTCCAGCCTCACCACAACCAAGCAAAAGGAGCAAATCACCTTTGGCAACAACCGAAGAAGTAGAGTGAAAGGTGAAGGTGTGGTAAGAATCAACTCGAACTTCACTCTCAAAGATGTTGCTTTGGTTGAAAACATGGGATATAATTTGCTTTCTGTATCTCAGTTGCTTGATGAGGGCTTCGAAGTGTGATTCCATCGCAATACTTCGCAAGTACTCAATTCTAATGGCATTTTGGTTTGTAATTTCTTTATAGTTGGGTGAGTTTTTGGAGCTGATTTTTCTAAGTCATCTGGTTCTTCTAACTGCCTTGTTGCACATTCGACGTCTGAGCTTTGGAAGTGGCATAGGAGACTAGGGCATATGAGATTTGAGTTGCTCGCTAATTTGAGTGCCCTAGGTCTGATCCAAGGATTGCCCAAGCTCAAATTTGAGAAGAATTTAGTTTGTGCTCCTTGTCGATAAGGGAAAATGATTGCTGCTTTGCACTCGCCAGTCACTATGGTGATGATTGAACAACCCGGAGAACTTCTCTATATGGACATTGTATGTCCTTCTCGGGTTAGTTCTTTAGTCGGCAAGTGGTATGTACTTATTATTGTCGATGACTTCTCGCGTTACTCTTGGGTCTTCATTCTAGCCAGCAAGGATGAAGTGTTTTCACACTTTCGGAGCTTGGCTTTTAGATTGTTTACTGAACTCCCTAGTGTATTAAAGATCATTCTAAGTGATAATGGCATCGAGTTCAAGAATAGTCTCCTTGTTGACTTTTGCATGGAGCATGGCATAGAACATCAATTCTCTACTCTGCGGGTTCCTCAACAGAACGATGTTGTTGAGAGGAAAAACCACACTTTGGTTGAGATGGCTAGGACGATTCTCGATGAGCACAGGACTCCTAGAAAATTCTAGGCTGAGGCCATGAACACTGTTTGTTACATCTCAAACCGAATTTTCATGCGCTCAATTTTGAATTTGACTTCTTATGAGCTGTGTTTTGGGAGACAACCCAAAGTTACTCATCTTTGGGTATTTGGCTGACGATGCTTTATCCTAAAACGTGGAAATTTGGACAAATTTGAATCGCGTTCTTTTGATGGGATCTTCTTGGGTTACACTACTCACGATCATTCTTATCGTGTTTTCAATTTGGAAACTAACATTGTCATCGAGTCATGTGATGTGACTTTTGATGAATCAACCCCCTGTGTTAGCTCTTCTTTTGAATAGGTCAATGAACATGATATGGAGCAGACCATCTTCGAAGACGAAGATCCCAGAGATTTCGAGGATGAACCCCTACTACCCTCGACATCGACCCCTGAAGACGACCCCGCTTCGATCATTTCGGCAAGAGGCCCCGAAGCTACAACCTCGACATCGGTCATCTTCGACCATTCACCGGCACAAGTTGAGGGGGAGACTGCATCCCATTGCGAGGCTCCTCATCACATTCAAAGGATGCATCCTCCCGAGCATATCACTGGTGAGCTTGATCAAAGGGTAAAACGTTCTCATGCTCATTTCATTGATTCTGCATTTGTTGCCTCTTTCGAGCCATTAGATGTGAGTCATGCACTTTATGATTCTAGTTGGATCAATGCCATGCATGAAGAACTTGAAAATTTTGAGAGAAACCAAGTCTGGACTTTAGTTGATCATCCACCTAATGTTCATTTTATTGGAACTAAATGGATTTTCAAAAACAAACAAGGGAAGGATGGGGTTGTAGTTAGAAACAAAGCCAGACTTGTGGCTCAAAGTTATTCTCAGTTAGAAGGAATTGATTTTACATAAACTTTTACACTTGTTTATCGTCTTGAGACCATTATAATTTTACTTGCTTTTGAGGTCGAATATGTTGCTGCAGCTAGCTGTTGCTCACAGATTTTGTGAATGGTCTCTACTTTGCAGGATTCTGGGTTAGATTATAAGGGTGTTCCACTGTTTTGTGACAACACTAGCGCTATTTGCATTGCAAACAACCCGGTTCAACATTCTAGAACCAAACACATTGATGTGAGATATCATTTTCTTAGAGATCACAATGAGAAGGGTGATATTTAACTTCAGTATGTTGATACCCAGAACCAGCTTGCCGACATTTTCACCAAACCCCTTGATGCGTCGTGTTTTTCTTATTTACGGGGGGACTTAGTATTTGTCATCCCTACGACATTCTGTGAGGGGGAGCATGATTTCAATTACATTGCATTGGCTTCCTTATGATGATTTTTTGATACACTTAGTTGCTTTTATATGCCTTTGTATGATTGTCTTTATCATAATGCTCTCAGCTCTAGTTAATATATATAATTTCATAATGAGCATGATTTTAATTTACAAAATTCTAAATTTGATCACTGCTTAGTCTTGTGTCTAGCATGTGTTTTACATAACTGTTTTAGCTATCTTTTATCTGCCTGGTAGCTAGAATCCTATTCTATGGATGCAACATTGCAACTTGAAAATTATACTGCTTTTCATGGAATCATACAACAAATGTTCCACAACAAAAACAAATATCCATGATTTATGTGCTAAAAATGGAAAGATCTAGGCGGGTTTGCTTGTCGCACTACTTTACTCTAGACTGCTTACCATAGCACCTTGGCATGAACTGGGGATAACTTAGTGTCTCCCAAAATCACTACCTTAAGCTTCTGATGACCTTTCTTGACCTAGGCTTGGCATGGTTGGAAAGCATAAGGTGGACAAGCAAATAACCCCTGGCAATATAAAAAGAGTTGAAAAACTTGAATCATTTGCTTATCAAGCTTGCTAAATGCTCCATAAATTTGGACTTACTTTCCTGTGTAGAAATTGATTAGCTTTTGCAGTTCATGTTTTCATTTGTCTAGATGACTAGTCTAAGTGGTGATGCTTTTATTTTCAACAATTTGAAAAACTCATGCATCAAACATTGAATTTGGAATATATTACCTTGAGCTGAGCATCTGAGCCTAATATTCTGATTTGGCATATTCTTGCACCTTATGTTTTCACCTTTTTCATCATCCCAAAGCCTTGCATTTTCACTTGCTCCTTGATTCTTGCATTGCTAAAGGGGGAGAAAGAGCCCGGATTCCTATCTAAGGGGGAGAGAGGGAGAACAAGTAATGAAGTTCAATAGAGGGGGAGAAAATTTTTGCTGCCAAAGGGGAATTATTGCAAATTGGTTGTTCATGAGTCAAGTTGATAGAAATTCATTTATCAAGTGACATGATTTGGCTCTTTTCTAAGTTTTTATGGTCACTTGTGTGCTGAAAACATTCAAATTTTCTTGAACTTGAATTTGGTTGTCAGTGCACTCATCAAGGGGGAGATTGAGAAACCAAGTTGAGATGTGCCTTGGTTTCAAGTCTGTGATGAGTGATTGACAAATTCTTCTCTGGGCGAAGGGGTCCCTCCGAAGGGGTTCGGAGGTGTTTATCGAAGGGTTCGGTGTTTACTGGCTGCAGCTATGCAGCGGAGTGTGTCTGTCGGAGGGGTCTAGCAGAGCACAATGATGGTACCGAAGGGCTCGATACTTTGTGTTGTACACCAGAGTGTGTACCGAAGGTTATTTACTGAAGAGGTCTCCGTGGTACTAGAAAATCTTGTCTACTTGTCGTTGGTGCGGAGGTGGCTTTGGAGGCGACAGACGGTTCACAGCGAGTGAACCTGGGTCAAGCCGGAGGCTTGATGCCAAGAAAGCGGGGAGCTTGGTCATGAAGGCTGCGTGGTGTCAAGGTTAGACCTCGGGTCAAAAAGCGCCAGGCGAAGGAAGAAAGTGCGGAGGGTGACTCCGGCTAAAGGTACCCCGAGGCAAAGTTCTTGGAGGCGAGGCACTTCGAAGGGTTCTCCAGAAGGAGTGACTTCGGAGTATGGTGGATGAAGTCCTCAACATTGAGACAAGGCGTTTGAAGTGTGCTCCGGTTGGAGGCACTCGAAGGGACACCTAACAAAGGTCTCGGAAGTCAAGGTGCATCGAAGGCATGGTCCGGATAAGGGACTTCATGGAGTGTGCTCGGGGTTGAGACACTGTGAAGGGGTTCTTATGGATATGCTTCATGTGGAGGCCTTGGACGAAGGGACTTCGGAAGGTGGCGAAGGTACTACGAAGGTGGGGCTTCGGAGTGTGGCTGACTTGAGGTAGTTTGGCCATGCATGGCTTCGGTACATGGACTGATGGAGTTCGAGATGGGAGTAGCTGTGAAGTTGTGGTGGTCCACTACGAAGGTGATGGTGCGAAGGATCAAGAGCTTTGACGGCTTCAGCTCAAAACCGTCACTGTATTGAAGACTGACTTTGGTGAAGCAAAGGCCATCTGGTTCAAAGGTTGTCACCGAAGCTACTGCACACTTCGTATGCGAAGGGGGCTTCAGAAGATTCCAAATATGCAAAGGCTGATCGTGTCTGCTCTGCAAAAGCTGATGTTGTCTCATCTGCAAAACTGACAAAAGAAGCCTCCAGAAAAGTAGACTACCATCTATACCCCTGTGTCTGGCTGAGACAAAAACAGTGTAAACTCTTGGGGTAAAGTAGTTTATTCGCATGGCTGAGTAGGGCCTATAAATAGTGAAGGCTAGCTAGGTCTAGGCAACATTTTTGAGCAGCCATTTTTAGGACTCCAGAGCTAGCCACCACCCATGTACTCAGTCTTGTGAGTCTTTTTGGGTTCCCTATTCATGCAATGAAATTTACATTCTGTTTTCTATCTATTGCTTGAACTTGTATTCCTGTTTTGTTCTGTGAGTGTTGAGTTCATTGTACTACACTTCGTTCTGTCTCAGCTGAAGTTTTGGGCATGTCTTCTCTCTGACGAAGTGTGTTTCCATTCTGTGTGTGCTTGTGTTGTGTGCTTCTCAGTGTATTCACTCTATGTAAACTAGAGGCAACCCCTCTTTGATTACTAGCGAAGCACTAAGTGAAGTTAGGCCCGAAGTCTGTTTTCCCTTCCTTAGTCGAGGTCCTCATCGTAGTCTGTTCTGTCTACTTTTATGCCTTCGGTATACGAAGCCTAGTACTAGTTGCTAGTGAAGAGTATCTGTTCGAAGCCCTCAGAGGGAAATGTACTATTGCGAATTGTGTAGTGTGAAGCCTGCTCAAAGGCACCTTGTGTGCGGGGCCAGCACTTACCTTGCAGAGTCATGTTTTTGGGGTTGTGGGTGTGAGAGAAGTCTTCTTGACTTTGAACTTTTGCTCTTTGCGAAGCTTTGGTTCGAAGCTGTAAAATACCTCTGAACCAGACCTCCGAAGGGTGTGTTCGAAGCCTGTTCCGCAGGAGACTGTTTTAAACAAAAGACTATTTTTAGCCTAATATCTTAAAAGCTCCCATTCACCCCCCTCTGGTCGCCCTTTTCGTTCCAACATAACTTCAGTCGAGGCTTACCTCCAACTCCTTGTTGCTAGGTGAGCACTGGACTGCTCGGAGGCTCAAACATTTAGCCAAAGTCTTTTTCGGACTCCGGAGATCGAACCGGAGTAACAATTGCTAGAGTTTCTTTGGCCACAACAACCATCACTTCGTCCGAAGCCGAGACCTCCGCATTCAGGGACTGAACCCGTTCGGTCTCGACTCCGCCTTGATCCAAAATAGGGATGTCCGTCTAGCCAGGCGGAGCAACATCAGAATCTATCTGCCCAGGGTCACCCTCAATTGTTGGTGCCACCTCTGTGCCATCTTGGACGAGGGCCTGAGTTCCCATCCAAGAGTATTCATCGTCCCCCGCGAGAAGAGCTTCGAACTCCTTCACAATCTACATGTCCGCATCATCTTCCTCTTCGGATTGCTCCGACGATGAGACAGACAATTTTGAAGGACTAAGCGCTTCGGCTTGCGGGACACATTCTTTGTAGGCGTCTTCACCAGCCTACTCTGGACGAATCAGTACCCTCTTCTCATTGAGGTCGATGGTGTTTACGGGAAAGGGGTCTTTGTCCAGCTTCATCTTTGGGCTGGGATCTATTTTCAATCGTTCTTCCTCTATGGCCGATTGAACCTACCGACGAAAAACATTGCAGTTGTTAGTATAATGTGAATGCGAATCATGCCACTTATAGTTAGGGCGTTTCTTGAGTTCGTCGGCAGATGGAATGACTTGGCCTTTAGGCAACCTGAGAAGCTAGTTCTTTAAAAGGAAATCAAATATTTTATCGCACTTAGTTATATCAAACGAGTATTTGACTTCGTTGGGCCGACTCTTAGTAGGAGATGGCCGTAACTCAGAGCAAGTAATGGGTTTGCTCTTAGCGTTCCAAACCCATTCGGCTGCGTACATGTCAGCTGAATCCTCCTCTTCCTTCGATTCTTCTTCGTCGGGGTGTTCCATGATGTGGACTTCGACCCTAATCTTGTTAAATGTCTTAATAAACTTTGTATCCTTGGCTCGGCCTTCCTGGACCAGAGCCTATTGTAAGACTAGGCTAACTTCTAAAAAGTGTTGGTTGTCTAGTCTCTCTTTAAGCTCAGAGCGCAACCCACTAAAAGCTAGATCCGCTAAATCCCTTTCCGCAATATTAAGACTAAAACACCAGTTTCTGGTATCTCGAAAGCACTTGATATACTCAGAGACGCTCTCGCTAGATTTTTGTCTAACCAACGTCAAGTGTGAAAGCCTAAGTTCTGTTTCACCCGTATAAAAGTAGTCATGGAATTTTTGTTCTAATTCATCCCATGTTTGGATAGAGTTCGGCGGGAGCCCCGAAAACCAAGTGAAATCGGTGCCGGATAGCGAGAGGGAAAACAACCTAAGTTTAAAAGCATCCGACCCACTAGCTTATCCACACTATGCTAAAAACTGACTGACATGCTCTAGTGTGGTTTTGTTACCCTCACCGTCGAACTTGGTGAATTCAGGGACTCTATAGCAGCGAGGGTAAGGTATCGTGTCAAAATGGTTGGGGTACGGCTTCTGATAAACTCTAGCTCGACCACTAGGTACGAAGCCATTGCACTCCCTAAACAGTGCGCGGATCCACTCCTCAATGTCATCCTAGCCAACTACCCGCGCGTGTCTCTCATGCGGGGGTGCGACACATGGCGGTATGTCAGTGTGTCGGTCGCGGGGTTCCTCCTCATGCGCTAGCTCGGGATGTATGATGTTTTCGGGCCTATGCGCTTATGCATGTGGCACGGGTAGTGTGTGAAAAATTGGCACA
The DNA here is from genome assembly GCA_019279435.1 of Zizania palustris. Lineage (NCBI taxonomy): Eukaryota > Viridiplantae > Streptophyta > Magnoliopsida > Poales > Poaceae > Zizania > Zizania palustris. The sequence continues at coordinate 17,357,363 of JAAALK010000079.1, forward strand.
GGCGTGGGTGGAGGTGGCACATGGTAGACAGTACTAGTCTAGCCGTAAGCATGGTGACTGGTCTCGGCCATAGATATGGAGGCCAGAGACGTAATGGCTTTGCCAGTACTACTATCAGTTCTGTTGTTAATGTGATTTATCGAAGGTACGCTAGCAATCATAGGTAGAGGTATGGCCTCGGTAAATCCGAACCTTCTAAGTGTCGCCTCCACCTGAGAGCTAACGGCTGAATCTAGACGGTTGGCTAGTGAAGCGCTAACAGCTTGGTCTACTGATGCGTCTATTTTTTGCTCAGTCTCTAAAGAGGATAAACGAGGTGATACTGGTGTTACTTGGGTCCGATCGAGGTCGGGGACATTGACGTCGTGCTTGATGAAGCCTGCGCGTGTCCTGACGTAGCTCCCAAGCATGAGGTCTTGGAGTGCATTCATCTTTGTTTCAATCTCTGCTCGGTCTTCTGCGGGAATATCTTCAAGGGTAGGAGTCATTGTTTTGTGGTTGTCGATATCTGTGCCCCCCATGGGATCCATCGGTGATGTAGATGTAGTAGTCGTTGTAGATGTACCGGCGGCCGATGTAGATGTACCCATCATGTTGGCGTAGCCTTCCCTAGCGGAGTCGCCAAAAAGTGTGTTGACACAAAAACGTGCCCCCGCATTTGGGTCAGTTCGACGATCCAAAAGTGTGCGGATACTTAGGGACAAGCCTAAGCATAAGCCAACACTAACGTCGTGTTTTGACTACCCTGAACTGTGGCAAGGGGGTGGAGTCACCAGGTGATCAGATCACACAGAAATAATCCAATTAGCCAAAAAGAAATATATTAAATAAAATAAACTAGTAGGCTGACTGGAGCCTGACTGATTCAAAGGGTACTGTGCGAAGATCTCACCGAAGAGTACCTTCGGTGTCTGATGCGAAGGGTTTCGCCGAAGGGTAGTCGCCAGCATTTGGATTAATCTAGCCGAAGGCAGGCTCCGAACAAATCTCGACATGAAAATCACCTCCGAACAGTGGGGTTCGGTGAGAAGTCTCTAACATGACAAAAATATCCAAGAACAACGCACTGGCGTGACTTCGTTCAGAGCGAATTATGGGTGTGGCGAAGCCTAGCGTGATGAAGCCTGCTGCGGAGCGTGTTGGCGTGCAGAACTTGGTCAAACCGACAACAGCGTGACAGTCCAGCACGGGTAGTCGAAGTAAGGATTCCACCGAAGGGTGATCTGGTGACCTCCAAAACTAGCTTCCTGGCTTTGGATACCTCAGCGAAGGGGCTCCGATCATGGAAACCTGCAACAGAATAGAGATCAAGTGCCAATTCGGCCTAGGAACCAAATATGTTAAGTGTTGCAGTAGGGAAACGAAGGTAGCAATCTGTTACGTAGATTAACGGGTACTTCACGGGCGAAGTAACAAGGCTTACCACTATTTTTACGTGGCCGGCGGAGGGCTTCTAGGCAAACCCACGAAGGTTGTATAAAGGTAAATAAAAAGTAAAGGTACGGTTCAAAGCTAGGGCTTTGTGATTGATTTGTGTTTGGGGGGTGTAATGAATTGGCCTCACCCCTATATTTATATGGGCTAGTCTTATTATCTTTAAGATTAATCTAGTAGGATTCGACCTAATCAAACTTAGGGATAAAATTAGCCAGAATTAGACTCAAACTCTATCTTTGGAAATCAGCCCGAAGTGGGCCTTCGGTAGGGCCTGCCGAAGCCTACTCCTCGGGCCAAAGCTTCGGCGAGGCAGGACCCCGAAGGCCTTCGGGACGAAGGTAGTAGGCCACTAGACGGCTTCCGAAGCCCAAGGCTCAATGGGCCTTCGTCCCTGTAGGGCTTCCGCCCGATCCAGGACATGTGTATTTTTGGCCCAAATAACCAAAATTGATATTTTGACAATCTTGACCATTTAATGCAATTTTTTTCTATCAACACTCTCCCGCCTGCGGCACTAGAATCACCTCCTTCTTGGGCTGACGCACCTTCATTCTGGGCCCCATATTCCCAGCGACCGCTACGGCGATCGTCTTCTTTGAGAAAGACGATGCCCCCAAGCTATACGATTTGTCCATATACTTAGCGGATGCTGGGCGGAGGTCATGAGGATCGGCATGACGAGGATTCTCTGAAGGCCCCGTCGCCGCTGCCGCCACCATTGCCTGCTGCCGAGCCAAAGCCAAAGCAGGCACAAGATCTTTGTTGCAGTTCTTCGCCATCGGAGGAAGCAAGAGGACTAAGAGTATGTGCTCAGGAAGAAGAAAGGAAGTGTGCGGAAGCAGTCGGTAAAGTGTCTAAAATTCACTTTTACTCTCCTTTTTATAGCACATGGAATTCCTTGTATTATACGTTATAGAGCGAAGTTTGGTTGCTATGTTTCGGTTTCGACGCCGTTATGACATTCAGGATCATCTCATGAAGAGTTGCAACTGTCAGAGATCGTGCGACCGTTAGCCTTCTAAGAGAGTAACGACTCTATTTTGAGTCTAATGACTCTGAAGGCTAACGACTATTTTGGCTCCGAAAGAAATTTGATTCCAAAGCCACTCCCTTGGATGCCTTCGAAAAGGATTCGGGTCCGGAGATCCTTTACTTCCAAATATGTGTAATGGTTGTAAGGGCTTTCAGACTTCTTTTTTCCAAATTCTAGACATGAAATTATTTCTTGCTTATACTGCCCTTGTAACACCCCAAGAAATAAAAAAAAATAAAATAAAAGAAAAATTATTATTTAATCATTTCTGGATTTATTCATTAAAGGAAAATCATAAAAGAACCCAAATAAAGCCAAACAGGGAGAAATATTCAAAATATGGACCCGAAAATTTTATGAGATAAACTAGAGGCCAAAAAATAATTTTAGGAATTTTACAAATTTTATCAACAGTGATTCAACCCTTAATCAAATATATGAATTACTGGATTTATTTTAAATTAGAAAAGAATTAAAAATGCTTAATGGGCCTCAACCCCGAATTCGCCCTCAGCCCAGCCCAGCCCAACCGTGAGTCACTGACCAGTGAAACCCAGGTGTCGGCGCCGCTCCCCTCCTCTCTCTTCCGCCCGTGCCCGCCTCGGCCCCACATGGCAGCCACAGGCGCCCGCCTCCGCCCTCTGACCAGCCTGGCCCATCTGTCGGCCCCCTTCCTTTTGGTTCGCCCACTGACAGGTGGGGGCCACCTGTCAGCTTCGTCTTCCCCATGGAAGGGGATCGCTCCCCTTTCCTTCCCCGGCGATCGCTTTCTGTTTCCTCGCCGCCGGCCACCAGATCGCCCCGGATCACCCCGGATCACCTTCCCTGGTTGCCGCTGCCCCCTTTCCTTCCTTAGCCGACACGTTTTCGTGCTTATGGAAGCATACCCGAGGAGAAAGGAAACATCGCCGGAGAGGGAAGGAAACCTTCGG